>OZ035884.1:86221153-87421153 GCA_964034835.1 Muscina levida
GGATTTTCATATGGCAATCTTTAAATGCGATTATCTCGTAAACTAAGCGTCTAATCGAAAAAAGGAGCTTAATTTGTGATCACTATGAAAAACTGAAGAAATCCCTTGTATTGGATGGGCATTTCACCATAAAATGGGCGGCCAATGGTGGATTTTCATATGGCAATCTTTAAATGCAATTATCTCGTAAACTAAGCGTCTAATCGAAAAAAGGAGCTTAATTTGTGATCACTATGAAAAACTCAAGAAATCCCTTGTATTGGATGGGCATTTCACCATAAAATGGGCGGCCAATGGTGGATTTTCATATGGCAATCTTTAAATGCGATTATCTCGAAAAAAGGAGCTTAATTTGTGATCACTATGAAAAACTCAAGAAATCCCTTGTATTAGATATGCACTTCACCATAAAATGGGCAGCCGATGGTGGATTTTCATATGGCAATCTTTAAATGCGTTTATCTCGTAAACTAAGCGTCTAATCGAAAAAAGGAGCTTAATTTGTGATCACTATGAACCAACCTTTAAATGCGATTATCTCGTAAATTAAGCGTCTAATCGAGAAAAGGAGCTTAATTTGTGATCACTATGAAAAACTCAAGAAATCCCTTGTATTAGATGGGAATATGACTATGTAATGGGCGGCCAATGGTGGATTTTCATATGGCAATCTTTAAATGCGTTTATCTCGTAAACTAAGCGTCTAATCGAAAAAAGGAGCTTTATTTGTGATCACTATGAAAAACTCAAGAAATCCCTTGTATTAGATGGGAATATGACTATGTAATGGGCAGCCAATGGTGGATTTTCATATGGCAATCTTTAAATGCGATTATCTCGTAAACTAAGCGTCTAATCGAAAAAAGGAGCTTAATTTGTGATCACTATGAAAAACTCAAGAAATCCCTTGTATTGGATGGGCATTTCACTATAAAATGGGCGGCCAATGGTGGCTTTTCATATGGCAATCTTTAAATGCGATTATCTCGTAAACTAAGCGTCTAATCGAAAAAAGGAGCTTAATTTGTGATCACTATGAAAAACTCAAGAAATCCCTTGTATTGGATGGGCATTTCACTATAAAATGGGCGGCCAATGGTGGACTTTCATATGGCAATCTTTAAACGCGATTATCTCGTAAACTAAGCGTCTAATCGAAAAAAGGAGCTTAATTTGTGATCACTATGAAAAACTCAAGAAATCCCTTGTATTAGATGGGAATATGACTATGTAATGGGCGGCCAATGGTGGATTTTCATATGGCAATCTTTAAATGCGATTATCTCGTAAACTAAGCGTCTAATCGAAAAAAGGAGGTTAATTTGTGATCACTATGAAAAACTCAAGAAATCCCTTGTATTAGATGGGAATATGACTATGTAATGGGCGGCCAATGGTGGATTTTCATATGGCAATCTTTAAATGCGTTTATCTCGTAAACTAAGCGTCTAATCGAAAAAAGGAGCTTAATTTGTGATCACTATGAAAAACTCAAGAAATCCCTTGTATTGGATGGGCATTTCACCATAAAATGGGCGGCCAATGGTGGATTTTCATATGGCAATCTTTAAATGCGATTATCTCGTAAACTAAGCGTCTAATCGAAAAAGGAGGTTAATTTGAGATCACTATGAAAAACTCAAGAAATCCCTTGTATTGGATGGGAATATGACTATGTAATGGGCGGCCAATGGTGGATTTTCATATGGCAATCTTTAAATGCGATTATCTCGTAAACTAAGCGTCTAATCGAAAAAAGGAGCTTAATTTGTGATCACTATGAAAAACTCAAGAAATCCCTTGTATTGGATGGGCATTTCACCATAAAATGGGCGGCCAATGGTGGATTTTCATATGGCAATCTTTAAATGCGATTATCTCGTAAACTAAGCGTCTAATCGAAAAAAGGAGCTTAATTTGTGATCACTATGAAAAACTCAAGAAATCCCTTGTATTAGATGGGAATATGACTATGTAATGGGCGGCCAATGGTGGATTTTCATATGGCAATCTTTAAATGCGTTTATCTCGTAAACTAAGCGTCTAATCGAAAAAAGGAGCTTAATTTGTGATCACTATGAAAAACTCAAGAAATCCCTTGTATTAGATGGGAATATGACTATATAATGGGCAGCCAATGGTGTATTTTCATATGGCAATCTTTAAATACGATTATCTCGTAAACTAAGCGTCTAATCGAAAAAAGGAGCTTAATTTGTGATCACTATGAAAAACTCAAGAAATCGCTTGTATTGGATGGGCATTTCACCATAAAATGGGCGGCCAATGGTGGATTTTCATATGGCAATCTTTAAATGCGATTATCTCGTAAACTAAGCGTCTAATCGAAAAAAGGAGCTTAATTTGTGATCACTATGAAAAACTCAAGAAATCCCTTGTATTAGATGGGAATATGACTATGTAATGGGCGGCCAATGGTGGATTTTCATATGGCAATCTTTAAATGCGATTATCTCGTAAACTAAGCGTCTAATCGAAAAAAGGAGCTTAATTTGTGATCACTATGAAAAACTGAAGAAATGCCTTTTATAAGATGGGAATTTCACCATAAAATGGGCGGCCAATGGTGGATTTTCATATGGCAATCTTTAAATGCGTTTATCTCGTAAACTAAGCGTCTAATCGAAAAAAGGAGCTTAATTTGTGATCACTATAAAAAACTCAAGAAATCCCTTGGATTAGATGGGAATATGACTATGTAATGGGAGGCCAATGGTGGATTTTCATATGACAATCTTTAAATGCGATTATCTCGTAAACTAAGCGTCTAATCGAAAAAAGGAGCTTAATTTCTTGTGAAAAACTCAAGAAATTTCTTGAATTAGATGGGAATATGACTATGTAATGGGAGGCCAATGGTGGATTTTCATATGGCAATCTTTAAACGCGATTATCTCGTAAACTAAGCGTCTAATCGAAAAAAGGAGGTTAATTTGTGATCACTATGAAAAACTCAAGAAATCCCTTGTATTGGATGGGCATTTCACCATAAAATGGGCTGCCAATGGTGGATTTTCATATGGCAATCTTTAAATGCGATTATCTCGTAAACTAAGCGTCTAATCGAAAAAAGGAGGTTAATTTGAGATCACTATGAAAAACTCAAGAAATCCCTTGTATTGGATGGGAATATGACTATGTAATGGGCGGCCAATGGTGGATTTTCATATGGCAATCTTTAAATGCGATTATCTCGTAAACTAAGCGTCTAATCGAAAAAAGGAGCTTAATTTGTGATCACTATGAAAAACTCAAGAAATCCCTTGGATTAGATGGGAATATGACTATGTAATGGGAGGCCAATGGTGGATTTTCATATGACAATCTTTAAATGCGATTATCTCGTAAACTAAGCGTCTAATCGAAAAAAGGAGCTTAATTTCTTGTGAAAAACTCAAGAAATTTCTTGAATTAGATGGGAATATGACTATGTAATGGGAGGCCAATGGTGGATTTTCATATGGCAATCTTTAAACGCGATTATCTCGTAAGCTAAGCGTCTAATCGAAAAAAGGAGCTTAATTTGTGATCACTATTAAAAACTCAAGAAATCCCTTGTATTAGATGGAAATATGACTATGTAATGGGCGGCCAATGGTGGATTTTCATATGGCAATCTTTAAATGCGATTATCTCGTAAACTAAGCGTCTAATCGAAAAAAGGAGGTTAATTTGAGATCACTATGAAAAACTCAAGAAATCCCTTGTATTGGATGGGAATATGACTATGTAATGGGCGGCCAATGGTGGATTTTCATATGGCAATCTTTAAATGCGTTTATCTCGTAAACTAAGCGTCTAATCGAAAAAGGAGCTTAATTTCTTGTGAAAAACTCAAGAAATTTCTTGAATTAGATGGGAATATGACTATGTAATGGGAGGCCAATGGTGGATTTTCATATGGCAATCTTTAAACGCGATTATCTCGTAAGCTAAGCGTCTAATCGAAAAAAGGAGGTTAATTTGAGATCACTATGAAAAACTCAAGAAATCCCTTGTATTGGATGGGAATATGACTATGTAATGGGCGGCCAATGGTGGATTTTCATATGGCAATCTTTAAATGCGATTATCTCGTAAACTAAGCGTCTAATCGAAAAAAGGAGGTTAATTTGTGATCACTATGAAAAACTCAAGAAATCCCTTGTATTGGATGGGAATATGACTATGTAATGGGCGGCCAATGGTGGATTTTCATATGGCAATCTTTAAATGCGATTATCTCGTAAACTAAGCGTCTAATCGAAAAAAGGAGCTTAATTTGTGATCACTATGAAAAACTCAAGAAATCCCTTGTATTAGATGGGAATATGACTATGTAATGGGCGGCCAATGGTGGATTTTCATATGGCAATCTTTAAATGCGATTATCTCGTAAACTAAGCGTCTAATCGAAAAAAGGAGGTTAATTTGTGATCACTATGAAAAACTCAAGAAATCCCTTGTATTGGATGGGCATTTCACCATAAAATGGGCTGCCAATGGTGGATTTTCATATGGCAATCTTTAAATGCGATTATCTCGTAAACTAAGCGTCTAATCGAAAAAAGGAGGTTAATTTGAGATCACTATGAAAAACTCAAGAAATCCCTTGTATTGGATGGGAATATGACTATGTAATGGGCGGCCAATGGTGGATTTTCATATGGCAATCTTTAAATGCGATTATCTCGTAAACTAAGCGTCTAATCGAAAAAAGGAGCTTAATTTGTGATCACTATGAAAAACTCAAGAAATCCCTTGGATTAGATGGGAATATGACTATGTAATGGGAGGCCAATGGTGGATTTTCATATGGCAATCTTTAAATGCGATTATCTCGTAAACTAAGCGTCTAATCGAAAAAAGGAGGTTAATTTGAGATCACTATGAAAAACTCAAGAAATCCCTTGTATTGGATGGGAATATGACTATGTAATGGGCGGCCAATGGTGGATTTTCATATGGCAATCTTTAAATGCGATTATCTCGTAAACTAAGCGTCTAATCGAAAAAAGGAGCTTAATTTGTGATCACTATGAAAAACTCAAGAAATCCCTTGTATTAGATGGGAATATGACTATGTCATGGGCGGCCAATGGTGGATTTTCATATGGCAATCTTTAAATGCGATTATCTCGTAAACTAAGCGTCTAATCGAAAAAAGGAGGTTAATTTGTGATCACTATGAAAAACTCAAGAAATCCCTTGTATTGGATGGGCATTTCACCATAAAATGGGCTGCCAATGGTGGATTTTCATATGGCAATCTTTAAACGCGATTATCTCGTAAACTAAGCGTCTAATCGAAAAAAGGAGCTTAATTTGTGATCACTATGAAAAACTCAAGAAATCCCTTGTATTAGATGGGAATATGACTATGTAATGGGCGGCCAATGGTGGATTTTCATATGGCAATCTTTAAATGCGATTATCTCGTAAACTAAGCGTCTAATCGAAAAAAGGAGGTTAATTTGTGATCACTATGAAAAACTCAAGAAATCCCTTGTATTGGATGGGCATTTCACCATAAAATGGGCTGCCAATGGTGGATTTTCATATGGCAATCTTTAAATGCGATTATCTCGTAAACTAAGCGTCTAATCGAAAAAAGGAGGTTAATTTGAGATCACTATGAAAAACTCAAGAAATCCCTTGTATTGGATGGGAATATGACTATGTAATGGGCGGCCAATGGTGGATTTTCATATGGCAATCTTTAAATGCGATTATCTCGTAAACTAAGCGTCTAATCGAAAAAAGGAGCTTAATTTGTGATCACTATGAAAAACTCAAGAAATCCCTTGGATTAGATGGGAATATGACTATGTAATGGGAGGCCAATGGTGGATTTTCATATGACAATCTTTAAATGCGATTATCTCGTAAACTAAGCGTCTAATCGAAAAAGGAGCTTAATTTCTTGTGAAAAACTCAAGAAATTTCTTGAATTAGATGGGAATATGACTATGTAATGGGAGGCCAATGGTGGATTTTCATATGGCAATCTTTAAACGCGATTATCTCGTAAGCTAAGCGTCTAATCGAAAAAAGGAGCTTAATTTGTGATCACTATGAAAAACTCAAGAAATCCCTTGTATTAGATGGAAATATGACTATGTAATGGGCGGCCAATGGTGGATTTTCATATGGCAATCTTTAAATGCGATTATCTCGTAAACTAAGCGTCTAATCGAAAAAAGGAGGTTAATTTGAGATCACTATGAAAAACTCAAGAAATCCCTTGTATTGGATGGGAATATGACTATGTAATGGGCGGCCAATGGTGGATTTTCATATGGCAATCTTTAAATGCGTTTATCTCGTAAACTAAGCGTCTAATCGAAAAAAGGAGCTTAATTTGTGATCACTATGAAAAACTCAAGAAAGCTTAATTTCTTGTGAAAAACTCAAGAAATTTCTTGAATTAGATGGGAATATGACTATGTAATGGGAGGCCAATGGTGGATTTTCATATGGCAATCTTTAAACGCGATTATCTCGTAAGCTAAGCGTCTAATCGAAAAAAGGAGCTTAATTTGTGATCACTATGAAAAACTCAAGAAATCCCTTGTATTAGATGGAAATATGACTATGTAATGGGCGGCCAATGGTGGATTTTCATATGGCAATCTTTAAATGCGATTATCTCGTAAACTAAGCGTCTAATCGAAAAAAGGAGGTTAATTTGAGATCACTATGAAAAACTCAAGAAATCCCTTGTATTGGATGGGAATATGACTATGTAATGGGCGGCAATGGTGGATTTTCATATGGCAATCTTTAAATGCGTTTATCTCGTAAACTAAGCGTCTAATCGAAAATAGGAGCTTAATTTGTGATCACTATGAAAAACTCAAGAAATCCCTTGGATTAGATGGGAATATGACTATGTAATGGGAGGCCAATGGTGGATTTTCATATGACAATCTTTAAATGCGATTATCTCGTAAACTAAGCGTCTAATCGAAAAAAGGAGCTTAATTTCTTGTGAAAAACTCAAGAAATTTCTTGAATTAGATGGGAATATGACTATGTAATGGGAGGCCAATGGTGGATTTTCATATGGCAATCTTTAAACGCGATTATCTCGTAAGCTAAGCGTCTAATCGAAAAAAGGAGCTTAATTTGTGATCACTATGAAAAACTCAAGAAATCCCTTGTATTAGATGGAAATATGACTATGTAATGGGCGGCCAATGGTGGATTTTCATATGGCAATCTTTAAATGCGATTATCTCGTAAACTAAGCGTCTAATCGAAAAAAGGAGCTTA
The DNA here is from genome assembly GCA_964034835.1 of Muscina levida. Classification (NCBI taxonomy): domain Eukaryota; kingdom Metazoa; phylum Arthropoda; class Insecta; order Diptera; family Muscidae; genus Muscina; species Muscina levida. Next base: position 86,228,429 of record OZ035884.1, read on the forward strand.
ATTTGTGATCACTATGAAAAACTCAAGAAATCCCTTGTATTGGATGGGCATTTCACTATAAAATGGGCGGCCAATGGTGGATTTTCATATGGCAATCTTTAAATGCGATTATCTCGTAAACTAAGCGTCTAATCGAAAAAAGGAGGTTAATTTGAGATCACTATGAAAAACTCAAGAAATCCCTTGTATTGGATGGGAATTTCACTATAAAATGGGCGGCCAATGGTGGATTTTCATATGGCAATCTTTAAATGCGATTATCTCGTAAACTAAGCGTCTAATCGAAAAAAGGAGCTTAATTTGTGATCACTATGAAAAACTCAAGAAATCCCTTGTATTAGATGGGCATTTCACTATAAAATGGGCGGCCAATGGTGGACTTTCATATGGCAATCTTTAAATGCGATTATCTCGTAAACTAAGCGTCTAATCGAAAAAAGGAGCTTAATTTGTGATCACTATGAAAAACTCAAGAAATCCCTTGTATTAGATGGGAATATGACTATGTAATGGGCGTCCAATGGTGGATTTTCATATGGCAATCTTTAAATGCGATTATCTCGTAAACTAAGCGTCTAATCGAAAAAAGGAGCTTAATTTGTGATCACTATGAAAAACTCAAGAAATCCCTTGTATTAGATGGGAATATGACTATGTAATGGGCGGCCAATGGTGGATTTTCATATGGCAATCTTTAAATGCGATTATCTCGTAAACTAAGCGTCTAATCGAAAAAAGGAGCTTAATTTGTGATCACTATGAAAAACTCAAGAAATCCCTTGTATTGGATGGGCATTTCACCATAAAATGGGCGGCCAATGGTGGATTTTCATATGGCAATCTTTAAATGCGATTATCTCGTAAACTAAACGTCTAATCGAAAAAAGGAGCTTAATTTGTGATCACTATGAAAAACTCAAGAAATCCCTTAAACTAAGCGTCTAATCGAAAAAAGGAGCTTAATTTGTGATCACTATGAAAAACTCAAGAAATCCCTTGTATTGGATGGGCATTTCACTATAAAATGGGCGGCCAATGGTGGACTTTCATATGGCAATCTTTAAATGCGATTATCTCGTAAACTAAGCGTCTAATCGAAAAAAGGAGCTTAATTTGTGATCACTATGAAAAACTCAAGAAATCCCTTGTATTAGATGGGAATATGACTATGTAATGGGCGGCCAATGGTGGATTTTCATATGGCAATCTTTAAATGCGATTATCTCGTAAACTAAGCGTCTAATCGAAAAAAGGAGGTTAATTTGTGATCACTATGAAAAACTCAAGAAATCCCTTGTATTGGATGGGAATTTCACTATAAAATGGGCGGCCAATGGTGGATTTTCATATGGCAATCTTTAAATGCGATTATCTCGTAAACTAAGCGTCTAATCGAAAAAGGAGCTCAATTTGTGATCACTATGAAAAACTCAAGAAATCCCTTGTATTAGATGGGAATATGACTATGTCATGGGCGGCCAATGGTGGATTTTCATATGGCAATCTTTAAATGCGATTATCTCGTAAACTAAGCGTCTAATCGAAAAAAGGAGCTTAATTTGTGATCACTATGAAAAACTCAAGAAATCCCTTGTATTGGATGGGCATTTCACTATAAAATGGGCGGCCAATGGTGGACTTTCATATGGCAATCTTTAAATGCGATTATCTCGTAAACTAAGCGTCTAATCGAAAAAAGGAGCTTAATTTGTGATCACTATGAAAAACTCAAGAAATCCCTTGTATTAGATGGGCATTTCACTATAAAATGGGCGGCCAATGGTGGACTTTCATATGGCAATCTTTAAATGCGATTATCTCGTAAACTAAGCGTCTAATCGAAAAAAGGAGCTTAATTTGTGATCACTATGAAAAACTCAAGAAATCCCTTGTATTAGATGGGAATATGACTATGTAATGGGCGGCCAATGGTGGATTTTCATATGGCAATCTTTAAATGCGATTATCTCGTAAACTAAGCGTCTAATCGAAAAAAGGAGCTTAATTTGTGATCACTATGAAAAACTCAAGAAATCCCTTGTATTAGATGGGAATATGACTATGTAATGGGCAGCCAATGGTGGATTTTCATATGGCAATCTTTAAATGCGATTATCTCGTAAACTAAACGTCTAATCGAAAAAAGGAGCTTAATTTGAAATCCCTTGTATTGGATGGGCATTTCACTATAAAATGGGCAGCCAATGGTGGATTTTCATATGGCAATCTTTAAATGCGATTATCTCGTAAACTAAGCGTCTAATCGAAAAAAGGAGCTTAATTTGTGATCACTATGAAAAACTCAAGAAATCCCTTGTATTGGATGGGCATTTCACTATAAAATGGGCAGCCAATGGTGGATTTTCATATGGCAATCTTTAAATGCGATTATCTCGTAAACTAAGCGTCTAATCGAAAAAAGGAGCTTAATTTGTGATCACTATGAAAAACTCAAGAAATCCCTTGTATTAGATGGGAATATGACTATGTAATGGGCAGCCAATGGTGGATTTTCATATGGCAATCTTTAAATACGATTATCTCGTAAACTAAACGTCTAATCGAAAAAAGGAGCTTAATTTGTGATCACTATGAAAAACTCAAGAAATGCCTTGTATTGGATGGGCATTTCACTATAAAATGGGCAGCCAATGGTGGATTTTCATATGGCAATCTTTAAATGCGATTATCTCGTAAACTAAGCGTCTAATCGAAAAAAGGAGCTTAATTTGTGATCACTATGAAAAACTCAAGAAATTTCTTGAATTAGATGGGAATATGACTATGTAATGGGAGGCCAATGGTGGATTTTCATATGGCAATCTTTAAATGCGATTATCTCGTAAACTAAGCGTCTAATCGAAAAAAAGGAGCTTAATTTGTGATCACTATGAAAAAACTCAAGAAATCCCTTGTATTGGATGGGCATTTCACTATAAAATGGGCGGCCAATGGTGGACTTTCATATGGCAATCTTTAAATGCGATTATCTCGTAAACTAAGCGTCTAATCGAAAAAAGGAGCTTAATTTGTGATCACTATGAAAAACTCAAGAAATCCCTTGTATTGGATGGGCATTTCACTATAAAATGGGCGGCCAATGGTGGACTTTCATATGGCAATCTTTAAATGCGATTATCTCGTAAACTAAGCGTCTAATCGAAAAAAGGAGCTTAATTTGTGATCACTATGAAAAACTCAAGAAATCCCTTGTATTAGATGGGAATATGACTATGTAATGGGCGGCCAATGGTGGGTTTTCATATGGCAATCTTTAAATGCGATTATCTCGTAAACTAAGCGTCTAATCGAAAAAAGGAGGTTAATTTGTGATCACTATGAAAAACTCAAGAAATCCCTTGTATTGGATGGGAATTTCACTATAAAATGGGCGGCCAATGGTGGATTTTCATATGGCAATCTTTAAATGCGATTATCTCGTAAACTAAGCGTCTAATCGAAAAAAGGAGCTTAATTTGTGATCACTATGAAAAACTCAAGAAATCCCTTGTATTAGATGGGAATATGACTATGTCATGGGCGGCCAATGGTGGATTTTCATATGGCAATCTTTAAATGCGATTATCTCGTAAACTAAGCGTCTAATCGAAAAAAGGATCTTAATTTGTGATCACTATGAAAAACTCAAGAAATCCCTTGTATTGGATGGGCATTTCACTATAAAATGGGCGGCCAATGGTGGACTTTCATATGGCAATCTTTAAATGCGATTATCTCGTAAACTAAGCGTCTAATCGAAAAAAGGAGCTTAATTTGTGATCACTATGAAAAACTCAAGAAATCCCTTGTATTAGATGGGCATTTCACTATAAAATGGGCGGCCAATGGTGGACTTTCATATGGCAATCTTTAAATGCGATTATCTCGTAAACTAAGCGTCTAATCGAAAAAAGGAGCTTAATTTGTGATCACTATGAAAAACTCAAGAAATCCCTTGTATTAGATGGGAATATGACTATGTAATGGGCGTCCAATGGTGGATTTTCATATGGCAATCTTTAAATGCGATTATCTCGTAAACTAAGCGTCTAATCGAAAAAAGGAGCTTAATTTGTGATCACTATGAAAAACTCAAGAAATCCCTTGTATTGGATGGGCATTTCACTATAAAATGGGCGGCCAATGGTGGACTTTCATATGGCAATCTTTAAATGCGATTATCTCGTAAACTAAGCGTCTAATCGAAAAAAGGAGCTTAATTTGTGATCACTATGAAAAACTCAAGAAATCCCTTGTATTAGATGGGAATATGACTATGTAATGGGCGGCCAATGGTGGATTTTCATATGGCAATCTTTACATGCGATTATCTCGTAAACTAAGCGTCTAATCGAAAAAAGGAGCTTAATTTGTGATCACTATGAAAAACTCAAGAATTAGATGGGAATATGACTATGTAATGGGCGGCCAATGGTGGATTTTCATATGGCAATCTTTAAATGCGATTATCTCGTAAACTAAGCGTCTAATCGAAAAAAGGAGCTTAATTTGTGATCACTATGAAAAACTCAAGAAATCCCTTAAACTAAGCGTCTAATCGAAAAAAGGAGCTTAATTTGTGATCACTATGAAAAACTCAAGTATTAGATGGGAATATGACTATGTAATGGGCGGCCAATGGTGGATTTTCATATGGCAATCTTTAAATGCGATTATCTCGTAAACTAAGCGTCTAATCGAAAAAAGGAGCTTAATTTGTGATCACTATGAAAAACTCAAGAAATCCCTTGTATTAGATGGGAATATGACTATGTAATGGGCGGCCAATGGTGGATTTTCATATGGCAATCTTTAAATGCGATTATCTCGTAAACTAAGCGTCTAATCGAAAAAAGGAGCTTAATTTGTGATCACTATGAAAAACTCAAGAAATCCCTTGTATTAGATGGGAATATGACTATGTAATGGGCAGCCAATGGTGGATTTTCATATGGCAATCTTTAAATGCGATTATCTCGTAAACTAAACGTCTAATCGAAAAAAGGAGCTTAATTTGAAATCCCTTGTATTGGATGGGCATTTCACTATAAAATGGGCAGCCAATGGTGGATTTTCATATGGCAATCTTTAAATGCGATTATCTCGTAAACTAAGCGTCTAATCGAAAAAAGGAGCTTAATTTGTGATCACTATGAAAAACTCAAGAAATCCCTTGTATTGGATGGGCATTTCACCATAAAATGGGCGGCCAATGGTGGATTTTCATATGGCAATCTTTAAATGCGATTATCTCGTAAACTAAACGTCTAATCGAAAAAAGGAGCTTAATTTGTGATCACTATGAAAAACTCAAGAAATCCCTTGTATTGGATGGGCATTTCACTATAAAATGGGCGGCCAATGGTGGATTTTCATATGGCAATCTTTAAATACGATTATCTCGTAAACTAAACGTCTAATCGAAAAAAGGAGCTTAATTTGTGATCACTATGAAAAACTCAAGAAATGCCTTGTATTGGATGGGCATTTCACTATAAAATGGGCAGCCAATGGTGGATTTTCATATGGCAATCTTTAAATGCGATTATCTCGTAAACTAAGCGTCTAATCGAAAAAAGGAGCTTAATTTGTGATCACTATGAAAAACTCAAGAAATTTCTTGAATTAGATGGGAATATGACTATGTAATGGGAGGCCAATGGTGGATTTTCATATGGCAATCTTTAAATGCGATTATCTCGTAAACTAAGCGTCTAATCGAAAAAAGGAGCTTAATTTGTGATCACTATGAAAAACTCAAGAAATCCCTTGTATTGGATGGGCATTTCACTATAAAATGGGCGGCCAATGGTGGACTTTCATATGGCAATCTTTAAATGCGATTATCTCGTAAACTAAGCGTCTAATCGAAAAAAGGAGCTTAATTTGTGATCACTATGAAAAACTCAAGAAATCCCTTGTATTAGATGGGAATATGACTATGTAATGGGCGGCCAATGGTGGATTTTCATATGGCAATCTTTAAATGCGATTATCTCGTAAACTAAGCGTCTAATCGAAAAAAGGAGGTTAATTTGTGATCACTATGAAAAACTCAAGAAATCCCTTGTATTGGATGGGAATTTCACTATAAAATGGGCGGCCAATGGTGGATTTTCATATGGCAATCTTTAAATGCGATTATCTCGTAAACTAAGCGTCTAATCGAAAAAAGGAGCTCAATTTGTGATCACTATGAAAAACTCAAGAAATCCCTTGTATTAGATGGGAATATGACTATGTCATGGGCGGCCAATGGTGGATTTTCATATGGCAATCTTTAAATGCGATTATCTCGTAAACTAAGCGTCTAATCGAAAAAAGGAGCTTAATTTGTGATCACTATGAAAAACTCAAGAAATCCCTTGTATTGGATGGGCATTTCACTATAAAATGGGCGGCCAATGGTGGACTTTCATATGGCAATCTTTAAATGCGATTATCTCGTAAACTAAGCGTCTAATCGAAAAAAGGAGCTTAATTTGTGATCACTATGAAAAACTCAAGAAATCCCTTGTATTAGATGGGCATTTCACTATAAAATGGGCGGCCAATGGTGGACTTTCATATGGCAATCTTTAAATGCGATTATCTCGTAAACTAAGCGTCTAATCGAAAAAAGGAGCTTAATTTGTGATCACTATGAAAAACTCAAGAAATCCCTTGTATTAGATGGGAATATGACTATGTAATGGGCGGCCAATGGTGGATTTTCATATGGCAATCTTTAAATGCGATTATCTCGTAAACTAAGCGTCTAATCGAAAAAAGGAGCTTAATTTGTGATCACTATGAAAAACTCAAGAAATCCCTTGTATTAGATGGGAATATGACTATGTAATGGGCAGCCAATGGTGGATTTTCATATGGCAATCTTTAAATGCGATTATCTCGTAAACTAAACGTCTAATCGAAAAAAGGAGCTTAATTTGAAATCCCTTGTATTGGATGGGCATTTCACTATAAAATGGGCAGCCAATGGTGGATTTTCATATGGCAATCTTTAAATGCGATTATCTCGTAAACTAAGCGTCTAATCGAAAAAAGGAGCTTAATTTGTGATCACTATGAAAAACTCAAGAAATCCCTTGTATTGGATGGGCATTTCACCATAAAATGGGCGGCCAATGGTGGATTTTCATATGGCAATCTTTAAATGCGATTATCTCGTAAACTAAACGTCTAATCGAAAAAAGGAGCTTAATTTGTGATCACTATGAAAAACTCAAGAAATCCCTTGTATTGGATGGGCATTTCACTATAAAATGGGCGGCCAATGGTGGATTTTCATATGGCAATCTTTAAATACGATTATCTCGTAAACTAAACGTCTAATCGAAAAAAGGAGGTTAATTTGTGATCACTATGAAAAACTCAAGAAATCCCTTGTATTGGATGGGAATTTCACTATAAAATGGGCGGCCAATGGTGGATTTTCATATGGCAATCTTTAAATGCGATTATCTCGTAAACTAAGCGTCTAATCGAAAAAAGGAGCTTAATTTGTGATCACTATGAAAAACTCAAGAAATCCCTTGTATTAGATGGGAATATGACTATGTCATGGGCGGCCAATGGTGGATTTTCATATGGCAATCCTTAAATGCGATTATCTCGTAAACTAAGCGTCTAATCGAAAAAAGGAGCTTAATTTGTGATCACTATGAAAAACTCAAGAAATCCCTTGTATTGGATGGGCATTTCACTATAAAATGGGCGGCCAATGGTGGACTTTCATATGGCAATCTTTAAATGCGATTATCTCGTAAACTAAGCGTCTAATCGAAAAAAGGAGCTTAATTTGTGATCACTATGAAAAACTCAAGAAATCCCTTGTATTAGATGGGCATTTCACTATAAAATGGGCGGCCAATGGTGGACTTTCATATGGCAATCTTTAAATGCGATTATCTCGTAAACTAAGCGTCTAATCGAAAAAAGGAGCTTAATTTGTGATCACTATGAAAAACTCAAGAAATCCCTTGTATTAGATGGGAATATGACTATGTAATGGGCGGCCAATGGTGGATTTTCATATGGCAATCTTTAAATGCGATTATCTCGTAAACTAAGCGTCTAATCGAAAAAAGGAGCTTAATTTGTGATCACTATGAAAAACTCAAGAAATCCCTTGTATTGGATGGGCATTTCACTATAAAATGGGCGGCCAATGGTGGACTTTCATATGGCAATCTTTAAATGCGATTATCTCGTAAACTAAGCGTCTAATCGAAAAAAGGAGCTTAATTTGTGATCACTATGAAAAACTCAAGAAATCCCTTGTATTAGATGGGAATATGACTATGTAATGGGCGGCCAATGGTGGATTTTCATATGGCAATCTTTACATGCGATTATCTCGTAAACTAAGCGTCTAATCGAAAAAAGGAGCTTAATTTGTGATCACTATGAAAAACTCAAGAAATCCCTTGTATTTTCATATGGCAATCTTTAAATGCGATTATCTCGTAAACTAAGCGTCTAATCGAAAAAAGGAGCTTAATTTGTGATCACTATGAAAAACTCAAGAAATCCCTTGTATTAGATGGGAATATGACTATGTCATGGGCGGCCAATGGTGGATTTTCATATGGCAATCTTTAAATGCGATTATCTCGTAAACTAAGCGTCTAATCGAAAAAAGGAGCTTAATTTGTGATCACTATGAAAAACTCAAGAAATCCCTTGTATTGGATGGGCATTTCACTATAAAATGGGCGGCCAATGGTGGACTTTCATATGGCAATCTTTAAATGCGATTATCTCGTAAACTAAGCGTCTAATCGAAAAAAGGAGCTTAATTTGTGATCACTATGAAAAACTCAAGAAATCCCTTGTATTAGATGGGCATTTCACTATAAAATGGGCGGCCAATGGTGGACTTTCATATGGCAATCTTTAAATGCGATTATCTCGTAAACTAAGCGTCTAATCGAAAAAAGGAGCTTAATTTGTGATCACTATGAAAAACTCAAGAAATCCCTTGTATTAGATGGGAATATGACTATGTAATGGGCGGCCAATGGTGGATTTTCATATGGCAATCTTTAAATGCGATTATCTCGTAAACTAAGCGTCTAATCGAAAAAAGGAGCTTAATTTGTGATCACTATGAAAAACTCAAGAAATCCCTTGTATTGGATGGGCATTTCACTATAAAATGGGCGGCCAATGGTGGACTTTCATATGGCAATCTTTAAATGCGATTATCTCGTAAACTAAGCGTCTAATCGAAAAAAGGAGCTTAATTTGTGATCACTATGAAAAACTCAAGAAATCCCTTGTATTAGATGGGAATATGACTATGTAATGGGCGGCCAATGGTGGATTTTCATATGGCAATCTTTACATGCGATTATCTCGTAAACTAAGCGTCTAATCGAAAAAAGGAGCTTAATTTGTGATCACTATGAAAAACTCAAGAAATCCCTTGTATTAGATGGGAATATGACTATGTAATGGGCGGCCAATGGTGGATTTTCATATGGCAATCTTTAAATGCGATTATCTCGTAAACTAAGCGTCTAATCGAAAAAAGGAGCTTAATTTGTGATCACTATGAAAAACTCAAGAAATCCCTTGTATTAGATGGGAATATGACTATGTAATGGGCGGCCAATGGTGGATTTTCATATGGCAATCTTTAAATGCGATTATCTCGTAAACTAAGCGTCTAATCGAAAAAAGGAGCTTAATTTGTGATCACTATGAAAAACTCAAGAAATCCCTTGTATTAGATGGGAATATGACTATGTAATGGGCAGCCAATGGTGGATTTTCATATGGCAATCTTTAAATGCGATTATCTCGTAAACTAAACGTCTAATCGAAAAAAGGAGCTTAATTTGAAATCCCTTGTATTGGATGGGCATTTCACTATAAAATGGGCAGCCAATGGTGGATTTTCATATGGCAATCTTTAAATGCGATTATCTCGTAAACTAAGCGTCTAATCGAAAAAAGGAGCTTAATTTGTGATCACTATGAAAAACTCAAGAAATCTCTTGTATTGGATGGGCATTTCACCATAAAATGGGCGGCCAATGGTGGATTTTCATATGGCAATCTTTAAATGCGATTATCTCGTAAACTAAACGTCTAATCGAAAAAAGGAGCTTAATTTGTGATCACTATGAAAAACTCAAGAAATCCCTTGTATTGGATGGGCATTTCACTATAAAATGGGCGGCCAATGGTGGATTTTCATATGGCAATCTTTAAATACGATTATCTCGTAAACTAAACGTCTAATCGAAAAAAGGAGGTTAATTTGTGATCACTATGAAAAACTCAAGAAATCCCTTGTATTGGATGGGAATTTCACTATAAAATGGGCGGCCAATGGTGGATTTTCATATGGCAATCTTTAAATGCGATTATCTCGTAAACTAAGCGTCTAATCGAAAAAAGGAGCTTAATTTGTGATCACTATGAAAAACTCAAGAAATCCCTTGTATTAGATGGGAATATGACTATGTCATGGGCGGCCAATGGTGGATTTTCATATGGCAATCTTTAAATGCGATTATCTCGTAAACTAAGCGTCTAATCGAAAAAAGGAGCTTAATTTGTGATCACTATGAAAAACTCAAGAAATCCCTTGTATTGGATGGGCATTTCACTATAAAATGGGCGGCCAATGGTGGACTTTCATATGGCAATCTTTAAATGCGATTATCTCGTAAACTAAGCGTCTAATCGAAAAAAGGAGCTTAATTTGTGATCACTATGAAAAACTCAAGAAATCCCTTGTATTAGATGGGCATTTCACTATAAAATGGGCGGCCAATGGTGGACTTTCATATGGCAATCTTTAAATGCGATTATCTCGTAAACTAAGCGTCTAATCGAAAAAAGGAGCTTAATTTGTGATCACTATGAAAAACTCAAGAAATCCCTTGTATTAGATGGGAATATGACTATGTAATGGGCGGCCAATGGTGGATTTTCATATGGCAATCTTTAAATGCGATTATCTCGTAAACTAAGCGTCTAATCGAAAAAAGGAGCTTAATTTGTGATCACTATGAAAAACTCAAGAAATCCCTTGTATTGGATGGGCATTTCACTATAAAATGGGCGGCCAATGGTGGACTTTCATATGGCAATCTTTAAATGCGATTATCTCTTCAACTAAGCGTCTAATCGAAAAAAGGAGCTTAATTTGTGATCACTATGAAAAACTCAAGAAATCCCTTGTATTAGATGGGAATATGACTATGTAATGGGCGGCCAATGGTGGATTTTCATATGGCAATCTTTACATGCGATTATCTCGTAAATTAAGCGTCTAATCGAAAAAAGGAGCTTAATTTGTGATCACTATGAAAAACTCAAGAAATCCCTTGTATTAGATGGGAATATGACTATGTAATGGGCGGCCAATGGTGGATTTTCATATGGCAATCTTTAAATGCGATTATCTCGTAAACTAAGCGTCTAATCGAAAAAAGGAGCTTAATTTGTGATCACTATGAAAAACTCAAGAAATCCCTTGTATTAGATGGGAATATGACTATGTAATGGGCGGCCAATGGTGGATTTTCATATGGCAATCTTTAAATGCGATTATCTCGTAAACTAAGCGTCTAATCGAAAAAAGGAGCTTAATTTGTGATCACTATGAAAAACTCAAGAAATCCCTTGTATTAGATGGGAATATGACTATGTAATGGGCAGCCAATGGTGGATTTTCATATGGCAATCTTTAAATGCGATTATCTCGTAAACTAAACGTCTAATCGAAAAAAGGAGCTTAATATGAAATCCCTTGTATTGGATGGGCATTTCACTATAAAATGGGCAGCCAATGGTGGATTTTCATATGGCAATCTTTAAATGCGATTATCTCGTAAACTAAGCGTCTAATCGAAAAAGGAGCTTAATTTGTGATCACTATGAAAAACTCAAGAAATCCCTTGTATTGGATGGGCATTTCACCATAAAATGGGCGGCCAATGGTGGATTTTCATATGGCAATCTTTAAATGCGATTATCTCGTAAACTAAACGTCTAATCGAAAAAAGGAGCTTAATTTGTGATCACTATGAAAAACTCAAGAAATCCCTTGTATTGGATGGGCATTTCACTATAAAATGGGCGGCCAATGGTGGATTTTCATATGGCAATCTTTAAATACGATTATCTCGTAAACTAAACGTCTAATCGAAAAAAGGAGCTTAATTTGTGATCACTATGAAAAACTCAAGAAATGCCTTGCATTGGATGGGCATTTCACTATAAAATGGGCAGCCAATGGTGGATTTTCATATGGCAATCTTTAAATGCGATTATCTCGTAAACTAAGCGTCTAATCGAAAAAAGGAGCTTAATTTGTGATCACTATGAAAAACTCAAGAAATCCCTTGTATTGGATGGGCATTTCACCATAAAATGGGCGGCCAATGGTGGATTTTCATATGGCAATCTTTAAATGCGATTATCTCGTAAACTAAACGTCTAATCGAAAAAAGGAGCTTAATTTGTGATCACTATGAAAAACTCAAGAAATCCCTTGTATTGGATGGGCATTTCACTATAAAATGGGCGGCCAATGGTGGATTTTCATATGGCAATCTTTAAATGCGATTATCTCGTAAACTAAGCGTCTAATCGAAAAAAGGAGCTTAATTTGTGTTCACTATGAAAAACTCAAGAATGGGCATTTGTATTGGATGGGCATTTCACCATAAAATGGGCGGCCAATGGTGGATTTTCATATGGCAATCTTTAAATGCGATTATCTCGTAAACTAAGCGTCTAATCGAAAAAAGGAGCTTAATTTGTGATCACTATGAAAAACTCAAGAAATTCCTTGAATTAGATGGGAATATGACTATGTAATGGGAGGCCAATGGTGGATTTTCATATGGCAATCTTTAAATGCGATTATCTCGCAAACTAAGCGTCTAATCGAAAAAAGGAGCTTAATTTGTGATCACTATGAAAAACTCAAGACATTCCTTGAATTAGATGGGAATATGACTATGTAATGGGAGGCCAATGGTGGATTTTCATATGGCAATCTTTAAATGCGTTTATCTCGTAAACTAAGCGTCTAATCGAAAAAAGGAGCTTAATTTGTGATCACTATGAAAAACTCAAGAAATCCCTTGTATTAGATGGGAATATGACTATTTAATGGGAGGCCAATGGTGGATTTTCATATGACAATCTTTAAATGCGATTATCTCGTAAACTAAGCGTCTAATCGAAAAAAGGAGCTTAATTTGTGATCACTATGAAAAACTCAAGAAATCCCTTGTATTATATGGGAATATGACTATGTAATGGGCGGCCAATGGTGGATTTTCATATGGCAATCTTTAAATGCGATTATCTCGTAAACTAAGCGTCTAATCGAAAAAAGGAGCTTAATTTGTGATCACTATGAAAAACTCAAGAAATCCCTTGTATTAGATGGGAATATGACTATGTAATGGGCAGCCAATGGTGGATTTTCATATGGCAATCTTTAAATGCGATTATCTCGTAAACTAAGCGTCTAATCGAAAAAAGGAGCTTAATTTGTGATCACTATGAAAAACTCAAGAAATCCCTTGTATTGGATGGGCATTTCACCATAAAAAGGGCGGCCAATGATGGATTTTCATATGGCAATCTTTAAATGCGATTATCTCGTAAACTAAGCGTCTAATCGAAAAAAGGAGGTTAATTTGTGATCACTATGGAAAACTCAAGAAATCCCTTGTATTAGATGGGAATATGACTACGTAATGGGCAGCCAATGGTGGATTTTCATATGGCAATCTTTAAATGCGATTATCTCGTAAACTAAGCGTCTAATCGAAAAAAGGAGCTTAATTTGTGATCACTATGATAAACTCAAGAAATCCCTTGTATTGGATGGGCATTTCACCATAAAATGGGCGGCCAATGGTGGATTTTCATATGGCAATCTTTAAATGCGATTATCTCGTAAACTAAGCGTCTAATCGAAAAAAGGAGCTTAATTTGTGATCACTATGAAAAACTCAAGAATTCCCTTGTATTGGATGGGCATTTCACCATAAAATGGTGGTAAACTAAGCGTCTAATCGAAAAAAGGAGCTTAATTTGTGATCACTATGAAAAACTCAAGAAATCCCTTGTATTGGATGGGCATTTCACCATAAAATGGGCGGCCAATGGTGGATTTTCATATGGCAATCTTTAAATGCGATTATCTCGTAAACTAAGCGTCTAATCGAAAAAAGGAGGTTAATTTGTGATCACTATGAAAAACTCAAGAAATCCCTTGTATTAGATGGGAATATGACTATGTAATGGGCGGCCAATGGTGGATTTTCATATGGCAATCTTTAAATGCGATTATCTCGTAAACTAAGCGTCTAATCGAAAAAAGGAGCTTAATTTGTGATCACTATTAAAAACTCAAGAAATCCCTTGTATTGGATGGGCATTTCACCATAAAATGGGCGGCCAATGGTGGATTTTCATATGGCAATCTTTAAATGCGATTATCTCGTAAACTAAGCGTCTAATCGAAAAAAGGAGCTTAATTTGTGATCACTATGAAAAACTCAAGAAATCCCTTGTATTGGATGGGCATTTCACCATAAAATGGGCGGCCAATGGTGGATTTTCATATGGCAATCTTTAAATGCGATTATCTCGTAAACTAAGCGTCTAATCGAAAAAAGGAGCTTAATTTGTGATCACTATGAAAAACTCAAGAAATCCCTTGTATTAGATGGAAATATGACTATGTAATGGGCAGCCAATGGTGGATTTTCATATGGCAATCTTTAAATGCGATTATCTCGTAAACTAAGCGTCTAATCGAAAAAAGGAGCTTTATTTGTGATCACTATGAAAAACTCAAGAAATCCCTTGTATTGGATGGGCATTTCACCATAAAATGGGCGGCCAATGGTGGATTTTCATATGGCAATCTTTAAATGCGATTATCTCGTAAACTAAGCGTCTAATCGAAAAAAGGAGCTTAATTTGTGATCACTATGAAAAACTCAAGAAATCCCTTGTATTGGATGGGCATTTCACCATAAAATGGGCGGCCAATGGTGGATTTTCATATGGCAATCTTTAAATGCGATTATCTCGTAAACTAAGCGTCTAATCGAAAAAAGGAGCTTAATTTGTGATCACTATGAAAAACTCAAGAAATCCCTTGTATTGGATGGGCATTTCACCATAAAATGGGCGGCCAATGGTGGATTTTCATATGGCAATCTTTAAATGCGATTATCTCGTAAACTAAGCGTCTAATCGAAAAAAGGAGCTTAATTTGTGACCACTATGAAAAACTTAAGAAATCCCTTGTATTAGATGGGAATATGACTATGTAATGGGAGGCCAATGGTGGATTTTCATATGGCAATCTTTAAATGCGATTATCTCGTAAGCTAAGCGTCTAATCGAAAGAAGGAGCTTAATTTGTGATCACTATTAAAAACTCAAGAAATCCCTTGTATTGGATGGGCATTTCACCATAAAATGGGCGGCCAATGGTGGATTTTCATATTTATTTATTTCATATTTATATCTTTAAATGCGATTATCTCGTAAACTAAGCGTCTAATCGAAAAAAGGAGGCTAATTTGTGATCACTATGAAACACTCAAGAAATCCCTTGTATTGGATGGGCATTTCACCATAAAATGGGCGGCCAATGGTGGATTTTCATATGGCAATCTTTAAATGCGATTATCTCGTAAACTAAGCGTCTAATCGAAAAAAGGAGCTTAATTTGTGATCACTATGAAAAACTCAAGAAATCCCTTGTATTAGATGGGAATATGACTATGTAATGGGCGGCCAATGGTGGATTTTCATATAGCAATCTTTAAATGCGATTATCTCGTAAACTAAGCCTCTAATCGAAAAAAGGAGGTTAATTTGTGATCACTATTAAAAACTCAAGAAATCCCTTGTATTGGATGGGCATTTCACCATAAAATGGGCGGCCAATGGTGGATTTTCAATCTTTAAATGCGATTATCTCGTAAACTAAGCGTCTAATCGAAAAAAGGAGCTTAATTTGTGATCACTATGAAAAACTGAAGAAATCCCTTTTATAAGATGGGAATTTCACCATAAAATGGGCGGCCAATGGTGGATTTTCATATGGCAATCTTTAAATGCGTTTATCTCGTAAACTAAGCGTCTAATCGAAAAAAGGAGCTTAATTTGTGATCACTATGAAAAACTCAAGAAATCCCTTGGATTAGATGGGAATATGACTATGTAATGGGAGGCCAATGGTGGATTTTCATATGACAATCTTTAATGCGATTATCTCGTAAACTAAGCGTCTAATCGAAAAAAGGAGCTTAATTTGTGATCACTATGAAAAACTCAAGAAATTCCTTGAGTTAGATGGGAATATGACTATGTAATGGGCGGCCAATGGTGGATTTTCATATGGCAATCTTTAAATACGATTATCTCGTAAACTAAGCGTCTAATCGAAAAAAGGAGCTTAATTTCTGATCACTATGAAAAACTCAAGAAATCCCTTGTATAGGATGGGCATTTCACCATAAAATGGGCGGCCAATGGTGGATTTTCATATGGCAATCTTTAAATGCGATTATCTCGTAAACTAAGCGTCTAATCGAAAAAAGGAGCTTAATTTGTGATCACTATGAAAAACTCAAGAAATCCCTTGTATTGGATGGGCATTTCACCATAAAATGGGCAGCCAATGGTGGATTTTCATATGGCAATCTTTAAATGCGTTTATCTCGTAAACTAAGCGTCTAATCGAAAAAAGGAGCTTAATTTGTGATCACTATGAAAAACTCAAGAAATCCCTTGTATTAGATGGGAATATGACTATGTAATGGGCAGCCAATGGTGGATTTTCATATGGCAATCTTTAAATGCGTTTATCTCGTAAACTAAGCGTCTAATCGAAAAAAGGAGCTTAATTTGTGATCACTATGAAAAACTCAAGAAATCCCTTGTATTGGATGGGCATTTCACCATAAAATGGGCGGCCAATGGTGGATTTTCATATGGCAATCTTTAAATGCGATTATCTCGTAAACTAAGCGTCTAATCAAAAAAAGGAGCTTAATTTGTGATCACTATGAAAAACTCAAGAAATCCCTTGTATTAGATGGGAATATGACTATGTAATGGGCAGCCAATGGTGGATTTTCATATGGCAATCTTTAAATGCGTTTATCTCGTAAACTAAGCGTCTAATCGAAAAAAGGAGCTTAATTTGTGATCACTATGAAAAACTCAAGAAATCCCTTGTATTAGATGGGAATATGACTATGTAATGGGCAGCCAATGGTGGATTTTCATATGGCAATCTTTAAATGCGTTTATCTCGTAAACTAAGCGTCTAATCGAAAAAAGGAGCTTAATTTGTGATCACTATGAAAAACTCAAGAAATCCCTTGTATTGGATGGGCATTTCACCATAAAATGGGCGGCCAATGGTGGATTTTCATATGGCAATCTTTAAATGCGATTATCTCGTAAACTAAGCGTCTAATCAAAAAAAGGAGCTTAATTTGTGATCACTATGAAAAACTCAAGAAATCCCTTGTATTAGATGGGAATATGACTATGTAATGGGCGGCCAATGATGGATTTTCATATGGCAATCTTTAAATGCGTCTATCTCGTAAACTAAGCGTCTAATCGAAAAAAGGAGCTTAATTTGTGATCACTATGAAAAACTCAAGAAATCCCTTGTATTGGATGGGCATTTCACCATAAAATGGGCGGCCAATGGTGGATTTTCATATGGCAACCTTTAAATGCGATTATCTCGTAAACTAAGCGTCTAATCGAAAAAAGGAGCTTAATTTGTGATCACTATGAAAAACTCAAGAAATCCCTTGTATTAGATGGGAATATGACTATGTAATGGGCGGCCAATGGTGGATTTTCATATGGCAATCTTTAAATGCGATTATCTCGTAAACTAAGCGTCTAATCGAAAAAAGGAGCTTAATTTGTGATCACTATGAAAAACTGAAGAAATCCCTTGTATTGGATGGGCATTTCACCATAAAATGGGCGGCCAATGGTGGATTTTCATATGGCAATCTTTAAATGCAATTATCTCGTAAACTAAGCGTCTAATCGAAAAAAGGAGCTTAATTTGTGATCACTATGAAAAACTCAAGAAATCCCTTGTATTGGATGGGCATTTCACCATAAAATGGGCGGCCAATGGTGGATTTTCATATGGCAATCTTTAAATGCGATTATCTCGTAAACTAAGCGTCTAATCGAAAAAAGGAGCTTAATTTGTGATCACTATGAAAAACTCAAGAAATCCCTTGTATTAGATGGGAATATGACTATGTAATGGGCGGCCAATGGTGGATTTTCATATGGCAATCTTTAAATGCGATTATCTCGTAAACTAAGCGTCTAATCGAAAAAAGGAGCTTAATTTGTGATCACTATGAAAAACTGAAGAAATGCCTTTTATAAGATGGGAATTTCACCATAAAATGGGCGGCCAATGGTGGATTTTCATATGGCAATCTTTAAATGCGTTTATCTCGTAAACTAAGCGTCTAATCGAAAAAAGGAGCTTAATTTGTGATCACTATAAAAAACTCAAGAAATCCCTTGGATTAGATGGGAATATGACTATGTAATGGGAGGCCAATGGTGGATTTTCATATGACAATCTTTAAATGCGATTATCTCGTAAACTAAGCGTCTAATCGAAAAAAGGAGCTTAATTTCTTGTGAAAAACTCAAGAAATTTCTTGAATTAGATGGGAATATGACTATGTAATGGGAGGCCAATGGTGGATTTTCATATGGCAATCTTTAAACGCGATTATCTCGTAAGCTAAGCGTCTAATCGAAAAAAGGAGCTTAATTTGTGATCACTATGAAAAACTCAAGAAATCCCTTGTATTAGATGGAAATATGACTATGTAATGGGCGGCCAATGGTGGATTTTCATATGGCAATCTTTAAATGCGATTATCTCGTAAACTAAGCGTCTAATCGAAAAAAGGAGCTTAATTTGTGATCACTATGAAAAACTCAAGAAATCCCTTGTATTGGATGGGCATTTCACTATAAAATGGGCGGCCAATGGTGGATTTTCATATGGCAATCTTTAAATGCGATTATCTCGTAAACTAAGCGTCTAATCGAAAAAAGGAGCTTAATTTGTGATCACTATGAAAAACTCAAGAAATCCCTTGTATTAGATGGGCATTTCACTATAAAATGGGCGGCCAATGGTGGATTTTCATATGGCAATCTTTAAATGCGTTTATCTCGTAAACTAAGCGTCTAATCGAAAAAAGGAGCTTAATTTGTGATCACTATGAAAAACTCAAGAAATCCCTTGTATTAGATGGGAATATGACTATGTAAAGGGCAGCCAATGGTGTATTTTCATATGGCAATCTTTAAATACGATTATCTCGTAAACTAAGCGTCTAATCGAAAAAAGGAGCTTAATTTGTGATCACTATGAAAAACTCAAGAAATCGCTTGTATTGGATGGGCATTTCACCATAAAATGGGCGGCCAATGGTGGATTTTCATATGGCAATCTTTAAATGCGATTATCTCGTAAACTAAGCGTCTAATCGAAAAAAGGAGCTTAATTTGTGATCACTATGAAAAACTCAAGAAATCCCTTGTATTAGATGGGAATATGACTATGTAATGGGCGGCCAATGGTGGATTTTCATATGGCAATCTTTAAATGCGATTATCTCGTAAACTAAGCGTCTAATCGAAAAAAGGAGCTTAATTTGTGATCACTATGAAAAACTGAAGAAATGCCTTTTATAAGATGGGAATTTCACCATAAAATGGGCGGCCAATGGTGGATTTTCATATGGCAATCTTTAAATGCGTTTATCTCGTAAACTAAGCGTCTAATCGAAAAAAGGAGCTTAATTTGTGATCACTATAAAAAACTCAAGAAATCCCTTGGATTAGATGGGAATATGACTATGTAATGGGAGGCCAATGGTGGATTTTCATATGACAATCTTTAAATGCGATTATCTCGTAAACTAAGCGTCTAATCGAAAAAAGGAGCTTAATTTCTTGTGAAAAACTCAAGAAATTTCTTGAATTAGATGGGAATATGACTATGTAATGGGAGGCCAATGGTGGATTTTCATATGGCAATCTTTAAACGCGATTATCTCGTAAGCTAAGCGTCTAATCGAAAAAAGGAGCTTAATTTGTGATCACTATGAAAAACTCAAGAAATCCCTTGTATTAGATGGAAATATGACTATGTAATGGGCGGCCAATGGTGGATTTTCATATGGCAATCTTTAAATGCGATTATCTCGTAAACTAAGCGTCTAATCGAAAAAAGGAGCTTAATTTGTGATCACTATGAAAAACTCAAGAAATCCCTTGTATTGGATGGGCATTTCACTATAAAATGGGCGGCCAATGGTGGATTGTGATCACTATGAAAAACTCAAGAAATCCCTTGTATTGGATGGGCATTTCACTATAAAATGGGCGGCCAATGGTGGACTTTCATATGGCAATCTTTAAACGCGATTATCTCGTAAACTAAGCGTCTAATCGAAAAAAGGAGCTTAATTTGTGATCACTATGAAAAACTCAAGAAATCCCTTGTATTAGATGGGAATATGACTATGTAATGGGCGGCCAATGGTAGATTTTCATATGACAATCTTTAAATGCGATTATCTCGTAAACTAAGCGTCTAATCGAAAAAAGGAGGTTAATTTGTGATCACTATGAAAAACTCAAGAAATCCCTTGTATTGGATGGGCATTTCACCATAAAATGGGCTGCCAATGGTGGATTTTCATATGGCAATCTTTAAATGCGATTATCTCGTAAACTAAGCGTCTAATCGAAAAAAGGAGGTTAATTTGAGATCACTATGAAAAACTCAAGAAATCCCTTGTATTGGATGGGAATATGACTATGTAATGGGCGGCCAATGGTGGATTTTCATATGGCAATCTTTAAATGCGATTATCTCGTAAACTAAGCGTCTAATCGAAAAAAGGAGCTTAATTTGTGATCACTATGAAAAACTCAAGAAATCCTTTGTATTGGATGGGAATATGACTATGTAATGGGCGGCCAATGGTGGATTTTCATATGGCAATCTTTAAATGCGTTTATCTCGTAAACTAAGCGTCTAATCGAAAAAAGGAGCTTAATTTGTGATCACTATGAAAAACTCAAGAAATCCCTTGGATTAGATGGGAATATGACTATGTAATGGGAGGCCAATGGTGGATTTTCATATGGCAATCTTTAAATGCGATTATCTCGTAAACTAAGCGTCTAATCGAAAAAAGGAGCTTAATTTGTGATCACTATGAAAAACTCAAGAAATCCCTTGTATTGGATGGGCATTTCACTATAAAATGGGCGGCCAATGGTGGATTTTCATATGGCAATCTTTAAATGCGATTATCTCGTAAACTAAGCGTCTAATCGAAAAAAGGAGCTTAATTTGTGATCACTATGAAAAACTCAAGAAATCCCTTGTATTGGATGGGCATTTCACTATAAAATGGGCGGCCAATGGTGGACTTTCATATGGCAATCTTTAAACGCGATTATCTCGTAAACTAAGCGTCTAATCGAAAAAAGGAGCTTAATTTGTGATCACTATGAAAAACTCAAGAAATCCCTTGTATTAGATGGGAATATGACTATGTAATGGGCGGCCAATGGTGGATTTTCATATGGCAATCTTTAAATGCGATTATCTCGTAAACTAAGCGTCTAATCGAAAAAAGGAGCTTAATTTGTGATCACTATGAAAAACTCAAGAAATCCCTTGTATTAGATGGGAATATGACTATGTAATGGGCAGCCAATGGTGGATTTTCATATGGCAATCTTTAAATGCGATTATCTCGTAAACTAAACGTCTAATCGAAAAAAGGA
This sequence comes from Muscina levida, assembly GCA_964034835.1. Taxonomy (NCBI): domain Eukaryota; kingdom Metazoa; phylum Arthropoda; class Insecta; order Diptera; family Muscidae; genus Muscina; species Muscina levida. The sequence goes on from OZ035884.1 coordinate 86,250,320, forward strand.
GCTTAATTTGAAATCCCTTGTATTGGATGGGCATTTCACTATAAAATGGGCAGCCAATGGTGGATTTTCATATGGCAATCTTTAAATGCGATTATCTCGTAAACTAAGCGTCTAATCGAAAAAAGGAGCTTAATTTGTGATCACTATGAAAAACTCAAGAAATCCCTTGTATTGGATGGGCATTTCACCATAAAATGGGCGGCCAATGGTGGATTTTCATATGGCAATCTTTAAATGCGATTATCTCGTAAACTAAACGTCTAATCGAAAAAAGGAGCTTAATTTGTGATCACTATGAAAAACTCAAGAAATCCCTTGTATTGGATGGGCATTTCACTATAAAATGGGCGGCCAATGGTGGATTTTCATATGGCAATCTTTAAATACGATTATCTCGTAAACTAAACGTCTAATCGAAAAAAGGAGCTTAATTTGTGATCACTATGAAAAACTCAAGAAATGCCTTGTATTGGATGGGCATTTCACTATAAAATGGGCAGCCAATGGTGGATTTTCATATGGCAATCTTTAAATGCGATTATCTCGTAAACTAAGCGTCTAATCGAAAAAAGGAGCTTAATTTGTGATCACTATGAAAAACTCAAGAAATCCCTTGTATTGGATGGGCATTTCACCATAAAATGGGCGGCCAATGGTGGATTTTCATATGGCAATCTTTAAATGCGATTATCTCGTAAACTAAACGTCTAATCGAAAAAAGGAGCTTAATTTGTGATCACTATGAAAAACTCAAGAAATCCCTTGTATTGGATGGGCATTTCACTATAAAATGGGCAGCCAATGGTGGATTTTCATATGGCAATCTTTAAATGCGATTATCTCGTAAACTAAGCGTCTAATCGAAAAAAGGAGCTTAATTTGTGATCACTATGAAAAACTCAAGAAATCCCTTGTATTGGATGGGCATTTCACCATAAAATGGGCGGCCAATGGTGGATTTTCATATGGCAATCTTTAAATGCGATTATCTCGTAAACTAAACGTCTAATCGAAAAAAGGAGCTTAATTTGTGATCACTATGAAAAACTCAAGAAATCCCTTGTATTGGATGGGCATTTCACTATAAAATGGGCGGCCAATGGTGGATTTTCATATGGCAATCTTTAAATGCGATTATCTCGTAAACTAAGCGTCTAATCGAAAAAAGGAGCTTAATTTGTGATCACTATGAAAAACTCAAGAATGGGCATTTGTATTGGATGGGCATTTCACCATAAAATGGGCGGCCAATGGTGGATTTTCATATGGCAATCTTTAAATGCGATTATCTCGTAAACTAAGCGTCTAATCGAAAAAAGGAGCTTAATTTGTGATCACTATGAAAAACTCAAGAAATTCCTTGAATTAGATGGGAATATGACTATGTAATGGGAGGCCAATGGTGGATTTTCATATGGCAATCTTTAAATGCGATTATCTCGCAAACTAAGCGTCTAATCGAAAAAAGGAGCTTAATTTGTGATCACTATGAAAAACTCAAGACATTCCTTGAATTAGATGGGAATATGACTATGTAATGGGAGGCCAATGGTGGATTTTCATATGGCAATCTTTAAATGCGTTTATCTCGTAAACTAAGCGTCTAATCGAAAAAAGGAGCTTAATTTGTGATCACTATGAAAAACTCAAGAAATCCCTTGTATTAGATGGGAATATGACTATGTAATGGGAGGCCAATGGTGGATTTTCATATGACAATCTTTAAATGCGATTATCTCGTAAACTAAGCGTCTAATCGAAAAAAGGAGCTTAATTTGTGATCACTATGAAAAACTCAAGAAATCCCTTGTATTAGATGGGAATATGACTATGTAATGGGCGGCCAATGGTGGATTTTCATATGGCAATCTTTAAATACGATTATCTCGTAAACTAAGCGTCTAATCGAAAAAAGGAGCTTAATTTGTGATCACTATGAAAAACTCAAGAAATCCCTTGTATTGGATGGGCATTTCACCATAAAAAGGGCGGCCAATGATGGATTTTCATATGGCAATCTTTAAATGCGATTATCTCGTAAACTAAGCGTCTAATCGAAAAAAGGAGCTTAATTTGTGATCACTATGAAAAACTCAAGAAATCCCTTGTATTAGATGGGAATATGACTATGTAATGGGCGGCCAATGGTGGATTTTCATATGGCAATCTTTAAATACGATTATCTCGTAAACTAAGCGTCTAATCGAAAAAAGGAGCTTAATTTGTGATCACTATGAAAAACTCAAGAAATCCCTTGTATTGGATGGGCATTTCACCATAAAAAGGGCGGCCAATGATGGATTTTCATATGGCAATCTTTAAATGCGATTATCTCGTAAACTAAGCGTCTAATCGAAAAAAGGAGCTTAATTTGTGATCACTATGAAAAACTCAAGAAATTCCTTGAATTAGATGGGAATATGACTATGTAATGGGAGGCCAATGGTGGATTTTCATATGGCAATCTTTAAATGCGATTATCTCGCAAACTAAGCGTCTAATCGAAAAAAGGAGCTTAATTTGTGATCACTATGAAAAACTCAAGACATTCCTTGAATTAGATGGGAATATGACTATGTAATGGGAGGCCAATGGTGGATTTTCATATGGCAATCTTTAAATGCGTTTATCTCGTAAACTAAGCGTCTAATCGAAAAAAGGAGGTTAATTTGTGATCACTATGAAAAACTCAAGAAATCCCTTGTATTAGATGGGAATATGACTATGTAATGGGCAGCCAATGGTGGATTTTCATATGGCAATCTTTAAATGCGATTATCTCGTAAACTAAGCGTCTAATCGAAAAAAGGAGCTTAATTTGTGATCACTATGATAAACTCAAGAAATCCCTTGTATTGGATGGGCATTTCACCATAAAATGGGCGGCCAATGGTGGATTTTCATATGGCAATCTTTAAATGCGATTATCTCGTAAACTAAGCGTCTAATCGAAAAAAGGAGCTTAATTTGTGATCACTATGAAAAACTCAAGAATTCCCTTGTATTGGATGGGCATTTCACCATAAAATGGTGGTAAACTAAGCGTCTAATCGAAAAAAGGAGCTTAATTTGTGATCACTATGAAAAACTCAAGAAATCCCTTGTATTAGATGGGAATATGACTATGTAATGGGAGGCCAATGGTGGATTTTCATATGACAATCTTTAAATGCGATTATCTCGTAAACTAAGCGTCTAATCGAAAAAAGGAGCTTAATTTGTGATCACTATGAAAAACTCAAGAATCCCTTGTATTATATGGGAATATGACTATGTAATGGGCGGCCAATGGTGGATTTTCATATGGCAATCTTTAAATGCGATTATCTCGTAAACTAAGCGTCTAATCGAAAAAAGGAGCTTAATTTGTGATCACTATGAAAAACTCAAGAAATCCCTTGTATTAGATGGGAATATGACTATGTAATGGGCAGCCAATGGTGGATTTTCATATGGCAATCTTTAAATGCGATTATCTCGTAAACTAAGCGTCTAATCGAAAAAAGGAGCTTAATTTGTGATCACTATGAAAAACTCAAGAAATCCCTTGTATTGGATGGGCATTTCACCATAAAAAGGGCGGCCAATGATGGATTTTCATATGGCAATCTTTAAATGCGATTATCTCGTAAACTAAGCGTCTAATCGAAAAAAGGAGGTTAATTTGTGATCACTATGAAAAACTCAAGAAATCCCTTGTATTAGATGGGAATATGACTATGTAATGGGCAGCCAATGGTGGATTTTCATATGGCAATCTTTAAATGCGATTATCTCGTAAACTAAGCGTCTAATCGAAAAAAGGAGCTTAATTTGTGATCACTATGATAAACTCAAGAAATCCCTTGTATTGGATGGGCATTTCACCATAAAATGGGCGGCCAATGGTGGATTTTCATATGGCAATCTTTAAATGCGATTATCTCGTAAACTAAGCGTCTAATCGAAAAAAGGAGCTTAATTTGTGATCACTATGAAAAACTCAAGAATTCCCTTGTATTGGATGGGCATTTCACCATAAAATGGTGGTAAACTAAGCGTCTAATCGAAAAAAGGAGCTTAATTTGTGATCACTATGAAAAACTCAAGAAATCCCTTGTATTGGATGGGCATTTCACCATAAAATGGGCGGCCAATGGTGGATTTTCATATGGCAATCTTTAAATGCGATTATCTCGTAAACTAAGCGTCTAATCGAAAAAAGGAGGTTAATTTGTGATCACTATGAAAAACTCAAGAAATCCCTTGTATTAGATGGGAATATGACTATGTAATGGGCGGCCAATGGTGGATTTTCATATGGCAATCTTTAAATGCGATTATCTCGTAAACTAAGCGTCTAATCGAAAAAAGGAGCTTAATTTGTGATCACTATTAAAAACTCAAGAAATCCCTTGTATTGGATGGGCATTTCACCATAAAATGGGCGGCCAATGGTGGATTTTCATATGGCAATCTTTAAATGCGATTATCTCGTAAACTAAGCGTCTAATCGAAAAAAGGAGCTTAATTTGTGATCACTATGAAAAACTCAAGAAATCCCTTGTATTGGATGGGCATTTCACCATAAAATGGGCGGCCAATGGTGGATTTTCATATGGCAATCTTTAAATGCGATTATCTCGTAAACTAAGCGTATAATCGAAAAAAGGAGCTTAATTTGTGATCACTATGAAAAACTCAAGAAATCCCTTGTATTAGATGGAAATATGACTATGTAATGGGCAGCCAATGGTGGATTTTCATATGGCAATCTTTAAATGCGATTATCTCGTAAACTAAGCGTCTAATCGAAAAAAGGAGCTTTATTTGTGATCACTATGAAAAACTCAAGAAATCCCTTGTATTGGATGGGCATTTCACCATAAAATGGGCGGCCAATGGTGGATTTTCATATGGCAATCTTTAAATGCGATTATCTCGTAAACTAAGCGTCTAATCGAAAAAAGGAGCTTAATTTGTGATCACTATGAAAAACTCAAGAAATCCCTTGTATTGGATGGGCATTTCACCATAAAATGGGCGGCCAATGGTGGATTTTCATATGGCAATCTTTAAATGCGATTATCTCGTAAACTAAGCGTCTAATCGAAAAAAGGAGCTTAATTTGTGATCACTATGAAAAACTCAAGAAATCCCCTTGTATTGGATGGGCATTTCACAATAAAATGGGCAGCCAATGGTGGATTTTCATATGGCAATCTTTAAATGCGTTTATCTCGTAAACTAAGCGTCTAATCGAAAAAGGAGCTTAATTTGTGATCACTATGAAAAACTCAAGAAATCCCTTGTATTAGATGGAAATATGACTATGTAATGGGCGGCCAATGGTGGATTTTCATATGGCAATTTTTAAATGCGATTATCTCGTAAACTAAGCGTCTAATCGAAAAAGGAGCTTAATTTGTGATCACTATGAAAAACTCAAGAAATCCCTTGTATTAGATGGAAATATGACTATGTAATGGGCGGCCAATGGTGGATTTTCATATGGCAATTTTTAAATGCGATTATCTCGTAAACTAAGCGTCTAATCGAAAAAAGGAGCTTAATTTGTGATCACTATGAAAAACTCAAGAAATCCCTTGTATTAGATGGGAATATGACTATGTAATGGGCAGCCAATGGTGGATTTTCATATGGCAATCTTTAAATACGATTATCTCGTAAACTAAGCGTCTAATCGAAAAAAGGAGCTTAATTTGTGATCACTATGAAAAACTCAAGAAATCCCTTGTATTAAATGGGAATTTGACTACGTAATGGGCAGCCAATGGTGGATTTTCATATGGCAATCTTTAAATACGATTATCTCGTAAACTAAGCGTCTAATCGAAAAAAGGAGCTTAATTTGTGATCACTATGAAAAACTCAAGAAATTCCTTGTATTGGAAGGGCATTTCACCATAAAATGGGCGGCCAATTGTGGATTTTCATATGGCAATCTTTAAATGCGATTATCTCGTAAACTAAGCGTCTAATCGAAAAAAGGAGCTTAATTTGTGATCACTATGAAAAACTCAAGAAATCCCTTTTATAAGATGGGAATTTCACCATAAAATGGGCGGCCAATGGTGGATTTTCATATGGCAATCATTAAATGCGATTATCTCGTAAACTAAGCGTCTAATCGAAAAAAGGAGCTTAATTTGTGATCACTATGAAAAACTCAAGAAATCCCTTGTATTGGATGGGCATTTCACCATAAAATGGGCGGCCAATGGTGGATTTTCATATCGCAATCTTTAAATGCGATTATCTCGTAAACTAAGCCTCTAATCGAAAAAAGGAGCTTAATTTGTGATCACTATGAAAAACTCAAGGAATCCCTTGTATTGGATGGGAATTTGACTACGTAATGGGCAGCCAATGGTGGATTTTCATATGGCAATCTTTAAATACGATTATCTCGTAAACTAAGCGTCTAATCGAAAAAAGGAGCTTAATTTGTGATCACTATGAAAAACTCAAGAAATCCCTTGTATTGGATGGGCATTTCACCATAAAATGGGCGGCCAATGGTGGATTTTCATATCGCAATCTTTAAATGCGATTATCTCGTAAACTAAGCGTCTAATCGAAAAAAGGAGCTTAATTTGTGATCACTATGAACAACTCAAGAAATCCCTTGTATTGGATGGGCATTTCACCATAAAATGGGCGGCCAATGGTGGATTTTCATATCGCAATCTTTAAATGCGATTATCTCGTAAACTAAGCCTCTAATCGAAAAAAGGAGCTTAATTTGTGATCACTATGAAAAACTCAAGGAATCCCTTGTATTGGATGGGAATTTGACTACGTAATGGGCAGCCAATGGTGGATTTTCATATGGCAATCTTTAAATACGATTATCTCGTAAACTAAGCGTCTAATCGAAAAAAGGAGCTTAATTTGTGATCACTATGAAAAACTCAAGAAATCCCTTGTATTGGATGGGCATTTCTCCATAAAATGGGCGGCCAATGGTGGATTTTCATATCGCAATCTTTAAATGCGATTATCTCGTAAACTAAGCCTCTAATCGAAAAAAGGAGCTTAATTTGTGATCACTATGAAAAACTCAAGAAATCCCTTGTATTAGATGGGAATATGACTATGTAATGGGCGGCCAATGGTGGATTTTCATATGGCAATCTTTAAATGCGATTATCTCGTAAACTAAGCGTCTAATCGAAAAAAGGAGCTTAATTTGTGATCACTATGAAAAACTCAAGAAATCCCTTGTATTAGATGGGAATATGACTATGTAATGGGCGGCCAATGGTGGATTTTCATATGGCAATCTTTAAATACGATTATCTCGTAAACTAAGCGTCTAATCGAAAAAAGGAGCTTAATTTGTGATCACTATGAAAAACTCAAGAAATTCCTTGTATTGGATGGGCATTTCACCATAAAATGGGCGGCCAATGGTGGATTTTCATATGGCAATCTTTAAATGCGATTATCTCGTAAACTAAGCGTCTAATCGAAAAAAGGAGCTTAATTTGTGATCACTATGAAAAACTGAAGAAATCCCTTTTATAAGATGGGAATTTCACCATAAAATGGGCGGCCAATGGTGGATTTTCATATGGCAATCTTTAAATGCGATTATCTCGTAAACTAAGCGTCTAATCGAAAAAAGGAGCTTAATTTGTGATCACTATGAACAACTCAAGAAATCCCTTGTATTGGATGGGCATTTCACCATAAAATGGGCGGCCAATTGTGGATTTTCATATCGCAATCTTTAAATGCGATTATCTCGTAAACTAAGCCTCTAATCGAAAAAAGGAGCTTAATTTGTGATCACTATGAAAAACTCAAGGAATCCCTTGTATTGGATGGGAATTTGACTACGTAATGGGCAGCCAATGGTGGATTTTCATATGGCAATCTTTAAATACGATTATCTCGTAAACTAAGCGTCTAATCGAAAAAAGGAGCTTAATTTGTGATCACTATGAAAAACTCAAGAAATCCCTTGTATTGGATGGGCATTTCACCATAAAATGGGCGGCCAATGGTGGATTTTCATATGGCAATCTTTAAATGCGATTATCTCGTAAACTTAGCGTCTAATCGAAAAAAGGAGCTTAATTTGTGATCACTATGAAAAACTCAAGAAATCCCTTGTATTAGATGGGAATATGACTATGTAATGGGCGGCCAATGGTGGATTTTCATATGGCAATCTTTAAATGCGATTATCTCGTAAACTAAGCGTCTAATCGAAAAAAGGAGCTTAATTTGTGATCACTATGAAAAACTCAAGAAATCCCTTGTATTAGATGGGAATATGACTATGTAATGGGCGGCCAATGGTGGATTTTCATATGGCAATCTTTAAATACGATTATCTCGTAAACTAAGCGTCTAATCGAAAAAAGGAGCTTAATTTGTGATCACTATGAAAAACTCAAGAAATCCCTTGTATTAGATGGAAATATGACTATGTAATGGGCGGCCAATGGTGGATTTTCATATAGCAATCTTTAAATGCGATTATCTCGTAAACTAAGCGTCTAATCGAAAAAAGGAGCTTAATTTGTGATCACTATGAAAAACTCAAGAAATCCCTTGTATTGGATGGGCATTTCACCATAAAATGGGCGGACAATGGTGGATTTTCATATGGCAATCTTTAAATACGATTATCTCGTAAACTAAGCGTCTAATCGAAAAAAGGAGCTTAATTTGTGATCACTATGAAAAACTGAAGAAATCCCTTTTATAAGATGGGAATTTCACCATAAAATGGGCCGCCAATGGTGGATTTTCATATGGCAATCTTTAAATGCGATTATCTCGTAAACTAAGCGTCTAATCGAAAAAAGGAGCTTAATTTGTGATCACTATGAAAAACTCAAGAAATCCCTTGTATTGGATGGGCATTTCACCATAAAATGGGCGGCCAATGATGGATTTTCATATGGCAATCTTTAAATGCGATTATCTCGAAAACTAAGCGTCTAATCGAAAAAAGGAGCGTAGTTTGTGATCACTATGAAAAACTCAAGAAATCCCTTGTAATAGATGGGAATATGACTATGTAATGGGCGGCCAATGATGGATTTTCATATGGCAATCTTTAAATGCGATTATCTCGTAAACTAAGCGTCTAATCGAAAAAAGGAGCTTAGTTTGTGATCACCATGAAAAACTCAAGAAATCCCTTGTAATAGATGGGAATATGACTATGTAATGGGCGGCCAATGATGGATTTTCATATGGCAATCTTTAAATGCGATTATCTCGTAAACTAAGCGTCTAATCGAAAAAAGGAGCTTAATTTGTGATCACTATGAAAAACTCAAGAAATCCCTTGTATTGGATGGGCATTTCACCATAAAATGGGCGGCCAATGGTGGATTTTCATATGGCAATCTTTAAATGCGATTATCTCGTAAACTAAGCGTCTAATCGAAAAAAGGTGGTTAATTTGTGATTACTATGAAAAACTCAAGAAATCCCTTGTATTAGATGGGAATATGACTATGTAATGGGCGGCCAATGATGGATTTTCATATGGCAATCTTTAAATGCGATTATCTCGTAAACTAAGCGTCTAATCGAAAAAAGGAGCTTAGTTTGTGATCACTATGAAAAACTCAAGAAATCCCTTGTAATAGATGGGAATATGACTATGTAATGGGCGGCCAATGGTGGATTTTCATATGGCAATCTTTAAATGCGATTATCTCATAAACTAATCGTCTAATCGAGAAAAGGAGCTTAATTTGTGATCACTATGAAAAACTCAAGAAATCCCTTGTACTAGATGGGAATATGACTATGTAATGGGCGGCCAATGATGGATTTTCATATGGCAATCTTTAAATGCGATTATCTCGTAAACTAAGCGTCTAATCGAAAAAAGGAGTTTAGTTTGTGATCACTATGAAAAACTCAAGAAATCGCTTGTAATAGATGGGAATATGACTATGTAATGGGCGGCCAATGATGGATTTTCATATGGCAATCTTTAAATGCGATTATCTCGTAAACTAAGCGTCTAATCGAAAAAAAGGAGCTTAGTTTGTGATCACTATGAAAAACTCAAGAAATCGCTTGTAATAGATGGGAATATGACTATGTAATGGGCGGCCAATGATGGATTTTCATATGGCAATCTTTAAATGCGATTATCTCGTAAACTAAGCGTCTAATCGAAAAAAGGAGCATAGTTTGTGATCACCATGAAAAACTCAAGAAATCCCTTGTAATAGATGGGAATATGACTATGTAATGGGCGGCCAATGATAGATTTTCATATGGCAATCTTTAAATGCGATTATCTCGTAAACTAAGCGTCTAATCGAGAAAAGGAGCTTAATTTGTGATCACTATGAAAAACTCAAGAAATCCCTTGTATTAGATGGGAATATGACTATGTAATGGGCGGCCAATGGTGGATTTTCATATGGCAATCTTTAAATGCGATTATCTCGTAAACTAAGCGTCTAATCGAAAAAAGGAGCTTAGTTTGTGATCACCATGAAAAACTCAAGAAATCCCTTGTAATAGATGGGAATATGACTATGTAATGGGCGGCCAATGATGGATTTTCATATGGCAATCTTTAAATGCGATTATCTCGTAAACTAAGCGTCTAATCGAAAAAAGGAGCTTAATTTGTGATCCCTATGAAAAACTCAAAAAATCCCTTGTATTGGATGGGCATTTCACCATAAAATGGGCAGCCAATGGTGGATTTTCATATGGCAATCTTTAAATGCGATTATCTCGTAAAATAAGCGTCTAACCGAAAAAAGGAGCTTAATTTGTGATCACTATGAAAAACTCAAGAAATCCCTTGTATTAGATGGGAATATGACTATGTAATGGGCGGCCAATGATGGATTTTCATATGGCAATCTTTAAATGCGATTATCTCGTAAACTAAGCGTCTAATCGAAAAAAGGAGCTTAGTTTGTGATCACTATGAAAAACTCAAGAAATCGCTTGTAATAGATGGGAATATGACTATGTAATGGGCGGCCAATGATGGATTTTCATATGGCAATCTTTAAATGCGATTATCTCGTAAACTAATCGTCTAATCGAGAAAAGGAGCTTAATTTGTGATCACTATGAAAAACTCAAGAAATCCCTTGTATTGGATGGGCATTTCACCATAAAATGGGCGGCCAATGGTGGATTTTCATATGGCAATCTTTAAATGCGATTATCTCGTAAACTAAGCGTCTAATCGAAAAAAGGAGCTTAGTTTGTGATCACCATGAAAAACTCAAGAAATCTCTTGTAATAGATGGGAATATGACTATGTAATGGGCGGCCAATGATGGATTTTCATATGGCAATCTTTAAATGCGATTATCTCGTAAACTAAGCGTCTAATCGAAAAAAGGAGCTTAATTTGTGATCACTATGAAAAACTCAAAAAATCCCTTGTATTGGATGGGCATTTCACCATAAAATGGGCAGCCAATGGTGGATTTTCATATGGCAATCTTTAAATGCGATTATCTCGTAAAATAAGCGTCTAACCGAAAAAAGGAGCTTAATTTGTGATCACTATGAAAAACTCAAGAAATCCCTTGTATTAGATGGGAATATGACTATGTAATGGGCGGCCAATGATGGATTTTCATATGGCAATCTTTAAATGCGATTATCTCGTAAACTAATCGTCTAATCGAAAAAAGGAGCTTAATTTGTGATCACTATGAAAAATTCAAGAAATCCCTTGTATTGGATGGGCATTTCACCATAAAATGGGCGGCCAATGGTGGATTTTCATATGGCAATCTTTAAATGCGATTATCTCGTAAACTAAGCGTCTAATCGAAAAAAGGAGCTTAGTTTGTGATCACCATGAAAAACTCAAGAAATCCCTTGTAATAGATGGGAATATGACTATGTAATGGGCGGCCAATGATGGATTTTCATATGGCAATCTTTAAATGCGATTATCTCGTAAACTAAGCGTCTAATCGATAAAAGGAGCTTAATTTGTGATCACTATGAAAAACTCAAAAAATCCCTTGTATTGGATGGGCATTTCACCATAAAATGGGCAGCCAATGGTGGATTTTCATATGGCAATCTTTAAATGCGATTATCTCGTAAAATAAGCGTCTAACCGAAAAAAGGAGCTTAATTTGTGATCACTATGAAAAACTCAAGAAATCCCTTGTATTAGATGGGAATATGACTATGTAATGGGCGGCCAATGATGGATTTTCATATGGCAATCTTTAAATGCGATTATCTCGTAAACTAAGCGTCTAATCGAGAAAAGGAGCTTAATTTGTGATCACTATGAAAAACTCAAAAAATCCCTTGTATTGGATGGGCATTTCACCATAAAATGGGCAGCCAATGGTGGATTTTCATATGGCAATCTTTAAATGCGATTATCTCGTAAACTAAGCGTCTAATCGAAAAAAGGAGCTTAATTTGTGAACACTATGAAAAACTCAAGAAATCCCTTGTATTAGATGGGAATATGACTATGTAATGGGCGGCCAATGATGGATTTTCATATGGCAATCTTTAAATGCGATTATCTCGTAAACTAAGCGTCTAATCGAAAAAAGGAGCTTAATTTGTGATCACTATGAAAAACTCAAGAAATCCCTTGTATTAGATGGGAATATGACTATGTAATGGGCGGCCAATGATGGATTTTCATATGGCAATCTTTAAATGCGATTATCTCGTAAACTAAGCGTCTAATCGAAAAAAGGAGCTTAATTTGTGATCACTATGAAAAACTCAAGAAATCCCTTGTATTGGATGGGCATTTCACCATAAAATGGGCAGCCAATGGTGGATTTTCATATGGCAATCTTTAAATGCGATTATCTCGTAAAATAAGCGTCTAACCGAAAAAGGAGCTTAATTTGTGATCACTATGAAAAACTCAAGAAATCCCTTGTAATAGATGGGAATATGACTATGTAATGGGCGGCCAATGATGGATTTTCATATGGCAATCTTTAAATGCGATTATCTCGTAAACTAAGCGTCTAATCGAAAAAAGGAGCTTAATTTGTGATCACTATGAAAAACTCAAAAAATCCCTTGTATTGGATGGGCATTTCACCATAAAATGGGCAGCCAATGGTGGATTTTCATATGGCAATCTTTAAATGCGATTATCTCGTAAACTAAGCGTCTAATCAAAAAAAGGAGCTTAATTTGTGATCACTATGAAAAACTCAAGAAATCCCTTGTATTGGATGGGCATTTCACCATAAAATGGGCAGCCAATGGTGGATTTTCATATGGCAATCTTTAAATGCGATTATCTCGTAAACTAAGCGTCTAACCGAAAAAAGGAGCTTAATTTGTGATCACTATGAAAAACTCAAGAAATCCCTTGTATTGGATGGGCATTTCACCATAAAATGGGCAGCCAATGGTGGATTTTCATATGGCAATCTTTAAATGCGATTATCTCGTAAAATAAGCGTCTAACCGAAAAAGGAGCTTAATTTGTGATCACTATGAAAAACTCAAGAAATCCCTTGTATTAGATGGGAATATGACTATGTAATGGGCGGCCAATGATGGATTTTCATATGGCAATCTTTAAATGCGATTATCTCGTAAACTAAGCGTCTAATCGAAAAAAGGAGCTTAGTTTGTGATCACTATGAAAAACTCAAGAAATCCCTTGTAATAGATGGGAATATGACTATGTAATGGGCGGCCAATGGTGGATTTTCATATGGCAATCTTTAAATGCGATTATCTCGTAAACTAAGAGTCTAATCGAAAAAATTAGCTTAATTTGTGATCACTATGAAAAACTCAAGAAATCCCTTGTATTAGTTGGGAATATGACTATGTAATGGGCGGCCAATGATGGATTTTCATATGGCAATCTTTAAATGCGATTATCTCGTAAACTAAGCGTCTAATCGAAAAAAGGAGCTTAGTTTGTGATCACTATGAAAAACTCAAGAAATCCCTTGTATTAGATGGGAATATGACTATGTAATGGGCGGCCAATGGTGGATTTTCATATGGCAATCTTTAAATGCGATTATCTCGTAAACTAAGCGTCTAATCGAAAAAAGGAGCTTAATTTGTGATCACTATGAAAAACTCAAGAAATCCCTTGTATTAGTTGGGAATATGACTATGTAATGGGCGGCCAATGATGGATTTTCATATGGCAATCTTTAAATGCGATTATCTCGTAAACTAAGCGTCTAATCGAAAAAAGGAGCTTAATTTGTGATCACTATGAAAAACTCAAAAAATCCCTTGTATTGGATGGGCATTTCACCATAAAATGGGCAGCCAATGGTGGATTTTCATATGGCAATCTTTAAATGCGATTATCTCGTAAACTAAGCGTCTAATCGAAAAAAGGAGCTTAATTTGTGAACACTATGAAAAACTCAAGAAATCCCTTGTATTAGATGGGAATATGACTATGTAATGGGCGGCCAATGATGGATTTTCATATGGCAATCTTTAAATGCGATTATCTCGTAAACTAAGCGTCTAATCGAAAAAAGGAGCTTAGTTTGTGATCACCATGAAAAACTCAAGAAATCCCTTGTAATAGATGGGAATATGACTATGTAATGGGCGGCCAATGATGGATTTTCATATGGCAATCTTTAAATGCGATTATCTCGTAAACTAAGCGTCTAATCGAAAAAAGGAGCTTAATTTGTGATCACTATGAAAAACTCAAAAAATCCCTTGTATTGGATGGGCATTTCACCATAAAATGGGCAGCCAATGGTGGATTTTCATATGGCAATCTTTAAATGCGATTATCTCGTAAACTAAGCGTCTAATCAAAAAAAGGAGCTTAATTTGTGATCACTATGAAAAACTCAAGAAATCCCTTGTATTGGATGGGCATTTCACCATAAAATGGGCAGCCAATGGTGGATTTTCATATGGCAATCTTTAAATGCGATTATCTCGTAAACTAAGCGTCTAACCGAAAAAAGGAGCTTAATTTGTGATCACTATGAAAAACTCAAGAAATCCCTTGTATTGGATGGGCATTTCACCATAAAATGGGCGGCCAATGGTGGATTTTCATATGGCAATCTTTAAATGCGATTATCTCGTAAAATAAGCGTCTAATCGAAAAAAGGAGCTTAATTTGTGATCACTATGAAAAACTCAAGAAATCCCTTGTATTGGATGGGCATTTCACCATAAAATGGGCAGCCAATGGTGGATTTTCATATGGCAATCTTTAAATGCGATTATCTCGTAAACTAAGCGTCTAATCGAAAAAAGGAGCTTAATTTGTGATCACTATGAAAAACTCAAGAAATCCCTTGTATTAGTTGGGAATATGACTATGTAATGGGCGGCCAATGATGGATTTTCATATGGCAATCTTTAAATGCGATTATCTCGTAAACTAAGCGTCTAATCGAAAAAAGGAGCTTAATTTGTGATCACTATGAAAAACTCAAAAAATCCCTTGTATTGGATGGGCATTTCACCATAAAATGGGCGGCCAATGGTGGATTTTCATAAGACAATCTTTAAATGCGATTATCTCGTAAACTAAGCGTCTAATCGAGAAAAGGAGCTTAATTTGTGATAACTATGAAAAACTCAAGAAATCCCCTGTATTAGACAGGAATATGACTATGTAATGGGCGGCCAATGATGGATTTTCATATGGCAATCTTTAAATGCGATTATCTCGTAAACTAAGCGTCTAATCGAAAAAAGGAGCTTAATTTGTGATCACTATGAAAAACTCAAGAAATCCCTTGTATTGGATGGGCATTTCACCATAAAATGGGCGGCCAATGGTGTATTTTCATATGGCAATCTTTAAATGCGATTATCTCGTAAACTAAGCGTCTAATCGAAAAAAGGAGCTTAATTTGTGATCACTATGAAAAACTCAAGAAATCCCTTGTATTGGATGGGCATTTCACCATAAAATGGGCAGCCAATGGTGGATTTTCATATGGCAATCTTTAAATGCGATTATTTCGTAAACTAAGCGTCTAATCGAAAAAAGGAGCTTAATTTGTGATCACTATGAAAAACTCAAGAAATCCCTTGTATTGGATGGGCATTTCACCATAAAATGGGCAGCCAATGGTGGATTTTCATATGGCAATCTTTAAATGCGATTATCTCGTAAACTAAGCGTCTAATCGAAAAAAGGAGCTTAATTTGTGATCACTATGAAAAACTCAAGAAATCCCTTGTATTGGATGGGCATTTCACCATAAAATGGGCAGCCAATGGTGGATTTTCATATGGCAATCTTTAAATGCGATTATCTCGTAAACTAAGCGTCTAACCGAAAAAAGGAGCTTAATTTGTGATCACTAAGAAAAACTCAAGAAATCCCTTGTATTAGATGGGAATATGACTATGTAATGGGCGGCCAATGATGGATTTTCATATGGCAATCTTTAAATGCGATTATCTCGTAAACTAAGCGTCTAATCGAAAAAAGGAGCTTAATTTGTGATCACCATGAAAAACTCAAGAAATCCCTTGTAATAGATGGGAATATGACTATGTAATGGGCGGCCAATGATGGATTTTCATATGGCAATCTTTAAATGCGATTATCTCGTAAACTAAGCGTCTAATCGAAAAAAGGAGGTTAGTTTGTGATCACTATGAAAAACTCAAGAAATCCCTAGTAATAGATGGGAATATGACTATGTAATGGGCGGCCAATGATGGATTTTCATATGGCAATCTTTAAATGCGATTATCTCGTAAACTAAGCGTCTAATCGAAAAAAGGAGCTTAGTTTGTGATCACCATGAAAAACTCAAGAAATCCCTTGTAATAGATGGGAATATGACTATGTAATGGGCGGCCAATGATGGATTTTCATATGGCAATCTTTAAATGCGATTATCTCGTAAACTAAGCGTCTAATCGATAAAAGGAGCTTAATTTGTGATCACTATGAAAAACTCAAGAAATCCCTTGTATTGGATGGGCATTTCACCATAAAATGGGCGGCCAATGGTGGATTTTCATATGGCAATCTTTAAATGCGATTATCTCGTAAACTAAGCGTCTAATCGAAAAAAGGTGGTTAATTTGTGATTACTAGGAAAAACTCAAGAAATCCCTTGTATTAGATGGGAATATGACTATGTAATGGGCGGCCAATGGTGGATTTTCATATGGCAATCTTTAAATGCGATTATCTCGTAAACTAAGCGTCTAATCGAAAAAAGGAGCTTAATTTGTGATCACTATGAAAAACTCAAGAAATCCCTTGTATTGGATGGGCATTTCACCATAAAATGGGCGGCCAATGGTGGATTTTCATATGGCAATCTTTAAATGCGATTATCTCGTAAACTAAGCGTCTAATCGAAAAAAGGAGCTTAGTTTGTGATCACTATGAAAAACTCTAGAAATCCCTTGTAATAGATGGGAATATGACTATGTAATGGGCGGCCAATGGTGGATTTTCATATGGCAATCTTTAAATGCGATTATCTCGTAAACTAAGCGTCTAATCGAGAAAAGGAGCTTAATTTGTGATCACTATGAAAAACTCAAGAAATCCCTTGTATTAGATGGGAATATGACTATATAATGGGCGGCCAATGATGGATTTTCATATGGCAATCTTTAAATGCGATTATCTCGTAAACTAAGCGTCTAATCGAAAAATGGAGCTTAGTTTGTGATCACTATGAAAAACTCAAGAAATCCCTTGTAATAGATGGGAATATGACTATGTAATGGGCGGCCAATGATGGATTTTCATATGGCAATCTTTAAATGCGATTATCTCGTAAACTAAGCGTCTAATCGAAAAAAAGGAGCTTAGTTTGTGATCACTATGAAAAACTCAAGAAATCCCTTGTATTGGATGGGCATTTCACCATAAAATGGGCGGCCAATGGTGGATTTTCATAAGACAATCTTTAAATGCGATTATCTCGTAAACTAAGCGTCTAATCGAGAAAAGGAGCTTAATTTGTGATAACTATGAAAAACTCAAGAAATCCCCTGTATTAGACGGGAATATGACTATGTAATGGGCGGCCAATGATGGATTTTCATATGGCAATCTTTAAATGCGATTATCTCGTAAACTAAGCGTCTAATCGAAAAAAGGAGCTTAATTTGTGATCACTATGAAAAACTCAAGAAATCCCTTGTAATAGATGGGAATATGACTATATAATGGGCGGCCAATGATGGATTTTCATATGGCAATCTTTAAATGCGATTATCTCGTAAACTAATCGTCTAATCGAGAAAAGGAGCTTAATTTGTGATCACTATGAAAAACTCAAGAAATCCCTTGTATTGGATGGGCATTTCACCATAAAATGGGCGGCCAATGGTGGATTTTCATATGGCAATCTTTAAATGCGATTATCTCGTAAACTAAGCGTCTAATCGAAAAAAGGAGCTTAATTTGTGATCACTATGAAAAACTCAAGAAATCCCTTGTATTGGATGGGCATTTCACCATAAAATGGGCAGCCAATGGTGGATTTTCATATGGCAATCTTTAAATGCGATTATCTCGTAAACTAAGCGTCTAATCGAAAAAAGGAGCTTAATTTGTGATCACTATGAAAAACTCAAGAAATCCCTTGTATTGGATGGGCATTTCACCATAAAATGGGCGGCCAATGATGGATTTTCATATGGCAATCTTTAAATGCGATTATCTCGTAAACTAAGCGTCTAATCGAAAAAAGGAGGTTAATTTGTGATCACCATGAAAAACTCAAGAAATCCCTTGTAATAGATGGGAATATGACTATGTAATGGGCGGCCAATGATGGATTTTCATATGGCAATCTTTAAATGCGATTATCTCGTAAACTAAGCGTCTAATCGAAAAAAAAGGAGCTTAATTTGTGATCACTATGAAAAACTCAAGAAATCCCTTGTATTGGATGGGCATTTCACCATAAAATGGGCAGCCAATGGTGGATTTTCATATGGCAATCTTTAAATGCGATTATCTCGTAAACTAAGCGTCTAATCGAAAAAAGGAGCTTAATTTGTGATCACTATGAAAAACTCAAGAAATCCCTTGTATTGGATGGGCATTTCACCATAAAATGGGCGGCCAATGGTGGATTTTCATAAGACAATCTTTAAATGCGATTATCTCGTAAACTAAGCGTCTAATCGAGAAAAGGAGCTTAATTTGTGATAACTATGAAAAACTCAAGAAATCCCCTGTATTAGACGGGAATATGACTATGTAATGGGCGGCCAATGATGGATTTTCATATGGCAATCTTTAAATGCGATTATCTCGTAAACTAAGCGTCTAATCGAAAAAAGGAGCTTAATTTGTGATCACTATGAAAAACTCAAGAAATCCCTTGTATTGGATGGGCATTTCACCATAAAATGGGCGGCCAATGGTGGATTTTCATAAGACAATCTTTAAATGCGATTATCTCGTAAACTAAGCGTCTAATCGAGAAAAGGAGCTTAATTTGTGATAACTATGAAAAACTCAAGAAATCCCCTGTATTAGACGGGAATATGACTATGTAATGGGCGGCCAATGATGGATTTTCATATGGCAATCTTTAAATGCGATTATCTCGTAAACTAAGCGTCTAATCGAAAAAAGGAGGTCAATTTGTGATCACTATGAAAAACTCAAGAAATCCCTTGTATTAGATGGGAATATGGCTATGTAATGGGCGGCCAATGATGGATTTTCATATGGCAATCTTTAAATGCGATTATCTCGTAAACTAAGCGTCTAATCGAAAAAAGGAGCTTAATTTGTGATCACTATGAAAAAACTCAAGAAATCCCTTGTATTAGATGGGAATATGGCTATGTAATGGGCGGCCAATGATGGATTTTCATATGGCAATCTTTAAATGCGATTATCTCGTAAACTAAGCGTCTAATCGAAAAAAGGAGCTTAATTTGTGATCACTATGAAAAACTCAAGAAATCCCTTGTATTGGATGGGCATTTCACCATAAAATGGGCGGCCAATGGTGGATTTTCATATGGCAATCTTTAAATGCGATTATCTCGTAAACTAAGCGTCTAATCAAAAAAAGGAGCTTAATTTGTGATCACTATGAAAAACTCAAGAAATCCCTTGTATTGGATGGGCATTTCACCATAAAATGGGCGGCCAATGGTGGATTTTCATATGGCAATCTTTAAATGCGATTATCTCGTAAACTAAGCGTCTAATCGAAAAAAGGAGGTCAATTTGTGATCACTATGAAAAACTCAAGAAATCCCTTGTATTAGATGGGAATATGGCTATGTAATGGGCGGCCAATGGTGGATTTTCATATGGCAATCTTTATGTGCGATTATCTCGTAAACTAAGCGTCTAATCGAAAAAAGGAGCTTAATTTGTGATCACTATGAAAAACTCAAGAAATCCCGTATTGGATGGGCATTTCACCATAAAATGGGCGGCCAATGGTGGATTTTCATATGGCAATCTTTAAATGCGATTATCTCGTAAACTAAGCGTCTAATCGAAAAAAGGAGCTTAATTTGTGATCACTATGAAAAACTCAAGAAATCCCTTGTATTGGATGGGCATTTCACCATAAAATGGGCGGCCAATGGTGGATTTTCATATGGCAATCTTTAAATGCGATTATCTCGTAAACTAAGCGTCTAATCGAAAAAAGGAGGTCAATTTGTGATCACTATGAAAAACTCAAGAAATCCCTTTTATAAGATGGGAATTTCACCATAAAATGGGCGGCCAATGGTGGATTTTCATATGGCAATCTTTAAATGCGATTATCTCGTAAACTAAGCGTCTAATCGAAAAAAGGAGCTTAATTTGTGATCACTATGAAAAACTCAAGAAATCCCTTGTATTGGATGGGCATTTCACCATAAAATGGGCGGCCAATGGTGGATTTTCATATGGCAATCTTTAAATGCGATTATCTCGTAAACTAAGCGTCTAATCGAAAAAAGGAGGTCAATTTGTGATCACTATGAAAAACTCAAGAAATCCCTTTTATAAGATGGGAATTTCACCATAAAATGGGCGGCCAATGGTGGATTTTCATATGGCAATCTTTAAATGCGATTATCTCGTAAACTAAGCGTCTAATCGAAAAAAGGAGCTTAATTTGTGATCACTATGAAAAACTCAAGAAATTCCTTTTATAAGATGGGAATTTCACCATAAAATGGGCGGCCAATGGTGGATTTTCATATGGCAATCTTTAAATGCGATTATCTCGTAAACTAAGCGTCTAATCGAAAAAAGGAGCGTAATTTGTGATCACTATGAAAAACTCAAGAAATCCCTTGTATTAGATGGGAATATGACTATGTAATGGGCGGCCAATGGTGGATTTTCATATGGCAATCTTTAAATGCGATTATCTCGTAAACTAAGCGTCTAATCGAAAAAAGGAGCTTAATTTGTGATCACTATGAAAAACTCAAGAAATCCCTTGTATTGGATGGGCATTTCACCATAAAATGGGCGGCCAATGGTGGATTTTCATATGGCAATCTTTAAATGAGATTATCTCGTAAACTAAGCGTCTAATCGAAAAAAGGAGCTTAATTTGTGATCACTATGAAAAACTCAAGAAATCCCTTGTATTAGATGGGAATATGGCTATGTAATGGGCGGCCAATGGTGGATTTTCATATGGCAATCTTTAAGTGCGATTATCTCGTAAACTAAGCGTCTAATCGAAAAAAGGAGCTTAATTTGTGATCACTATGAAAAACTCAAGAAATCCCTTGTATTGGATGGGCATTTCACCATAAAATGGGCGGCCAATGGTGGATTTTCATATGGCAATCTTTAAATGCGATTATCTCGTAAACTAAGCGTCTAATCGAAAAAAGGAGGTCAATTTGTGATCACTATGAAAAACTCAAGAAATCCTTTTTATAAGATGGGAATTTCACCATAAAATGGGCGGCCAATGGTGGATTTTCATATGGCAATCTTTAAATGCGATTATCTCGTAAACTAAGCGTCTAATCGAAAAAAGGAGCTTAATTTGTGATCACTATGAAAAACTCAAGAAATCCCTTGTATTAGATGGGAATATGGCTATGTAATGGGCGGCCAATGGTGGATTTTCATATGGCAATCTTTAAGTGCGATTATCTCGTAAACTAAGCGTCTCATCGAAAAAAGGAGCTTAATTTGTGATCACTATGAAAAACTCAAGAAATCCCTTGTATTGGATGGGCATTTCACCATAAAATGGGCGGCCAATGGTGGATTTTCATATGACAATCTTTAAATGCGATTATCTCGTAAACTAAGCGTCTAATCGAAAAAAGGAGGTCAATTTGTGATCACTATGAAAAACTCAAGAAATCCCTTTTATAAGATGGGAATTTCACCATAAAATGGGCGGCCAATGGTGGATTTTCATATGGCAATCTTTAAATGCGATTATCTCGTAAACTAAGCGTCTAATCGAAAAAAGGAGCTTAATTTGTGATCACTATGAAAAACTCAAGAAATCCCTTTTATAAGATGGGAATTTCACCATAAAATGGGCGGCCAATGGTGGATTTTCATATGGCAATCTTTAAATGCGATTATCTTGTAAACTAAGCGTCTAATCGAAAAAAGGAGGTCAATTTGTGATCACTATGAAAAACTCAAGAAATCCCTTTTATAAGATGGGAATTTCACCATTAAATGGGCGGCCAATGGTGGATTTTCATATGGCAATCTTTAAATGCGATTATCTCGTAAACTAAGCGTCTAATCGAAAAAAGGAGCTTAATTTGTGATCACTATGAAAAACTCAAGAAATCCCTTGTATTAGATGGGAATATGGCTATGTAATGGGCGGCCAATGGTGGATTTTCATATGGCAATCTTTAAGTGCGATTATCTCGTAAACTAAGCGTCTAATCGAAAAAAGGAGCTTAATTTGTGATCACTATGAAAAACTCAAGAAATCCCTTGTATTGGATGGACATTTCACCATAAAATGGGCGGCCAATGGTGGATTTTCATATGGCAATCTTTAAATGCGATTATCTCGTAAACTAAGCGTCTAATCGAAAAAAGGAGGTCAATTTGTGATCACTATGAAAAAACTCAAGAAATCCCTTTTATAAGATGGGAATTTCACCATAAAATGGGCGGCCAATGGTGGATTTTCATATGGCAATCTTTAAATGCGATTATCTCGTAAACTAAGCGTCTAATCGAAAAAAGGAGCTTAATTTGTGATCACTATGAAAAACTCAAGAAATCCCTTTTATAAGATGGGAATTTCACCATAAAATGGGCGGCCAATGGTGGATTTTTCAATCTTTAAATGCGATTATCTCGTAAACTAAGCGTCTAATCGAAAAAAGGAGCGTAATTTGTGATCACTATGAAAAACTCAAGAAATCCCTTGTATTAGATGGGAATATGGCTATGTAATGGGCGGCCAATGGTGGATTTTCATATGGCAATCTTTAAGTGCGATTATCTCGTAAACTAAGCGTCTAATCGAAAAAAGGAGCTTAATTTGTGATCACTATGAAAAATTCAAGAAATCCCTTGTATTGGATGGGCATTTCACCATAAAATGGGCGGCCAATGGTGGATTTTCATATGACAATCTTTAAATGCGATTATCTCGTAAACTAAGCGTCTAATCGAAAAAAGGAGCTTAATTTGTGATCACTATGAAAAACTCAAGAAATCCCTTTTATAAGATGGGAATTTCACCATAAAATGGGCGGCCAATGGTGGATTTTTCAATCTTCAAATGCGATTATCTCGTAAACTAAGCGTCTAATCGAAAAAAGGAGCGTAATTTGTGATCACTATGAAAAACTCAAGAAATCCCTTGTATTAGATGGGAATATGGCTATGTAATGGGCGGCCAATGGTGGATTTTCATATGGCAATCTTTAAGTGCGATTATCTCGTAAACTAAGCGTCTAATCGAAAAAAGGAGCTTAATTTGTGATCACTATGAAAAATTCAAGAAATCCCTTGTATTGGATGGGCATTTCACCATAAAATGGGCGGCCAATGGTGGATTTTCATATGGCAATCTTTAAATGCGATTATCTCGTAAACTAAGCGTCTAATCGAAAAAAGGAGGTCAATTTGTGATCACTATGAAAAACTCAAGAAATCCCTTTTATAAGATGGGAATTTCACCATAAAATGGGCGGCCAATGGTGGATTTTCATATGGCAATCTTTAAATGCGATTATCTCGTAAACTAAGCGTCTAATCGAAAAAAGGAGCTTAATTTGTGATCACTATGAAAAACTCAAGAAATCCCTTTTATAAGATGGGAATTTCACCATAAAATGGGCGGCCAATGGTGGAAAGAAAGAAAAACTCAAGAAATCCCTTGTATTAGATGGGAATATGGCTATGTAATGGGCGGCCAATGGTGGATTTTCATATGGCAATCTTTAAATGCGATTATCTCGTAAACTAAGCGTCTAATCGAAAAAAGGAGCTTAATTTGTGATCACTAAGAAAAACTCAAGAAATCCCTTGTATTAGATGGGAATATGACTATGTAATGGGCGGCCAATGGTGGATTTTCATATGGCAATCTTTAAATGCGATTATCTCGTAAACTAAGCGTCTAATCGAAAAAAGGAGCTTAATTTGTGATCACTAAGAAAAACTCAAGAAATCCCTTGTATTAGATGGGAATATGGCTATGTAATGGGCGGCCAATGGTGGATTTTCATATGGCAATCTTTAAGTGCGATTATCTCGTAAACTAAGCGTCTAATCGAAAAAAGGAGCTTAATTTGTGATCACTATGAAAAACTCAAGAAATCCCTTTTATAAGATGGGAATTTCACCATAAAATGGGCGGCCAATGGTGGATTTTCATATGGCAATCTTTAAATGCGATTATCTCGTAAACTAAGCGTCTAATCGAAAAAAGGAGGTCAATTTGTGATCACTATGAAAAACTCAAGAAATCCCTTTTATAAGATGGGAATTTCACCATAAAATGGGCGGCCAATGGTGGATTTTCATATGGCAATCTTTAAATGCGATTATCTCGTAAACTAAGCGTCTAATCGAAAAAAGGAGCTTAATTTGTGATCACTATGAAAAACTCAAGAAATCCCTTGTATTAGATGGGAATATGGCTATGTAATGGGCGGCCAATGGTGGATTTTCATATGGCAATCTTTAAGTGCGATTATCTCGTAAACTAAGCGTCTCATCGAAAAAAGGAGCTTAATTTGTGATCACTATGAAAAACTCAAGAAATCCCTTTTATAAGATGGGAATTTCACCATAAAATGGGCGGCCAATGGTGGATTTTCATATGGCAATCTTTAAATGCGATTATCTTGTAAACTAAGCGTCTAATCGAAAAAAGGAGGTCAATTTGTGATCACTATGAAAAACTCAAGAAATCCCTTTTATAAGATGGGAATTTCACCATAAAATGGGCGGCCAATGGTGGATTTTCATATGGCAATCTTTAAATGCGATTATCTCGTAAACTAAGCGTCTAATCGAAAAAAGGAGGTCAATTTGTGATCACTATGAAAAACTCAAGAAATCCCTTTTATAAGATGGGAATTTCACCATAAAATGGGCGGCCAATGGTGGATTTTCATATGGCAATCTTTAAATGCGATTATCTCGTAAACTAAGCGTCTAATCGAAAAAAGGAGCTTAATTTGTGATCACTATGAAAAACTCAAGAAATCCCTTTTATAAGATGGGAATTTCACCATAAAATGGGCGGCCAATGGTGGATTTTTCAATCTTTAAATGCGATTATCTCGTAAACTAACCGTCTAATCGAAAAAAGGAGCGTAATTTGTGATCACTATGAAAAACTCAAGAAATCCCTTGTATTAGATGGGAATATGGCTATGTAATGGGCGGCCAATGGTGGATTTTCATATGGCAATCTTTAAGTGCGATTATCTCGTAAACTAAGCGTCTAATCGAAAAAAGGAGCTTAATTTGTGATCACTATGAAAAATTCAAGAAATCCCTTGTATTGGATGGGCATTTCACCATAAAATGGGCGGCCAATGGTGGATTTTCATATGGCAATCTTTAAATGCGATTATCTCGTAAACTAAGCGTCTAATCGAAAAAAGGAGGTCAATTTGTGATCACTATGAAAAACTCAAGAAATCCCTTTTATAAGATGGGAATTTCACCATAAAATGGGCGGCCAATGGTGGATTTTCATATGGCAATCTTTAAATGCGATTATCTCGTAAACTAAGCGTCTAATCGAAAAAAGGAGCTTAATTTGTGATCACTATGAAAAACTCAAGAAATCCCTTTTATAAGATGGGAATTTCACCATAAAATGGGCGGCCAATGGTGGATTTTTCAATCTTTAAATGCGATTATCTCGTAAACTAACCGTCTAATCGAAAAAAGGAGCGTAATTTGTGATCACTATGAAAAACTCAAGAAATCCCTTGTATTAGATGGGAATATGGCTATGTAATGGGCGGCCAATGGTGGATTTTCATATGGCAATCTTTAAGTACGATTATCTCGTAAACTAAGCGTCTAATCGAAAAAAGGTGCTTAATTTGTGATCACTATGAAAAATTCAAGAAATCCCTTGTATTGGATGGGCATTTCACCATAAAATGGGCGGCCAATGGTGGATTTTCATATGACAATCTTTAAGTGCGATTATCTCGTAAACTAAGCGTCTAATCGAAAAAAGGAGCTTAATTTGTGATCACTATGAAAAATTCAAGAAATCCCTTGTATTGGATGGGCATTTCACCATAAAATGGGCGGCCAATGGTGGATTTTCATATGACAATCTTTAAGTGCGATTATCTCGTAAACTAAGCGTCTAATCGAAAAAAGGAGCTTAATTTGTGATCACTTTGAAAAACTCAAAAAATCCCTTGTATTGGATGGGCATTTCACCATAAAATGGGCGGCCAATGGTGGATTTTCATATGGCAATCTTTAAATGCGATTATCTCGTAAACTAAGCTTCTAATTGAAAAAAGGAGCTTAATTTGTGATCACTATGAAAAACTCAAGAAATCCCTTGTAATAGATGGGGATATGACTATATAATGGGCGGCCAATGGTGGATTTTCATATGGCAATCTTTAAATGCGATTATCTCGTAAACTAAGCGTCTAATCGAAAAAAGGAAGTTAATTTGTGATCACTATGAAAAACTCAAGAAATCCCTTTTATAAGATGGGAATTTCACCATAAAATGGGCGGCCAATGGTGGATTTTCATATGGCAATCTTTAAATGCGACTAAGCGTCTAATCGAAAAAAGGAGCGTAATTTGTGATCACTAAGAAAAACTCAAGAAATCCCTTGTATTAGATGGGAATATGGCTATGTAATGGGCGGCCAATGGTGGATTTTCATATGGCAATCTTTAAGTGCGATTATCTCGTAAACTAAGCGTCTAATCGAAAAAAGGAGCTTAATTTGTGATCACTATGAAAAACTCAAGAAATCCCTTTTATAAGATGGGAATTTCACCATAAAATGGGCGGCCAATGGTGGATTTTCATATGGCAATCTTTAAATGCGATTATCTCGTAAACTAAGCGTCTAATCGAAAAAAGGAGGTCAATTTGTGATCACTATGAAAAACTCAAGAAATCCCTTTTATAAGATGGGAATTTCACCATAAAATGGGCGGCCAATGGTGGATTTTCATATGGCAATCTTTAAATGCGATTATCTCGTAAACTAAGCGTCTAATCGAAAAAAGGAGCTTAATTTGTGATCACTAAGAAAAACTCAAGAAATCCCTTGTATTAGATGGGAATATGGCTATGTAATGGGCGGCCAATGGTGGATTTTCATATGGCAATCTTTAAGTGCGATTATCTCGTAAACTAAGCGTCTAATCGAAAAAAGGAGCTTAATTTGTGATCACTAAGAAAAACTCAAGAAATCCCTTGTATTAGATGGGAATATGGCTATGTAATGGGCGGCCAATGGTGGATTTTCATATGGCAATCTTTAAATGCGATTATCTCGTAAACTAAGCGTCTAATCGAAAAAAGGAGCTTAATTTGTGATCACTAAGAAAAACTCAAGAAATCCCTTGTATTAGATGGGAATATGACTATGTAATGGGCGGCCAATGGTGGATTTTCATATGGCAATCTTTAAATGCGATTATCTCGTAAACTAAGCGTCTAATCGAAAAAAGGAGCTTAATTTGTGATCACTAAGAAAAACTCAAGAAATCCCTTGTATTAGATGGGAATATGGCTATGTAATGGGCGGCCAATGGTGGATTTTCATATGGCAATCTTTAAGTGCGATTATCTCGTAAACTAAGCGTCTAATCGAAAAAAGGAGCTTAATTTGTGATCACTATGAAAAACTCAAGAAATCCCTTTTATAAGATGGGAATTTCACCATAAAATGGGCGGCCAATGGTGGATTTTCATATGGCAATCTTTAAATGCGATTATCTCGTAAACTAAGCGTCTAATCGAAAAAAGGAGGTCAATTTGTGATCACTATGAAAAACTCAAGAAATCCCTTTTATAAGATGGGAATTTCACCATAAAATGGGCGGCCAATGGTGGATTTTCATATGGCAATCTTTAAATGCGATTATCTCGTAAACTAAGCGTCTAATCGAAAAAAGGAGCTTAATTTGTGATCACTATGAAAAACTCAAGAAATCCCTTGTATTAGATGGGAATATGGCTATGTAATGGGCGGCCAATGGTGGATTTTCATATGGCAATCTTTAAGTGCGATTATCTCGTAAACTAAGCGTCTCATCGAAAAAAGGAGCTTAATTTGTGATCACTATGAAAAACTCAAGAAATCCCTTTTATAAGATGGGAATTTCACCATAAAATGGGCGGCCAATGGTGGATTTTCATATGGCAATCTTTAAATGCGATTATCTTGTAAACTAAGCGTCTAATCGAAAAAAGGAGGTTAATTTGTGATCACTATGAAAAACTCAAGAAATCCCTTTTATAAGATGGGAATTTTATCATAAAATGGGCGGCCAATGGTGGATTTTCATATGGCAATCTTTAAATGCGATTATCTCGTAAACTAAGCGTCTAATCGAAAAAAGGAGGTCAATTTGTGATCACTATGAAAAACTCACTATGAAATAAGATGGGAATTTCACCATAAAATGGACAGCCAATGGTGGATTTTCATATGGCAATCTTTAAATGCGATTATCTCGTAAACTAAGCGTCTAATCGAAAAAAGGAGCTTAATTTGTGATCACTATGAAAAACTCAAGAAATCCCTTGTATTAGATGGGAATATGGCTATGTAATGGGCGGCCAATGGTGGATTTTCATATGGCAATCTTTAAGTGCGATTATCTCGTAAACTAAGCGTCTCATCGAAAAAAGGAGCTTAATTTGTGATCACTATGAAAAACTCAAGAAATCCCTTTTATAAGATGGGAATTTCACCATAAAATGGGCGGCCAATGGTGGATTTTCATATGGCAATCTTTAAATGCGATTATCTTGTAAACTAAGCGTCTAATCGAAAAAAGGAGGTCAATTTGTGATCACTATGAAAAACTCAAGAAATCCCTTTTATAAGATGGGAATTTCACCATAAAATGGGCGGCCAATGGTGGATTTTCATATGGCAATCTTTAAATGCGATCATATGGCAATCTTTAAATGCGATTATCTCGTAAACTAAGCGTCTAATCGAAAAAAGGAGCTTAATTTGTGATCACTATGAAAAACTCAAGAAATCCCTTTTATAAGATGGGAATTTCACCATAAAATGGGCGGCCAATGGTGGATTTTCATATGACAATCTTTAAATGCGATTATCTCGTAATTAAGCGTCTAATCGAAAAAAGGAGGTCAATTTGTGATCACTATGAAAAACTCAAGAAATCCCTTTTATAAGATGGGAATTTCACCATAAAATGGGCGGCCAATGGTGGATTTTCATATGGCAATCTTTAAATGCGATTATCTCGTAAACTAATCGTCTAATCGAGAAAAGGAGCTTAATTTGTGATCACTATGAAAAACTCAAGAAATCCCTTTTATAAGATGGGAATTTCACCATAAAATGGGCGGCCAATGGTGGATTTTTCAATCTTTAAATGCGATTATCTCGTAACCTAAGCGTCTAATCGAAAAAAGGAGCGTAATTTGTGATCACTATGAAAAACTCAAGAAATCCCTTGTATTAGATGGGAATATGGCTATGTAATGGGCGGCCAATGGTGGATTTTCATATGGCAATCTTTAAGTGCGATTATCTCGTAAACTAAGCGTCTAATCGAAAAAAGGAGCTTAATTTGTGATCACTATGAAAAATTCAAGAAATCCCTTGTATTGGATGGGCATTTCACCATAAAATGGGCGGCCAATGGTGGATTTTCATATGACAATCTTTAAATGCGATTATCTCGTAAACTAAGCGTCTAATCGAAAAAAGGAGGTCAATTTGTGATCACTATGAAAAACTCAAAAAATCCCTTGTATTGGATGGGCATTTCACCATAAAATGGGCGGCCAATGGTGGATTTTCATATGACAATCTTTAAGTGCGATTATCTCGTAAACTAAGCGTCTAATCGAAAAAAGGAGCTTAATTTGTGATCACTATGAAAAATTCAAGAAATCCCTTGTATTGGATGGGCATTTCACCATAAAATGGGCGGCCAATGGTGGATTTTCATATGACAATCTTTAAATGCGATTATCTCGTAAACTAAGCGTCTAATCGAAAAAAGGAGGTCAATTTGTGATCACTATGAAAAACTCAAAAAATCCCTTGTATTGGATGGGCATTTCACCATAAAATGGGCGGCCAATGGTGGATTTTCATATGACAATCTTTAAGTGCGATTATCTCGTAAACTAAGCGTCTAATCGAAAAAAGGAGCTTAATTTGTGATCACTATGAAAAACTCAAGAAATCCCTTTTATAAGATGGGAATTTCACCATAAAATGGGCGGCCAATGGTGGATTTTCATATGACAATCTTTAAATGCGATTATCTCGTAATTAAGCGTCTAATCGAAAAAAGGAGGTCAATTTGTGATCACTATGAAAAACTCAAGAAATCCCTTTTATAAGATGGGAATTTCACCATAAAATGGGCGGCCAATGGTGGATTTTCATATGGCAATCTTTAAATGCGATTATCTCGTAAACTAATCGTCTAATCGAGAAAAGGAGCTTAATTTGTGATCACTATGAAAAACTCAAGAAATCCCTTTTATAAGATGGGAATTTCACCATAAAATGGGCGGCCAATGGTGGATTTTTCAATCTTTAAATGCGATTATCTCGTAACCTAAGCGTCTAATCGAAAAAAGGAGCGTAATTTGTGATCACTATGAAAAACTCAAGAAATCCCTTGTATTAGATGGGAATATGGCTATGTAATGGGCGGCCAATGGTGGATTTTCATATGGCAATCTTTAAGTGCGATTATCTCGTAAACTAAGCGTCTAATCGAAAAAAGGAGCTTAATTTGTGATCACTATGAAAAACTCAAAAAATCCCTTGTATTGGATGGGCATTTCACCATAAAATGGGCGGCCAATGGTGGATTTTCATATGGCAATCTTTAAATGCGATTATCTCGTAAACTAAGCTTCTAATTGAAAAAAGGAGCTTAATTTGTGATCACTATGAAAAACTCAAGAAATCCCTTGTATTAGATGGGAATATGGCTATGTAATGGGCGGCCAATGGTGGATTTTCATATGGCAATCTTTAAGTGCGATTATCTCGTAAACTAAGCGTCTAATCGAAAAAAGGAGCTTAATTTGTGATCACTATGAAAAACTCAAGAAATCCCTTTTATAAGATGGGAATTTCACCATAAAATGGGCGGCCAATGGTGGATTTTCATATGGCAATCTTTAAATGCGATTATCTCGTAAACTAAGCGTCTAATCGAAAAAAGGAGGTCAATTTGTGATCACTATGAAAAACTCAAGAAATCCCTTTTATAAGATGGGAATTTCACCATAAAATGGGCGGCCAATGGTGGATTTTCATATGGCAATCTTTAAATGCGATTATCTCGTAAACTAAGCGTCTAATCGAAAAAAGGAGCTTAATTTGTGATCACTATGAAAAACTCAAGAAATCCCTTGTATTAGATGGGAATATGGCTATGTAATGGGCGGCCAATGGTGGATTTTCATATGGCAATCTTTAAGTGCGATTATCTCGTAAACTAAGCGTCTCATCGAAAAAAGGAGCTTAATTTGTGATCACTATGAAAAACTCAAGAAATCCCTTTTATAAGATGGGAATTTCACCATAAAATGGGCGGCCAATGGTGGATTTTCATATGGCAATCTTTAAATGCGATTATCTTGTAAACTAAGCGTCTAATCGAAAAAAGGAGCTTAATTTGTGATCACTATGAAAAACTCAAGAAATCCCTTTTATAAGATGGGAATTTTATCATAAAATGGGCGGCCAATGGTGGATTTTCATATGGCAATCTTTAAATGCGATTATCTCGTAAACTAAGCGTCTAATCGAAAAAAGGAGCTTAATTTGTGATCACTATGAAAAACTCAAGAAATCCCTTTTATAAGATGGGAATTTCACCATAAAATGGGCGGCCAATGGTGGATTTTTCAATCTTTAAATGCGATTATCTCGTAAACTAAGCGTCTAATCGAAAAAAGGAGCGTAATTTGTGATCACTATGAAAAACTCAAGAAATCCCTTGTATTAGATGGGAATTTCACCATAAAATGGACGGCCAATGGTGGATTTTCATATGGCAATCTTTAAATGCGATTATCTCGTAAACTAAGCGTCTAATCGAAAAAAGGAGCTTAATTTGTGATCACTATGAAAAACTCAAGAAATCCCTTGTATTAGATGGGCATATCACTATGTAATGGGCGGCCAATGGTGGATTTTCATATGGCAATCTATAAATGCGATTATCTCTTAAACTAAGCGTCTAATCGAGAAAAGGAGCTTAATTTGTGATCACTATGAAAAACTCAAGAAATCCCTTGTATTGGCTGGGCATTTTCACTGAAGAAATCCCTTGTATTAGATGGGAATATGACTATGTAATGGGCGGCCAATGGTGGATTTTCATATGGCAATCTTTAAATGCGTTTATCTCGTAAACTAAGCGTCTAATCGAAAAAAGGAGCTTAATTTGTGATCACTATGAAAAACTCAAGAAATCCCTTTTATAAGATGGGAATTTTATCATAAAATGGGCGGCCAATGGTGGATTTTCATATGGCAATCTTTAAATGCGATTATCTCGTAAACTAAGCGTCTAATCGAAAAAAGGAGGTCAATTTGTGATCACTATGAAAAACTCAAGAAATCCCTTTTATAAGATGGGAATTTCACCATAAAATGGACAGCCAATGGTGGATTTTCATATGGCAATCTTTAAATGCGATTATCTCGTAAACTAAGCGTCTAATCGAAAAAAGGAGGTTAATTTGTGATCACTATGAAAAACTCAAGAAATCCCTTGTATTAGATGGGAATATGGCTATGTAATGGGCGGCCAATGGTGGATTTTCATATGGCAATCTTTAAGTGCGATTATCTCGTAAACTAAGCGTCTAATCGAAAAAAGGAGCTTAATTTGTGATCACTATGAAAAACTCAAGAATTCCCTTGTATTGGATGGGCATTTCACCATAAAATGGGCAGCCAATGGTGGATTTTCATATGGCAATCTTTAAATGCGATTATCTCGTAAACTAAGCGTCTAATCGAAAAAATGAGCTTAATTTGTGATCACTATGAAAAACTCAAGAATTCCCTTGTATTGGATGGGCATTTCACCATAAAATGGGCGGCCAATGGTGGATTTTCATAAGACAATCTTTAAATGCGATTATCTCGTAAACTAATCGTCTAATCGAGAAAAGGAGCTTAATTTGTGATCACTATGAAAAACTCAAGAAATCCCTTGTATTGGCTGGGCATTTTCACTGAAGAAATCCCTTGTATTAGATGGGAATATGACTATGTAATGGGCGGCCAATGGTGGATTTTCATATGGCAATCTTTAAATGCGTTTATCTCGTAAACTAAGCGTCTAATCGAAAAAAGGAGCTTAATTTGTGATCACTATGAAAAACTCAAGAATTCCCTTGTATTGGATGGGCATTTCACCATAAAATGGGCAGCCAATGGTGGATTTTCATATGGCAATCTTTAAATGCGATTATCTCGTAAACTAAGCGTCTAATCGAAAAAATGAGCTTAATTTGTGATCACTATGAAAAACTCAAGAATTCCCTTGTATTGGATGGGCATTTCACCATAAAATGGGCGGCCAATGGTGGATTTTCATAAGACAATCTTTAAATGCGATTATCTCGTAAACTAATCGTCTAATCGAGAAAAGGAGCTTAATTTGTGATCACTATGAAAAACTCAAGAAATCCCTTGTATTGGCTGGGCATTTTCACTGAAGAAATCCCTTGTATTAGATGGGAATATGACTATGTAATGGGCGGCCAATGGTGGATTTTCATATGGCAATCTTTAAATGCGTTTATCTCGTAAACTAAGCGTCTAATCGAAAAAAGGAGCTTAATTTGTGATCACTATGAAAAACTCAAGAATTCCCTTGTATTGGATGGGCATTTCACCATAAAATGGGCGGCCAATGGTAGATTTTCATATGGCAATCTTTAAATGCGATTATCGCGTAAACTAAGCGTCTAATCGAAAAAAGGAGGTTAATTTGTGATCACTATGAAAAACTCAAGAAATCCCTTGTATTGGATGGGCATTTCACCATAAAATGGGCGGCCATTGGTAGATTTTCATATGGCAATCTTTAAATGCGATTATCGCGTAAACTAAGCGTCTAATCGAAAAAAGGAGGTTAATTTGTGATCACTATGAAAAACTCAAGAAATCCCTTTTATAAGATGGGAATTTCACCATAAAATGGGCGGCCAATGGTGGACTTTTCAATCTTTAAATGCGATTATCTCGTAAACTAAGCGTCTAATCGAAAAAAGGAGGTTAATTTGTGATCACTATGAAAAACTCAAGAAATCCCTGGTATTTGATTGGCATTTCACCATAAAATGGGCGGCCAATGGTGGATTTTCATATGGCAATCTTTAATTGCGATTATCTCGTAAACTAAGCGTCTAATCGAAAAAACGAGGTTAATTTGTGATCACTATGAAAAACTCAAGAAACCCCTTGTATTGGATGGGCATTTCACCATAAAATGGGCGGCCAATGGTGGATTTTCATATGGCAATCTTTAATTGCGATTATCTCGTAAACTAAGCGTCTAATCGAAAAAAGGAGCTTAATTTGTGATCACTATGAAAAATTCAAGAAATTCCTTTTAATAGATTGGGATATGACTTTATAATGGGCGGCCAATGGTGGATTTTCATATGGTAATCTTTAAATGCGATTATCTCGTAAACTAAGCGTCTAATCGAAAAAAGGAGCTTAATTTGTGATCACTATGAAAAACTCAAGAAATCCCTTGTATTAGATGGGAATATGACTATGTAATGGGCGGCCAATGGTGGATTTTCATATGGCAATCTTTAAATACGATTATCTCGTAAACTAAGCGTCTAATCGAAAAAAGGAGCTTAATTTGTGATCACTATGAAAAACTCAAGTAATCACTTGTATTAGATGGGCATTTCACCATAAAATGGGCGGCCAATGGTGGATTTTCATATGGCAATCTTTAAATGCGTTTATCTCGTAAACTAAGCGTCTAATCGAAAAAAGGAGCTTAATTTGTGATCACTATGAAAAATTCAAGAAATTCCTTTTAATAGATTGGGATATGACTTTATAATGGGCGGCCAATGGTGGATTTTCATATGGTAATCTTTAAATGCGATTATCTCGTAAACTAAGCGTCTAATCGAAAAAAGGAGCTTAATTTGTGATCACTATGAAAAACTCAAGAAATCCCTTGTATTAGATAGGAATATGACTATGTAATGGGCGGCCAATGGTGGATTTTCATATGGCAATCTTTAAATACGATTATCTCGTAAACTAAGCGTCTAATCGAAAAAAGGAGGTTAATTTGTGATCACTATGAAAAACTCAAGAAATTCCTTGTATTGGATGGGCATTTCACCATAAAATGGGCGGCCAATGGTGGATTTTCATATGGCAATCTTTAAATGCGATTATCTCGTAAACTAAGCGTCTAATCGAAAAAAGGAGCTTAATTTGTGATCACTATGAAAAATTCAAGAAATTCCTTTTAATAGATTGGGATATGACTTTATAATGGGCGGCCAATGGTGGATTTTCATATGGTAATCTTTAAATGCGATTATCTCGTAAACTAAGCGTCTAATCGAAAAAAGGAGCTTAATTTGTGATCACTATGAAAAACTCAAGAAATCCCTTGTATTAGATGGGAATTTCACCATAAAATGGGCGGCCAATGGTGGACTTTTCAATCTTTAAATGCGATTATCTCGTAAACTAAGCGTCTAATCGAAAAAAGGAGGTTAATTTGTGATCACTATGAAAAACTCAAGAAATCCCTGGTATTTGATTGGCATTTCACCATAAAATGGGCGGCCAATGGTGGATTTTCATATGGCAATCTTTAATTGCGATTATCTCGTAAACTAAGCGTCTAATCGAAAAAACGAGGTTAATTTGTGATCACTATGAAAAACTCAAGAAACCCCTTGTATTGGATGGGCATTTCACCATAAAATGGGCGGCCAATGGTGGATTTTCATATGGCAATCTTTAAATGCGATTATCTCGTAAACTAAGCGTCTAATCGAAAAAAGGAGGTTAATTTGTGATCACTATGAAAAACTCAAGAAATTCCTTGTATTGGATGGGCATTTCACCATAAAATGGGCGGCCAATGGTGGATTTTCATATGGCAATCTTTAATTGCGATTATCTCGTAAACTAAGCGTCTAATCGAAAAAACGAGGTTAATTTGTGATCACTATGAAAAACTCAAGAAACCCCTTGTATTGGATGGGCATTTCACCATAAAATGGGCGGCCAATGGTGGATTTTCATATGGCAATCTTTAAATGCGATTATCTCGTAAACTAAGCGTCTAATCGAAAAAAGGAGCTTAATTTGTGATCACTATGAAAAATTCAAGAAATTCCTTTTAATAGATTGGGATATGACTTTATAATGGGCGGCCAATGGTGGATTTTCATATGGTAATCTTTAAATGCGATTATCGCGTAAACTAAGCGTCTAATCGAAAAAAGGAGGTTAATTTGTGATCACTATGAAAAACTCAAGAAATCCCTTTTATAAGATGGGAATTTCACCATAAAATGGGCGGCCAATGGTGGACTTTTCAATCTTTAAATGCGATTATCTCGTAAACTAAG
This sequence comes from Muscina levida, assembly GCA_964034835.1. Classification (NCBI taxonomy): domain Eukaryota; kingdom Metazoa; phylum Arthropoda; class Insecta; order Diptera; family Muscidae; genus Muscina; species Muscina levida. The sequence continues at coordinate 86,287,558 of OZ035884.1, forward strand.
CGTCTAATCGAAAAAAGGAGGTTAATTTGTGATCACTATGGAAAACTCAAGAAATCCCTGGTATTTGATTGGCATTTCACCATAAAATGGGCGGCCAATGGTGGATTTTCATATGGCAATCTTTAATTGCGATTATCTCGTAAACTAAGCGTCTAATCGAAAAAACGAGGTTAATTTGTGATCACTATGAAAAACTCAAGAAACCCCTTGTATTGGATGGGCATTTCACCATAAAATGGGCGGCCAATGGTGGATTTTCATATGGCAATCTTTAAATGCGTTTATCTCGTAAACTAAGCGTCTAATCGAAAAAAGGAGCTTAATTTGTGATCACTATGAAAAATTCAAGAAATTCCTTTTAATAGATTGGGATATGACTTTATAATGGGCGGCCAATGGTGGATTTTCATATGGTAATCTTTAAATGCGATTATCTCGTAAACTAAGCGTCTAATCGAAAAAAGGAGCTTAATTTGTGATCACTATGAAAAACTCAAGAAATCCCTTGTATTAGATGGGAATATGACTATGTAATGGGCGGCCAATGGTGGATTTTCATATGGCAATCTTTAAATACGATTATCTCGTAAACTAAGCGTCTAATCGAAAAAAGGAGCTTAATTTGTGATCACTATGAAAAACTCAAGTAATCACTTGTATTAGATGGGCATTTCACCATAAAATGGGCGGCCAATGGTGGATTTTCATATGGCAATCTTTAAATGCGTTTATCTCGTAAACTAAGCGTCTAATCGAAAAAAGGAGCTTAATTTGTGATCACTATGAAAAATTCAAGAAATTCCTTTTAATAGATTGGGATATGACTTTATAATGGGCGGCCAATGGTGGATTTTCATATGGTAATCTTTAAATGCGATTATCTCGTAAACTAAGCGTCTAATCGAAAAAAGGAGCTTAATTTGTGATCACTATGAAAAACTCAAGAAATCCCTTGTATTAGATAGGAATATGACTATGTAATGGGCGGCCAATGGTGGATTTTCATATGGCAATCTTTAAATACGATTATCTCGTAAACTAAGCGTCTAATCGAAAAAAGGAGCTTAATTTGTGATCACTATGAAAAACTCAAGAAATTCCTTGTATTGGATGGGCATTTCACCATAAAATGGGCGGCCAATGGTGGATTTTCATATGGCAATCTTTAAATGCGATTATCTCGTAAACTAAGCGTCTAATCGAAAAAAGGAGCTTAATTTGTGATCACTATGAAAAACTGAAGAAATCCCTTTTATAAGATGGGAATTTCACCATAAAATGTGCGGCCAATGGTGGATTTTCATATGGCAATCTTTAAATGCGATTATCTCGTAAACTAAGCGTCTAATCGAAAAAAGGAGCTTAATTTGTGATCGCTATGAAAAACTAAAGATATCCCTTGTATTGGATGGGCATTTCACCATAAAATGGGCGGCCAATGGTGGATTTTCATATGGCAATCTTTAAATGCGATTATCTCGTAAACTAAGCGTCTAATCGAAAAAAGGAGCTTAATTTGTGATCACTATGAAAAACTCAAGAAATCCCTTGTATTGGATGGGCATTTCACCATCAAATGGGCGGCCAATGGTGGATTTTCATATGGCAATCTTTAAATGCGATTATCTCGTAAACTAAGCGTCTAATCGAAAAAAGGAGCTTAATTTGTGATCACTATGAAAAACTGAAGAAATCCCTTTTATAAGATGGGAATTTCACCATAAAATGGGCGGCCAATGCTGGATTTTCATATGGCAATCTTTAAATGCGATTATCTCGTAAACTAAGCGTCTAATCGAAAAAAGGAGCTTAATTTATGATCACTATGAAAAACTCAAGAAATCCCTTGTATTAGATGGGAATTTGACTACGTAATGGGCAGCCAATGGTGGATTTTCATATGGCAATCTTTAAATACGATTATCTCGTAAACTAAGCGTCTAATCGAAAAAAGGAGCTTAATTTGTGATCACTATGAAAAACTCAATTCCTTGTATTGGATGGGCATTTCACCATAAAATGGGCGGCCAATGGTGGATTTTCATATGGCAATCTTTAAATGCGATTATCTCGTAAACTAAGCGTCTAATCGAAAAAAGGAGCTTAATTTGTGATCACTATGAACAACTCAAGAAATCCCTTGTATTGGATGGGCATTTCACTATAAAATGGGCGGCCAATGGTGGATTTTCATATGGCAATCTTTAAATGCGATTATCTCGTAAACTAAGCGTCTAATCGAAAAAAGGAGCTTAATTTGTGATCACTATGAAAAACCCAAGAAATCCCTTGTATTAGATGGGAATATGACTATGTAATGGGAGGCCAATGGTGGATTTTCATATGGCAATCTTTAAATGCGATTATCTCGTAAACTAAGCGTCTAATCGAAAAAAGGAGCTTAATTTGTGATCACTATGAAAAACTCAAGAAATCCCTTGTATTAGATGGGAATTTGACTACGTAATGGGCAGCCAATGGTGGATTTTCATATGGCAATCTTTAAATACGATTATCTCGTAAACTAAGCGTCTAATCGAAAAAAGGAGCTTAATTTGTGATCACTATGAAAAACTCAATTCCTTGTATTGGATGGGCATTTCACCATAAAATGGGCGGCCAATGGTGGATTTTCATATGGCAATCTTTAAATGCGATTATCTCGTAAACTAAGGGTCTAATCGAAAAAAGGAGCTTAATTTGTGATCACTATGAACAACTCAAGAAATTCCTTGTATTGGATGGGCATTTCACCATAAAATGGGCGGCCAATGGTGGATTTTCATATGGCAATCTTTAAATGCGATTATCTCGTAAACTAAGCGTCTAATCGAAAAAAGGAGCTTAATTTGTGATCACTATGAAAAACTGAAGAAATCCCTTTTATAAGATGGGAATTTCACCATAAAATGTGCGGCCAATGGTGGATTTTCATATGGCAATCTTTAAATGCGATTATCTCGTAAACTAAGCGTCTAATCGAAAAAAGGAGCTTAATTTGTGATCGCTATGAAAAACTAAAGAAATCCCTTGTATTGGATGGGCATTTCACCATAAAATGGGCGGCCAATGGTGGATTTTCATATGGCAATCTTTAAATGCGATTATCTCGTAAACTAAGCGTCTAATCGAAAAAAGGAGCTTAATTTGTGATCACTATGAAAAACTCAAGAAATCCCTTGTATTGGATGGGCATTTCACCATCAAATGGGCGGCCAATGGTGGATTTTCATATGGCAATCTTTAAATGCGATTATCTCGTAAACTAAGCGTCTAATCGAAAAAAGGAGCTTAATTTGTGATCACTATGAAAAACTGAAGAAATCCCTTTTATAAGATGGGAATTTCACCATAAAATGGGCGGCCAATGCTGGATTTTCATATGGCAATCTTTAAATGCGATTATCTCGTAAACTAAGCGTCTAATCGAAAAAAGGAGCTTAATTTATGATCACTATGAAAAACTCAAGAAATCCCTTGTATTAGATGGGAATTTGACTACGTAATGGGCAGCCAATGGTGGATTTTCATATGGCAATCTTTAAATACGATTATCTCGTAAACTAAGCGTCTAATCGAAAAAAGGAGCTTAATTTGTGATCACTATGAAAAACTCAATTCCTTGTATTGGATGGGCATTTCACCATAAAATGGGCGGCCAATGGTGGATTTTCATATGGCAATCTTTAAATGCGATTATCTCGTAAACTAAGCGTCTAATCGAAAAAAGGAGCTTAATTTGTGATCACTATGAACAACTCAAGAAATCCCTTGTATTGGATGGGCATTTCACCATCAAATGGGCGGCCAATGGTGGATTTTCATATGGCAATCTTTAAATGCGATTATCTCGTAAACTAAGCGTCTAATCGAAAAAAGGAGCTTAATTTGTGATCACTATGAAAAACTGAAGAAATCCCTTTTATAAGATGGGAATTTCACCATAAAATGGGCGGCCAATGCTGGATTTTCATATGGCAATCTTTAAATGCGATTATCTCGTAAACTAAGCGTCTAATCGAAAAAAGGAGCTTAATTTATGATCACTATGAAAAACTCAAGAAATCCCTTGTATTAGATGGGAATTTGACTACGTAATGGGCAGCCAATGGTGGATTTTCATATGGCAATCTTTAAATACGATTATCTCGTAAACTAAGCGTCTAATCGAAAAAAGGAGCTTAATTTGTGATCACTATGAAAAACTCAATTCCTTGTATTGGATGGGCATTTCACCATAAAATGGGCGGCCAATGGTGGATTTTCATATGGCAATCTTTAAATGCGATTATCTCGTAAACTAAGCGTCTAATCGAAAAAAGGAGCTTAATTTGTGATCACTATGAACAACTCAAGAAATCCCTTGTATTGGATGGGCATTTCACTATAAAATGGGCGGCCAATGGTGGATTTTCATATGGCAATCTTTAAATGCGATTATCTCGTAAACTAAGCGTCTAATCGAAAAAAGGAGCTTAATTTGTGATCACTATGAAAAACCCAAGAAATCCCTTGTATTAGATGGGAATATGACTATGTAATGGGAGGCCAATGGTGGATTTTCATATGGCAATCTTTAAATGCGATTATCTCGTAAACTAAGCGTCTAATCGAAAAAAGGAGCTTAATTTGTGATCACTATGAAAAACTCAAGAAATCCCTTGTATTAGATGGGAATTTGACTACGTAATGGGCAGCCAATGGTGGATTTTCATATGGCAATCTTTAAATGCGATTATCTCGTAAACTAAGCGTCTAATCGAAAAAAGGAGCTTAATTTGTGATCACTATGAAAAACCCAAGAAATCCCTTGTATTAGATGGGAATATGACTATGTAATGGGCGGCCAATGGTGGATTTTCATATGGCAATCTTTAAATGCGATTATCTCGTAAACTAAGCGTCTAATCGAAAAAAGGAGCTTAATTTGTGATCACTATGAACAACTCAAGAAATCCCTTGTATTGGATGGGCATTTCACTATAAAATGGGCGGCCAATGGTGGATTTTCATATGGCAATCTTTAAATGCGATTATCTCGTAAACTAAGCCTCTAATCGAAAAAAGGAGCTTAATTTGTGATCACTATGAAAAACTCAAGGAATCCCTTGTATTGGATGGGCATTTCACCATAAAATGGGCGGCCAATGGTGGATTTTCATATGGAAATCTTTAAATGCGATTATCTCGTAAACTAAGCGTCTAATCGAAAAAAGGAGCTTAATTTGTGATCACTATGAAAAACCCAAGAAATCCCTTGTATTAGATGGGAATATGACTATGTAATGGGAGGCCAATGGTGGATTTTCATATGGCAATCTTTAAATGCGATTATCTCGTAAACTAAGCGTCTAATCGAAAAAAGGAGCTTAATTTGTGATCACTATGAAAAACTCAAGAAATCCCTTGTATTAGATGGGAATATGACTATGTAATGGGCAGCCAATGGTGGATTTTCATATGGCAATCTTTAAATGCGTTTATCTCGTAAACTAAGCGTCTAATCGAAAAAAGGAGCTTAATTTGTGATCACTATGAACAACTCAAGAAATCCCTTGTATTGGATGGGCATTTCACTATAAAATGGGCGGCCAATGGTGGATTTTCATATGGCAATCTCTAAATGCGATTATCTCGTAAACTAAGCGTCTAATCGAAAAAAGGAGCTTAATTTGTGATCACTATGAACAACTCAAGAAATCCCTTGTATTGGATGGGCATTTCACTATAAAATGGGCGGCCAATGGTGGATTTTCATATGGCAATCTTTAAATGCGATTATCTCGTAAACTAAGCGTCTAATCGAAAAAAGGAGCTTAATTTGTGATCACTATGAAAAATTCAAGAAATCCCTTGTATTAGATGGGAATATGACTATGTAATGGGCGGCCAATGGTGGATTTTCATATGGCAATCTTTAATTGCGATTATCTCGTAAACTAAGCGTCTAATCGAAAAAAGGAGGTTAATTTGTGATCACTATGAAAAACTCAAGAAATCCCTTGTATTAGTTGGGAATATGACTATGTAATGGGCGGCCAATGATGGATTTTCATATGGCAATCTTTAAATGCGATTATCTCGTAAACTAAGCGTCTAATCGAAAAAAGGAGCTTAGTTTGTGATCACTATGAAAAACTCAAGAAATCCCTTGTATTAGATGGGAATATGACTATGTAATGGGCGGCCAATGGTGGATTTTCATATGGCAATCTTTAAATGCGATTATCTCGTAAACTAAGCGTCTAATCGAAAAAAGGAGCTTAATTTGTGATCACTATGAAAAACTCAAGAAATCCCTTGTATTAGTTGGGAATATGACTATGTAATGGGCGGCCAATGATGGATTTTCATATGGCAATCTTTAAATGCGATTATCTCGTAAACTAAGCGTCTAATCGAAAAAAGGAGCTTAATTTGTGATCACTATGAAAAACTCAAGAAATCCCTTGTATTAGATGGGAATATGACTATGTAATGGGCGGCCAATGGTGGATTTTCATATGGCAATCTTTAAATGCGATTATCTCGTAAACTAAGCGTCTAATCGAAAAAAGGAGCTTAATTTGTGATCACTATGAAAAACTGAAGAAATCCCTTTTATAAGATGGGAATTTCACCATAAAATGTGCGGCCAATGGTGGATTTTCATATGGCAATCTTTAAATGCGATTATCTCGTAAACTAAGCGTCTAATCGAAAAAAGGAGCTTAATTTGTGATCACTATGAAAAACTAAAGAAATCCCTTGTATTGGATGGGCATTTCACCATAAAATGGGCGGCCAATGGTGGATTTTCATATGGCAATCTTTAAATGCGATTATCTCGTAAACTAAGCGTCTAATCGAAAAAAGGAGCTTAATTTGTGATCACTATGAAAAACTCAAGAAATCCCTTGTATTGGATGGGCATTTCACCATCAAATGGGCGGCCAATGGTGGATCTTCATATGGCAATCTTTAAATGCGATTATCTCGTAAACTAAGCGTCTAATCGAAAAAAGGAGCTTAATTTGTGATCACTATGAAAAACTGAAGAAATCCCTTTTATAAGATGGGAATTTCACCATAAAATGGGCGGCCAATGCTGGATTTTCATATGGCAATCTTTAAATGCGATTATCTCGTAAACTAAGCGTCTAATCGAAAAAAGGAGCTTAATTTATGATCACTATGAAAAACTCAAGAAATCCCTTGTATTAGATGGGAATTTGACTACGTAATGGGCAGCCAATGGTGGATTTTCATATGGCAATCTTTAAATACGATTATCTCGTAAACTAAGCGTCTAATCGAAAAAAGGAGCTTAATTTGTGATCACTATGAAAAACCCAAGAAATCCCTTGTATTAGATGGGAATATGACTATGTAATGGGCGGCCAATGGTGGATTTTCATATGGCAATCTTTAAATGCGATTATCTCGTAAACTAAGCGTCTAATCGAAAAAGGAGCTTAATTTGTGATCACTATGAAAAACTCAAGAAATCCCTTGTATTAGATGGGAATATGACTATGTAATGGGCGGCCAATGGTGGATTTTCATATGGCAATCTTTAAATGCGATTATGTCGTAAACTAAGCGTCTAATCGAAAAAAGGAGCTTAATTTGTGATCACTATGAAAAACTCATGAAATCCCTTGTATTAGATGGGAATATGACTATGTAATGGGCGGCCAATGGTGGATTTTCATATGGCAATCTTTAAATGCGATTATCTCGTAAACTAAGCGTCTAATCGAAAAAAGGAGCTTAATTTGTGATCACTATGAAAAACTCAAGAAATCCCTTGTATTAGATGGGAATATGACTATGTAATGGGCGGCCAATGGTGGATTTTCATATGGCAATCTTTAAATGCGATTATCTCGTAAACTAAGCGTCTAATCGAAAAAAGGAGCTTAATTTGTGATCACTATGAAAAACTGAAGAAATCCCTTTTATAAGATGGGAATTTCACCATAAAATGTGCGGCCAATGGTGGATTTTCATATGGCAATCTTTAAATGCGATTATCTCGTTAACTAAGCGTCTAATCGAAAAAAGGAGCTTAATTTGTGATCACTATGAAAAACTGAAGAAATCCCTTTTATAAGATGGGAATTTCACCATAAAATGGGCGGCCAATGCTGGATTTTCATATGGCAATCTTTAAATGCGATTATCTCGTAAACTAAGCGTCTAATCGAAAAAAGGAGCTTAATTTGTGATCACTATGAAAAATTCAAGAAATCCCTTGTATTAGATGGGAATATGACTATGTAATGGGCGGCCAATGGTGGATTTTCATATGGCAATCTTTAATTGCGATTATCTCGTAAACTAAGCGTCTAATCGAAAAAAGGAGGTTAATTTGTGATCACTATGAAAAACTCAAGAAATCTCTTGTATTAGTTGGGAATATGACTATGTAATGGGCGGCCAATGATGGATTTTCATATGGCAATCTTTAAATGCGATTATCTCGTAAACTAAGCGTCTAATCGAAAAAAGGAGCTTAGTTTGTGATCACTATGAAAAACTCAAGAAATCCCTTGTATTAGATGGGAATATGACTATGTAATGGGCGGCCAATGGTGGATTTTCATATGGCAATCTTTAAATGCGATTATCTCGTAAACTAAGCGTCTAATCGAAAAAAGGAGCTTAATTTGTGATCACTATGAAAAACTCAAGAAATCCCTTGTATTAGTTGGGAATATGACTATGTAATGGGCGGCCAATGATGGATTTTCATATGGCAATCTTTAAATGCGATTATCTCGTAAACTAAGCGTCTAATCGAAAAAAGGAGCTTAATTTGTGATCACTATGAAAAACTCAAGAAATTCCTTGTATTGGATGGGCATTTCACCATAAAATGGGCGGCCAATGGTGGATTTTCATATGGCAATCTTTAAATGCGATTATCTCGTAAACTAAGCGTCTAATCGAAAAAAGGAGCTTAATTTGTGATCACTATGAAAAACTGAAGAAATCCCTTTTATAAGATGGGAATTTCACCATAAAATGTGCGGCCAATGGTGGATTTTCATATGGCAATCTTTAAATGCGATTATCTCGTAAACTAAGCGTCTAATCGAAAAAAGGAGCTTAATTTGTGATCACTATGAAAAACTCAAGAAATCCCTTGTATTGGATGGGCATTTCACCATCAAATGGGCGGCCAATGGTGGATTTTCATATGGCAATCTTTAAATGCGATTATCTCGTAAACTAAGCGTCTAATCGAAAAAAGGAGCTTAATTTGTGATCACTATGAAAAACTGAAGAAATCCCTTTTATAAGATGGGAATTTCACCATAAAATGGGCGGCCAATGCTGGATTTTCATATGGCAATCTTTAAATGCGATTATCTCGTAAACTAAGCGTCTAATCGAAAAAAGGAGCTTAATTTATGATCACTATGAAAAACTCAAGAAATCCCTTGTATTAGATGGGAATTTGACTACGTAATGGGCAGCCAATGGTGGATTTTCATATGGCAATCTTTAAATACGATTATCTCGTAAACTAAGCGTCTAATCGAAAAAAGGAGCTTAATTTGTGATCACTATGAAAAACTCAAGAAATCCCTTGTATTAGATGGGAATATGACTATGTAATGGGCGGCCAATGGTGGATTTTCATATGGCAATCTTTAAATGCGATTATCTCGTAAACTAAGCGTCTAATCGAAAAAGGAGCTTAATTTGTGATCACTATGAAAAACTCAAGAAATCCCTTGTATTAGATGGGAATATGACTATGTAATGGGCGGCCAATGGTGGATTTTCATATGGCAATCTTTAAATGCGATTATGTCGTAAACTAAGCGTCTAATCGAAAAAAGGAGCTTAATTTGTGATCACTATGAAAAACTCATGAAATCCCTTGTATTAGATGGGAATATGACTATGTAATGGGCGGCCAATGGTGGATTTTCATATGGCAATCTTTAAATGCGATTATCTCGTAAACTAAGCGTCTAATCGAAAAAAGGAGCTTAATTTGTGATCACTATGAAAAACTCAAGAAATCCCTTGTATTAGATGGGAATATGACTATGTAATGGGCGGCCAATGGTGGATTTTCATATGGCAATCTTTAAATGCGATTATCTCGTAAACTAAGCGTCTAATCGAAAAAAGGAGCTTAATTTGTGATCACTATGAAAAACTGAAGAAATCCCTTTTATAAGATGGGAATTTCACCATAAAATGTGCGGCCAATGGTGGATTTTCATATGGCAATCTTTAAATGCGATTATCTCGTTAACTAAGCGTCTAATCGAAAAAAGGAGCTTAATTTGTGATCACTATGAAAAACTGAAGAAATCCCTTTTATAAGATGGGAATTTCACCATAAAATGGGCGGCCAATGCTGGATTTTCATATGGCAATCTTTAAATGCGATTATCTCGTAAACTAAGCGTCTAATCGAAAAAAGGAGCTTAATTTGTGATCACTATGAAAAATTCAAGAAATCCCTTGTATTAGATGGGAATATGACTATGTAATGGGCGGCCAATGGTGGATTTTCATATGGCAATCTTTAATTGCGATTATCTCGTAAACTAAGCGTCTAATCGAAAAAAGGAGGTTAATTTGTGATCACTATGAAAAACTCAAGAAATCTCTTGTATTAGTTGGGAATATGACTATGTAATGGGCGGCCAATGATGGATTTTCATATGGCAATCTTTAAATGCGATTATCTCGTAAACTAAGCGTCTAATCGAAAAAAGGAGCTTAGTTTGTGATCACTATGAAAAACTCAAGAAATCCCTTGTATTAGATGGGAATATGACTATGTAATGGGCGGCCAATGGTGGATTTTCATATGGCAATCTTTAAATGCGATTATCTCGTAAACTAAGCGTCTAATCGAAAAAAGGAGCTTAATTTGTGATCACTATGAAAAACTCAAGAAATCCCTTGTATTAGTTGGGAATATGACTATGTAATGGGCGGCCAATGATGGATTTTCATATGGCAATCTTTAAATGCGATTATCTCGTAAACTAAGCGTCTAATCGAAAAAAGGAGCTTAATTTGTGATCACTATGAAAAACTCAAGAAATTCCTTGTATTGGATGGGCATTTCACCATAAAATGGGCGGCCAATGGTGGATTTTCATATGGCAATCTTTAAATGCGATTATCTCGTAAACTAAGCGTCTAATCGAAAAAAGGAGCTTAATTTGTGATCACTATGAAAAACTGAAGAAATCCCTTTTATAAGATGGGAATTTCACCATAAAATGTGCGGCCAATGGTGGATTTTCATATGGCAATCTTTAAATGCGATTATCTCGTAAACTAAGCGTCTAATCGAAAAAAGGAGCTTAATTTGTGATCACTATGAAAAACTCAAGAAATCCCTTGTATTGGATGGGCATTTCACCATCAAATGGGCGGCCAATGGTGGATTTTCATATGGCAATCTTTAAATGCGATTATCTCGTAAACTAAGCGTCTAATCGAAAAAAGGAGCTTAATTTGTGATCACTATGAAAAACTGAAGAAATCCCTTTTATAAGATGGGAATTTCACCATAAAATGGGCGGCCAATGCTGGATTTTCATATGGCAATCTTTAAATGCGATTATCTCGTAAACTAAGCGTCTAATCGAAAAAAGGAGCTTAATTTATGATCACTATGAAAAACTCAAGAAATCCCTTGTATTAGATGGGAATTTGACTACGTAATGGGCAGCCAATGGTGGATTTTCATATGGCAATCTTTAAATACGATTATCTCGTAAACTAAGCGTCTAATCGAAAAAAGGAGCTTAATTTGTGATCACTATGAAAAACTCAATTCCTTGTATTGGATGGGCATTTCACCATAAAATGGGCGGCCAATGGTGGATTTTCATATGGCAATCTTTAAATGCGATTATCTCGTAAACTAAGCGTCTAATCGAAAAAAGGAGCTTAATTTGTGATCACTATAAACAACTCAAGAAATCCCTTGTATTGGATGGGCATTTCACTATAAAATGGGCGGCCAATGGTGGATTTTCATATGGCAATCTTTAAATGCGATTATCTCGTAAACTAAGCGTCTAATCGAAAAAAGGAGCTTAATTTGTGATCACTATGAAAAACCCAAGAAATCCCTTGTATTAGATGGGAATATGACTATGTAATGGGAGGCCAATGGTGGATTTTCATATGGCAATCTTTAAATGCGATTATCTCGTAAACTAAGCGTCTAATCGAAAAAAGGAGCTTAATTTGTGATCACTATGAAAAACTCAAGAAATCCCTTGTATTAGATGGGAATTTGACTACGTAATGGGCAGCCAATGGTGGATTTTCATATGGCAATCTTTAAATACGATTATCTCGTAAACTAAGCGTCTAATCGAAAAAAGGAGCTTAATTTGTGATCACTATGAAAAACTCAATTCCTTGTATTGGATGGGCATTTCACCATAAAATGGGCGGCCAATGGTGGATTTTCATTTGGCAATCTTTAAATGCGATTATCTCGTAAACTAAGGGTCTAATCGAAAAAAGGAGCTTAATTTGTGATCACTATGAACAACTCAAGAAATCCCTTGTATTGGATGGGCATTTCACTATAAAATGGGCGGCCAATGGTGGATTTTCATATGGCAATCTTTAAATGCGATTATCTCGTAAACTAAGCGTCTAATCGAAAAAAGGAGCTTAATTTGTGATCACTATGAAAAACTCAAGAAATCCCTTGTATTGGATGGGCATTTCACCATAAAATGGGCGGCCAATGGTGGATTATCATATGGCAATCTTTAAATGCGATTATCTCGTAAACTAAGCGTCTAATCGAAAAAAGGAGCTTAATTTGTGATCACTATGAACAACTCAAGAAATCCCTTGTATTGGATGGGCATTTCACTATAAAATGGGCGGCCAATGGTGGATTTTCATATGGCAATCTTTAAATGCGATTATCTCGTAAACTAAGCGTCTAATCGAAAAAAGGAGCTTAATTTGTGATCACTATGAAAAACCCAAGGAATCCCTTGTATTAGATGGGAATATGACTATGTAATGGGAGGCCAATGGTGGATTTTCATATGGCAATCTTTAAATGCGATTATCTCGTAAACTAAGCGTCTAATCGAAAAAAGGAGCTTAATTTGTGATCACTATGAAAAACTCAAGAAATCCCTTGTATTAGATGGGAATATGACTATGTAATGGGCGGCCAATGGTGGATTTTCATATGGCAATCTTTAAATGCGATTATCTCGTAAACTAAGCGTCTAATCGAAAAAAGGAGCTTAATTTGTGATCACTATGAACAACTCAAGAAATCCCTTGTATTGGATGGGCATTTCACTATAAAATGGGCGGCCAATGGTGGATTTTCATATGGCAATCTTTAAATGCGATTATCTCGTAAACTAAGCCTCTAATCGAAAAAAGGAGCTTAATTTGTGATCACTATGAAAAACTCAAGGAATCCCTTGTATTGGATGGGCATTTCACCATAAAATGGGCGGCCAATGGTGGATTTTCATATGGAAATCTTTAAATGCGATTATCTCGTAAACTAAGCGTCTAATCGAAAAAAGGAGCTTAATTTGTGATCACTATGAAAAACCCAAGAAATCCCTTGTATTAGATGGGAATATGACTATGTAATGGGAGGCCAATGGTGGATTTTCATATGGCAATCTTTAAATGCGATTATCTCGTAAACTAAGCGTCTAATCGAAAAAAGGAGCTTAATTTGTGATCACTATGAAAAACTCAAGAAATCCCTTGTATTAGATGGGAATATGACTATGTAATGGGCAGCCAATGGTGGATTTTCATATGGCAATCTTTAAATGCGTTTATCTCGTAAACTAAGCGTCTAATCGAAAAAAGGAGCTTAATTTGTGATCACTATGAACAACTCAAGAAATCCCTTGCATTGGATGGGCATTTCACTATAAAATGGGCGGCCAATGGTGGATTTTCATATGGCAATCTCTAAATGCGATTATCTCGTAAACTAAGCGTCTAATCGAAAAAAGGAGCTTAATTTGTGATCACTATGAACAACTCAAGAAATCCCTTGTATTGGATGGGCATTTCACTATAAAATGGGCGGCCAATGGTGGATTTTCATATGGCAATCTTTAAATGCGATTATCTCGTAAACTAAGCGTCTAATCGAAAAAAGGAGCTTAATTTGCGATCACTATGAAAAACTCAAGAAATCCCTTGTATTGGATGGGCATTTCACCATAAAATGGGCGGCCAATGGTGGATTTTCATATGACAATCTTTAAATGCGATTATCTCGTAAACTAAGCGTCTAATCGAAAAAAGGAGCTTAATTTGTGATCACTATGAAAAACTCAAGAAATCCCTTGTATTAGATGGAAATATGACTATGTAATGGGCGGCCAATGGTGGATTTTCATATAGCAATCTTTAAATGCGATTATCTCGTAAACTAAGCGTCTAATCGAAAAAAGGAACTTAATTTGTGATCACTATGAAAAACTCAAGAAATCCCTTGTATTGTATGTATCATATGGCAATCTTTAAATACGATTATCTCGTAAACTAAGCGTCTAATCGAAAAAAGGAGCTTAATTTGTGATCACTATGAAAAACTGAAGAAATTTTACCATAAAATGGGCCGCCAATGGTGGATTTTCATATGGCAATCTTTAAATGCGATTATCTCGTAAACTAAGCGTCTAATCGAAAAAAGGAGCTTAATTTGTGATCACTATGAAAAACTCAAGAAATCCCTTGTATTGGATGGGCATTTCACCATAAAATGGGCGGCCAATGATGGATTTTCATATGGCAATCTTTAAATGCGATTATCTCGAAAACTAAGCGTCTAATCGAAAAAAGGAGCTTAATTTGTGATCACTATGAAAAATTCAAGAAATCCCTTGTATTAGATGGGAATATGACTATGTAATGGGCGGCCAATGGTGGATTTTCATATGGCAATCTTTAGATGCGATTATCTCGTAAACTAAGCGTCTAATCGAAAAAAGGAGCTTAATTTGTGATCACTATGAAAAATTCAAGAAATCCCTTGTATTAGATGGGAATATGACTATGTAATGGGCAGCCAATGGTGGATTTTCATATGGCAATCTTTAAATGCGTTTATCTCGTAAAAAAGGAGCTTAATTTGTGATCACTATGAACAACTCAAGAAATCCCTTGTATTGGATAGGCATTTCACTATAAAATGGGCGGCCAATGGTGGATTTTCATATGGCAATCTTTAAATGCGATTATCTCGTAAACTAAGCGTCTAATCGAAAAAAGGAGCTTAATTTGTGATCACTATGAAAAATTCAAGAAATCCCTTGTATTAGATGGGAATATGACTATGTAATGGGCGGCCAATGGTGGATTTTCATATGGCAATCTTTAAATGCGATTATCTCGTAAACTAAGCGTCTAATCGAAAAAAGGAGCTTAATTTGTGATCACTATGAAAAATTCAAGAAATCCCTTGTATTAGATGGGAATATGACTATGTAATGGGCAGCCAATGGTGGATTTTCATATGGCAATCTTTAAATGAGTTTATCTCGTAAACTAAGCGTCTAATCGAAAAAAGGAGCTTAATTTGTGATCACTATGAACAACTCAAGAAATCCCTTGTATTGGATGGGCATTTCACTATAAAATGGGCGGCCAATGGTGGATTTTCATATGGCAATCTCTAAATGCGATTATCTCGTAAACTAAGCGTCTAATCGAAAAAAGGAGCTTAATTTGTGATCACTATGAACAACTCAAGAAATCCCTTGTATTGGATGGGCATTTCACTATAAAATGGGCGGCCAATGGTGGATTTTCATATGGCAATCTTTAAATGCGATTATCTCGTAAACTAAGCGTCTAATCGAAAAAAGGAGCTTAATTTGTGATCACTATGAAAAATTCAAGAAATCCCTTGTATTAGATGGGAATATGACTATGTAATGGGCGGCCAATGGTGGATTTTCATATGGCAATCTTTAAATGCGATTATCTCGTAAACTAAGCGTCTAATCGAAAAAAGGAGCTTAATTTGTGATCACTATGAAAAATTCAAGAAATCCCTTGTATTAGATGGGAATATGACTATGTAATGGGCAGCCAATGGTGGATTTTCATATGGCAATCTTTAAATGCGTTTATCTCGTAAACTAAGCGTCTAATCGAAAAAAGGAGCTTAATTTGTGATCACTATGAACAACTCAAGAAATCCCTTGTATTGGATGGGCATTTCACTATAAAATGGGCGGCCAATGGTGGATTTTCATATGGCAATCTCTAAATGCGATTATCTCGTAAACTAAGCGTCTAATCGAAAAAAGGAGCTTAATTTGTGATCACTATGAACAACTCAAGAAATCCCTTGTATTGGATGGGCATTTCACTATAAAATGGGCGGCCAATGGTGGATTTTCATATGGCAATCTTTAAATGCGATTATCTCGTAAACTAATCGTCTAATCGAGAAAAGGAGCTTAATTTGTGATCACTATGAAAAACTCAAGAAATCCCTTGTATTGGATGGACATTTCACCATAAAATGGGCGGCCAATGGTGGATTTTCATATGGCAATCTTTAAATGCGATTATCTCGTAAACTAAGCGTCTAATCGAAAAAAGGAGGTCAATTTGTGATCACTATGAAAAACTCAAGAAATCCCTTTTATAAGATGGGAATTTCACCATAAAATGGGCGGCCAATGGTGGATTTTCATATGGCAATCTTTAAATGCGATTATCTCGTAAACTAATCGTCTAATCGAAAAAAGGAGGTCAATTTGTGATCACTATGAAAAACTCAAGAAATCCCTTTTATAAGATGGGAATTTCACCATAAAATGGGCGGCCAATGGTGGATTTTCATATGACAATCTTTAAATGCGATTATCTCGTAATTAAGCGTCTAATCGAAAAAAGGAGGTCAATTTGTAATCACTATGAAAAACTCAAGAAATTCCTTTTATAAGATGGGAATTTCACCATAAAATGGGCGGCCAATGGTGGATTTTCATATGGCAATCTTTAAATGCGATTATCTCGTAAACTAATCGTCTAATCGAAAAAAGGAGGTCAATTTGTGATCACTATGAAAAACTCAAGAAATCCCTTTTATAAGATGGGAATTTCACCATAAAATGGGCGGCCAATGGTGGATTTTCATATGGCAATCTTTAAATGCGATTATCTCGTAAACTAAGCGTCTAATCGAAAAAAGGAGCTTAATTTGTGATCACTATGAAAAACTCAAGAAATCCCTTTTATAAGATGGGAATTTCACCATAAAATGGGCGGCCAATGGTGGATTTTCATATGACAATCTTTAAATGCGATTATCTCGTAATTAAGCGTCTAATCGAAAAAAGGAGGTCAATTTGTGATCACTATGAAAAACTCAAGAAATCCCTTTTATAAGATGGGAATTTCACCATAAAATGGGCGGCCAATGGTGGATTTTCATATGGCAATCTTTAAATGCGATTATCTCGTAAACTAATCGTCTAATCGAGAAAAGGAGCTTAATTTGTGATCACTATGAAAAACTCAAGAAATCCCTTTTATAAGATGGGAATTTCACCATAAAATGGGCGGCCAATGGTGGATTTTCATATGACAATCTTTAAATGCGATTATCTCGTAATTAAGCGTCTAATCGAAAAAAGGAGGTCAATTTGTGATCACTATGAAAAACTCAAGAAATCCCTTTTATAAGATGGGAATTTCACCATAAAATGGGCGGCCAATGGTGGATTTTCATATGGCAATCTTTAAATGCGATTATCTCGTAAACTAAGCGTCTAATCGAAAAAAGGAGGTCAATTTGTGATCACTATGAGAAACTCAAGAAATCCCTTTTATAAGATGGGAATTTCACCATAAAATGGGCGGCCAATGGTGGATTTTCATATGGCAATCTTTAAATGCGATTATCTCGTAAACTAATCGTCTAATCGAAAAAAGGAGGTCAATTTGTGATCACTATGAAAAACTCAAGAAATCCCTTTTATAAGATGGGAATTTCACCATAAAATGGGCGGCCAATGGTGGATTTTCATATGGCAATCTTTAAATGCGATTATCTCGTAAACTAAGCGTCTAATCGAAAAAAGGAGCTTAATTTGTGATCACTATGAAAAACTCAAGAAATCCCTTTTATAAGATGGGAATTTCACCATAAAATGGGCGGCCAATGGTGGATTTTCATATGACAATCTTTAAATGCGATTATCTCGTAATTAAGCGTCTAATCGAAAAATGGAGGTCAATTTGTGATCACTATGAAAAACTCAAGAAATCCCTTTTATAAGATGGGAATTTCACCATAAAATGGGCGGCCAATGGTGGATTTTCATATGGCAATCTTTAAATGCGATTATCTCGTAAACTAATCGTCTAATCGAGAAAAGGAGCTTAATTTGTGATCACTATGAAAAACTCAAGAAATCCCTTGTATTGGATGGACATTTCACCATAAAATGGGCGGCCAATGGTGGATTTTCATATGGCAATCTTTAAATGCGATTATCTCGTAAACTAAGCGTCTAATCGAAAAAAGGAGGTCAATTTGTGATCACTATGAAAAACTCAAGAAATCCCTTTTATAAGATGGGAATTTCACCATAAAATGGGCGGCCAATGGTGGATTTTCATATGGCAATCTTTAAATGCGATTATCTCGTAAACTAATCGTCTAATCGAAAAAAGGAGGTCAATTTGTGATCACTATGAAAAACTCAAGAAATCCCTTTTATAAGATGGGAATTTCACCATAAAATGGGCGGCCAATGGTGGATTTTCATATGGCAATCTTTAAGTGCGATTATCTCGTAAACTAAGCGTCTAATCGAAAAAAGGAGCTTAATTTGTGATCACTATGAAAAACTCAAGAAATCCCTTTTATAAGATGGGAATTTCACCATAAAATGGGCGGCCAATGGTGGATTTTCATATGACAATCTTTAAATGCGATTATCTCGTAATTAAGCGTCTAATCGAAAAAAGGAGGTCAATTTGTGATCACTATGAAAAACTCAAGAAATTCCTTTTATAAGATGGGAATTTCACCATAAAATGGGCGGCCAATGGTGGATTTTCATATGGCAATCTTTAAATGCGATTATCTCGTAAACTAATCGTCTAATCGAGAAAAGGAGCTTAATTTGTGATCACTATGAAAAACTCAAGAAATCCCTTGTATTGGATGGACATTTCACCATAAAATGGGCGGCCAATGGTGGATTTTCATATGGCAATCTTTAAATGCGATTATCTCGTAAACTAAGCGTCTAATCGAAAAAAGGAGCTTAATTTGTGATCACTATGAAAAACTCAAGAAATCCCTTTTATAAGATGGGAATTTCACCATAAAATGGGCGGCCAATGGTGGATTTTCATATGGCAATCTTTAAATGCGATTATCTCGTAAACTAAGCGTCTAATCGAAAAAAGGAGCGTAATTTGTGATCACTATGAAAAACTCAAGAAATCCCTTGTATTAGATGGGAATATGACTATGTAATGGGCGGCCAATGGTGGATTTTCATATGGCAATCTTTAAATGCGATTATCTCGTAAACTAAGCGTCTAATCGAAAAAAGGAGGTCAATTTGTGATCACTATGAAAAACTCAAGAAATCCCTTTTATAAGATGGACATTTCACCATAAAATGGGCGGCCAATGGTGGATTTTCATATGGCAATCTTTAAATGCGATTATCTCGTAAACTAAGCGTCTAATCGAAAAAAGGAGCTTAATTTGTGATCACTATGAAAAACTCAAGAAATCCCTTGTATTGGATGGACATTTCACCATAAAATGAGCGGCCAATGGTGGATTTTCATATGGCAATCTTTAAATGCGATTATCTCGTAAACTAATCGTCTAATCGAGAAAAGGAGCTTAATTTGTGATCACTATGAAAAACTCAAGAAATCCCTTGTATTGGATGGACATTTCACCATAAAATGGGCGGCCAATGGTGGATTTTCATATGGCAATCTTTAAATGCGATTATCTCGTAAACTAAGCGTCTAATCGAAAAAAGGAGCTTAATTTGTGATCACTATGAAAAACTCAAGAAATCCCTTTTATAAGATGGGAATTTCACCATAAAATGGGCGGCCAATGGTGGATTTTCATATGACAATCTTTAAATGCGATTATCTCGTAATTAAGCGTCTAATCGAAAAAAGGAGCTTAATTTGTGATCACTATGAAAAACTCAAGAAATCCCTTTTATAAGATGGGAATTTCACCATAAAATGGGCGGCCAATGGTGGATTTTCATATGGCAATCTTTAAATGCGATTATCTCGTAAACTAAGCGTCTAATCGAAAAAAGGAGCGTAATTTGTGATCACTATGAAAAACTCAAGAAATCCCTTGTATTAGATGGGAATATGACTATGTAATGGGCGGCCAATGGTGGATTTTCATATGGCAATCTTTAAATGCGATTATCTCGTAAACTAAGCGTCTAATCGAAAAAAGGAGGTCAATTTGTGATCACTATGAAAAACTCAAGAAATCCCTTTTATAAGATGGGAATTTCACCATAAAATGGGCGGCCAATGGTGGATTTTCATATGACAATCTTTAAATGCGATTATCTCGTAAACTAATCGTCTAATCGAAAAAAGGAGGTCAATTTGTGATCACTATGAAAAACTCAAGAAATCCCTTTTATAAGATGGGAATTTCACCATAAAATGGGCGGCCAATGGTGGATTTTCATATGGCAATCTTTAAATGCGATTATCTCGTAAACTAAGCGTCTAATCGAAAAAAGGAGCGTAATTTGTGATCACTATGAAAAACTCAAGAAATCCCTTGTATTAGATGGGAATATGACTATATAATGGGCGGCCAATGGTGGATTTTCATATGGCAATCTTTAAATGCGATTATCTCGTAAACTAAGCGTCTAATCGAAAAAAGGAGGTTAATTTGTGATCACTATGAAAAACTCAAGAAATCCCTTTTATAAGATGGAAATTTCACCATAAAATGGGCGGCCAATGGTGGATTTTCATATGGCAATCTTTAAATGCGACTAAGCGTCTAATCGAAAAAAGGAGCGTAATTTGTGATCACTATGAAAAACTCAAGAAATCCCTTGTATTAGATGGGAATATGACTATATAATGGGCGGCCAATGATGGATTTTCATATGGCAATCTTTAAATGCGATTATCTCGTAAACTAATCGTCTAATCGAGAAAAGGAGCTTAATTTGTGATCACTTTGAAAAACTCAAGAAATCCCTTGTATTGGATGGGCATTTCACCATAAAATGGGCGGTCAATGGTGGATTTTCATATGGCAATCTTTACAAGCTTTAAATAAACTAAGCGTCTAGTCGAAAAAAGGAGCTTAATTTGTGATCACTAAGAAAAACTCAAGAAATCCCTTGTATTAGATGGGAATATGACTATATAATGGGCGGCCAATGATGGATTTTCATATGGCAATCTTTAAATGCGATTATCTCGTAAACTAATCGTCTAATCGAGAAAAGGAGCTTAATTTGTGATCACTTTGAAAAACTCAAGAAATCCCTTGTATTGGATGGGCATTTCGCCATAAAATGGGCGGCCAATGGTGGATTTTCATATGGCAATCTTTAAATGCGATTATCGCGTAAACTAAGCGTCTAATCGAAAAAAGGAGGTTAATTTGTGATCACTATGAAAAACTCAAGAAATCCCTTGTATTGGATGGGCATTTCACCATAAAATGGGCGGCCAATGGTGGATTTTCATATGGCAATCTTTAATTGCGATTATCTCGTAAACTAAGCGTCTAATCGAAAAAAGGAGGTTAATTTGTGATCACTATGAAAAACTCAAGAAATCCCTTGTATTGGATGGGCATTTCACCATAAAATGGGCGGCCAATGGTAGATTTTCATATGGCAATCTTTAAATGCGATTATCGCGTAAACTAAGCGTCTAATCGAAAAAAGGAGCTTAATTTGTGATCACTATGAAAAACTCAAGAAATCCCTTTTATAAGATGGGAATTTCACCATAAAATGGGCGGCCAATGGTGGATTTTTCAATCTTTAAATGCGATTATCTCGTAAACTAAGCGTCTAATCGAAAAAAGGAGGTTAATTTGTGATCACTATGAAAAACTCAAGAAATCCCTTGTATTGGATGGGCATTTCACCATAAAATGGGCGGCCAATGGTGGATTTTCATATGGCAATCTTTAATTGCGATTATCTCGTAAACTAAGCGTCTGATCGAAAAAACGAGGTTAATTTGTGATCACTATGAAAACTCAAGAAATCCCTTGTATTGGATGGGCATTTCACCATAAAATGGGCGGCCAATGGTAGATTTTCATATGGCAATCTTTAAATGCGATTATCGCGTAAACTAAGCGTCTAATCGAAAAAAGGAGGTTAATTTGTGATCACTATGAAAAACTCAAGAAATCCCTTGTATTAGATGGGAATATGACTATGTAATGGGCGGCCAATGGTGGATTTTCATATGGCAATCTTTAAATGCGTTTATCTCGTAAACTAAGCGTCTAATCGAAAAAAGGAGCTTAATTTGTGATCACTATGAAAAACTCAAGAATTCCCTTGTATTGGATGGGCATTTCACCATAAAATGGGCAGCCAATGGTGGATTTTCATATGGCAATCTTTAAATGCGATTATCTCGTAAACTAAGCGTCTAATCGAAAAAATGAGCTTAATTTGTGATCACTATGAAAAACTCAAGAATTCCCTTGTATTGGATGGGCATTTCACCATAAAATGGGCGGCCAATGGTGGATTTTCATAAGACAATCTTTAAATGCGATTATCTCGTAAACTAATCGTCTAATCGAGAAAAGGAGTTTAATTTGTGATCACTATGAAAAACTCAAGAAATCCCTTGTATTAGATGGGAATATGACTATGTAATGGGCGGCCAATGGTGTATTTTCATATGGCAATCTTTAAATGCGTTTATCTCGTAAACTAAGCGTCTAATCGAAAAAAGGAGCTTAATTTGTGATCACTATGAAAAACTAAAGAAATCCCTTGTATTGGATGGGCATTTCACCATAAAATGGGCGGCCAATGGTGGATTTTCATATGGCAATCTTTAAATGCGATTATCTCGTAAACTAAGCGTCTAATCGAAAAAAGGAGGTCAATTTGTGATCACTATGAAAAACTCAAGAAATCCCTTTTATAAGATGGGAATTTCACCACAAAATGGGCGGCCAATGGTGGATTTTCATATGGCAATCTTTAAATGCGATTATCTCGTAAACTAAGCGTCTAATCGAAAAAAGGAGCGTAATTTGTGATCACTATGAAAAACTCAAGAAATCCCTTGTATTAGATGGGAATTTCACCATAAAATGGACGGCCAATGGTGGATTTTCATATGGCAATCTTTAAATGCGATTATCTCGTAAACTAAGCGTCTAATCGAAAAAAGGAGCTTAATTTGTGATCACT
The DNA here is from genome assembly GCA_964034835.1 of Muscina levida. NCBI lineage: Eukaryota > Metazoa > Arthropoda > Insecta > Diptera > Muscidae > Muscina > Muscina levida. The sequence continues at coordinate 86,311,008 of OZ035884.1, forward strand.
ATGAAAAACTCAAGAAATCCCTTTTATAAGATGGGAATTTCACCATAAAATGGGCGGCCAATGGTGGATTTTTCAATCTTTAAATGCGATTATCTCGTAAACTAAGCGTCTAATCGAAAAAAGGAGGTTAATTTGTGATCACTATGAAAAACTCAAGAAATCCCTTGTATTAGATGGGAATATGACTATGTAATGGGCGGCCAATGGTGGATTTTCATATGGCAATCTTTAAATGCGATTATCTCGTAAACTAAGCGTCTAATCGAAAAAAGGAGCTTAATTTGTGATCACTATGAAAAACTCAAGAAATCCCTTGTATTGGATGGGAGTGCCACATAATCCCCAAAATCAAAATCCCCAAACACAAAATCCCCAGCCAAAAAAAAAATCCCCAAAATCAAAATCCCCAAGCACAAAATCCCCAGGCACAAATCCCCAAACACAAAATCCCCACACTTTTTTGGCGACAGTGTCACAAAATCCCCAAACACAAAATCCCCAAATACAAAATCCCCACCCTACATTTTGGTGTGCTTCGGTTTCTTTTAGCAACAATTTTCCGCGCACTCAATTGAAGCTTATATATTCAAAACTATTGTAGGAGAAAAAATGCAGCGTTTATGACATTATTAAAGAGTTAGGGAAAGAATTTATAGAAATAAAAACAAACATAGCCAAAATATAATCAGGCATAGGTATAAGAAAAAATAAAATAAAAATATATGGACCGTCTCAAGAAAATTCAAAAAGTTGTTGAATCTCGAGCTGATTTGGAAAAATTAACTTATTTCGCATCCATATTGCATAATATTTATACCATCACCCTTAGGGATGAGGGTATATATCATTTGATACGAAAAAAAGTGTAACGCATTAAAGGAGACGAGTTAGACCCCAAGTATCTTAAGACCAAATTCGTTTCAGAACTTTTTAAGAAGAATGAGCTATGTCCGTCTGTCTGGCTGGATGGCTGGTCAGCAGGATAACTCGAGTAAACCTTAACGGATCGATATGAAAATTTACCAGTATCAATATTTTTCAAAACGAACTTATGGGATTGTAAATGGGCTGAATAGCCCCACCCCTTCTGGTACCTCCCATACAAAATTACCTATTTTTGGAAAATTAATATTTCTTCCATAACTTCCAAACGGACAACCGGAGGATGTTTGAATTTGGTCAGTTTATTTATCTTGCAAAAGTAGACAAACACTAAGAAAATCGAAACCTTTGCCCCACCCATTCTGGTACCTCCCATACAAATGACCGAATTGACCCTTATAGTTTTACAAACATATCTTTTTTGCAAGTAAACTGAGATCACTCAAATTTTGCGTATGATGTTTGCTTATAAATATTAGACTAAGGTATGAATATGGACTATATCGGTTCACGCCTTCTGGCACCTCCCATACAAAATGACCTATTTTTGGAAATTATATATTTCTCCAATAACTTTAAAACAGTCACTTGGGGGGTTATGAACATTGGTCGATAAATTAATGTTGTGATAGGAGGCGAAACCTCAGAGAGCCTAACTATTTGACACACCCCTTCTGGTACCTCCCATACAAATGACCGAATTGACCCTTATAGTTTTACATACATATCTTTTTTGCAAGTAAACTGAGATCACTCAAATTTTGCGTATGATGTTTGCTTAAGAAAATTAGACTCAGGTATGAATATGGACTATATCAGTTCACGCCTTCTGGTACCTCCCATACAAAATTACCTATTTTTCGAAAATTAATATTTCTCCTATAACTTCCAAACGGACTCTTGGGGGGTAATGAAAACTGGTCGATTAATTTATGTTATTATAGGAGGCAAAACCCTAGAAAACCCTAACTATTTGACGCACCCCTTCTGGTACCTCCCATACAAATGACCGAACTCACCCCCATAGTATTACAAACATATATTTTTTCTAAGTACACTGAATTCAGTCAAATTATGAGTAATTTGTACGCTTATGAAAATATGAATCAAAAATATGAAAAATTAATATTTCTCACACAAATTCCAAACCGGCACCTATATCCCCTACATAAATAAGTAAAGTTTTGGACGATTTTGCACCACAAGCAGGGGAAAAATATACATAAGTAATTTTATTTTAATTAAAAATCTATTCATTTCAATAACTCAAGACTTCAACAATATCTTATATTGGGTGATGGTATTTATCAGTCAGTTTACCTGACTGAAATTTCTGTACTGGTTTACTTTGCAATTAATATCTTTATGTATGAAATTTTTTAAATGTATTTTGTTTAAACCGTAAATATTGTTTTTTTTCATTTATTACTAATGCAAGTGTCCTCAACGAATTTTATATATATATATTTGTACATTTTCATTATAATAAAAATTTATAATAAATATATAATAATAAAAAATAAATAAAATATAATAAAAAATCATCCCTGAAGATGCTGGACAGAATCCCAGCGAAACGGCGCACTGTGGAAAATCGTAGAGTAAGACCAGCCCATAATTCATTTTTAAAAAGATTCGAATTACACCATAATTTTTTTTTATCGAAAAGCTAAGATGTCGATCTTAATAATTTGAGCAAAATATTCGATGTTTGGTCAATAGTAATACTTGAAAATAAGGACCGTATTCACATCTTTTTACGACAAAGATTTATTACTATAAAAATAAAACAGATTTTAGATCATATTTTTAATATAATTAACATTACAATTAAGGAGTTATATACCTTATTGGAAAGGTAATTTGATGTAGATTCCAATTTTATAAAGAGCGGATCAGGTTTTAGTGAAAACATTTGAAATTTTAGCTCCTGAATGATGTAATGTTGTTTCGGCTGCATGCAAAAAGTTAAGTAAGGCTTTTAGTTAGGAGCTACGTTTAGCTCTGCGCTTATATGTAAAAATTTTTAAAGCTTAATATATTAGTAAAATAATATAAAAATTGTAGCTGCATATTCGTGCATAAACAGAAGTTACATTCAATAATGTTAAAAAACTCAGCTATTTAGATAAAAAACAACTCATAAAAACAAAGTTTTTGACTAGGAATTCCTTACTCTAGACTAGTGATGATCAAAATTTGAATAACCTACCACTTGTACCGACAAACCAATACAAGGTACAAGGTAAACAAACTGGTAAATACCATCAACCAATATACGATTTTGTTTAAGTCTTGGGAGATAGCAGAATGGGTGTGACAAATAGTTGGGTTTTCGAAGGTTTTGCCTCATTACAATATAAATTAACTGACCAAATTTCATTATCCCCCATGTGCCCGTTTCGAAATTATGAGAGAAATATTAATTTTCCAAAAATAGATCATTTTGTTTGGATGGGACCAAAATTCATATTCATTCTCGATTTAAATTTTCATAACCGTACAACTAATGCAAAATTTGACTGAATTCAGTGTTCTTACATAAAAGACATGCTTAAAGGAATATAAGGGTGAATTTGATCATTTGTATGGGAGGTCCCAGTAGGGGTGTCAAATAGTTAGGGTTTCTGATGTTTTGCCTCCTATTACAAGATAAATTAACCGACCAATTTCCATTACCCTCCAAATGTCCGTTTGAAAGTTATGGGAGAAATAGTATTTTTCCCAAAATAGGTCATTTTGTATGTGAGGTACCAGAAGGCGTGAACCGATATGGTCCATATTCATTCCTGAGTCCAATTTTTTGAGGGAAACATCTTACCCAACATATTACTGAATTTAGTGTACTTACAAAAAAGATATGTATGTAAAACTATGAGGGTCAATTTGGTCATTTGTATGGGAGGTACCAGAAGGGGCGTGAAAAAAGTTTCGGTTTTCTTAGGGTTTGTCTACTTTTGCTAGATAAATAAACTGACGAAAGTCAATTATTCTCCGGTCGTCCGATTGCAAGTTATGAAGGAAAAATTAATTATCCAAAAATATGTAATTTTGTATGGGAGGTACCAGAAAGGGTGGGGCTATTCTGTTCATTTACAATACCATTAGTTCGCTTTGAAAAACATTAATACTGGTAAATTTTTATACCGATCCGTTAAGGTTTACTCGAGTTATCCATCTCACCAGCACTTCAGCCAGCCTGCCAGACAGACGGACATAGCTCAATCGTCTTAAAAAGTCCTAAAACGAATTTGGTTTTAAGATACTTGGGTTCTAACTCGTCTCCTATAATGCTTTAGACTCTTTTTCGGATCAAAAATTGTATCAGTTATATGTACAAGTCATCTCTATATGCTAAAAGTAAACTTCTTACCTTTATTCTGAAAAAAGTTCTGGTTTAATTTGGCTCATATTTTATAGAATAATAGCACATACATTTAAGATTATTCGTGCAAAATTTCAGAACTATCTCTAAGAACAAAAAGGTTACAGATTTTTGATCCGATTAGGACTAAAATTTTCCACTGTGCGGCGGATGCATTAATGTTAAAAATAATCTTTTAATTTGACATCAAAATGACCTTGAACAATTAATATTTTAAAAAGTGATTTAATTTCAATACCTACATTTGTGAATTTATAATTTAAATTTTTTGAATTTTTATTTCAGAAATAACTTCAAACATAAAATTGTCAATTTCTGAGTGATAACCATTCAAATAATGTTTAAAATCGCGGCGATTTTTAACATAATTTGAATGGTTATCACACTGAATTTGGCGATTTTGTGTTTGGGAATTTTGTATTTGGGGATTTTGTGTTTGGGGATTTTGATTTGGGGATTTTGATTTGGGGATTTTGTGTTTGGGGATTTTGATTTTGGGGATAACGTGGTACACCCGTATTGGATGGGCATTTCACCATAAAATGGGCGGCCAATGGTGGATTTTCATATGGCAATCTTTAAATGCGTTTATCTCGTAAACTAAGCGTCTAATCGAAAAAAGGAGCTTAATTTGTGATCACTATGAAAAACTCAAGAATTCCCTTGTATTGGATGGGCATTTCACCATAAAATGGGCAGCCAATGGTGGATTTTCATATGGCAATCTTTAAATGCGGTTATCTCGTAAACTAAGCGTCTAATCGAAAAAATGAGCTTAATTTGTGATCACTATGAAAAACTCAAGAAATCCCTTGTATTAGATGGGAATATGACTATGTAATGGGCGGCCAATGGTGGATTTTCATATGGCAATCTTTAAATGCGATTATCTCGTAAACTAAGCGTCTAATCGAAAAAAGGAGCTTAATTTGTGATCACTATGAAAAACTCAAGAAATCCCTTGTATTAGATGGGAATATGACTATGTAATGGGCGGCCAATGGTGGATTTTCATATGGCAATCTTTAAATGCGATTATCTCGTAAACTAAGCGTCTAATCGAAAAAGGAGCTTAATTTGTGATCACTATGAAAAACTCAAGAAATCGCTTGTATTAGATGGGAATATGACTATGTAATGGGCGGCCAATGGTGGATTTTCATATGGCAATCTTTAAATGCGATTATCTCGTAAACTAAGCGTCTAATCGAAAAAGGAGCTTAATTTGTGATCACTATGAAAAACTGAAGAAATCCCTTTTATTAGATGGGTATTTCACCATAAAATGGGCGGCCAATGGTGGATTTTCATATGGCAATCTTTAAATGCGATTATCTCGTAAACTAAGCGTCTAATCGAAAAAAGGAGCTTAATTTGTGATCACTATGAAAAACTGAAGAAATCCCTTGTATTGGATGGGCATTTCACCATAAAATGGGCGGCCAATGGTGGATTTTCATATGGCAATCTTTAAATGCGATTATCTCGTAAACTAAGCGTCTAATCGACAAAAGGAGCTTAATTTGTGATCACTATGAAAAACTCAAGAAATCCCTTGTATTAGATGGGAATATGACTATGTAATGGGCGGCCAATGGTGGATTTTCATATGGCAATCTTTAAATGCGATTATCTCGTAAACTAAGCGTCTAATCGGAAAAAGGAGCTTAATTTGTGATCACTATGAAAAACTGAATAAATCCCTTTTATTAGATGGGAATTTCACCATAAAATGGGCGGCCAATGGTGGATTTTCATATGGCAATCTTTAAATGCGATTATCTCGTAAACTAAGCGTCTAATCGACAAAAGGAGCTTAATTTGTGATCACTATGAAAAACTCAAGAAATCCCTTGTATTAGATGGGAATATGACTATGTAATGGGCGGCCAATGGTGGATTTTCATATGGCAATCTTTAAATGCGATTATCTCGTAAACTAAGCGTCTAATCGAAAAAAGGAGCTTAATTTGTGATCACTATGAAAAACTCAAGAAATCCCTTGTATTAGATGGGAATATGACTATGTAATGGGCGGCCAATGGTGGATTTTCATATGGCAATCTTTAAATGCGATTATCTCGTAAACTAAGCGTCTAATCGAAAAAAGGAGCTTAATTTGTGATCACTATGAAAAACTCAAGAAATCCCTTGTATTAGATGGGAATATGACTATGTAATAGGCGGCCAATGGTGCATTTTCATATGGCAATCTTTAAATGCGATTATCTCGTAAACTAAGCGTATAATCGAAAAAAGGAGCTTAATTTGTGATCACTTTGAAAAACTCAAGAAATCCCTTGTATTAGATGGGAATATGACTATGTAATGGGCGGCCAATGGTGGATTTTCATATGGCAATCTTTAAATGCGATTATCTCGTAAACTAAGCGTCTAATCGAAAAAAGGAGCTTAATTTGTAATCACTATAAAAAACTCAAGAAATATCTTGTATTGGATGGGCATTTCACCATAAAATGGGCGGCCAATGGTGGATTTTCATATGGCAATCTTTAAATGCGATTATCTCGTAAACTAAGCATCTAATCGAAAAAAGGAGGTTAATTTGTGATCACTATGAAAAACTCAAGAAATCCCTTGTATTGGATGGGCATTTCACCATAAAATGGGCGGCCAATGGTGAATTTTCATATGGCAATCTTTAAATGCGATTATCTCGTAAACTAAGCATCTAATCTAAAAAAGGAGCTTAATTTGTGATCACTATGAAAAACTCAAGAAATCCCTTGTATTAGATGGGAATATGACTATGTAATGGGCGGCCAATGGTGGATTTTCATATGGCAATCTTTAAATGCGATTATCTCGTAAACTAAGCGTCTAATCGAAAAAAGGAGCTTAATTTGTGATCACTATGAAAAACTCAAGAAATCCCTTGTATTAGATGGGAATATGACTATGTAATGGGCGGCCAATGGTGGATTTTCATATGGCAATCTTTAAATGCGATTATCTCGTAAACTAAGCGTCTAATCCAAAGAGGAGCTTAATTTGTGATCACTATGAAAATCTCAAGAAATCCCTTGTAATTGATGGGAATATGACTATATAATGGACGGCCAATGGTGGATTTTTATATGGCAATCTTTAAATGCGATTATCTCGTAAACTATGCGTCTAATCGAAAAAAGGAGCTTAATTTGTGATCACTATGAAAAACTCAAGAAATTGCTTGTATTAGATGGGAATATGACTATGGAATGGACGGACAATGGTGGATTTTCATATGGCAATCTTTAAATGCGTTTATCTCGTAAACTAAGCGTCTAATCGAAAAAGGAGCTTAATATGTGATCACTATGAAAAACTCAAGAAATTGCTTGTATTAGATGGGCATATGACAATGTAATGGACGGCCAATGGTGGATTTTTATATGGCAATCTTTAAATGCGATTATCTCGTAAACTAAGCGTCTAATCGAAAAAAGGAGCTTAATTTGTGATCACTATGAAAAACTCAAGAAATCCCTTGTATAAGATGGGCATTTCAACATAAAATGGGCGACCAATGGTGGATTTTCATATGGCAATCTTTAAATGCGTTTATCTCGTAAACTAAGCGTCTAATCCAAAGAGGAGCTTAATTTGTGATCACTATGAAAAACTCAAGAAATTGCTTGTATTAGATGGGAATATGACTATGGAATGGACGGACAATGGTGGATTTTCATATGGCAATCTTTAAATGCGATTATCTCGTAAACTAAGCGTCTAATCGAAAAAAGGTGCTTAATTTGTGATCACTATGAAAAACTCAAGAAATCCCTCGTAATAGATGGGAATATGACTATATAATGGACGGCCAATGGTGGATTTTTATATGGCAATCTTTAAATGCGATTATCTCGTAAACTAAGCGTCTAATCGAAAAAAGGAGCTTAATTTGTGATCACTATGAAAAACTCAAGAAATTGCTTGTATTAGATGGGAATATGACTATGGAATGGACGGACAATGGTGGATTTTCATATGGCAATCTTTAAATGCGTTTATCTCGTAAACTAAGCGTCTAATCGAAAAAGGAGCTTAATATGTGATCACTATGAAAAACTCAAGAAATTGCTTGTATTAGATGGGCATATGACAATGTAATGGACGGCCAATGGTGGATTTTTATATGGCAATCTTTAAATGCGATTATCTCGTAAACTAAGCGTCTAATCGAAAAAAGGAGCTTAATTTGTGATCACTATGAAAAACTCAAGAAATCCCTTGTATAAGATGGGCATTTCAACATAAAATGGGCGACCAATGGTGGATTTTTATATGGCAATCTTTAAATGCGATTATCTCGTAAACTAAGCGTCTAATCGAAAAAAGGAGCTTAATTTGTGATCACTATGAAAAACTCAAGAAATTGCTTGTATTAGATGGGAATATGACTATGGAATGGACGGACAATGGTGGATTTTCATATGGCAATCTTTAAATGCGATTATCTCGTAAACTAAGCGTCTAATCGAAAAAAGGTGCTTAATTTGTGATCACTATGAAAAACTCAAGAAATCCCTTGTATTAGATGGGAATATGACTATATAATGGGCGGCCAATGGTGGATTTTTACATGGCAATCTTTAAATGCGTTTATCTCGTAAACTAAGCGTCTAATCGAAAAAAGGAGCATAATTTGTGATCACTATGAAAATCTCAAGAAATCGCTTGTAATAGATGGGAATATGACTATATAATGGGCGGCCAATGGTGGATTTTCATATGGCAATCTTTAAATGCGATTATCTCGTAAAATAAGCGTCTAATCGAAAAAAGGAGCTTAATTTGTGATCACTATGAAAAACTCAAGAAATTGCTTGTATTAGATGGGAATATGACTATGGAATGGACGGACAATGGTGGATTTTCATATGGCAATCTTTAAATGCGTTTATCTCGTAAACTAAGCGTCTAATCCAAAGAGGAGCTTAATTTGTGATCACTATGAAAATCTCAAGAAATCCCTTGTAATAGATGGGAATATGACTATATAATGGACGGCCAATGGTGGATTTTTATATGGCAATCTTTAAATGCGATTATCTCGTAAACTAAGCGTCTAATCGAAAAAAGGAGCTTAATTTGTGATCACTATGAAAAACTCAAGAAATTGCTTGTATTATATGGGAATATGACTATGGAATGGACGGACAATGGTGGATTTCCATATGGCAATCTTTAAATGCGTTTATCTCGTAAACTAAGCGTCTAATCGAAAAAGGAGCTTAATATGTGATCACTATGAAAAACTCAAGAAATTGCTTGTATTAGATGGGCATATGACAATGTAATGGACGGCCAATGGTGGATTTTTATATGGCAATCTTTAAATGCGATTATCTCGTAAACTAAGCGTCTAATCGAAAAAAGGAGCTTAATTTGTGATCACTATGAAAAACTCAAGAAATCCCTTGTATAAGATGGGCATTTCAACATAAAATGGGCGACCAATGGTGGATTTTCATATGGCAATCTTTAAATGCGTTTATCTCGTAAACTAAGCGTCTAATCCAAAGAGGAGCTTAATTTGTGATCACTATGAAAAACTCAAGAAATTGCTTGTATTAGATGGGAATATGACTATGGAATGGACGGACAATGGTGGATTTTCATATGGCAATCTTTAAATGCGTTTATCTCGTAAACTAAGCGTCTAATCGAAAAAGGAGCTTAATATGTGATCACTATGAAAAACTCAAGAAATTGCTTGTATTAGATGGGCATATGACAATGTAATGGACGGCCAATGGTGGATTTTTATATGGCAATTTTTAAATGCGATTATCTCGTAAACTAAGCGTCTAATCGAAAAAAGGAGCCTAATTTGTGATCACTATGAAAAACTCAAGAAATTGCTTGTATTAGATGGGAATATGACTATGGAATGGACGGACAATGGTGGATTTTCATATGGCAATCTTTAAATGCGTTTATCTCGTAAACTAAGCGTCTAATCGAAAAAGGAGCTTAATATGTGATCACTATGAAAAACTCAAGAAATTGCTTGTATTAGATGGGCATATGACAATGTAATGGACGGCCAATGGTGGATTTTTATATGGCAATCTTTAAATGCGATTATCTCGTAAACTAAGCGTCTAATCGAAAAAAGGAGCTTAATTTGTGATCACTCAAGAAATCCCATGTATTAGATGGGCACTTCACCATAAAATGGGCGGCCAATGGTGGATTTTCATATGGCAATCTTTAAATGCGATTATCTCGTAAACTAAGCGTATAATCGAAAAAAGGAGCTTAATTTGTGATCACTATGAAAAACTCAAGAAATCCCTTGTATTAGATGGGAATATGACTATGGAATGGACGGACAATGGTGGATTTTCATATGGCAATCTTTAAATGCGATTATCTCGTAAACTAAGCGTCTAATTGAAAATAGGAGCTTAATTTGCGATCACTATGAAAAACTCAAGAAATCCCTTGTATTAGATGGGAATATGACTATATAATGGGCGGCCAATGGTGGATTTTCATATGGCAATCTTAAAATGCGATTATCTCGTAAAATAAGCGTCTAATCGAAAAAAGGAGCTTAATTTGTGATCACTATGAAAAACTCGAGAAATCTCTTGTATTAGATGGGAATATGACCATGTAATGGGCGGCCAATGGTGGATTTTCATATGGCAATCTTTAAATGCGATTATCTCGTAAACTAAGCGTCTAATCGAAAAAAGGAGCTTAATTTGTGATCACTATGAAAAACTCAAGAAATCCCTTGTATTAGATGGGAATATGACTATGGAATGGACGGACAATGGTGGATTTTCATATGGCAATCTTTAAATGCGATTATCTCGTAAACTAAGCGTCTAATTGAAAATAGGAGCTTAATTTGCGATCACTATGAAAAACTCAAGAAATCCCTTGTATTAGATGGGAATATGACTATATAATGGGCGGCCAATGGTGGATTTTCATATGGCAATCTTAAAATGCGATTATCTCGTAAACTAAGCGTCTAATCGAAAAAAGGAGCTTAATTTGTGATCACTATGAAAAACTCGAGAAATCTCTTGTATTAGATGGGAATATGACCATGTAATGGGCGGCCAATGGTGGATTTTCATATGGCAATCTTTAAATGCGATTATCTCGTAAACTAAGCGTCTAATCGAAAATAGGAGCTTAATTTGTGATCACTATGAAAAACTCAAGAAATCCCTTGTATTAGATGGAAATATGACTATGGAATGGACGGACAATGGTGGATTTTCATATGGCAATCTTAAAATGCGATTATCTCGTAAAATAAGCGTCTAATCGAAAAAAGGAGCTTAATTTGTGATCACTATGAAAAACTCAAGAAATCCCTTGTATTAGATGGGAATATGACTATATAATGGGCGGCCAATGGTGGATTTTTATATGGCAATCTTTAAATGCGATTATCTCGTAAAATAAGCGTCTAATCGAAAAAAGGAGATTAATTTGTGATCACTATGAAAAACTCAAGAAATCCCTTGTATTAGATGGGAATATGACTATGGAATGGACGGACAATGGTGGATTTTCATATGGCAATCTTTAAATGCGATTATCTCGTAAACTAAGCGTCTAATCGAAAAAAGGAGCTTAATTTGTGATCACTATGAAAATCTCAAGAAATCTCTTGTAATAGATGGGAATATGACTATATAATGGGCGTCAAATGGTGGATTTTCATATGGCAATCTTTAAATGCGATTATCTCGTAAAATAAGTGGATTTTCATATGGCAATCTTTAAATGCGATTATCTCGTAAACTAAGCGTCTAATCGAAAAAAGGAGCTTAATTTGTGATCACTATGAAAAACTCAAGAAATTCCATGTATTAGATGGGAATATGACTATGGAATGGACGGACAATGGTGGATTTTCATATGGCAATCTTTAAATGCGTTTATCTCGTAAACTAAGCGTCTAATCCAAAAAAAGGAGCTTAATTTGTGATCACTATGAAAAACTCAAGAAATTGCTTGTATTAGATGGGCATATGACTATGTAATGGACGGTCAATGGTGGATTTTTATATGGCAATCTTTAAATGCGATTATCTCTTAAACTAAGCGTCTAATCGAAAAAAGGAGCTTAATTTGTGATCACTATGAAAAACTCAAGAAATCCCTTGTATAAGATGGGCATTTCAACATAAAATGGGCGACCAATGGTGGATTTTCATATGGCAATCTTTAAATGCGTTTATCTCGTAAACTAAGCGTCTAATCGAAAAAAGGAGCTTAATTTGTGATCACTATGAAAAACTCAAGAAATCCCTTGTATTAGATGGGAATATGACTATATAATGGGCGGCCAATGGTGGATTTTTATATGGCAATCTTTAAATGCGATTATCTCGTAAACTAAGCGTCTAATCGAAAAAAGGAGCTTAATTTGTGATCACTATGAAAAACTCAAGAAATCCCTTGTATTAGATGGGAATATGACTATATAATGGGCGGCCAATGGTGGAATTTCATATGGCAATCTTTAAATGCGATTATCTCGTAAACTAAGCGTCTAATCGAAAAAAGGAGCGTAATTTGTGATCACTATGAAAAACTCAAGAAATCCCTTGTATTAGATGGGAATATGACTATATAATGGGCGGCCAATGGTGGATTTTCATATGGCAATCTTTAAATGCGATTATCTCGTAAACTAAGCGTCTAATCGAAAATAGGAGCTTAATTTGTGATCACTATGAAAAACTGAAGAAATCCCTTGTATTAGATGGGAATATGACTATGTAATGGACGGTCACTGGTGGATTTTTATATGGCAATCTTTAAATGCGTTTATCTCGTAAACTAAGCGTCTAGTCGAAAAAAGGAGCCTAATTTGTGATCACTATGAAAAACTCAAGAAATCCCTTGTATTAGATGGGCACTTCACCATAAAATGGGCGGCCAATGGTGGATTTTCATATGGCAATCTTTAAATGCGATTATCTCGTAAACTAAGCGTCTAATCGAAAAAAGGAGCTAAATTTGTGATCACTATGAAAAACTCAAGAAATTCCTTGTAATAGATGGGGATTCGACTATATAATGGGCGGTTAATGGTGGATTTTCATATGGCAATCTTTAAATGCGTTTATCTCGTAAACTAAGCGTCTATATAAGTACATTTATATCTATGTGACCATATGTTAGCTACTCTTTTTGGTATAAAACATGTTTAATGATATTGTACAGTACTTCTTGAAACAGTAAATGTATTTGTTGATATAATAAATGTACTTTATGGTACAATAAAAATACTATTTAGCGATATAATTGTTCTTTGTGGTGTAACAATTTTACTTTCTGTCTGAATAAACGTATTTCTAATCCAAAAAAAAATACTATTTGGAACAATACTGTACTCTTTGGTACATAGAAATTTTTTTTTGGTAAAATAAATGTACTTTTTGTATAATAAACGTACTTATGGATACAATAAAAGTACTTTTTGGTACAACAAATTTAGTTTTTTCTACAATATAATTTTTCTACAACATTTTCTGTTAAAAAATCGCCATAATTTTTTTAGTTAGAATTTCAACTCTTATCTCTTCGTTATCCTAAAAAATATCTCAAGTCTACTTTGTATATCTGAGGTATTGAAGATTTAAAGCTTATGTTTTGATGCAATAACTATGAAACTATTTTAAATAGGTTCGTGTGAGTTTACTTTTGGTCCTTTTTTTCATTATTTGTGGTATATTGGAGTATGTCAAGAAAATACGACTATGCAGCGTTACTACGCTGTTGCCAACAACAAGTTGCCAATCATTGCCTTCTTGTACTAGGTTGTTGTCTTAGCTAGACTCAGTTGCTCTGTTAATTTTACTCTCACATACATGTTCACCCTGTTAACCTAATAAAGGAAATATATTGTCTGATACACCCTCTCTTTGCCATGACATCATGATTTGACATCTCTCAAAACAATTTGTCGCAGTGTTGTTGTAACTCAACTTTTTCGCAAACGTCAAATAAACAAATTTACTTTACTGCAGCAGCCACAAGAAACTTTTTTGGTTTTTTGTGCAATACTTCAGAAAAACTTGGTATTTTCATCATTATTTTAACGCCAAATAACGTAAAAAGTGCCCATAATCATGGCCGATCCCAAGTTCGAGAATTTGCCAGGCATAGTAAGTAAAGGGAGAAAAGTTAACTTGTTTTTTTTGGCCCTGCCCATTAGTCATACCTGGCTGGCAAGCCCAATGCACCTTTATTTGTTGTTTTTGTTTTATAAAACTGTGTCCTTCTGCTTTAGGCTTATGACCAGCCCGATGTTTATGAGACTCCTGACAATGGCGAAGTGGAAACCTCTGACTATTACGAGGAAGAACCTGAGAATGAAGGCATCGAGCGCTTACACATTTCCACCAAAGATGCACGCAAACGTTTCAATGGTGCTTCGCTGGAGGGCAATGTAGATTTTTCCGATCGCATTGGCCGTCGTGCCTGTCGCGGTTACGATGCCATCTCAGGTGAATACGAATTGACGGGTATGGGTGAAAAGGAAACACCTGTGCAGCGTTGCCGTCGTTTGCAGTGTGAAATGAATGAGTTGCTGGAGGAAGTGTCCTCCCTGCAAAATGACCGTAAATTGGTAGAGGAAGAAAAAGAATCCTATGATGCCGTGGCCACTGTCATAGCCACTGCCAAGAAAGTTTTAGATTCTCTACGTTTGGAACAGGTGTTGGGCAAAGAACAGGCTCCCAATAAAG
Organism: Muscina levida; assembly: GCA_964034835.1. NCBI lineage: Eukaryota > Metazoa > Arthropoda > Insecta > Diptera > Muscidae > Muscina > Muscina levida. Next base: position 86,326,011 of record OZ035884.1, read on the forward strand.
CTGACAAAGAAGTTAAAGCTCTCATCAGTCAAGTGGAAGAGTATAAGAATTCGGGTGTACTGACTGCCATACCTACTCCCGGCACCGATTTGGCCGCCTCGTCACGTATTGCAAAATTGGAGCATCGTTTGCATCAACTGGAACAGGCTGTGGGCGCTCAACCGGAAAAGCTAAGCCGTTTGACCACCCTCACCCAAAGTACCAATGTTATGGACGCTGTGCGTCAGTTGAGCACAAAAGCTGCCCTTTTGCAATCGGAGAAAATCGATGCTATCGAGGAGCGTTTGGGTTCATTGGGCTCGAAAATGGATGCCATTGCGGCAAAGTCCAGTGGCTCGGCGGAAGATACCAAGCGCGACCAGAAAGTGGTGGAAATGTATGATATTGCTAAGCGTTCGGAACCGGTGGCTGAGATATTACCCGACATCATTGAGAGAATGCAGGCACTGGAAGCTTTACACAAATACGGTAAGTTGTGGAGGAGGTGAACAGAAATTATGACATATAGAGGGAGGCAATCAGTTCTTAATCACGGTGTGCCAAATACACTGGGCTTATTACAATGTTTTTGCCAGGAATAGGAGTCGATAGTCTTGGGCATAAGCTTCCGCAGCTGTCGTTTATTATTTTCAGTAAGAAGATGACAAATTGAGTAGTTCAGTAAGGGACATACCCCCTGGCCAAAGAAAAGATTACCTTATCACATCCATTTGGTTGCAATGTACCTACACATTCGAACACCTATACTCCGCAAGAGATTTAATTTAAACTACAGCCTTGCGTAATGCTCCCACTAGGGGTCCTACACCAATTGATTAGACGGTAACTAACTCTGCTATAAATTGTGATTTAAGAAATCAAACTTAACAGGATGTGTCCACTTTAGCAGAAGGAGATCATATTGAACATTTACATACTAACTAATACCAATGCTTTTAAATCAGTACGTCGTGCAGGTGGAATGGTCGATAATAGATTGCACGGATGCAGTACTCCCACCGGTGGGAGTCGTGACAACTCCAAACCCATTCAGCTTGATGAATGAGAATCTTAATCGACGATTGCTTTCCATAAATATCAGTAAATAGTTTCTACTTGATCCAAAGTAATTGCATTGACAAATTGGAATTAACTTTGCAACACTGCCTAAGGAATTAAGTCCCTTAAACTTAATTTCCCTTTACACCCCATGAATGAGTTATTGGATAGCTTTTTGCATTGTTGCGAATTAACACGCTTTCTATTTAGATTCACAACAATTGGCACCTACTTGTTTATCGACTTATGCAAACGTCACTGTTTGAGAAGCTTTTTACTAGACTTGCCGAATAACTCGACACTTATACTGCGAAGTTGCTGTCGACAACATCGAGGGAATTAAGTCACAGAAAAGACATACTATTTCAAGTATCCTTACCTATTTATTTAGAATTGGGCAACCCTATCCCCAAATATCAATTGAAGATCCCATAACCACAAAGTATAGTTAAATTTATGTAGTATAGTAAAACGAAACCATAATTCCGATATATTATTCTCCTCAGTAATCCATTGATAGAAAGTCTTAATCATATCTCACAATATCTTTGTCATTGTTTTGAGGTTTATATTTTACCTTTTTTACTTAAAAACGTGTGCTACGCATTTTTTATGATTTCTATTATTATTTAAAATTGCCTATTGATTGTTTTATACAATTATAAGAACTGCTATTGTTAATAACTTACCTTTTTCCCTTTAACCCTCATTTCAGCTATGAACTTTGCTAAAATCATCGCCGAAATCGAAGAAAAACAGACCAACATAACCACATCGCTGGTGAACAACAAAGAATTGCTGCACTCAGTCCAAGAGACTTTTGCACAAAATCTTGAAACTATTAACAAAGAAGTAGCCAAGGTGGAGGAACGAGTTAATGCAGTGGCTAATAAGAAGTAATAAAAGTATTATTACAAAGCACTTAAAGAGATGGAGGCCGTGCGTCAAGAGGGAAATCGCTCTTAAGTTCATTAAATTATTAAAAAAAACAAACAAGAATTTAAGTATAACTGTACACAACATTCTCAACATTCATTTATGTTTAAACAAAAAGGTAAATAAACCAAAATATAAAAAATTAAATGCTTTTCTTTGTAATGACAAAAAAAATATAGCAAATAAAAAAAGAATTATAAATTTAAAACTGATAAAGGTAATTTAATGGAATAAAAAGTAAACAGATAATAAATATATTCTGACTGTTGGTTATAACTGTGAAAAGCTGATTAATTATTTAGTGGATTGGGATTTTGTGGTTAAAATGCGAATAAAAGGATTTCAAATTAAACTAGTAATAAGTGCTACTAATACCGTTGGTGCGCAGCAAAAAAATCTCAAGTCCACTAATTGTGGTTCTGTGTTACTGATTAATTAAAGTTTACGACAGCTTGTGTTTGAAATAAAAAATTAATTGTGTTGATACAATAACTACAAAACTACGTTTAATAGACATGGAACTATTATAGACTATGTCTTGATACACTTTTGCATCATTATGGTCTTTTTCACAAAAAAGGTGACTTGGGACCTTTTTGCAGCACTCTGGCGGTATATTCTTACTTTACTTAAACGATTAGATTGTGACAGTATTATAGCAAATCTCAGTAATAAGCTGTATACCAATTGGGAGGATGGAATAAACATAAATTCAAAGGAATTTCCGCAAATTTAATTATTTTAAAGTGACTAAATAGTTTTTAGGAAGGCAGGCAGATAAAAGTTTTTATTTATATTAGTGTTAACAAATTTTTAAACTAAATTCTTATCCTAAAAAATATTTTAAAGAACATAAAATATATTATTTGTATCATATTTGGACAAGCAAAAAAGCAGAACCATTCTCTCATTATTCAGAGTTAAAGAGGCAGGACAGGACTGAAAACACCTGAAATTTTGACCCAAGGTCTTCCATTATCCCTTTCCATAGCAGGCCTGCAAAGCAATTCCTACTATCAGACCAGTAATTGCAAGTTCTTATACCAGGTCCACAAACGAAAGCAGTACTGCATGGACTGTCCTGGCCTAAAAACTCATGAACACAATGAAAAGCAGAACTTGCTTATAAAAAACAGTGCCTCAAATTATTTTAAAATATTATTTCTCTTTTTATTGCTATACTTACATTTTTTTCATAACAGCAAAAAACTTTGCCTGAGTTTCAACATATTTTCTCGCGACTAGCAAGTTATGCCACTCAACAGGTATATGATGATGTATTCGAGCTGTATGGCTTAAACTAATGGTGTACTGTTTTAAGAACAGCACATGAAGACCTTCCTCGTTTCCTTTTTTTTAACATGAATGAATGAAAAACCTCACATACACACCTTCCGTTTGCCTTTTTTCCATGTCTTTTGTAGACCTTCTTTTCTTTAATTTTTTCTACCAAAAATTACTTTAATTATACCAAAAAGGAAAAATTTTTGTACCACAATGAATCTATAATGTACTTAAAAATACTTTTATCGCGACAAGAAGTAATTTTGTTGTACTAAAAACTATTTTATTGTACCAAAAAGTATAGTTTATTGTGCCAAAGAGTAATTTTATTGCAGTTGAAATTTACTTTTTTGTACCAATAAGTACTTTTACTGTACAATAAAGTACGTTTGGTGTACCAAAACGTTAATTTTTGTACCAAAAACGAAATTTAATTGTACAAAATAGTACGTTTAATGTACCAATAATTACTTAATTGTATTCTATGTCAACAAGTACATTTTTTGTACCACAAAGTACATTTAATGTACCATAAATAAATTGTACCTGTACAAAAGGTATTATTTTTTTTGTCAAAATGTACTTTTATTGTGCTATTACTGTACCCCAAAGTACTTTATAAAGTACATATTAATCAAAAATTCAAATTTATTGTACAAAAAAATAAAATCATTTGAACTAAAATGTACTTCATGGTTGTCTTTGTTACAGAAATATATTTGATGTACCAGAAGTACTATTTTTGTGCCAAAAAGTATAAATTATTGTATGAGAGAAATGTTTTTCTTGATGAGAGAGAATACATTTGATTTTACCACAAAGTACAATTTATTGTACGAAAAAGTACTTTAAATGCACCAGAAATTACTTACATTTTAGTAAAAAGTACTGAAAAGGTACTTTTCATGTACTGAATATAACTTTTAATGTACCATAAAGACTTTATGGTACATTAAAAGTTATGATAAAGTACAATCAGCCAAAATGTATTTCTTGTATTAGAAGTACTTGTATTAAACCAAAAACAGCAATTTATTGTTTTAAAACGGTACTTTGTATTAAAATAGCTTTTATTGTACCAAAAAATTTTTTGAATAACACCAAAAAATACAATCAATTGTACTTATATGTATTTTTGATGTTTCACAAACACTTCTTTTTTTCAACCAAAAAGTACAATTTATTGTAGCAAAAGTATTTTTATTATGCCATAAAGTACATTTATTATATTAAAAAGTAAAAAGTACTTTATGTTCCAGAAATTACTTTTAATATACCACACAGTACTTTTGTTGTACCAAAATGTACAATTTATTTTACCAAATCCATTTATTGTACCAAAAAGGTACTTTTATTGAACTACAAAGTACTTTATCTTACCAAAAAGTAAAATTTCTTGTTTCGTTAAGTACAATTAATTGTACCACAAAGTACAGAAAAGTAGAAAGTAGTTTTATGTAAAATTTATTTTACTAAAAAGTACAAATTGTTCAACCAAAAATAAAGTAGCATACTACTTTAAAGTACAATTTATTGTCACAAGAACGTTAACTGCATCTAAGAGTAATTTTATTGTACACAAAAAGTACAATTTATTTCACTAAAAAGTACATTCATTCTAGCAAAAGAGTACAATTGACTGCGCCAAAAAAAAAATTTATTATACCAAAAGGTACTTTTATTGTACCATAAATTAAAAAGAACAAGTTGTTGTACCAAAAATGTACTTTTGTTGTACCACAAAGTACTTTTATGGTACCACAATGTACTTTTTCTGTAAAAAAAAAGTTCTTTAATTGCAATAAAAATTACAATTTATTATACCAAAAAGAACAATTTATTGTACCATAAAGTACTGTATGAAACCAGAATCTAATGTCCCTTGGAACATTAAGAATTAGACTGTTAGCAAATCAAATTCGTTGGCAGCGCATAATATATCCTGCGATTGTGGACTAGTTTGCACCACACCTTCTAATACTCATCATACAAATGACTATAATCCCCAAAAATATTTTACTGATCATAACTTTTTAAAATTAGTATGAGAATGCCATGAAACTTGACCCGCAGTACATGCGGAAGTAGTTCTAATTTCGATCTGTAAGTGGGCGACATCACCCTACCCCTTCCAGTACCTTCTTTACAATATTGCTATTAGAGCAAAAATTATTAATACATGTTTTGTTAGAAATTTGGTGCCAATGAGGTCCTTAAAGTTAACTAATCATATAATACTATTGCATCGTGTATCTTTAGGTTATTTTAACCTATCATTAAAATATTATATTGCAGTATAGGATTTTTGTTAATTGGTGAATCCTTATTAATCACTAGCTTTCCCGGCTGGCATTGCCTCACCCGTTTTTACAATGAATCTTCTCAATATAGGTAAAATACAAACGCTTCATAAGAAGAACATTCACCACATATATTTGATTGTAGCTTTATCCCATTGGTCTAAGTGATTGTACCGTTTTAGTCCCATTGTATCCCTAAAAGTCCGAATTTCAAAAGATACATTCATATCCCACAACTAAAATGGACTGGCACCCGCTCTGATTCTATGAGAGCATGTCTATTTACATTTTCGTAACTCAACCTCTAGGTATTTCGTCTGGGCGATAGTACCAGTTTTATCCCTTTATTCTATCTACAACCATGTTACCCAATCAGGTTATCAAGCAATTTTAAATATATAGATTACAAAAATGTTATTACAATCGTTCTATGTATTAATATGACTAACATAACAATTTCCTCAAAAGGGCAATGGCACCGCCCGCTTACCAACGACACGTAATCCCACATGTACCATTTGCATATGTAGAAAATCTTATATTCATACCTTAAATGGCTCGTGAAATATGAACGATTAAAAATTTAGTTTGTTTGGGCGGTACCACGCCCTTTTGTGTAATTATGTTTTCATGTAGCCTAAGATAGAAGTCCTACGAATAGAACTACACAGTGAAAACCATTGCAATCGGTCCATTTATTTCATCCAGATAATGATTTTTTTCAAAAGGGGCGTGGCACCACCCATTTCCCTTCGAGACGTAATAGACCCTGTACCAGTAAAGTTTGTAGCAAAACTCATCTTCATGCCTCTAATGGCTCATGATAGATGGACCAATGCCACGCCCTTTTAGTTGCTCGCATTTCCAAAAACCCCTTCTTAGTGCGCGCCTACATCATAAAAGGAATCTACATTCCAAATTTAACGATTCTAGCTTTAGCCGTTTGGGCTGGGGAGTTATCACTCAGTCACACAAGTTTTTTATATATATACATAGATGTATTGCCTTCTTTTTTGTTACCCCATACCAATGACCTGAAAGCCTAAATTATTAGATTCTTATTTGCACAACTGTCTATACAAAATTGACTGTCAATTATATTTAAACAAGATATGGGTAATTCCAGCCTTACGATCGTACGATTCAATTAAAAAAAGCACATAAAAGTTAAACTTTTTTGTATTTTATAATATATTTTGAATAGCTCCCTACTAGCTCTACATTATGTAAAAAAGGCGCCATACTTAAAAATCTACAATCCAAGATATTAACAAAACACAGGCCTACGTTATGCTACACGAAATAGAAGTGCGTTTTATGTTAGTTCTTGAAATTTATAAAGACTGCGTGTTGTTTAAAATTTAGTAAATGCACTTAATTATTTCATAAAATAGACCAAAAGCGCTTTAAAAATACATTTATGTTGGGCAAATTTGTTCCTCTGGTTTTTAACCGCGAGGTAATAAAGACCTACCTTATGTTACTGACGTTATGTGACAAAATATCCCATAGCTGTGAAATGCTTAAAAAAATGTTTATTCAAGCCATTGTTTTATTTGCGAAATTAGGGAATATTATAAAGTTTATATGCCACTAATTGTTATTCACGAATGTTACATTAGAACGCTATTAAAATGAAATCAAAATTTTGCTGCTAACCTATATTTTTTATTATTATGGACCAGTTATTTGTTGTAAATAAAATTTTATGATAAGAGTGGACCTGCATCATCAATAAATATAATATGAAAATTTAAAACTGGTGACCAGCAAAAGAATGCAATTTTGCAATCCGCTAAATCAACACGGAAACTAAGAAAAGCTTTCAGCATTTTAATTTAATAAAATTTAAGTATTCGTCTTTACTAATACAAGTCAGAAAATTTGTTTTGACAACTTTTAATTTTTCGATCACCATTGACACTTCTGTGGAAATACCCATATGTAGTATTTAAATAAACCACTATGCTTTACTTAAAATACACGAGCCCTCCCCAAGCACAACATAAGGGTATTTATCATCTATTCATTGAAATATCTGTACTAGTTTCTATTTTACTCAGGTTTTTAACATATTCTGTTGTATAAAACAGATATTAAATGTCGCCAATTGTCATAATAAATAAACTACAGTTGTTTTTTTTTTGTTTGTTTGTATTTATTTAATTAATTTACTTTATTTATTTAATTTATTTAATGATTATACACTTGTTTTCATTTTTGTTATACATCTTCACTGGTCTATTATTTTGGTATTTTTTTTTTTGTTTTCTTCATTCTTTTATTTTTTATTCATAATGATCATTGTCATCATCACCATCGTCATCATCATCAACATCTTGTTGATCATGACCATCCTTGTCGCGTCGTCTGATGCTCTCTATATACTCTTGATTTACTTTTACTTATTTGCTTTTATTCTAATACTACATGTTGTTGTTGTTGTTGTTGCTGTTTTACTTCATTTTCTTTTCCTTCTTAGGCTGGCTCTCAAATTTGTCCTTTGTTTCTTATGTGTTGTGTGGTGAAATTTTACGCCTTTTGTTTTTTCAAACATCAATTTATTGGATATTTTTTTCATCAAGTTGTTTTTGTTGTTGTTCTTCTTCTTCATTAAATAATTATTGTATATAGTTTTATAATAAATATAAATAGTATTTTCTTTTCTTTACTTTTTTTTGTTGTTGTCGGTATTTAGTATAGTTTATTATACTTTTGTTATTATTATTTCTTTTTTTGTGTTGCTCTTTATTGGTAATAATACTATTTTTTGTTGTTGTTGTTCTTGATGTTGGTTGTAGTTCTCTTAAGAATTTTTACGGGTAATTTCATCATCAATAGTTTTAAGAGTTTTCTTTTTCGGGTTTTTGTTTTCTTTTTATTTATTTATTTGGTTGTTTAGCAAAATATTCATAAATATATTTGTTTAGCTTAAAACTGAAAACCTGAAGTTCTCTAAGAACACGACCAAAGGAGTTAAAGGTTAAGTTAACCCTAAAAGGTAAATAAAGAGATAATGACTTAGGCCATTATCATCATCTTATGACTTAAAAGATTCGCTTAACCTTTACCCCCGTGGCGTTCCTTGTGTGTATAACAAGCCCAAAAAAGTCTGTTCTAGAAAAAAACAAAAATCCTTGAGAGAGCGCGTTTGATCCATTTGAGAGAGACAATGTATAAACTATGAAGATCGTTTTTAAAACATAGTACATATATGCGCATATCGAGTAAATAATATCAAAACATTTAAATACATATGTATACTATATATATATACGTATAGCTATATATTGTATTATATTTAAAACTGGGTGTCGGGAGGGATGCAAATTAAAAGTTGTTTACACTCAAAACAGTTATTAAAAGAAAACAAATAAACATAAATTACAACAAAAACTATTTACAATTAAAAATAGCATAAATATTTATATAATAGTTAATATAGAGTAGAGTAGTTGGTATTGGTATTCTAATATATATATAAGTATATAACAAATTTAATTTGAATTGCAAATTTAGCAGGACTCAAAAAAAAAGTACAGAACAAACAAACTAAATCGTGTATAGGCTTGTGTGTCGTTTTGAAATAATAGCAGTATTGGAAACGATTTTCAAATAAGACTGAAAACTGACAGACAAAAACAAGTTAAAGGATTTCAATAGAAAGCTAAAGCAGAGTTATGCTACTAATTTTATATTTACGATAGTAAGCAAAAAACCTAAGGTTTGTTGGTTAATACGACCAAGATTATATTCAAGTGAATCATTAAGACACTGATCTTGGTAATTGTTATACTTTCTTGAGAACACACTGCTGGAGTAAATCTGTGCTCTAGAGATCACATTGTTGAAAAGGCAGTTGGTTTAACAGAATATCAGTGACTTTTCTATATTAAAAAATATTATTATTTATATTTCGATAAAAAATAACTTATTATGTGAAAAGTTTTTGCTGATACATTTTCAATAAATGAAAAGTCAAAATATATTTATTCATTACTGTATGGAAAGTATCACAATTAAATAGAGATGCGCAAAATTAATTTGCAGTTGTAGTAGTGGGTAGGAGAGAGAACTACACTGAAAATAAAATTGGGCAAACTCGAAAGATGAAGGTAAGATATTAATAAGGCTCCATAATATGGCTGCGTATTTTATAGAACAATTGTGCTTAAAGTAAATTTATTGTACCAACAGTACAATTTATTGTACCAAAAAGTACAACTTATTGTACTAAAAAGTACAATTTATTGAACTAAAAAGTACAATTTACTGTACCAGAAAGTACAATATATTGTGCCAAAAAGAACAATTTACTGTAACAATAAGTAAAATTTAATGTACCAAAAAGTACAATTTATTGTTCTGGAAAGGACAATATATTATGCCAAAAAGAACAATTTACTTTACCAAAAAGTATAATTTACTGTACCATAAAGAACAATTTATTGTACTCAAATGTACAGTTTACTGTAACATAAAGTAAAATTTTCTGTATCAATAAGCACAATATATTGAACCAAAAGTACTTCTATTGTACCAAAAAGTACAATTTGCTGAACCATAAAGTACAATATACTATACTAAAAGTTGCAATTTATTTTACCAAGAAGTTTTCTTATTGTACCAAAAACTAAAAATTTATTTTGTACCAAAAAGTACAATTTATTGTAACAAAATGTATTTTTTTGTACCAAAAAGTAATTTTAGTGTACCAAAATGTATTTTTTTGTACCAAAAAGTATTTTTAGTGTACCAAAAAGTACCGAAATGTTCAATTTTTAACACATTATTGTACGAAAAGGTACTTTTAATGAACCAAAAAGTATTCTTATTGTACGAAAAAGTACTTTTATTATACAAAATTGTACAATTTATTGTATTGCAGTACTTTTATTGTATCAAACAGTTCTGTTATACCAAAATTTAAAAACAACCAAAAAGTATTTTATTGTACCAAAAAGTACAATTTATTGTACCAAAAAGTATATTTATTGTACCAAAAGGTAAAATATTTTGTAACAAACTGGACTTTTTGTACCAAAAAGTACATTTATTGCACCAAAAAGTACACTGATTGTATCAAAAATTACAATTTGCTGTACCAAAAAGTACTTTTTTTCACCAAAAAAAAAAAAATCTTATTGTACGAAAATGTACTTTTTTACAAATATCTCTTTTTACAAATACCACAAATTTATTGTACCAAAAATCAGTGCACGGTTTGTTTCTGCTCCTATTAATGTAAAACTATTATTTTGGCCTCGAATGTCTTGCATGTATTGCTCACTGCAGTAAGTCATTTGTTGTCTTAGTAAAGCAAATGCATTTGTGCCGGGCTCAAGTTTGTACGGTAAGTTCTCCTAGAAAATTTAATCCCTAGAAGTATTTCCATATAACCATATCTATATGAATAGATTTGTCAGTAGGTGTACACCCCAATTTGGAGATCTTACCCCTCTACTATGGTATTCTCTTCTCCCTAGAAAATATTGGTATCAAGGTTATCGCATACATATACAGTCAATAGCATCTGACATCTGAGTACACTCAGAGAGATCCTTCAAAGAGCCCTTCACACTATTGCGAAGTGGGCGGGCGAAACGGTCTCGATTTAAATACAAACAAGACGGAAGTAATGTGAGATCATATCCGAAGACTATTTCCTTTGGAGGTTCTGAAATTCCTTTCCCGCACTAGGCGAAATACATAACAAATAGGGCAATAGAAAGGTAATGGGGCTTGTTCGCTATTTGTAGACTGCAGTAGAAGACCGATAATGCTATATTTAGGTTATCGTACGGCCTTTTCAGAAATTCACATACTGTAGGATATCAGAATGGGGTGCGCTTCGCTTGCACTAAATGCAATCTTGTATTTGCTACCACGAAGATAATTAGCAGACAGACAGCTACGACAGTAATACTAATAAAACTATCGCAATGGTCGAACGGTGGTCACTGTGCAATTCTTAACATGCAATCTGACACAGCAAACATTGTAGACTAGGCACTCCGGGTAGCGATACGTGTAAATGCAGAACACCTGGAACAAGACGGCTTCTATACTGACTGCTCAAAATTAGTGTCTATAGCACGAAAACTACCTGTTAACTGATCATCCCGAATGGCTGACTATTATCTGACATCTGCCATCAAATCAATGTCTTCAATGTTCCTGAACTCAACATCAGACATGGATTGTCGCAGATATCTCAAGGAGATGGCTCAGCTGTTCAGCATACACCTTATGTGGGCGCTAGGTCACAGGGATATACCAAGGAAACGCAGAACAGACTCGACACTACTCAACAGATACAAGGCATATTGAAATCCGTTGGTATGCCCTTTAGTCACTTGCAAGTTCCTCCTGCTTGAGAGAGCATAACGACCAGAAAGCTGTGGCTTCGGTTAATTTAAAGCGCAAATAATGCTGATCTCATGTCTCATTTCTTGTGTTCGTCATGACGGGACACTGCCAGACTGGTAGACATGCAATGAGACTGAAGGTTGCTACTAGTAAGTTATGCAGAAGTTGTGGGGTTAAGGAGGAGCAGGGGTCCATAGAATACCTTCTTTGTACAATGGGCTAATTTCGTAAGATACCTAGGAACTCTAGTCAGGATGGTTCAACGGGAAAAACTAGTGAGATGATCTTCGCTAGTTTTCGTGGTATAACAATTATAGTCTAAGTAAGTATGTGTGACCTTATCCAAACTGCCGTTGGAAAGCTGCTACGATGGGCCAAAACAGAATTGCATTTCAAAGGTAAGGTAAAGGACTTATGTCCACCGAGACTGAATGGGATGAAACTGAAGCTCTCAAATTTGCAAGGAAAAGTTAAAGAGTTAAAAGTTGGGGACTCAGGCCGAAGCTCACAATGTACCTATATACCACGCTAGTCCGACCAATTGTCAACTTTGGATGTCTGGTTTGGTGGGAGTGCCTAGATAAGAGCAATTTATTAAAAATGCTCGACAAGGTCCAAAGGTTGTCTGTAGTGTGTACTATTGGGGTTAGAAGGAGCACACCACAAGCGGCTTTAGATGTGCTCCTGGGCCTTCCGCCCCGGGACTTGTACGTCAAGGCTATTGAAGTCCGAGGGGCTATCAGACTGTGACAAGCTGGCGATTACATCAATCCACACATGGTCATGCGAATATTCTCCGTTTTTCTCCGTCTTTTCATCTGCCACCTCGTAATGATTTTTGAAGAAATATGTGGATTTCCGTAAAGTAAACTTTGATATTCCGGAAAGATCGGAATGAAAGACCTGATGCTAAGCCTCTCTTTCAGGCTACATACAGAATGCAGTGTTTTTCAGGCTGAGGTACTATCCATTCATAAAGCCGCAGAGGCTATTATGCAATGTCAATCAATACTAGCAGACGGATAACCATCTGTATGGATAGCCAGGCTGCAATTAAAACGATTAATTCTACATTGTGTAAATCATAGAAAAACTGGATTGACTAAAGTCTCTGAATGTCTGCTTCTGTTAGGTCCCAGGACATTGCGATATTCCTGATAAAAAAAATTAACAGCCTTCTTGGCCATAGGAGGCTGCACTATGTCTGATCATGACTCTCTGGAAGATGTTCGTACGCCTATTTGTTACCTTTTGGGTTTAGTGGAGGATTAGATGTTAATTCTACATTGTGTAAATCATAGAAAAACTGGATTGACTAAAGTCTCTGAATGTCAGCTTCTCTTAGGTCCCAGGACATTGCGAGATTCCTAATAAAAAATCAACAGCCTTCTTAGCCATAGGAGGCTGCACTATGTCTAATCATGACTCTCTGGAAGATGTTCGTACGCCTATTTATTACCTTTTTGGTTTAGTGGAGGACTAGATGTGGAAAACAGCAAGCAGACGTGGATTTCAAAACCGACTGCATAACTGCTAGATCGCTATGGCTCGAATACAGCAGATCCTTACAGGCGCAAACGCTTTGCCTGTGCAGAAGTGACCTGAGACTGGCCTGTGAAATTCTAACAGGCCATTTTAATATCAGGCATCTGACAGGCAAATGGAATAGATCCATACCGCATTACGGCCATGTGTGTGAGGACTAGAAGGAGTCCGAGACGATGAAACATCTTCATTGTAGCTGCCCCGCTCGTAGCTCGTAGGAGGCTAACATACTTAGGGGAAAGTTATATAGAAGACCTAGAGTCTCGCTCCTCAGTGCGCGTAGGCTATTTAATATGTTTCATGCGGTGCCTACCATAGCTAATTGGGCCAAGATGACGATAGGGGTTTCCACGACTTTCTCTTCTTTCTTTATCCCTTCCACCTTCTCTCCATTTATTTCACCTTTTTCTAAAAGACCGCCACAATGGGTCAGCAGAACTTGGTGAGTAGTGTAATCTGGTTTTTACCTTTAAAATATTAATCTTCTTATGTGTTGACTTCATAACACAACTATCTCCTCTTCTATATCAAATACATTCTGAAGAATACTTTAAAGTATTTTGTGATTCTTAACGTTATTCTAATAACTAAAGTCCCTTTGTTTTAAAGTTCTTGGGCGAAAAACAAAGGTTCCAAGTCTATACGCACTTGCCCGCTTTCAAAGAAAATTACTTTAGCTCTACGTGTAATTTTCCTTTTATCAAAAAAATTACACTGAATCAAAGATTTTCGGCGGGACTAGGACAATCATTGCCATATCAAGAAGAAGGAGGTTGTGGAGTTTTACGTTATATATATTCGAACGCTAATTTGAAAAGCTTTACTAAGACGAGGCCAGCAGTACCTAAAAAGACTGCAGATTGAAAAGGGAATAATAACTCAATTTTCAAGTTCAGATTCTAAAAAATGCCCGCAACATGTTTGACTTTTAATATCATTCCAAGAAAATATTTCAGTTTACTATAAAATATTTAATATTTTTTAAGAAACATCTCAAAAAATCACAGTAAATATTAAAAAAAAATTAAATTTTACCTAAAAAATTAGGGTTTTTAGGATGTCATCCTTATTTTTGTTACAAAAGGTCACCTGTTTAGTGTCGTCAATACGACCATGAATGAATGAATGATTTTCATAAATATTTTATAGAAGGAATTTTCTCACACTTTTACAAAGGGTGATCTCCTAATGTACAAGTTTTTGAATCTAAACACTTACTTTTTTATAGTAGTTTATAAAAGTTTTAGAAAATGATTACTTTTCCTATTTCTGTTTATAATCATAATAGATATTGCTAATAGAATTTATTTTACAAGAATTTTCTACAAAAATTTAATCTTTTCATAAATTTGTATGAATACATAATATGCATTATAAATCTGAGATAAATATACATAAATACATCTAATATACAATGTCACAAAACGACTACTACTTTTTAAGAATTTTTAACATTTTTGCAATTTTACATTTGATGGAAAACAAACATAAAATTTTATTTGTAATGACAAAATTTTAACATTTCCCATTTCTAAACGTAATTTCCTTAAAACATCTATTAACTTTTACCAATACTGCTATTATTTCGAGCGCACACAACTTTTCGTAATACTACATACGTAGAACATACATAAATTATAATATCATCAATTAAATAGTGTAATAATCAAAACTGCTGCTGCTGCTGATGCTGCTGTAACTACTGCCTGCGGCTTCAACTTTCTACGTCATCGTTCTTTACCAATTACAATCAACAATAAAGCATTTTTATAGGTAATAATATGTTTTGGTTTTGTTGTGTTTTTTTTTGTTCATAATTTTAATAATAATAATAATAAATATTGAAAATTTCTTGTTTTCTTTTAGCTTAAATTTTAAAATTATGATTTTCTTTTTTTTGTTCTATGTGTAATTTCTTTCTTTACTTCTTTGAATATCTTTGTTTTTCTTTTCTCTTCACAATTATTATCGGACAATAAATAAATAATACGTATATATAAATAAGGTAGAATAAACTTGTGGGGTAGGAGGGCGGTAAGGTAGGGGAAAATACATTACATCAAGTTTGGTTAAGGGACTTTTGGTTTGCTTGATTTTAAATATATTTTATAATCTTTTGTTGTTTGCTTTGCTTTTGTATTTTTTTTTGGAAACATTTATAGATTGATTTATAAATAATGTAAGGGGTTTTTATGTATTGTTTTCTTCTTCTATCTTTTTTCTTTAAAATACAATTTGTTTCTTCTCTGGGTTTTGAACTTAATAATATTTTTTGTTGTTGTTTATATATATATATATATATATAGATAGATTTTGGGTTTCTTTACTTAATAATTTCTTTTTATATATTAATTGCAATTATTTGTTGTTGTTGTTGTTTTTGTTTTAAATATATAAATGTAAACAATCAATGCCTGCATTATTCATTTCAAATATTTGTTCATATAATCGATGGAATCCGGTATCCTTTGTTCGAAAGGGAGGGGGAGAGTATATAAAGTGTATAAGAGAGTCCCTTTAGCGTTCGTTCAATCCTTGCACCTCTTTCAGTTTGTATGTTTAAGAAGATATTGCACTTTATGTTTAAGGTTTTTGTTTGCGATTGAATAACTCTTACTTTTGAATTCGAAATAAGGGGGTGTACTTCTGTGTGAGTGTGTGGATGTGTTGGTTTGTGGAGGGGTCTAATATACTAAAACGGATTCCATCGTAATTGTATCTCATTTATTATTACTACCATTATTTGTGGCGATTGTAGCCTGGATTTGTGAAGCGGTCTGTGAGGCGGACTCCTGTGTGCGTCGGGCCAAACGGGATCTGGGAAAAGTTTAAGGGACAAATAATTAATAGGAAATAGAAACATAGACAAATTAGAGACCTACCTGATTTGTCCAGCCAACAGTGGATTGATGGCGTACAACCAATCATGGACTTCTTTGTCACCCAAGGTTTGTAAAAGGTAGCCACGGTGCTTTGTAACCACACTGAAAAGATTAAAGTCAGGGGTTAATTCACTACCGTAAAGTTTTATAAATTACAGGAATAATAAAGGATAATGAATTTTATGAATATAATTAATTTTATGATTTCAATGAATTGAATGCATTAAAAAATAGTTAATTTAATGAATTTTAATGAATTTAATAAAATTATTGAATTTAATAAATTTGATGAATTTAATGCACTTAATGATCATAATTAATTTAATGAATATAATGAATTTACTGAATTAAATTCATTTTATAAATTTTAAAAGATTTAATAAATTCAATGAATTTAATCAATTTAATGTCATTAATAAATTTAATGAACTTTATGTATTTAATAAATTTAACGAATTTAATAAATTTAATGAACTTAATAAATTTAATGAAATAAATTAATTTAATGAATTTAACATATTTAATGAATTTAATATATTTTATGAATTTAATAAATTTAATGAAATTAATTAATTTGATGAATTTAATATATTTAATAAATTTAATGAATTTAATGAAATTAATTAATTAAATGAATTTAATGATTTAAATGAATTTAATGAATTTGATGATTTAAATGAATTTAATTAATTGTATGATTTAAATTAAATTATTAAAATTAATTAATTTAATGAAATTATTGAACTTAATTAACTTAAAGGGCTTATGAATTTAATGATTTTAATGAATTTAACGAATTTAATTCACTTACGAACTTTAAAAATTTATTGAATTTTATGAATGAATTTAATGCATTAATTAAATGAATCTAATGCATTCAATGAACTTTATTAATTTAACGAATTTAATGAATTTAAAAATGTTTATGCATTTAGTGCATTTAATGATTTAAAAAAAAAATAATGTCTTACAAGAATTTATATAGTTGCAAAAATTTAATGAATATAATAAATTTAATGAATTTATTGAATTTAATGAATTTAATGAATTTAATGAATTTAATGAATTTAATGAATTTAATGAATTTAATGAATTTAATGAATTTAATGAATTTAATGATTTAAATAAATTTAATGAATTTAATATATTTAATGAATTTAATTAATTAAATGAATTTGATGATTTAAATGAATTTAATTAATTGTATGATTTAAATTAAATTATTAAAATTAATTAATTTAATGAAATTATAGAACTTAATTAACTTAAAGGGCTTATGAATTTAATGATTTTAATGAATTTAACGAATTTAATTCACTTACGAACTTTAAAAACTTATTGAATTTTATGAATGAATTTAATGTATTTAACGATTTTATTGAATTTAATGAATTTAATGCATTTAATTAATTTAATAAATAAATTTAATGAATTTAATATATTTAATGAATAAAATGAATTTAATATATTTAATGAATTTAATGAAATTAATTAATTAAATCAATTTAATGATTTAAATGAACTTAATATATTTAATGAATTTAATTAATTAAATCAATTTAATGATTTAAATAAATTTAATGAATTTTATGAATTTAATAATTTATATGATTTAAATGAATTAATAAAATTAATTAATTTAATGAAATTATAGAACTTAATTAACTTAAAGGGCTTATGAATTCAATGATTTTAATGAATTTAACGAATTTAATTCACTTAAGAACTTTAAAAATTTATTGATTTTTATGAATGAATTTAATGCATAAATTAAATGATTTTAATGCATTTAATTAATTTAATAACTAAATTTAATGAATTTAATGAAATTAATTTATTAAATGAATTTAATTATTTAAATGAATTTAATGAATTTCATTAATTATATGATTTAAATGAAAATAATAAAATTAATTAATTTAGAACTTAATTAACTTAAAGGACTTATGAATTCAATGATTTAAATAAATTTAACGAATTTAATTCACTTAAATACTTTACAAATTTATTGAATTTTATGAATGAATTTAATTAATTTAATAAATAAAGTTAATAAATTAATAAATTTGATGAATTTAATAAATTTGAAGCATTTAATGAATTTTATGAAGTTAATGAATATAATGAATGTAATGAATGTAATGTATGTAATGAATGTAATGAATGTAATGAATGTAATGAATGTAATGAATGTAATGAATGTAATGAATGTAATGAATGTAATGAATGTAATAAATGTAATGAATGTAATGAATGTGATGAATGTAATGAATGTAATGAATGTAATGAATGTAATGAATGTAATGAATGTAATGAATGTAATGAATGTAATGAATATAATGAATGTAATGAATGTAATGAAGATAATGAATGTAATGAATGTAATGAATGTAATGAATATAATGAATGTAATGAATATAATGAATGTAATGAATATAATGAATGTAATGAATATAATGAATGTAATGAATGTAATAAATTTAATGAATTTAATGATTTTAATAAATTTTGTGAATTAAATTGTTACGACAACCCTCATATTCATCAAATATCTACGGTCTGGCAACGCCAATTTTTAGCTACAACCTGTTTCATCATACACGCGACACACGTGCAGCGTTCACCTTAAACGCTTAACATTGTTTTCTTTAACCAACTTATTTTACTTAAATTAATTAATGAATTTCTATTGTTATGTGAACAAAGCGTTTTATTGCATCAACATAACATAAATTCATTTAAAATATTTACTGTAATGTTAACAAAGCGTTTTATTGCATCAACATAAGAACTTAACATAAATGAATTTAAAGAATTTACTGTATTTAATGAATTTTATTTTTAATTTAATGAATTTAATAAATTAAAAAAAGTAATGAATTTAAATAATTAAAAGAATGTAATGAATATAATAAATTTAATTAATTGAATTAATTTAATTGATTTGATGAATTTAATAAATTTAATGAATTTAATTAATTTAATAAATTTAATGAATTCAATGAATTTAATAAATTTATTAAATTTAATGACTGTGATAAATATAATTAATTTGATGAATTTTGTGAATTTAATCAATTTAATGAATGAATTTAATATATTCAATGAAATTAATTTATTCAATGACATTAAAGAATTTAATGAAAGTAATGGTTTAATGAATTTTATAAAATAAATTTAGCCACCGAAATATGTTCGATGTTAACATACCTGAAAGTATTTGGTATTTTAACCATAGCTGCTTGATCCTCACTGCATTCCACCTGGGCTGTACCCAAGTTCAAGACAGCTCGTTCCACAGGGTCCTTTTCGGATTTGTAAATGAAAACATAGGGGCGACGGACAATCTGAAAATTTATAAGAAATTAAAAATAAATTGTAAGCACCCATAATATCAGAAAAGCAACAGGTTTCGGCAAGTTTAATTGACCAGGCGAAAACGATACTCGTTCATATATTTTCTGGCCTAGACCAAATACTTTTCTGACTCATCTAGTATAAAACCAATAAAGTATAGCTTATTAGAAAACTTTCATCATTTGCCTAAACTCAACCCTATCTACATATATGTATGTACTTACCACCCAACGTTTCTTCCAACCCGAACCGCCATGTTCCAAGACATTCAACAGACCCTTACGTGCCACCACAGGACTAACGCGTATCTCTTCCAACTCTGGCACATACAAACGCAGAGGGAGGGCTGGTTGTGTAGCCGGGGCAGGAGCCTCCCAGCCATTGGGAGCATCCGAGCGATCGGGAGAACATAATCTATTGGGGGAAAGAGTACAATCAACAAAGAAATAAAAATTAATACTGTTGTTTAAGCTAAATTTTCATAAAAAACGTTTAGAACATTTAAAAAACAATTTAGTAGTTAGTTTAGGAAATTTGAAGCAGTTTAAATTTTGAGTTAGACAAATTGTTGTCATTACGACTACCAAACCAAAAAGAATAAGTAAACTAAAACTAAAAGCCAAGTATAAGGAAAAGGATAGTGTGTGAGTGTGTGTTATAGAACAAAATTGAACAAGTAAAAAGTAGGGGGGATAAACGAAAATAAAGAGAAAATTTTACCTTCGTCTAATACGTAGTAACCAAAGAAGAGTTTTTGTTTTTGTACATTAAAATACATACAAATATGAAAAAGAAAAGGTTGACAAAGTTAAAATGAAAGACAAATCATTTTGGTTTGTATTTTAATTGTTTTTTTTCTGTATTGAGTTGAGAATTATTTTGGTTGTAAGAAAAGGTTTTAAGTGTGCCTTTCCGGTGCGTGGTGTAAGCTCTGCTAATGGTAGTGGCACATAAGTGGTATTATAATTGAATTTATTGAATTTATTAGATTTATTGAATTTATTAACTTAATTGAATGTATAGGATTTATTGATTTTATTGTATTTTTTAATTTATTTTGAATTAAATTTATTGTTTTTATTGAATTTATGACAGTTATTGAATTAATTAAATTAATTGAATTTATTGAATGTATAGATAGGATTTATTGAATTTTTTTAAATTTATTAAATTTATTGAATTTATTGTTATTGAATTTCTTAAATTTATTGAATTTATTAAATTTGTTGAATTTATTGAATTAAATTAATTTATTGAATTAATTGAAGTTACTGAATTTATTTAATTAATTGAAAAAATTGAATTTGTTGAATATATTGAATTTATTACATTTCTTAAATTTATTGAATTAATTGAAATTATTGAATTTATTGAATTTCTTAAATTAATTGAATATATTGAAATTATTGAATGTTTTGAATTAATTGAATTTGTTAAATTTATTGAATTAATTGAATTTATTGAATTTCTTAAATTTATTGATTTTATTAAATTTGTTGAATTTATTGAATTAATTTAATTTATTAAATTTATTGAATTTATGGAATTTATTGAATTAATTGAATTTATTGAATTCATTTAATTTATTGAAAATATTGAATTTGTTGAATATATTGAATTTATTACATTTATTGAATTTATTAAATTTCTTAAATTTATTGAATTTATTTAATTTATTGAAAATATTGAATTTGTTGAATATATTGAATTTATAAAATTTATTGAATGTATTGAATTTGTTGAATTTATTGAATCTATTGAATTTATTGAATTAATAGAATTTATTGAATTTATTGAATTTATTGAATTTATTGAATTTATTGAATTTCTTAAATTATTGATTTTACTAAATTTGTTGAATTTATTGAATTAATTTAATTTATTGAATTAATTGAATTTATGGAATTAATTAAATTTATTGAATTTATTTTATTAATTTAATTAATTGAAATTATTGAATATATTGAATTTATTGAATTTATTTAATTTATTGAAAATATTGAATTTATTAAATTTATTTAATTTATTGAATTTATGGAATTTATGAAATTTATTGAATTAATTGAATTTATTGAAAATATTAATTTTATTAAATTTTTTAATAATATTGATCCAATGAAATTTTTTTGAAATTATGAAATGTAATTAATTTTAAGAATTTTAAGCATTTTTAAGTGTTTCAATAAATGCTGCCTTGTTTTAAAAGAGAAACTTCTGCTCTCTTTATCCTTAACCTTAACTACCACTCCAGAACTTACATCTTTAGTAATCTATAATAAATTTTCCTACTTACTCTATAGAGTTGCTGGATATACAGCTTACGGTCATATCAGCACAGCCCTCATCGCTGGGCGATACATCCGACTGTGACTGGTTGTCATTGTTCTCCGTTTTGTTATAGCGTCCTACGAAAACAAAATATAACATTTTGTTAAATCCTTGTACCAACCCCTTTCTCTAACAAGTGTCTTACCTTGCACCAGCTTCAAACATTTGTTCATGAGCTCCTTTTCTCTCTCATTGTATTCACGGTCCGCTACCATTTGTTGGGTGTCCTTTACAGGCGTCTGGGGTGAAGGCGGTATCACCATGTGCACGGGTGAGGTTGCTGCCTTGGCAGCCAAATTACATACATCCTTTTCGGTTTTTGTAGTAGGATTGGGATTGGTATCCATGCCCAAACGTTCGCGTAACAACAGCAAATGACGCACACGGCCTACCTCTTCGAGACGGGTCAATTTCTCCAGCTCCCATTGATGATCAAAAATGAGAGAATCGCCACGTGGGCGCCAGCCGTGAAGATTTTCTTCGCCGCGCACATAGGTTGAGCTAGTGTCGAGGACACGACGTTGACGGCGTTGGACACCTAAGCGATAGAATGACAACAACAAAATGTACTTAAATCCTTGGCAATCACTCTAAAAAAGTGTTAATATTTAAACCTTTCTTTTAACACCAACAAAAAATCAATCGAAGCTTAATTTCAAACGCAAAAGTATAACAACAAACACAACGTCTACATTTAAAAATTTCTACCTGGACTACCTGCATCAGATGCTCTTCTCAACGACAACTCATAGACACCCGACAGGCGATTGGCCTCTGGATTCCGATATTGGCCAGAGAATAAATGTTTCAAAGAACGTGGACCGGTACGAGCATCGCGACCATAAATAATCATACTTAAATCTTTAGTAATAATAGCTGGACGTGCACAATTCTCCAACTGCAGCAAAATAGAATATAGAATATAAAAAATCTATCGTTTTTAGTTTACAACAAAAACTTACCTCCAAATAAGCACTCAATGTTATATAGACAGTTTCTCCACCCTGTGACACACGATTCAACAAAGCCGAGTTGTGAAGACTAGAATCCCAAGCAGCCTCAAATCTAAAGAATGAACGATCATCGCCGGGCACTTCAAGTACCTCGCCGGGGAATAGACCCAACGACAAAACACAGGAATCCTCATCATCATCTGAAGATTCGGGAGTGTTGCGTATACGTCCCACCACCAGTTCACGTATGTCCTTCCATTTCACCTCAGGTGTGGGTTCATGCACAATGGTGATGCGTATGCGACGTTGAATGCCCTGATGCAATAGGAATAGACCACGGCAAGGAAGATCGTCGCTATGTTCAACAACCTAAGAGAACATAGAATTGGATTTAATAACGTGTCATGTCTTAATTTTCTATTTTATGTTATTGTACTTACCGCCGGCACATATTCCCCGTTGGGCGCCAATTCGCATATTTCAAACCACACCAAAACATCATGTTTTGCCAAGACCGTCGACGATGGAGGACATGGTAGTGGTCCAAATTTAGGACTACGCACAGGCTGTGAGATCGGTATACTTGGTGGTAACATGCGTCTTGGTGGTGGCCGTGATACGAAATCCTGCTTGGCATCCTTGTGCAATGGATGTGTCTGATAGTGGCCAAAGACCTTAAACATAATCGGTTGTGTTTTCAAATATTCAATAAAGGATTTGGTAACTGGAACAGTTATCTGGAATAAAGAAAAGAAAAATTATAATAAATTTTTATAAACAAATTTTTATTAACAGTAAAAGTTAAGGAAAATTGTATGAATTTGGTTGAATTTTTTATTTTAATGAATTCAATGAATTTAATAAATTTAATTAATTTAATGAATTTAACATATTTAATAAATTTAATTAATTTGACGAATTAAACCAATTTAATTCATTTAATGAATTTGATGAGTTTAATGTATTTTATGACTTTAATGAATATTATGCATTTAATGAATTTAATATATATAATTTATTTAATAAATTTAATGAATGTAATAAATTTAATTAATCAAAAGAATTTAATAAATTAAATCAAATTAATGTATAATAATAAATTTTAAGTGATTAAGTGAATTTAATAAATTTAACGAATTTAATTAAGTGTATGTATAAAAATACATTTTATGAATTGTATGAATTTAATAAATTTAAAAAAATATTTAAATATTTCATTAAATACATTGCATTCAGTAAATTAATAAAATTCACTAAATTTAATAAATTCATTAAATTGAATAATATTCGTTAAATTTATTAAATTAATTAAATTTAATAATTTCATAATATTCATTAAATTAATTAAATTCATTAACTTCACTAAATTCATTAAATTTATTAAATTTATTAATTTCATATGTTTTTCATTGTTCGGTTTGAGATCTATTCTATTATTGCTATAGAATTTGATTTTTACAAGAGTTGTGTGAAAAAATCAAATTCTATTAGCAATAATAGAATAGATCTCAAACCGAACAATGAAAAACGTATTCATATTCTGCACAGATCGATAAAAACAAACAAGAGAATTTATTAATTTCATCAAATTCATTTAAATAAAATTAAATAAATTCAATAAATTCATTAAATTTAATTAAATCATAAAATTCACTAAATTTATTCAATTTCTTAAATTCACTAAATTTATTAAATTTATTAAATTTATTACATTTATTAAATTCATTAATTTCATTAAATTTATTAAATTCATTAAATTCATAAATTGATTTAATTAATTAACAAATTCATTTAATTCGTTAAATTCATTAAATTCATAAAAATCGTTAAATTCATTAAATTATTAAATTCATTAAATTGAGTAAATCGATATTCATTAAATTCAATAAATTTATTAAATTCGTTAAATTTATTACATTCATTAAATTTATTAGATTAATTAAATTCATAAAATTCATTAAATTCATTAAATGTATTAAATTCATCAAATTCATTAAATTCACTAAATTCACTAAATTCACTAAATTCATTACATTTAATTCAATTTGATTGACTCATAAAATTCACTAAATTTATTAAATTCATTAACTTCATTAAATTCATTAAATTCATTAACTTCATTAAATTCATTAAATTCATTAAATTTATTAAATTTATTAATTTCATTAAATTCATTAAATTCATTTAAATAAAATAAAATAAATTCATTAAATTTAATTAAATCATAGAATTCACTAAATTTATTCAATTCACTAAATTTATTAAATTTATTAAATTCATTAAATTTATTAAATTCATTAAATTCATAAATTGATTTAATTAATTAACAACAAATCATTAAATTCATTAAATTATTAAATTCATTAAATTGAGTAAATTGATATTCTTAAATTCAATAAATTTATTAAATTCGTTAAATTTATTACATTCATTAAATTTATTAAATTAATTAAATTCATAAAATTCATTAAATTCATTAACTTCATTAACTTTATTAAATTCATTAAATTAATTAAATCTTTTAAGTTCATCAAATTCATTAAATTCACTAAATTCATTACATTTAATTAAATTTGATTGATTCATAAAATTCACTAAATTTATTAAATTCAATAAAATCAATAAATTCATTAAATTCATTAAATTCACTAAATTAAATCAATTCACTAAATTAATTAAATTCATAAAACTCATAAAATTCATAAAAATCATTAAATTGAACATATACATTAAATTCAATAAATTTATTAAATTCATTAAATTTATTACATTCATTAAATTCATAAAATTCATAAAATTCACTAAATTTATTAAATTCATTAAATTCACTAAGTTCAATAAATTCATTAAATTCACTAAATTTATTAAATTTATTAAATTCATTAAATTCAATAAATTTATTACATTCATTAAATTTATTAAATTCATTTAAATTATAAAATTTAATAAGTTTTTTAACTTAATTAAATTGATAAAATAAAATATATATATTTATTTAATTGAATCAATTGTTTTAATTAAATATAATAACTTGGCTAAATTTATTTAATTCACTAAATTCATTAGTTAATTGAATTAATTTAAAAAATTAAAGCATTTTTTAAACTCAATATTCTGTTCTTAAATTGTAATTTTCTATCTATCGCTTCCCATGTGTTTTTATCTCTCTCTCTCTCTCTTTCTTTTAAATTATTTTTATTTATTTGTCCTACTTACATTTTGGACATGATAGAAACCCAAACGATCTCCGGCCGAATTCTTAACCGGTTCGGTAGAGAAAGCCTCCTCATGGCGATGCAAGAAACTAGAAAATCAATATTATTTATAAGTCAACAAATATTTCAATTTAATCTCATAAAAAGCAACTCACTTAAATTGGCAGAATATATCAGCATACTCAGCACCAATACCTGTAGCCTGTAGCACGGTAACACGGAATGTAAACTCTTTGCCAACTTGTAAATGTTCACCGGGTTCATCCTGGGTCTCCTGGCACTCGGAAGCTGAATTGGAATCAACACCACGGCCAGAGTCCACATCGCCAAGTTCTAATAATATAACATATATGTAATATATACAAACCTTTCTAGTAAAGTTTAAATAGTTAAACTTACCTTCCAACTTTGTGTCCAAGCCACCATTTTCAATGTAGCGCTGTACATCGTCCTTTTCATTCAAAGCCCGATAGCGAGGCTTGGCATCCTCTTCATTGAATATCAAACGGGCCGACTGTTTAACACCATTATTGAAATCCAATGACTCTTCATCCTAATAAAAGAGAAATTTATTAATCACAACCAAATTATTAACTCCAACAATTTGCCAGCAACTTACCAAAACCGGTTGTACAGCTATGCGCAAATATCCTCTAACATCACCTCTCTCATTAACAATGGCCACTTTGTGCACCAAAGGTACTGGATACAAGAGATTACTCAAATACACAAATGAACGTCCCACCATGCGGAACCAGGGGAAACGATCATAGAAGGGATCACCGCCAGTTAGAGATTCAACATTATAATCGGGCGAAGTGGGACTGAGTTCAGCCTCATTGTGATACATTTCACGCATAAGTTCCAAACGTTGCCTAAAATAAGAATTTCAAGAAATGAAGTTACTCTGTACTTTATCCTCGTTGTTATTTATATTCTAGGACATTTAAAGCTTTGGATTGAGAGAAAAAAGCAATTTTATGTACGCAGTGAACAAAAGAGATTTTTAAAATTTAAACAAATAAATATAAAATAAGTACAGAGCAAAATATTAAATAGGATAGCTTAATTTAAATGTTTTGTTTTGTTTTATTTTATAAATTACAACATTTTATTGTGTATAGGTAGGGTTAAATAATAATAAGGAGGTTTGTTCAAGGAATCGCCCTAGCTACTCTACTAGAACTGCTTATTGCCAGTTGTTGCGGATCCGTGTCTCCTAAATAGTTTTGACTATGATACGAGACTATAAAATATATTTTTTTAAACCCCCAAAATCCGGGAATCCGGGAAGTGATCTTAATTTAGGCATATTATTCTTCCCTTAATGACCCAAAAGAGTTTTTATTAGGAAATGATAATTTCAAAAGGTTTCGAAATGTATCCACGTAAAAAAGAAATGGTGTTTGTTAATCAAACTTTCTTTTAAACTTGTCCAAATGTTGCTGAGAACACTTTATTTCTGTCAACATTTTTGATGACGAGTACTATGTGAATTGCGTACCATCGCCTTGGCCATACAGCTAAGCGATGAGTACGTGAGCATTAGGGCGTTTCACAAAAAAAATTTTGCAACTCTTGAAGCGGAATATTAAAGCTTGTGATCTAAAATAATTTCGGAAATTTTTTGGGATTTTTTGAAGATGGGTATGGGGTCGCTGAAATTGATTTTATCAAAAAAATGAGGTTATGGAGAAAAAAATTGTATATTATTTTTTTCTGGTGCTTTTTGTTCATACAACTAAACAATTCTCTTCGTAAGGATCCGATCCCACGACAAAAAAATTATTGGTCTGAAAAATTATTATATTATGGACCACTTTGATAGTCTTTAAAGTGAAAAATTATTTTTCCTAGATTTCAAACCTCAATAACTTGAAAAGTTTTTAACATTTTTTCAAGATGTAAACTGCGTTATAAAGATAATTTAGATACCTTTATTTTGGTATATATAAGTTTATATCTTACTTGTGAAAAATGTTGAAAAAAATAAAAAATAGACAAAATAAATTATTTTTTGTTTTTAAATTCACACTATTTGAATTTTAAAATATTTGAAATAGGCACTTTTTAAAATGTAACAAAATGCATAATGCATAATTTTGTACCCTCAAACAGTAAAAGGGTTTTTGATGAATTAAAATTGCCCACTTCCTTTTTTTTCAATAGATACACTTTTTTGGGAAAATGATGATGATTATGTTTCTTCAAAGAAAAAACTAGAAAAAATATGTGTTGTGAATGCTTTATCAGAAAGAGGCGTGGCGTCGGCTACAATATATAACAAGAAAATTACAAAGAATGAGGATGATTTTCAAAACATATTGATTAGAGTTTATAACAATCAAAAAATTATACCTAATGTTAACAAAAATGTCATTGAAAAAGCTCTTAAGAAACCAATTTGAAAATATTTCAACAGTTGTTCCACATTTAATAGTTAATGTTTTGTAATTTGTATCTAAATTTACTTTTTAATTTTAATTTGTTCATTAAATATGTTGATTTTGTTTATTTAACATCTTTTGATTTTGTATGGGAATACAAATATATTGATGAATTTAATTTTTAATATTTTTATTACAGCAATGTTTTTTACATATTTTTTTAACTTAACCAAGAACGAAACATATCGAAATTCTTTTAATTTTCATAAAATTTGATAAATAAAAAAAAAATCTCAAACTTTAATTTTTTTCTCATATTTTTCAAACAAGTAAAAATCAATCTATGTAAAGGTAATTTATGAAAGGTAATTTAAAGACCTTTCCAACGCATTTTACATCTTGAAAAAATATTGAAAACTTTTCTAATTATCGAGGTTTGAAATCTAGGGAAAATAATTTTTCACTTTTAAGACTATCAAAGTGGTCCATAATATAATAATTTTTCACACCAATAATTTTTTTGTCGTGGGATCGGATCTATAAGAAGAGAATTGTTTAGTTGTATGAACAAAAAGCACCAGAAAAAAATAATATACAATTTTTTTCTCCATAACCTCATTTTTTTGATAAAATCAAACCCATCTTCAAAAAATCCAAAATTTTTTTTCGAAATTCTTTTAGATCACAAGCCTTAATATTCCGCTTCAAGAGTTGCAAAAATCGCAAAAAACGCGTTTGGTGAAACGCCCTAGTGAGCATACATACAAGTATTGCCAGCGATAACTTGGCGGCTGCCAGGCGATTCGTGAAAACGATCGTCTAAGCGCCTGTCGCGATTCGTAAACATCTCGACGGTACACATATCGCCGGCGATTCTAGGGCGATCTATAGGCGATTGAAAATGTTCACTGGCATAAATAAACGCAGCGTCAGCGCTGTGGAATCGTACAAGGTGAAGGTATTGTGCTCTCATGCTCTCCCAACAACCGTTGAACATTGTTTCTCTGTTTGTATTTGTTACTGTTTTTGGGTTTAATGCGAAACAAGCGTGTATGGTATTGCTTTCATAACACTCAGGCAGAGACTGACTGTTTTCACTAAACTAACAAAACAAAACTTTCGAGTGCGTGTGAATTGTCGATAGTGTCAGAGTGGTAAAAAACGACTATTACTGACCTTAGCTAGGCTATGAAATACGTATCACTGCCTTTAAGAAAAATTTTCAACAGCAATGGAATGCCTCTTGAGGAATTGAATTTTTAAGAGGATTGAGTAATGTTTGGCTGTCTGGCTGGCTGCTAAACACGATAACTCTCCTATTAATGATCATGAAACTTTGTTTAAATCAATGTTTTTACAAATTTTAATTAATACATACAATTTGACCTATTTTTGAAAAATGAAATCCTAACCTCGGACTATTTGAAATGGGGATTTCTTTGTGCAGTGGTTTAGAAAGAGAAAAAGAGGGGGAGGGAGTAAAAACACGGGGTTATAATTTAATGCTCAAACTTTCTAGTAAATATTTTACCTTTGGGTTACAAAGTAGAAAGAAGGGCAATACCGTATATTAAATGAAAAGGTTAACTATACTTTGCGGTATTATATTCAAACGAGATCTGTTTTAACTTATAAAATACTTATATTCGATTCGCTCACACTTACAGCTAGTTTGCAGATTCATTGGAAAGTAATACTGCTGAAATCACGAGAGTGAAAGCTCTGTCCAATGCAGTGAGGGCAATAAAAAAAAGAGCGATTAAATGTAATCGAATGAACCTCATCTAACATCTTGTCAGATTTTACACAAGCGTAAGCGTTTTTTGAAGCCTGGCTTAAATAAATATTGTCATCTTAACTACATTCGAAGGTAATCCATCTCCCCTTTTTAGATATTCTTCAACTTATATCGAGAGATCATTTACTATTTCTAAAGAATATGATAACTCCAAAAAAAAATGTTTTCTTTTCCTAAAACATATTTTTTTAATGCAATATGTGTATATTCATGCAAAATTAATTAAAGCTTAATAAAAACTCTCAAAAACTATATACAAATAACAGATTTCCTCAAAGGCAACAATATTTAAAACCTCAAATATAATAATATTGAAAAATTGGCAAATAAAAAAAAAAAAAAAAAAAAAAAATAAAGAGAATTATGCAATGGTGGTTTCTGGGTAAAACTATGTTAATCAAAAAAATTAAAAATGTACTGTATTTTTTCCAACGGGTTTTTTTAAATTAAGCGAAATGTTTCTTCGAATGCAACATCCAAGTCTCTTTTTGCTTTTCTGCTTCAATATACTTATGTGAAGTAACTTTTACGAATAGTTTCTGTATAATAAATATTTTCAAAAAACCATTTATTTATGGAAAGTGTCTTCCAATAAAACTTTTCCGTATAATATTTAACATAATTTCCCTATACTGCCCATGAATGAGGTACGGGATAGCTTCTGGTGTTATTGTGTTACACGACGGGATCTCCATTTAATAATCGAATCCGAAAGTCTGCTGCTTAAGAAGCATTTACTAGAATTTTACTGCCACATTGTAGTCGACAACATAGAGAGGGCCGTCTATGAAAGAAAAATATAGATAACTGAGACAGGAATAGAACCCTGGTCTCCCGCATGATAGTCGCATGTTTTAACCATCATACCACGGTCGTTCCCAATAATAAGTGATTTTAAAAACAATTTTTTATATGACAACAGATTCTTATATTTTTTATATGCATGGGAATTCCAGAAATTTTGTTGTTGTATGAAAAGTGATGTTATAGTATGTAGAAAAGCCACTTTAAAGATATGAAAAGAACATTTCTTGGGTCTTAGATCGGAAAATTCAGTCCAGCATCGCATAGGTTACCAGATTTCTACATGAAGATATCCACTAAGATATCCGATGGAAGGCATGCCACATGCATCTTGAACTTTCGTGTGAAGCGTAGGTGCAAATATAGCAACTCGAATTATCGCATATGTAGTTACAGTCAAGATTCGCACGAAATTAAGCCGCGCCATAAATGCTCGTCGCTACCAAATGCAAGGAATGCTAGACATCGCTGGGCTGCCTACCCCCGTGATAGTCAATGCCAATTCCGAACAACATTCTCAATAACTCTATGATTTACAAAGAAATTTAGAGTCTATATGAACGTCCGTAGTTTCGTTATTCCTGACACATGGTGACATTACATTGCACACTTTGTGATTATTGGCGCAACAACCATCCTTTGGTATGAAAAACCATGCTCAGACAAGTTGTGGTACGATAAAGAATGTCGCGTATTTTCTAAGGGAAATGCAGATGCATATAAGGCAATACTGTAGCCAATGGTAACATATGTCGTAAGGGATCGATATAACGACAAAAGGAGAGAGACGAAATGCCTCTGCAAACGGAATGAACGTTTATGGAGGAGAAGAAGAATGAAGATATCGAAATGTACTGGGAAAGTGGTGATGACCGAAAAAAGTTCTACAAAAAAGTCCTATGTAAATGTTTTGGATCAGGCATCCCACCTGCAAAGACAAAGTTGGAAAACTGTTCGTAAGGTGGCTAAAGTCAGTGGCTTTCACATTACACAGTGCAGCAGTAAAAACTTGAACCAATTGAGACCGCCAAAATCTGAGAGCTTATGATCGTAGAAGAAATCCCCTAGCTGGGTTTTGAATTATTAGCTAAGGTTTTTTATAATTCATTTTTAAAATTTTCGAAAATCATGTACTGATTCGTAAGGCTATATCTCGTGAACTATTCGAATTTTTGATGTCTTTCTTTGGTAATATTTTAGCTCTTAATCAGATCTAATATTTTAACCTTCAGAAAAAATCAAATACACAACAAAATCTCACTCAAAAAAACAAAAATGTAAAAAAATCGTAAAATTTCTTTTTATTGTTTTTTGATTTATTTCTATTTTGTATTTATTTTATTTTGAAAAGCATAGAATTTTAATTTCAATAAACGTACAATTGAAAGTGATTTCTTTACAGTTTTACTGATTTGAGTAAGATGTTGTTATTTTCTTGATTTTATATCAAGGCAAATTTTTTAGATCTGAATACGAGCTAAAAATTTGCTGAAGAGAGAAATGCTATATTTGGAATAGTTCACGAGATATAGACTGCTAAAACCCTCCACTCAGTCAAAACTTTAAAAATTAATTAAAAGAAAACCTTAGCTAATAATTCAAAACCCAGTTAGGGGTTTTATTCTACTATCATAAGCTTTTAGATTTTGTGGGTTTCAATTGGTTCAAGAGTTTGAAGTTGGAAAATGTGCTACTGTGTTATCATACTATAACTTTTATACTATGATAAGTCTTGGAAAAGATCCATGAAAACCAGATCGAACCCATTATTTGTCGAATATAAAGCTGCCTTCGACAGGTCTATAAAGTAGAAATTACTCATAGCCATGGCAGAATTGTGTATTCCTTAATACGAAATGACAGTTTTTAAATGACAAGTTTTAAAAATGTGTATCCTTTCAAATACGTGTTACTGCCACATATATTATGCCAGTTATTGCATTATGTTAGAAATTGGTTGTAAGACAATTTCAACTTAAAACAGTTTCAAGCCTTTTTATTCGTTTCAACACATGTGATTGTTTTGTTATTGTTTTGGTAAACAAACAAAACAAGTTTTATGGCATTTTTCATCACTTTGGCGTGAACTTCGAGCGACAAATTCTCGCACTCGTGTCAAATGTTGTCCTAGAGGGTCTCCAGGGTCTCGGGCTTGTTCACGTAAAACACTTGACTTAAAAAAACGCCACAAAAAACAAGTCTGGAATGGTTAAAAATATGACCATCTTCCAATAGGATGACTTCTTTTGGCCCACATTGTATGAGTGAATTCAGTGTACTTAGAAAAAAGATACGTATGTAAATTCGGTCATTTGTATGGGAAATACCAAAGGTTTCGGTTGTTTGAAGGTTTGTCTAATATTACAAGGTAATTAAAATTAATAATATTCTCCAGTTGTCCGTTTGGAAGTTATGAAAGAAATATTAGTTATCCAGAAATAGGTAATTTTGTATGGGAGTTACCAGAAGGTGTGGGGCTATTCTGCCCATTTACAATCCCTTTACTTCACTTTAAACAATATTAATACTGGTAAATTTTCATACGTAGTTAAGGTTTTCTCTAGTTATCTTGTCCACCAGCCAGCCAGACAGACGGACATAGCTCAATCGTCTTAAAAAGTCCCTTGGTCTTAAGATTATTGGTACTGACTGATGGTATAAAAAAAACTGTTTGTGCCAAAAAGCAGTTAAGATACCAAATTGTAAAATGTATTATATCAAAAAGTATCTTAATTGTAACAAATAGTACAATTTATTGTACCAAAAACTTATTTAATGTACCAATAAGTAATTTTATAGTACCACATAGTATGATTTTTGTACTTTTATTACTATTACCAAATAGTAAAATTTATTGTTCCAAAAGTACGTTTATGGTAACAAATAGTACAATTTATTGTACCGAAATGAACTTTAATTGTACCGAAATGAACTTTAATTGTACCAAAAAGTACTTATATTGTACCAAAAAGTACAATTTATTTATTTATGCTCAAACTTCCGAAAATACTAGCGCACAGTGGAAATATATTACCCACTCGATGGAAAGGACTGTGACGGTCCGCTTGGATATGGCTCGCGGGAACAAGATGCTGCATATCGGGCCACAGTACAGCCAATGACAACGCAAGCTGTCCACAAAAAACGAGAGCTTAAGGAGCGGAATAGTTTGTGCATCAGAGGTGAAGCCCGAAAATTGAAACATAAAATAAATGGAAAGGTACATGGAACATGTCTTCACACCTGTAAAGAAAATGATAGTCTGTTCGTTACAGAGTTTGCGAGTGTACTGTTCGTATGGAAAGATCACTTCTGTAGCTTGCTGATGTCCGAAAACTCAACTTCAGAACAATCTGCAACAATCCGAAACGATAACATCGACTGTCCTCCTCCGAGCCAAGCTAAGATAAAAACTGTCATATTCTGCCTGAAGTAAAACAAAGCCACTGGGGCTGATGGTCTTCCAACTGTGTTGTTTAAGGTAGGTGCAGATGAGCTTGTTCTGAAGAGCATTCAACAGTTCATAGAAAAAATATTTGGTTTCAGAAGAGCATACCCAAAAACTTGAAACTCTGTGTGCTGTGTCCTATCTAGAAAAGAGGTGGCCGTAGTGAGTGTAAATCAACCGTGGAATTACATTCTTACCGATTTCGCATAAGGCCTTCTCTAGCATATTGTGTGAACGTCTAAAGCCAATTGTAAAAAACCTGATTGGACCATATCAGTTTGGCTTTAGACCATGCAAATCCAAGACGGATCAGATATTTACACTACGGCTAATTTTAAAAACTCATGAGATGCAAATTGACACGTACAACCTCTTTGTCTTTGTACGAAGCTGCCTTCGATAGCCCTATCAGGCATCAACTATACGAGGCCATGTCTGAATTAGCTATCCATGCGAATAAATTCCGATTGATGGTGAGTGAGAGAAGGAGATGAGGAAAGCAGCGGTGGTCAATATGTATGCCATTATTTTTAATAAGAGCCACATGCTGCTCGCATATGCCGATGATATCGACATTATCGGTCGGACAATGCAAGAGGTAACAGCTGTCTTCTTATCTGTGGAAAAGGAGTCAGCTAAAATGGGCTTGGCAGAATATGAGGGCAAGACAAAGTTAATGGTATCTTCGAACAGAGTGTCCTTCCGTTTGACTATTGATTTGAGGTAGTGGGTGAATTTATCTACCTCGGATCCACCATGGTTCAAAACAGCAGTGTGTTTCTTTGGGCTACGAGAGTAGTTCATAAACACCACTTTATCTTGAGCTGCTAAAGTTAAACTGAACCAGGTACTAATACTACCTACTTACACAGGCGGATGCAGTTCATCTGGCGGTGTTTGAGAGAAAAATACTCCGCATAATATATGAACCCATTTGCGTTTACGGCGAGTTCATGATTCCATCAAGCGAATCAAAGTACAACGATTACACTGTACGAGCGCAAAAGGTAAAGTGTGATTTTTTAGCTATTATCTTTTTGGCAACACTGGTTTAAACAGCTGACGCACGTTTCGTGTATTGTTTCACTGTTATACATCTTCAGTTTGGTCTATAATTTAACCATGAATTGTCTTACAAACGAACAACGCTTGCAAATTATTGAATTTTATTATCAAAATGCGTGCTCTGTTAAGAAAGTTCATTTTATGGTCAGTTTAATCGACCCACTGAAGCGGCTATTCGGGCTATTGTGACTAAATTTCGCACCAAATTTACATTGTTGGACATTAAACCACCAACACGCTTACGTAGAGTGCGAAGTGAAGAAAATATCGCAGCTGTACCGGCCAGTGTTAATGATGACCATCAATTATCGATTCGTCGCCGTTCGCAGCAATTGGGCCTCTGTTACTCAACAACGTGGACAATTTTGCGGAAGGATTTAGGTGTGAAGCCTTTCAAAATACAGCTGGTACAAGAATTGAAGTCGAACGACCTACCGCAATGTAGAATTTTTGCTGAATGGGCTCTTGGAAAGTTGGCCGAAGATCCACTTTATTTCGAAAAATTGTGTTTAGCGACGAAGTTCATTTTTGGCTCAATGGGTACATTAATAAGCAGAATTGTCGATTTTGGAGTGAAGATCAGCCAGAAACATTGCAAGAGCTACCAATGCATCCAGAAAAAGTCACAGTTTGGTGCGGTTTATGGGCTGGTGGCATCATTGGACCGTACTTCTTCACAGATGATGCGAATCGTAACGTAACTGTGAAAGGTGAACGCAACCGTGAGATGATATCCAACTTTTTTTTTGCCCAAAATGCAAGAGCTTGACTTGCATGACATGTGGTTTCAACAAGACGGTGCCACATGCCACACAGCACGCTTATTGAGAGGCGAGTTCGGTGAACATTTTATTTCACGTTCGGGACCGGTCAATTGGCCGCCTAGATCGTGCGATTTAACGCCTTTAGACTATTTTTTGTGGGGCTATGTTAAAGCTCATGTCTATACACACATGCCCCCCGCTTCAATAGACGCATTGGAAGACAACATTGAAGCATTTATTCATGAGATACCGGCCGAAATATTGGAAAGAGTATTCCAAATTTGGACTAAGCGGATGGACCATTTGAGGCGCAGTCACGGTCAACATTTGTATGAAATAATCTTCAAACATTAAATTTAATGGACCGTACTATCGATTCAACACAAGATTTCATTCATTTTTCTAAATGTTATGTGTTTTTGTTTTAGCTTTCCTTTAGCTCTTAAAAAATCACCCTTTATTTTACCAAGACCACAAAGGACAACGGTTCTAGGTAATGGAACCACTGACGCTAATTGGTAGGACTGACTGGATCATTTCGGCTTTTGATTTAGACACTAAGACATTCACCGATATAATTAAGTAACACTTAGCACTATTGATGGCAACTTATTGTTCCTAGCAACTTGTTGAAGCAACATTTCGCTCTTAATAAGCGACTCGTATGTAAGGAATTTGGATATTACTTCTTCTAGAACTCTTACTGAATTTCACATTGGAAACATCTTTTAAAACTAAAAATTCTTACAGCAACAAAATCAACAAAAACAGTTATACAAAAAAAGCAGAAACGGACACATTCACTATTAACACCCTATAAACAAAGTAATAAAAAAACAGAAACACAAAATATAACAATAAATAAATAACAGATACGAGTAGTTATATAATACATAAACATAATTATAGATACATATATATATGTACATAGTTCATAGTAGTAATAGTAGTTTAGAAAATGAAAAGGAACCTCGAAAAAATGAAAGCAAACCTAGAAGGCATAAGATTTGCCAATGATAGACGGGATGGTGAATTGTTGATGTTTGATTTCATTTGATTAGTTTTTGATGGTGATGGTTGTAGTTGCTGCTGGTTTTGTTGCGGCTGCAACTGTTGCTGCAACACTAAATGCTGTACTTGCTGTTGTTGTGGTTGCTGCTGCTGTTGTAAAAGTTGTTGCTGCTGTTGGTGTTGTCTTACAACTAGTCCCAAAGCATTGGCCGCATTTAATGAAGGATTTAGGGAAACGGAACTAGGATGGGAGGAGGGACAATTTTGCAGTAGTGCCAAACCATCATTCGTTGTTTGAATGGCCGATGTGTCATAGAGCATCGATGATGGTGGTGATTCCACATTGTAAATTTGTCGCATCATTTCCAAGCGATAACTATTTTTTTGTTCGTTATTTCGTATTTTTCATATGTATGTGGTGGTGGCAAGGTGGTAGATATTGTATTATGTAAGTGTGTTTGTTATTTTGGCAGTGGTGTGTTGGTAGTATTTGGGTGGTGGTGGTGGTGGTAGTATGAAAATTTTGGTAAAATACACAAAATGAAGAAGAAAATAAGAGGTTTTTTATATATAAATAAAATGATAAATCATTTAAGGTTTTTATATTTTATATTTTTTTTTATTGCTCAACGGGAACAGATGAAATGCTTAGAAGATGAGGTATAGGTACAAAAAAATAAAAAGTTTAAGGATAAAGGAAGAGGTAGAGATAGATAGATAGAGATAGAGGGGTCACAGGTTTCAGGGTTTTTGGGTACATGAATCGTGTTATGGTGGTTTAAGTGTGATTATTAAATTTTGTTGAATTTTTATTTTTAGTTAATGATTTTTAATAAAATTTTTTTGCTAGGCACTTAATGGAGGGTTAAATTTTTTGCATACTAATTTTGAAAAGCTTAAGCGATGTTATTTACTTTAAGAGGAAAAACAATGTTAGCTTAGGTTCCTTAATTTATGGCAGCTTTCCATATAAACAAAGTGGTCAAATTAGAGAAATTTCTACACGACATTTTATAGTAATTCAAAATAAATCTATTTAAAAAAATCTATGAACTTCCCAAAAAAATAAAACTAAAGCATTTAACTTAAGATTGCTTTGTAAAGGATAGGCGCGTTCGAACTTTCATCGGTGAAAAATTGGACATGATGATGGCACTACAACAGATATTATTGAAGTGATTAAGAAAGATACGAAGAAGGCCTGTAACTAATTTAACCGTGGTCGTAATTCCATCAATAAAGACTTTATCGAAAGGCGATCTAAAAAGTGCAGCTTTTGAAAAGTTTCAAGGTAACGATAAAAACAGACAAAGAAGACCTGTATATAGTAATACCGTGGTCGTGCTTCCATCAAGTTGCTGTCAACAACATTCGAGGGGAGCCGACAATGAAAGAAAATTTTATTTATTTTTTTTCTTTTAAGATGACTGCAGCCAGGAGTTGAACCTGGAATCTCTCGCACGGTAGTCGCGTGTTTAAACCATCATGTTATGGCCGGCCCCTTAATAATAAAACTACTAAAGTTTTAAATCAAGATAGCTAAAAGTGACGATGCAGCCCAGAAACTAGTTTCAACGTGGTCGTACTTCTACAAATAAAGTATGATATATCAGAGTTAAAGCGGTTGCTTACATTTACCAGTAAAGGATTTTCCAAATGTCGGTGCAAAGAAAATATCTTTTAAGAAAATAGATAAGAGTCACTATTTGTTTATTGGCAGAGTTTTAACGTGAGAGAAGATTTCATGAGAGTCGTTATAACAAAAACCCAGTTTTAGAGCAATATCGAACAGTTGAACACAATTATCGATATTGAACACAATTGTATACAATTATCGGGAACAGTGCATATAGGAAAGTTCAGACGGCTTCGTACATCCACAAAATGAATAATGTAACAAAGTTCTATAGAAAATATATATTTCCGAAAATAAAAAAAAACTCGAGAGATGACAATCACGAAGGCCTTCTTTAAAATACAATAATTGACAAAATATTATACAATAACAAAATACAAAGCGTCATATCAGTTTTTAAGCGAGTTCGTTTTTGCATCAGTAAAGTATTTCATCATAATCGGTGTTAATAAAATAATATTAAGTTAATCATGAAGAGTCGGCAGATTACTTTAGCTATTTACTTTTGGCTGGAAGAATTAAAGCCGGGATGTATTGTATAGTCCTTTAGTAAATTGTATAGCCATATAAACAGTAAAAACATTTTATTTGGTTTGGATGATTGAACTATAGTAGACACTACTAATGTATGCCATCAGAAAAAAATTTTACAAAGTTCGATATAACAAAGTCATAATTTGGACACTTGCTGAAAAAGGTCGCGATATTTGCTTAAAAACTGCGGAAACGACGGTCTGTGATAGACGGGAAAACTAAAAAATTTTATACAAATGTATTAAAATAATGGAAATTTCTTCGTTTCCAGACTGGCGTTTAAACAGCATTCCATCAAATGTCATAATTTTTTGGGGCAATATAACGAAGCATATGTTTATGATTCTGTTCATCTTTGCTTAACATACCGAAGAAAAAATAATTTTTTTCCCAAGAGTACCGGTATTCACCTTAGGGGCTGAGAAAAAGGGGTAGGCATATTCGGGTAAGATGTTTGGGTGAGGTCGGTTACGGAAGCACCATGGAAGCAGCAAGAGCTGATTTCATAAAATAAATTCTATGGGGACCAACTTAAGGGTTGAAGATAGAGGGTAGATATGATTTAAGAGATTGTTAGGGTTGAAAAAATATACATTTGACTCCTCTAGGGGCGACTCCGGGGCAGTTAGAGCGGTGGGAGCAAATATTCTGTATAATTCTGTATGGTTGAAGAGTATGTTTGAGAAAATGGCAGAGGGTAGGTTACACATTTGAACCCTCTAGGGGCGATTCCAGGCCAGTTACGGGGCTTGTTGTGGATTTTTTCCTCAATACTAAGAGTGTCTTGTTAAAAACTGGGGGCTCGATTTTGATTTTAGATATTTGATTAGATATTTAGATATTGCACCAAAAAGTACAGTTTTTTTTCACCAAAAATTACATTAATTATACCAAAAAAAAATGT
Organism: Muscina levida; assembly: GCA_964034835.1. Classification (NCBI taxonomy): domain Eukaryota; kingdom Metazoa; phylum Arthropoda; class Insecta; order Diptera; family Muscidae; genus Muscina; species Muscina levida. The sequence goes on from OZ035884.1 coordinate 86,366,569, forward strand.
TATTACACTAATAAGTACATTTACTGTACCAAGAAGTAATTTTATTGTACAAAAAAGTACTTTTATTGTGCCAAAAACATTTTTATTGTTCCAAAAGGGTTTTTATTGTACGAAAAAGTACTTTTATTGTATCGAAAAGTACTAAAAAGTAAATTTATTGTTCAGAAAGTACTTTTATTTTAATGTACTTTTATTGGTTGTTATAGTATAGTACAATAAAATCTTTTATTGTACTAAAAAATTCTTCACATGTGCAAAAAGTACATTAATTGTACCATAGATACTTTAATTGTACCAAAAAGAACATTTATAGTACCAAAAAGTTATTTTATAGTAGCAAATAGCAAAATTTTTATATTACAAAGTACATTTTTGTATCAAAAATTAAATTTTACCCTAAATACTTTTATTTTACCAAAATGGACATCTATTGCACCAAAATTCACATTGTTTGTACCAACATGTACTTGATTTGTACCCACAAGAACTTTTATTGTTTCATTTACTGTACCAAAAAGCACTTAAATTGTACGAAAAATAACTTTTATTGGATCGAAAAGTAATATAAAGTGAATTTATTGATCAGAAAGTACTTTTATATTAATGTACTTTTATTGGTTGTTATAGCTAAAAAACTTTTATTGTACTAAAAAGTTCTTCACTTGTGCAAAATGTACATTAATTGTGCTATAGATACTTTAATTGTACCAAAAAGTTATTTTATAGTAGCAAATAGCAAAATTTTTATATAACAAAGTACTTTTTTGTATAAAAAAAATAAATTTTAATTTAAATACTTTTATTATACTAAAATGGACTTCTTTTGCACCAAAATTCACATTGTTTGTACCAACATGTACATTATTTGTACGCACAAGAACTTTTATTGTTTTAGAAAGTACATTTTTGTACCAAAAGGTACTTTTTTTCTATCAAAAAGTTCTTTAACAGTACCAAAACATGCAATTTATTATACCAAAAAGTACTTTAAGTGTACGTTTTTTGTAACGAACATAATTTTTTTGTACCAAGTACTTTGCTTGTACCGAAAAGTACATTTGTTGCAGCAAAAAGTACTTTTATTGTGTTTAAAAAAACAATACATTGTACCAAAAAGTACTTTTAATATGCCAAAAGTACGTATATTGTGCCAAGATGTACGTTTTTACTAAAAAGGTCTTTTGTTTTAGCAAAAATGTTAACTTAATATACACAAAAAGTACTTTTATTGTACCAAAAAGTAATTTTTTTTATCCAAAAAGTAATTTTATTGTATCAAAAAGTACTTTTACTCGCCCACCAAAAACTTGATTCCACTAAAAAGTACTTTTATTATACCAAAAACTATTTTTATTATAATGGAAAGTACTTTTATTGTACCAAAAAGTACTTTTATTGCACCAAAAACTAATTTTATTGTACCGAGATGTACTTTATTTGTACACAAAAAAATTACTTTAATTGTACCCAAAATATGGAAAATTCATTTCTAGGAACTCATATTTAGATTTGGGCCAAGAGAGAATTTTCGAAAATTTTAATGCCAAAGTATTGTAGATGACTTGATAAACTTTAGTTCAATTTACAAAGCGTTTTGTGACGTCTCCAAACTCGACATACGGCAAAATATACGTAGTATTCTATTGTACCATACAATAGTATATGTCGAAAGCATTTTTATAAAATTCTTTATATATTTTATACCAAAGAGTCATAAGAATCAAAAACGATTTTATAAAATTCTTGATATATTTTCTGCTAGCTTAGAAGGTCATAGTGTATAGGAAACTTGTAATGACACTGATATCGTATATTGACTGTTTTTCTTGTTAAAATCCCAAATATTTCCTTTCTTTACTCTGTATAACTTCTAACAGAAAACTGTACAGACAATTTATCAATTTGTTTTTCTACAATTATGTTTTCCAATTGTGCTGTAAACGCTAGAAGCCATTTCCAATTATGTAGCCATATTAATACACTTAAAGAAATCTCAATTGAATTGCAGTTAACATTTTAATAGTTAGTTAGCTAAATACTAAGACAAATCAAAAAACAACCACCATGCACGTTCAAAACCATAGAATTTTCGTATTTAAATTTATCTAAAACAAAACATAAAATGGCTATAAAATTAACAGCACCAACAAATTAAAAAAAAACCAAACAAAAAAGCCTTTGAGGTTAAGTAGAAGAAGAAAGTTGTAAAAAAAACTTTAGAACAAAATTAAAGAAAACACAAATCATAAAATATTTTGAACAAAATTTTGATATTTGCTTTAAAAAACAAACAAAACAACAATGAATGTGTGAGTTAACCAAATTCAGAGAAATTAAAAAAAATGGAATAAATTCCAATTGAAAAATAAACTTATCTTTTTTTAAGGGGACAGGGAAATACTATGTTGCCAAAGATAAAAAATTGCGCGCAACAACAAGACTTACCGCAGTTTCTCCAAAGACCAATAGTGAGTGGCACCATTCTTGGTATCGGTTACCTCAACGGCTACCAAAGTTTTCGATACCGGTGGTGTACCGAATTCATCCTCATTCTGCAGCGGAGAGGCGGAAGATGCCAACTCTGGTGGCAGGGGTGAATAGAGAGTATCTGTGAGTAGAGTAAATTGAAATTGAACTTTCTTTTTCAATTCCACGGAAATGGCATTGGCCTCCTTAAGGAATATGGCATTGCCCCAGAGATCATCACGCAACGAAGTGAATTGATGGTAGCGCCATTTGCGGAAGGCCCAGGCAGCTAAGCCGGCTTCACGGGCGGTCCAGCAGGATTCGTAAGGGGGATTGGCTGGAAGATAAGAACGAGAGAACAATTTATAAAAGATTACAATATGAATTACACGAAAGTCTTGTAGGTACTTACAATACACCTCTTCATCTTGCATATCCTCGGGAGTATAACTACTGTACATGGACATGGTCATGGACTGTTCTTCGACTTGCTTTTGCAAAGCATCAATGCGAGCTTCATAGGACTGAAAGAATAAGGAAAACAATTAAGGTAAATGACAAAACAAAAATGTAAATTTAGCCACTCTGCCTCCCAAAGAAGTTTTATATCTAAAAATTACTATAATTGAGATGGTGCGTTTTTTCTTAGGAGGGCAGTACTATTTGTCAGAAATATAGTACGTTTTTCCATAAAACAAAAAGCTGATATTGTATTTTACAACTCCTTTAAATTAAAAGTCAAATAAATGATGTAAACAATTTAACGATGTATTAAATGTTCTGTAGTGTTAATTTTTATTATTTGAGAATTTTTTTGTTATAGAAAATAAATGGACTAAAATTAAAATTAATAATTCCATGAAAGAATTTTATTGATTTGGCCTTTAAGCCATTCAATTGGTCCCATATTCTAAATAAACTCTTTCTGGAAAATTATTCTCTTTCCCTTATTCTATATCCCACACTTATTTTTAACGTACTAAAATGTACCTTTATTGTACCAGAGAGTACTTTCATTGTCCCAATAAGTACAATTTATTGTAAAAAGTACTTTTATTGTGCAGAAAAGAAAAAAAATTTGTGGTAAAACGTAAAATTTGTTGTACAAAAAAGTACTTTTATTGTACCAAATAATAAAATCTAATATTACTTTTATTGTATTCCAAAGTACTTTTATTGTATCAAAAAGTAACATTTATTGTACCAAAAAACACTTTTATTATACCAAAACGCACTATTGTTACCAAAAAGTACTTTAATTGTGTCACAAAGAATATTTTAAAAAGTACATCTTATTGTACCAAAATATACAACTTATTGTGACAACAAGCACTAACTATTGTACCACAAATATCTTTAAAGTACAAAAGGTACTTTAATTGTACCACAAACTAAAATTTATCGTACTAAAATTAACTTTTTGTACCAAAAACTACCTTTATTGTGCGAAAAAGTACTTTTATTTTGTCAAAAAGTACTTTTGTTGTAGCAAAACGTCTTTCTATTGTATTAAAAAGTATAAGTTATTGTCCCGATAAGTACAATTTATTGTCCCAAAAAGTAAAATTTATTGTACCAAAAAGTAGATTTATTGTACAGAAAAGTACAATTTATATTAATTGCTAAATACTATACTAATGCTAAAAAGTACAACATTCATCCACCATAAAGTACAATTTATTGAACCAAAAATAACTTTTTTTGTACAAAATAGTACAATTTATTGTAATCAAAAATACAATTTTTTGTAACAAAAAGTACTTTTTTGGCACGAAATATTACAATTTACAACAAGTAATTTTATTGTACCAAAAGTTACTTTGATTGTACCAAAAGTACTATATATTGTTCTAAAAAGTACTTTTGATGTAACAAAAAGTACAATTTATTGTACTAAAATTTACTTTGTTGTACCAAAATCTACATTTATTTAGCCAAAAACTACTTTTGTTGCACCAAAAAGTACTTCTATTATACCAAAAAGTACATTTATTGTACCGAAAAGTACAACTTTCTTCCTCCAATAAGTACAATTTATTGCACCAAAAAGAACACTTTTTGTGCAAAAAAGGACAATTATTGTATTTAAAAGTACAATTTATTATATCAAAAAGAACTTTTATTGTACGAAATAGTACAATTTGTTGTACAAAAAAGTACTTTTATTGCACGAAAAGTAATTTTGTATCGCAAATGTATTATATTGTACAACAAGTAATTATATTGTACCAAAAAGTACAATTTATTGTTCCGAAAAGTACTTTTTAAGTAACACAAAGTACAATTTATTGTACTGAAATTTACTTTGTTGTACCAAAAACTACTTTTATTGGGCCAAAAAGAACTTAAGCTGTACCAATTAGCACTTATTTTTTTTTACCAAAAAGTACAATTTATTGTATAAAAAAGTACTTTTATTGCACGAAAATTAATTTTGTATTGCAAAGATATAGTACATAAAGTACAATTTATTGTACTTTTTTGTACCAAAAATAATTTAATTTGTACAAAAAAGTACTTTTATTGTGGCACAAAGATCAACTTACCAAAAAGTATATATTTTATTAAAAAGTACTTTTATTGTGACAAAATTTCGATTATTTGCAACATAAGGTGCTTCTATAAGTAAAATTTACCTAAATGTACTTTTATTGCCTTAAAAAGTACTTTAACTATAGCACAAAATAAATAAATTTTACCAAAAAATACTTTTCCTGGTGCAACTAGGAAGTTATTTTACAGTGACAAAAGTATTTATTGTGCCAAAAAGTACATTTATTGTGCCAAAAGTACAATTTATTGTACCAAAGATTCTTTTATTAAATCATAAAGTACTTTGCTTGTACCGAAAAGTATAAAAGTAAAAGTTTTTATTGCACCAAAAAGAACAATTTTTGGTATCAAATAGTACAATTTATTGTACGAAAAAAGTACTTTATTGTACCCATAAGTTCAATTTAGTTAAACAAATAAATGTACATATGAGTACAATTTACCAATAAGTACTTTCATTGCACCAAATTTATTTTTGAAGTACAATTTATTGGACTAAATTGTACTTAAAAATACAATTACAAACTACATTGTACTCAAAATTACAATATTATTGTACTTTCGTTGTCCCAAACAGTACAATTTGTTGAACCAAAAAGTAAAGTTGCCTTCAAATACTTGATATTTTCAACCTTATTTTCCCTTACCCGACTGTTTATAATAGAAGGATTTTATTCCTGGGCAAAATTAATTCCAGGGGAACTCATTTCCCTGGGAATATTTAGAATCGAACTGTTAGATTCCCCCAAATTTAAAATTGTTAATACAATTTATTTTCTCCCCCCAAAAATGTATTCTCCACCTCATTCTCCCCGCACTCGCCGCTTACCTTACGTTGTTCCTCGAACTCTTGATCGGCCTGAAGTTTCTCACGCTTATACTGCTCTTCCAAGACATCCAAACGCTTTTGCATTTCTGCCTTCAAATCAATACCCTGTTTCTCCAACAGCTCACATTGGGCAAAATTCCAATCGACCTCTTGTGTATCACATTTCTCTGTCTCATTCTCAGCATTCTCGGCAACTTTCTCGCGGATCTCTCGAGCCTGCTCGGGATTGGTAAAACGGAATACATGATTTTTACCCAAAATAACACGTGAACCAGTGCGCAACACTTCTGGTTCAACGAGTTTGCGACCATTCAAATAAACCAAAGCATCCTTGTGGGGTATAAGAGTGACAGCATTATTGCGATTCTCAAAAGTACAATGCTCCTTCAGGATATGCGAGCCAGAGAGCTGAATGTCCTGGGGAACATTGGCTTCATGGGTGCCCAGACGGGTAATGCCATCTTTAATATAGTACAGCAGACATTCCGAGAGATTGGGATCCTCATTGAGATTTACCAAATGTGGAGTTTTCTTGGGTGAGAATACGCCCACAGTAATGCCATCTTCTTTGACGGCCACGCCCATTTCGGCAAAGACAGCTTCGCGTTGCAAGCGGATTTCTTCGGTGCGCTTAAGTTTCTCCTCCCAGGTTTCATTGAGTTCTAAGAGAGAGACAGAGAGAGAGAGAGAGAGAGACAAAATGTGAAATAAAGTAATCTCTAGAAGTCAAAGAGAGCTATGTACATACCCGCTATTAATTTCTCACTGGCCTGCAATTGATCTACGGCCATTTCCGTGGTGGAGCCATTACGATTGCCAGTGCATTTAGTGGTAGGCGATTTAATGTTGCCGCTACCAACTACGCCACCACCACCTCCTACGACACCACCGCCGCCGCCGCCATTCTTAATTTCATCTTCTGTAATGGCAAAATGTTTTCGAATCAGTTTAGGGTATTTTGGTATATCCATCAGATTATGCATTGACTATATATTTACAATAAAGCATTACCAATTATCATATGAAATAAAATAAAACAAAATCGAAATGCTAAAAGACAAAGTGGATAATTGTAAGTAACAACGGTTCGAAGACGGACAGTGGTTTGGACGAAGACAAGACGAGTGACAATAAAGTGGGTGGTGGGTGATACTCTAACGCAGTGGTCATCTACAAATTATAGTCAGACGTAACGTAACGTATGTAACGATTAGACTAAATGAAAGCATGGCTTTGAAATGAGAGAAAAAATCCTTCGAGATGAACGAATTACTAAAGGATCCTGTAGCTCAGAAGGGAAGAATGGAGTTTGTTATCGGAAGGAGTCATAGACATAACACACTTCATATGTACTATTAGCAATATGTAGACCACTAAATTGCTTGTGTGCCGAGGCCGAATTTAGAATTAAGAACGATGCATAATTTGCGGAAGAAACCAATCATGAGCCCAACCTTAATATTTATAATGGATTTCAGATCAAAAATGATCGCACAACAAATGAAATTCAGAACGAAAGTGTCAATAAAAATCCAATTAAAAATTGTTCGATGAGTTGGATACTCAACAGATTCTTAGCTGCTATATGAACAATCAGATACCAAGAGTTTGGTGAAGTTTAAGTCGATTAGTAATAAAAAATGCATGCTTTCGCATATAACTATATCTGTAATTTGTATATCTTCCTAATTCCGCTTTTTTCTAAACCAGAGGAAAGATTATTGGTAGTCAAGGCCTTCACGAAACCATTAGAAATAAGGCTGAGACTGCCTCTCCCAGAAGTTGTCTTCTGGACAAAACTTTAACAAAAATTTTTGCTTCTACAAAAGTAAACTGCTTTTCCAATAAAAAGTTCTTAAGAAAATCTAGCCAGAACCAAGCAAGGAATAAACTTCACGGCTTTTTAAACTTAATGTAAGAAGAGAGAGCGAGAGAAAGGGTAGCAGATCCTTAAATGTCAAAAAATTCATAAATACTTCAATATCTAAGAAAATTCAAGGGTCAATAAATATAATGGCGAATATTTCAATTTTAACTGTAGTTCAGATAGGCTTAAACAGACCAGATATTTTCAAAGGGAATTCAGATACAAACCCTTGAATCCGTGCTAACTAAATCCTTGATTAACTCTCTTGCGCAAAATCCCAGATTATGTAAGAAGACCCCAGGTATCATCTCTGGACGATTGACTCTAACCAGACGCTGGTGCCCAAGCCCTCATAAGGAGAAGAAAGCTAGGTTAGGTTGAGTACACATGTAATCTGTGAAAATCCAGACCACACAACGAGGTCTGGACCATTTAGCCATTGAAGGCACCGCATGAAACATATAAAAGTGCCTACCAGGACAGAGAAGAGATACTCTAGGTCTTTTATATAACTTTTCCCCCTAACTAAACCTTAATCTCCTATGGGCTAGAGCGGGGCAGCTACAAAGAATATGTTCCATCGTCTCTAACTTCTCTTCCTTACACACACGGCAGTAGTCCGGTATGGATATATCCCATTTGCCTGATATTGTAATGGCCTGTTAGCATTCCACAGGCCACTATCGGATCACTTCTAGACTGGTCAATCAAGTACGCCGATCGGTATCTGGTGTATTCAGGCCATAGAAACATAGGAGTTATACAGTCGGTTCTAAGGATCCAACAACAACTGGCTGTTTTCTAAATCCAATCCTCCACTAAGCCAAAATGGTAACTAATGGGGGGATGAACATCTTCCAGTAATCAGAAATAGTACGGCCTCCTCTATCCAAGGTCTGCCGATTCAATACCAAGAATCTGCGACCCAACCGCTACTGATATCTAGAGGCTTTAGTCCATCTAATTTCTCCTTACAGTTCCTCACTAAATTGGATTAATACAATTAACACAAGTATTGAGGCAGGCTATCCACACGGATGGATATCAGTCTGCTTATATCAATTCCACATTCTACAATAGCTTCCGCGGCTTCTGAATAGCCAGTACACTGCATTCATTATGTAGTCAAAAAGAGACGCTTATCTGCTGGTCTTCGCTCTAAACACCAGCTCCTGTGCCGTGTTCCATTTTGGAACCTTCAGTTATGCTATAAATGGAGTCACCATAAGGAGTCCCGCGTCATTCCGGAACAGTCTACAGAAATCCTTACATTTCTTTAAAAATCAGTACGAGGTAATAGGTGGAAAAAACGCCATGACCATGTATGGATTGATGCCAATAGCCAGCGTCCGTTAGTCTGGTAGCCCCTCGGGCCGCAATAGCCTGGACGTACTAGTCCAGGGGCGAAAGGCCCAGGAACAGATCCAAAACCGCTTGCGGTGTGTTACTTCTAGACCCAGTAATCCCCATTGCAGACATCCTTTGGACCTTGCAGGGCATTTTTAATAAGTTATTCCTATCTAGGCCCTCCCACCAAACCATATACACATTGGTGTTAATTAGCCGGTCTACCGTGGTATCCAGCCAGTCGTTCCATTGTGATCTTCGCACTTAGTCCCTAACATTTACCTATAGAGTGTTGGTACGCAATTGACACTCTTCTTAACCTATCCTTGATATTCCTTGACCAATTTGGCTTCTGATCAACAACAACATCTAGGTACTTGTCCTTCGTTGAAAGCTTCCGTTCCACACCATTCAGTTTCGGTGTTCGGACGTTAGAAGATTAGTCAATACCCGAGTGCGCAATTTTGTAGATAATTTGCTGTACCCACCGAATGGGTTATAAAATCTGTAGATCCAAAGGAAGGGAGGAGACCGCTAAAAGCTCTGGTTACGAAGGCAAATGTCTGCTAGTTCAGGGTGATGAAACAGCCCAGGAAAATGTGTCATCTCTAGAAGATTAACCCAAACTTCTGGTTTGTAAGATTTTTCCAGAACACTGCTAAGATGTGCTAAGAACTCTGGAGGCCGGTAATAACTCTTAAAGATACCTGTCTTCTGGTTCAGAATCTTGCCAATATTCTGATTGTTAAGATTTAACTGATCCCTGAACCCGTGTCATAAATTTATAAGTTTAAAGGATGAAAACGAAATTATGCAAACATTCAAATGAATGGCGGAAACCAGTTTCGAAGACAATCAGAAAATGTGTTCCTTGTGGGTTGTCGCAAACAAAGTTCAGTGCGCAAAGGGGTGATATGGAGAAAAAATTGTCGAATATTCTGTTTTGCTAATTCATTGAACCAGAAGAGGATTAGCATCCCATGATCAGCACTAAATCTAATAAACTGGGAAACGCCACTAAGACGGTTAAGAAATGCATTACATTAAATGACTGAAATGGGGTTTTCAGTGATTTCCATGTGAACTAAATACTTTGCAAAAACACGAATGATTAAAACCGACGAATCATCAGATTGGATTACAATTCCCTGATTTTCATTAAAACTAGCAGGAAAACTGGAAAAGGCGTTGGTCAATAGAATGAAGGAAACTGACGAATGCTCGGATTTCATGAGAATTCCTTGATTTTCATTAAAACTAGCCGGAAAACGCATTGGTCGAACATTTTCGGGATGTGGGAATTTAGGCTTACTAAATTCATTGCAAAACAAAGAACAGTTGAAGGATACAGACCAATGCTCGGAATGGATGATAATTCCCCGATTCCCATTAAAATCAACTGGAAAACGCGCTGGGCTATAGGATGATGAAGAAAGCTGCAGAATAATCTGAGAGGATTGACATCCTATTTTGGCTGATTGAAGAAGAAACTGGAACCAAGACGGACAGGAAATTCTTTGGCCGAAAAGACGGAATATTTTTTACCAGGAACGTGCGGAATTCTTTGCAAAACCACAAACAGTTGAAGGAAACTGAGGAATGCTCGAATTAGATGTCAATTCCCTGATTTTCGTTATCACCAGCATAAAAACCGGAAAGGCGCTGGTCTATAGAATGGGTACCGCTGTCTAGAATCTCATAGTTGGGTTGAAAATTACCAAAACTGTTGAAAATCTGACTCTGAAAGATTGCGGAGTTTCAGGAAAAGCTAACAGTAAGGCAGGGCCTAACTGCTGAGGAGTCAAGTCAATCGGCAGGTCTACTAAAATATTCTTAAAAAACTGGCGCAGGGATTCATCGTAAAACTGTAGCTCCAGTTGTGTGAGTCTAATAATTGAAGCGTTTAATTCAGGGTTGTCCTCACATGTGCTCCAGGACATGGAGACATATATGGAACACACTTGCACAGCGACCAAACAGTTTTGTCTTACTATAGATATACATATGACACGATTTGCGCTAAACCTGTCTAGAGTCCACCTAAGGAACATCACAGATGTTATAACCGGTCTCTGGCCGGTTGGAAAACACACTAATAGTGTAAAACTGATGATGAGGAGGCCTTGCTTTTGGTGGTCGGACAGTTGTGGACCATACCATACCATACCCATACCATACCATCTAGGCGATTTTCGGAACATCCACGCATTTCTTATAACAACGAAATGGCTTGAGACCAACGTTGACCGAATAGAGAGAGATTGGTGCGAAAATTTGGAAATGGTATCACAACGGGACCTACATGAGCTATGCTGAACGCGACTGCCGAATTAACCTAACCTTACCTAATTCCCGAAAAGCTTTTTCATATCTCATTAATGGGCTGCAAAGGCAAGATTATCAATTAGGATAATATTGCGCAGCGACGAGAAATTATCCTAACAAGTTCATTCATACGAAAATATCAGTTTAGGGTTTGGTTCCTGAGAATATACATGGATTTGTCGGGAAGAACCTCATCAATATATTTTACATAAAGACAGAGTATAACCTTTAGTAGCTAGTTTATAAGAACTTTCCATTTTTGTTAACACTTTGATTTTCATACGACCGCAGTAATCGAGATAAAAATAGAAGAGTTGATGGCAATAACATGCCGGGACTAGATATAATCCTAGTCGGGAATTATAGAATAGAAACATAAAGGACTATTTAAGGTCACATAGATTGGTGAGCAATTCTGTAATAAAGGGTTCAATTCAACTGTAGTTTGGTATGGAAAGACCAACAATTAAGAGCTCTATGATCACTCGAAGGTCAGCCGGTGGAGAACAAGAAAGAAGCCGGTATCAACTTACTCCCAAGCCAAATATTGATGAGCGGATGGCGATTCAGAAGAATACCATCAACAACAATTGATACATTAGGACTACCAACCCTTTTGACCAACAGGAAGTGGAATTTATGTCACTTCCCATTAAAATTATTATATTAAAGCATATCTATTGTTTAATTCCTGTGGCAAAATCATGAATTCAATGCTACATATGTTAACACAATAGACCCAAGGATAATATAACTTATGTCTCATGACAACACCAATATGTTGTGACATAGTACTTAAGCTTTGCTGGCGAATTTATATCGTTTTGTTTCTTTTTTTTTCAAAGCATTTTATTAAGAACACAAAGAAAAGCTGGAAAAATTATGTTGAGAAAATAAATGTAACTGAAATTTACGCACACAGTGTTATCCAGAAGAAAAACAACACACACGCACAATACATAGAAATATATAGTATTTATATATATGTATATATACGATATATATGAGAGAATAAAAAAAAACAAATTATATTGCAAGTATATAATAGTAAATCATATACATATGTAGGTATGTAGTATGTACTATGTGGTATTATATTGTATGTTGTAGTATATAACGTAAAAGAAAGCAGCGTTTTACACAAGTACACAATAGCAAAGCATGTGAGATTATATATTAGATATAATATAATAGAGATTTATGTACGATTATGCGGTACTTTTGTTTTTTTTTTTTGATTTACGTAACGATTTGCATTTGTATTTTTTTTTGGTAGAGTAGAGTGTGGTTAGATACGGAGCTACTTACTATTTGTATCGCGTTTTTCACAAACCACTTTGCCATCTGGCCCTAAATGAATAATGATGGAATTAATACCATAACATAAACAAACAAAAAAAAGATAATTTAAACTTAAAATGAAATCATACTAATATTTTGGCCATATTATGCACATGGTACTAAGATAGAGAGTGGGATATTGAGAGTAGCAAACATACATACATACAGGGGAGCGTTACTTAAAGATGGACTGTGAATATTTGATTGTTGAAAGAGCTTTTGAAGGGTAATGAAATTCTAGACATAAGTTTATGTATGGATCAAATAAATACTGTAGTAGCTTTAAAAAATATATCGATTGACAGGCGTCAAAACTAATATGAAAAGTAAGAGAGAGAAAGAGAGAAAGTAAGATTGGTTAAGATACACTCTGGAGAAAATAAAGTTGCTGTCAACCTTATCTTTTATTAACTCGTTAACATCCAGCCCTGACAGAAGGGAAATATTCTGTTGACCCTACGCTGGTCCATATGTTGCTTATCCACGTGAAGCAGTCAAAAAGAGGTTATGCGCTTGTGGCATTCGTTTATTATATATTATACTGGCCCACTGTCCTCCAAAATCAAAATCGAAAAAACAACGCAAATACAACTGTACGAGGGTTGAATTTTATGTTTTGGGATTAGAAAACAAAAACACAAATTAAACATCGAAAATCACTTAATTATTTTTCAAAATATTCCCCATGAAGATTTATACACCTTTGAATGCGTTTGAACCTATTGTCGAAACACTTTTGCCACACTGATTGAGGTATCTCCAAAACATGCATTCTGAATGCAGCAACCGCTTCTTCAGGTGTAGAAACAAAAAAATAAAAATAATGTGGTACGGTTGCGACATGTTCAGTTTTTCCGCAAAAACAGGCGACCATTTGCTTGGAAGTGCTTCGGGCGCGAACAACTTTTGTTGGATTTGTATCAGCTTGAAACACCCATACAGTTAACTATTTTCGCGTAAATCCAGAATTCATCACATGTCACGATGTCAGAGACGTGTTTCGATGCACGGATATCGTATTTTTGGAGTATTTCTTTCGACCAATCGACACGAGCCTTTTTTGAGCAATTAAGCACGAAAATGATTACGATTTAATTCAATTTTTGGGCCGAGATTTTAAGTTACTGTAAACAACACAAATAGCGCTCGTATGTCACGTACGTATAACCTCAATAATGTCCAACTTTACGATAGAGCTATCAGTTGCCAGATTGCAACACTAGAGTTTCCAAATCCCGAAACATAAAATTCTACCCTCGTATTGGCCAGACTAAACTAAAACCAGCAAAAGATACTGCTAGGAAATCCAGTGGAACCCGCAAGGAAGTAAGTGGTTAGGAAGACCCGCTCATACCTGGAAACGCCAAATAGTTTAGAAATTGGTAGATGCACGTACTTACTGGAGTTAAGTTAAGCACCGCGCAAAAGATCTAAGTTCTTGGAAACATCTTAATATTGCCCGATGCTCCCTGGGTGCGCCAAAGGTGCTATTTATTTACCGAAAAGTAATTTTATTGTACCAAAGATTACATTAGTTGTATCAAAACATACTTTTGTTGTACCAAAAAGTAAAACTTAAAAACTTAATTTCCCTTTGCACCCCATGAATGAGGTATGGGATAGCTTCTCGCGTTGTTGTGAATTAACACGCTTTCTATTTTTAGATTCACAACTAACGGCACCTACTTGTTTATCGACGAATGCGAACGTCACTATTTTGAGAAGCTCTTACTAGACACGCCGATTGAATCGACGCTTAATACTGCGAAGTTGCTGTCAAACAACATTCGAGGGGAGCCGACAATGAAAGAAAAATTTATTATATTTTTTCTTTTAAGATGACTGGAGCCAGGTTTGAACCTGCGATCTCCCGCATGGTAGTCGCGTGTTCTAACCACTATGCCACGGCCGGTCCCAAAAAGTACTTTTATTTTATCAAGAATTATTTTTATTGTACCAAAAAGTACATTAATTTTCTCAGCAAGTACATTTATTTAAAAGTACTTTTATTGAAAAAATATATTATTTACTGTACCAAAAAGTAATTTTATGGTACCAAAAAATTTATCAAAAAGTATTTTTCTTGTAACAAAAATAGTTTTTCTTACACCAAAACTTTTATTTACTGTATCAAAAAGTATTTCATTGTACTAAAAAGTAATTTCATTGTACCAAAAAAGTACTTTTATTGTATCAAAATTATTTTTATACCAAAAAAGTACTTTTAGTGTATCGAGAAGTACTTTTAATTTCAAAAAAAGTTTTTTTTGTACCAAAAGTATTTTTTTGAAAAAAATATAATTTTTGTTATACTAAAAAGTACTGTTATGTATGAAAAGTGCATCTACGTTACTAAAAAGAACATTTATTGTCCTAAAAAGTACATAAAGCGTACCACAAAGTAATTTTATTGAACCAAAAAGTAGTTTTATTGTACTAAATAATTGTTTTTAATGTAACAAAAAATACTTCTAGTATACCAAAAAGTACTTTTATCGTACCAAAAAGTACATTTAGTGTGAAGAGCTCGACAGTGGCATAGCAAATGTTCAATGATCTTAATTTCCTCCCCATCGTCGCAAGTCTCCTCCTGTGTTGTCTGCCATTTAGATGTAAATGACCTAACGTCACAGTGTCCTGTAATTATTCCGATTAGTCCTCTGACGGACTTCCTATCTAGTTCCAATTGTCATCTGGTTAGTCTTCCATTCAGTCTTGGTCAAATATCCCGTGATACCACACAGTCGGCGAGGTGTTCCCAGGATGCATTTGCCAGCCGTTCGATGTGACGGGTCACAATTCTGTATATATGACACTTTGGCGGTCGCACTGATACATCTGATTGTCCGGGTTCCAGTGCTGAGCCTCTCATTCGCCAGTTCATCCGCTATCTCGTTCCCTAAAATGTCACTATCCGGCGACCCAGCAGAGTCGAACACTATTTTCCGGCAGTTTTGAGAGCGCCGTCCTACATTTGCGCACCAATCTCGACTTTAATAACCTTTGATACCAAAGCCTTTAAGGTCGCTTGACTGTCTACATTAAATGTGACGATTTCCTTCTAATTCCTTGCCATTATTTCCTCCACAGATTTCATAGCGAAGATCTCAGCTTGGAAAACACTGCAATCGTCATCCAATCGGAAGTGTTAGCTGTAGTTGAGATCCTCACAGAAGATACCTGATTATGTTCCAATGATCATTATTGAGCCATCAGTAAAGATGGACAGCCCAATGAAGGGCAAGGAAGCTTTCCAATCTTCTTTATCAGGGATCACTATTTCCGGGCATAATGTAAAATTCAACAACCGAACTATATAGTCCGTTCCTTTGTGAAGCGCTCCATTGTATCCATCTCTGCTGAACCATAACAGTAGTGACCCGACTCAGATTGCCGTCAAAGGCCTTATACTCGTAACCTTATTGCATAGTGCCGCAAGTTCGTCAGGTTTAATATCACGTCCAGGGCTGCTTGTGGTATGCTTCGTCTAGCACCATTCTGATACGGATACTTTTCGTATCTAATGGCCCCACCAAACTACTACCACTGTGTATCCAATATGCCATTGCAGGTTGTAGTCCCCAGCTTTATCCTACAGAGTTCCTGTAAGCGTATATGGCTTTTAACCCTTTTTATTGTCCTTTGCTCCGTTATCCGTATTCAGTTTAGTTTCCTATCCAAAATAACGCCAAGATATTTCGCCTCAGATGGGAGTTTCAGTTCGATAGGTCCAAAAAGTACATTTATTGAACCAAAAATTATAGTAACTACCAAAAAGTGGGCGTCGGGAGTGTGATGCAAGGGAAAGCTTCTGATCGGTTTAAATTGGCAAACCCAGAGTGATCCTTGCCAATTGCACTTCAAGTCTACTCACAGAGCTGCGTATTCGTGGTACTACTGCGGACGGAGTACCTCCACGTGGTGAAGCCTGGAAACGTGGCTTTGACACCCGTCAGGACCATGATTTAAGGACCATGATTTGAGGATATGCACCTTGAATGTTAGAACACTGTATAGACCAGGTGCCTCCATCCAACTGGCGGAAGTCCTCGAAGAATACAAGGCTGACATAACCGCTTTACAGGAAATCCGGTGGACGGGACACGGGTGCTCGCGCATGAAGACGTGCGACATCTACCATAGTGGCCATGCGGACAAGCACGAGTTTGGATGTGGATTTGTGGTTGGCAAGAGACTGCGACACCTAGTCTCAAGGTTCAACCCGGTGTGTGAACGTATATCCACCATAAGAGTCAAAACAAAGTTTTTCCACATAACACTTATATGTGCCCATGCTCCGACAGAAGAGAAAAGCGATGAGGACAAAGACGAGTTCTACGAGAGCCTAGAAAATGTCTTTGCAACCGATGCTTGAAGTTTCGTAAGTATAAAATTACGCAATCCTCGTGGCACATTTGCTTAGGTTGGAATTTTATTTAAAAAATCTACGAAAATCAGGAACGACCCTTTCTTTGAAAACACCAATATACTTTCAAGTTATTATTACATCAATATTAATTCACAAATATTCTTTATCAATATCTTAGTTTTTTCTTAAAAATCTCCTCTACTCCTAGGTGTACAAATTAAAAAAAAGGAAATTTGTCCCATAATTTTTCAAGTAATGAATCGAATTAGAAATATTATAAGAAGTAGATATTAGAAAATCCGTTAGCTAATCGCGATTTATTCAGTTGTCACCTATTAGGGATATTATATAATATATAAAGGTGTCTATAAGAAAATTAATTATAAAAGTGAATACTTATGTTCGAACATACAAGAAATGCATAAGAAATATAGCTCGCATCGCGGTAGGCACGCTAATTTTTGGAAAAATTAAATCCAATTTAATTTTCTCTGATAAGTCAGCTCATGGAAGAAGATTAAGTAACATCGAAAATTACTGTATTCCTCTCCCTAATAAAAATCTCATTAAGTTCCTAGTTATTTTATTTCTTAAAAAATTTTAATGAAATGGTTATATCCAATGATTGTAATGCTCCCCATGTATGCATGTTTGCTTAGCTATATACAAAATTTGGAACATCTACAAGAATTTGTTGTGTTTTTTCTCGTGTTTTGTAAAATTTACATATAATACCGAATAATTTGGAAATTATTCTTGGGAATTTTCAAAAATAATTAAAGCCTCATCTAATAAACCGAATTTTTTCTATCGCAATCAGAATTTTTCTCTTAACATTATAAAAAAAAAACACACTAATACCTTAAATTTACATGTATAGAAAAAAAATACTAAAAAGCTTTTTAAAGCTAAATACAATACCTTCTTGAACTTCAATGCCTTCGGCCTTTAATAAATCACGTAATTTCTGTATTTCCTCCTTAAGTTCACGTATAAGTTTAGCATTAGCATCTTCATTGACGACAGCTTTGCAAACGATTTGTTTAGCACGATCAGCATATCTGCAAGTTATATTAGTTATATACATAAGTTATTCAAGTCATATGTTTTACTTTCTGTAACTTACCTCAATGTACTCAAAGTCTCATCATAATTAATATCAGCTGGCGATATGGCCGCTATCATAGCCGTCTTAGAGTTACCGCCCAAATTTTCACGCAGCAACCAGGTTAATACCGAATCACGATATGGTATAAAATCGGCTTTTTTCGATTTTTTAGTTTTGGAAGCCTATAATGTTGTTGATGAGTATACAAGAGTACATATTAGTTTTCAGAGATTGTGCAGGGGGGTACGATGAAATTT
This sequence comes from Muscina levida, assembly GCA_964034835.1. Lineage (NCBI taxonomy): Eukaryota > Metazoa > Arthropoda > Insecta > Diptera > Muscidae > Muscina > Muscina levida. The sequence continues at coordinate 86,385,031 of OZ035884.1, forward strand.
CAGGATATGTAAACTAATCCTGGTAATGAACTGGAAATGTTTTTGGATAGGCGAAAAGAGCATGCTCTACAATGAAGGAGAAGAAATTCTACTATAGTCCTTAGAAAGTCCTTGTGGTCAAATTTGTAAAGTGTGATTTTTTAGCTATTATCTGTTTGGCAACATTGGTTTAAACAACTGACGCACTTTTCGTGTTTTGTTTCACTGTCAAACATCTTTAGTATGGTCTATAATTTAACCATGAATCGTCTTACAAACGAACAACGCTTGCAAATTATTGAATTTTATTAAGAAAGTTCATCACGCGCTTCTTCCATTTTATGGTCAGTTTAATCGACCCACTGAAGCGGCTATTCGGGCTATTGTGACTAAATCTCGCACCAAATTTACATTGTTGGACATAGTAGAGTGCGAAGTGAAGAAAATATCGCAGCTTTATCGGCTAGTGTTAATGATGACCATCAATTATCGATTCGTCGCCGTTCGCAGCAATTGGACCTCTGTTACTCAACAACGTGGAACATTTTGCGGAAGGATTTAGGTGTGAAGCCTTTCAAACTACAGCTGGGTAAGAATTGAAGCCGAACGACCTACCGCAACGTAGAATTTTTGGTGAATGGGCTCTTGGAAAGTTGGCCGAAGATCCACTTTTTTTTTCGAAAAATTGTGTTCAGCGACGAAGCTCATTTTTGGCTCAATGGGTACGTTAATAAGCAGAATTGTCGATTTTGGAGTGAAGATCAGCCAGAAGCATTGCAAGAGCTACCAATGCTGCATCCAGAAAAAGTCACAGTTTAGTGCGGTTTATGGGCTGGTGGCATCATTGGACGGTACTTCTTCAAAGATGATGCGAATACCATGAGATGATACCCAACATTTTTTTGCCCAAAATGCAAGAGCTTGACTTGCATGACATGTGGTTTCAACAAGACGGTGCCACATGCCACACAGCACGCTTAACAATGGACTTATTGAGAGGCGAGTTCGGTGAACATTTTATTTTACGTTCGGGACCGGTCATTTGGCCGTCTAAATCGTGCGATTTAACGCCTTTAGACTTTTTTTGTGGGGCTATGTTAAAGATATCCACAAGGCAACCTGGATATCTCCCGATCAAAATACAAGAAATCAGATTGATCACGTGGTAATTGATGGAAGGCATGTCTCAAGCGTTATAGAGGTGCGTGTGATGCGCGGTGCAAATATCGACTCGGATGACCACCTAGTTGCAGCCAAGGTACGCACACGATCAAGTAGAGCTAAAAACACTCGTAATCAAACGCAAAGAAAGCTAGACATCACAAAGCTGCATACCACTGAGATAGCGAATGCCTACTCCAACCAACTCTCTCAATTACTCCATACAAATCCCCCTAGTTCTGATGTTCCCGACATGCAGTGGCAGCATATTGCGAATTCTATGACCACTGCCGCAACAACCGTACTGGGTTATGAAAAACCACGCTCAGACAAGCCCTGGTACGATGATGAATGTCGCGAAATGTCTGAGAAAATGGATGCTGCATACAAGGCAAAACTGCAGCCAATGGCGACGCGTGCGGTGACGGAGCGTTATAAAGAGAAAAGGAGGGAGATGAAACGCCTGTTCAAACGGAAAAAGCGCCTGTGGAAGAAAAGAGAGAGCCAGGATATCGAAAACTATAGGGATAGAGCTGAGGCCCGAAAGTTCTACCAAAACGTAAAAAGTAAAGGTTTTGGAACAGGGATCCCCACCTGTAAGGACAGAGACGGAAATCTGGTCACGGACACTCAAAGTGTGCTGCAAATATGGAGGGAACACTTTCAATCTCTTCTCGTTCCCGAAGGCAGCATAAGTGACGAAATCGCACCAATCATCGACGATGGAGTAGACTGTCCACCACCGAGCCAAAACGAGATCAGCACGGCAATTGCGCGGCTTAAAAATAATAAAGCTGCGGGAGCCGATGGACTGCCGGCAGAGCTTTTTAAAGCCGGCGGCGATGACCTGGTAACATGCATGCACCAGCTCATAAACACGATTTGGCTCAGGGAGTGCATGCCCGATGATTGGAATCTGGGTGTTCTATGTCCCGTGCTTAAGAAAGGCGATCCTAGTGTGTGTACCAACTATCGAGGGATTAGCCTTTTACCCATCGCATACAAGGTCTTGTCTAGTGTGTTATGTGAAAGACTAAAGCCCCTTCTGGCGAACCTGATTGGACCTTATCAGTGTGGCTTTAGACCTGGTAAATCCACCACCGACCAGATATTCACGCTACGACAAATCCTGGAGAAGACCCAAGAAATGCAGATCGATACCTACCATCTGTTTATCGATTACAAAGCTGCATTTGACAGTCCGATACGACAGAAATTGGATGGATGCTATTGCTGAGTTTGGTATCCCCGCAAAACTAATTCGACTCTGCGGGATGACACTGACTGACACGAAGTCTGCAGTGAAAATTGGCAAAAATCTGTCAGAGCCCTTTTTTTCTACCGAGCGAGGCTTTAGACAAGGCGACGGTCTGTCCTGCGATCTCTTTAACATCGTAATGGAGATGACCATGCGGAAAGCAGCAGTAAACAGGAATGGCACCATATTTAACAAAAGCCACATGTTGCTCGCGTATGCTGATGATATCGATATTATTGGACGTGGATTGCGAGATGTTACTGCGGCTTTTTCGAGCATTGAAAAGCAGTCGGCTGAAGTGGGTCTGGTGATAAACGAGGACAAAACCAAGTTATTTGTTTCAACGAACAAAGAGTCCACTCGTCTGGGACGCTGCGTGAATGTTGACAACTATAATTTTGAAGTGGTAGATGATTTTGTCTACCTTGGCTCCGCCATAAACAAAAATAATAATGTCTGCCTCGAAATCAAAAGACGAGTATTGATCGAAAACCGCTGCTACTATGCGCTAAGCAAGCGATTTAACGACAAAGCGCTCTCTCGAAGAACAAAGATCCAGCTTTACCAGACTCTGATCCTACCTGGCTTGCTCTACAGCGCAGAATCCTGGGTAATGACACAAGCGGATCAATCTATTCTGGGAGTCTTCGAGAGAAAAATACTCCGCAAAATATTTGGACCCATCATGGTGAACGGCGAGTACCGTCGTCGAATGAATCATGAGCTGTACAACGACATCGACGTGGTCAAGCGCGTTCAAATAGACCGAATGCGCTGGCTTGGACACGTTGTACGAATGGACGAAAACGCTCCGGCTCGAAAAGTCTTCGGCAATAAACTAGATGGGCAGCGCAGGAGGGGGCGACCAAAACTCCGATGGATGGACCAGGTGACGGAAATGTTAAGTAAGCTTGGTATGACGAACTATCTACGGAGCGCAAAAGACCGAAGCGCTTGGAATGGTTTTCTACGTGCGGCTACTGATAGATGAATTTCTGTTGTTGCTGCCAGTAAAGAAGAAGAAGAAGAATGTTAAAGCTCATGTCTATACACACATGCCCCCCGCTTCAATTGACGCATTGGAAGACAACATTGAAGCATTTGTTCATGAGATACCGGCCGAAATGTTGGAAAAAGTATACCAAAATTGGACTAAGCGGATGGACCATTTGAGGCGCAGTCACGGTCAACATTAGCATGAAATAATCTTCAAACATTAAATTATATGGACCGTAGTATCGTTTCAAATAAAGCTTCAATGCTTTTTCTGAATTTTATGTGTTTATTTTTTTTAAACTTTCCTATAGCTCTTAAAAAATCACCCTTTAGTTGTGTTTTGTAAAAGAAATTGTTAATCGTCCGTGATTGTTAATCGTTTCTAAAGTTAGTCATACTCTTAGTGCGAAAAAGTGTTCTTTACCTAAATATAAAAAAAACTTTTTTTAATCTATTATTTAAGTCTAAAGTCTGCCAATTATGAATGTTAGTCATGTAACGAAAATTGGTCTATATTATAATATTTCTTTAAATGTAAAAACTTTAATCTACAATAAAGTTATGTTTAAGTTTAACAATTAACGAAATAGAACTCAAGAAAAATTATTATTTTTTTTTATATAACATAGCTTTAACTTTAAAACATTTATTTAACTAAGTAGAACATGTTAAAATTTGTATAAACAAAGTTAATTTGAACTAAACCATAAATTAAATAGTAAAGGTTCGTTCTTTTAATCAAAGATCACTGTCGGTTTGCGGCATAAACCTAAATTTAAATTTAATCGAAGAAGAAGAAGAAGCAAGTTGAAGCCAATTTATATTTATACAGGAGTTTAATGCCAAAGAAACCGACATTAAACTTCAGCTAAAACAATTGGCCCTTGACAAAAATATTTTTTTATATAAAAAAAATATTAACACTTGTTGTTTTTTTTTGTGAACAAAAAGTTCAAATTTTTTTTTTTTTTTTTTGTTTTTTTTTTCTTTGTGTTTTATACTTACAGACTGCGTTTTACACGAATTTCAGTTTAAATTACGTTAAGATTTTAAACAGTTTTTGTTTTGTTTGTTTTTGGAATAAATCATAGGTTAGAGGTTTGTTTGGTTGGTCGTGAAAGAAAAAGCAAAGTGAGGTTTTACGAAATTTAGAAAAGTTATTGCACACACTATTAGTAAATAAAGAAAACAAAAACATATAATTAAAAAGAATAACTAAAACCCGTTTCCGTTAAATGAAATCATACACAGAAACCCAGTGTTAAATGAAAAACTAATGAGATTTTACATTGAAACACAGCAAACACAGGCGAAAAGGCTAAGGTCACAAGAAAGGTGAAGGATAAAATTAAATTCATAAACTTCCAGAGGTTATTACTGCCATTATAAATTGTTGTTATTATAATAACACACATTTTTTTATTATTTTTTGTTTGTTAAGGTATCGGCATTAACCGTTTTAACATAAATTAAATGAATTTATATTTTTTTAAATTAATTTTATATTTTTTTGTTGTCTTATTTTTTTTAATTTTTCTCTCTTGTAACCTCTTCCCCTTAACCCTTTTACTCTCACAATCAATCAATTTTTTCATTACTTACAATTTCTGCTAAGGCTGAAATAACTTTGCCCAATGTTGTCAGTGACTTATTAATGTTGGCGCCCTCTTTCAAGCGTGTTCCCTTAGCTCCTGTCGAATCAGCCCTCTCTGAACCGGCTAAATCGACCAAACTGATTTTCGACACTTTCTCTGTGGTCAAATCGGTCATGCCATCATGACGCCTTTGAGTGAAAAATATAGTAAAGACAGCATGTGAACGAGAACTAGTCTCGTTCATGTTCGTGGCGGCCACAGTACGAGCCTTATTGCCCTCATCGATGAGATCGTGTATGTCTTCATAGCTTGTAACGGCCAATTTGGAGAGATCTTCAACGTAGGGTCCCAGCAATGGATGTTCGCGGACACGTAAGTTGCCTTTATTTTTGGGATTCAATAGATCGCGTACACGTTCACAATAGATTTCCATGTAGGATACTTCGACCTGGAAGTAGGGTGTAAAAAAAAAAAGAATTGTAAACAATATTTTGATAGAATTTATAGCTTTATTTTCTTTAAAATTCAAATGTTTACTTTAATTTAAGGAAAAAAAATATAAAATAAATGCAAGAACTTAAAAATTAAAATAAAAAATTAAAAATAGAAAACTAGAAAACAAATGTAATCGAAAATTTAGATTTTTCATTAAAAAGAAATTTTTTAAAATTAAGTGAACAAAAAAATATTTTTTATAATATTGTAATAGAAGAATTTCAAATTTGTAAGAAAAACGTTAATTTAAATTTCGTATTTGTTTTTAAAAATATAAACTCATTTAACTAAGATAACAATTTTTTACATTATTTTATTTTATTTATAATTTATTTTTGAGAAATTTTTTTTTTCTGAAAAACATAATTTTGCTAAGGAGTTTTGGAAAAAGGCTTATTAATATTAAAAATTAAAATATTTAATTGTTTATATTTAGATTTAGATTTTTATTTAAAAAAAATAAAAGAATTTCGAATTTGTAAGAAAAACGTTATATCCAAATTTAAAATCCAGAATTTTTCTAAAAAACGGATATAAAAAGTAAATTTGCTTTTTTTATATGAAAGTTAATTAAATATTAATTCAATATTATTTAAAAAAAATATAACTCATCTGAATTCATTTTTACGAAAAAAATTTTTTGTTGCAAATAACTATCGTGGTAAAATTTTTAACTTGCAGTTCCTTTTTTAAAAAAAAATTTTTGATTATGCAATAAAAATATGTAATTATGACATTATTTTTAAAAAAACTTAAATTTAGCAATAAACCAAAATATTTTTCTAATTAAGTATATTTAAAACAAATTATTTTTCGCAAAAAACAAACTAAAAAATATTTTGTATTTAAATTTATATATTCTAAATTTATATAAAATTTGGAAAAAAAAACTTATTTAACTAAGATAACAATTTTTTACATTATTTTATTTTATTTATAATTTATTTTTGAGAAATTTTGTTTTTCTGAAAAACATAATTTTGCTAAGAATTTTTGGAAAAAGGCTTAGGCTTAATTAAAATATTAATATTAAAAATTAAAATATTTAATTGTTTATATTTAGATTTTTATTTTAAAAAAATAAAAGAAATTCGAATTTGTAAGAAAAACGTTATATCCAAATTTAAAATCCTCAATTTTTCTAAAAAACGGATATAAAAAATAAATTTTCTTTTTTTATATGGAAGTTAATTAAATATTAATTCAATATTATTTAAAAAAAAATATATAATTAATATAATTTTTTTGTTGCAAATAACTTTCGTGGTAAAATTTTTTACTTGCAGTTCCTTTTTTAAAAAAAAATTTTGATTAAGCAATAAAAATATGTATTTAAGACCTTATTTAAAAAAAAATTAAGTATATTGAAAAAAAAAATTTTTCGCAAAAAACCAATTATTTAAATTTATTTTGTATTTAAATTTATATATTCTAAACTTTTTTTAAAAAAAAAACCTTATTTTTTATTTCTAAATTTTTTGGAAATTACATATTTTTTAAAAATATATTTTCTTTTAAATATTTAAATTGACAAATCGCAAAATAAAAAAAATAAATTTTTGATTCATTTTTTGAGAAAATTTTTTATTTTTGTAAAAACAATCTCCAAAATTTTCAGAAAAATTTACCATAATTTTAAGAAAACATGGTTTTTGTTTTCGAAAATTTAAATAAAAAATTTTTTTTTTTCAAAATATTTGATTTTGAGAAGAAGATACTTTTTTTGGAAGGGAAGAAATATTTATTTTGAAAAAAAGATAAATTTTTATTTTATATGGAAGTTAATTAAAACAATTAATTCAATATTATTTAAAAAAAATTATATTACTCCTCTGAATTAATTTATGCCAAAAATATTTTTTTTTTATATTCCTTTTTAAAAAATTGTTTGATTATGCAAAAAAATGTGTTTTTATAAGATTATTTAAAAAAAAAAATTATTAAATAAAAAACCAAAGTATTTTTTTAGAATATTTAAAACAAATTATTTTTCTGAAAAAAGTTAGGGAAAAGTGCAGAATATGGGGAGGGAGCCCAAAAAAAAAATTCCACCCCATCCCAAATACGCCCCAAAGCACGAAAATCGAGGACAAAGTTGGCGTTAAGGCCCGGGGGCCCGGGAGGGGCAAAAAAGGGGCCCCTTGGGTTCTATGGTGACCCCCTTAAATGAAAGATATTTTCGAGACGAATCCAACAATGTTATTTTTAAGTTCCTACGGGTCTCCTGGACCCATTTAAATTTCCGGGATATACCAAAAAAAAAATTTGAACAAATCATGGAAAAAGTTAGAAAAATTTAAGGAAATAAATTGAAAAATTCTTTAAAAAAAAATAGAGAATCTTAAAACCGAGCGATTTTTAAAAAATAAAAAGAAATTCTGAAAAACCCCGTAAAAAATTTTAAAAAATGGGTAAAAATCATGGAAAATTAGAATAATTTAAGGATATGAATTGAAAAATTCCCTAGAAAAATGAAATGTCATCAAAAATATGTGATAATTTGATTTTTTTTTTTTTTTGAATTTTTAAGGTATTTAAAGGAAAAATTCAAAAAATATATTTTAAAAAAAATTAAGAAAAAGTCTAAAGAGAAATATTTGAAAGAAGAAAATTGATTAAAAAAAGGATAAAAGTGGAAAAAATTTGAAAAATATTTAAAAAAAGCTATGTACTGTAATTACATATTTTTTTTCTGATATATCCCTTTAAAATATTATTTGTTTTTTAAATTAGAGTTGTAACGATTTTTAAAAAAATCGCGCGATTTTTCAAAAAAAAAAATAAATTTTGGTATATTCCGGGAAAAATATTTTTTTTTGTAAATTAGAGTGAAAATGGTTATGTTGGGCGTAAAAGCGCCGCAGGCAAAAATAATTTTAAAAAAATTGCGCGTTTTTTTTAAAAAAAAATTTTTTTTTTTCGTATATCCCGGAAAATTTTTTTTTTTGTAAATCGCGCGATTTTTTTAAAAATATTTTTTTTTTGGTATATGCCGGAAATTCAAAAGGATCTAACTCGGTCCGTACGAACCTAAAAATAACATCGTTGGATTCGTCTCGAAAATATCTTTCATTTGAGTACCCGCACCTGGGGGGTCATCATAGTATCGAAAGGGGCCCCTTTTTTTACCCCCCGGGCCCCATGGGCCTGAGCGCCAACTTTGACCTACCATTCCGATGTTTGGGGAACAAGACGAAGACAATGCCATATTTTTTTTTTTAATCGGGCTCCCGCCTCATATTTTGCACTTCAGCCAAAAGTTATTTAAAAAAATAAAAACATTTTGATTTTGCAAAATATTTGAATTTTAGAAGAAGAATTTGTGTTTTTTTTTGGAAGGAAAGAAATTATTATATCGAAATGTTTGGAATTGTTGCAGAAAAATATGATTATTATATTTTGGATTAAACAGAAGATACAAAATTTTTTTCTCCTCGAAAATTTAGTTTATTGCCAAAAAAAAGAGTATTTTTTGTTTTTAAAATAAAATAATATATTCTAACAAACTTAGAAAACATAATTTTAAGAAGAAAATGGTTTTCAGTGTTGTCTTTAATTTTATTAATTTTTTTTAAAAAAATTCATCTTTGCAAAACATCCAAATTTGTGGAGGAAATATTTTTTTTGAAATTAAATAAATATTTTTATAGAAATGTTTGGAATTTTTGCAAAAAAATATAAAATATTTTTTTTCTTAAAATATTACTTTCTTAAGAAAAAAAATATTTAATTTATAGTTTACTAAATTTTTTGAAAATACCACTTGTAATAAAAAAAATTTGCAAAATATCTAAAATTTTTAGTAAAGAAAATTTTTCGGTAAAAACTAGACAGAGAAAAAAACCTTTTTTAACATTGTTTTATTAAAACTTAAATTACACTGTGATAGTCGAAAAAATGAACTTCGATGAATCCTTTTCGAACTATTAGGGTGGAGTCCAGTGAGTGCGAAAGTACATTTGGAAGTGTCAGATTAGCTCCAGTTTTTGAGAAATCGGTATAAAAAATCTTGAAAAAATGGCTAAAAATGGTCAAAATCGTTACTTTTGATCGAAAATAATGGTTTAAATTACGTGAAATTTTGAAAAAAAAAGTCAAATCATGCCGTAATAGAATGTTAAGAAGGCAAAAAAAACTTATGCAGTCGAATACAATTTTTTTAAATACCGCAGATTAGCTTTATTCATTTTTCATGGAAAATGGTATTTAAAAAAAATTTATTCGACTGTATTATTTTTTTTGGGTCAAAAACTATCACAATGTAATTTGTATTTTAAAAATTTGGATGTTGGTTTAAAAGTTATTGTCAAAAAATGGGGTCTTTTAAATTTGCTCGTTTAATAAGTTTTTTAGAATAATTTTTTTTTTGGAAATATATAATTTTTTCTGCAAAATATTCCAAAACTTTAGTTTAATTAAAAATATAATATTACTATAATATAACTTTCTTCTGAAAACAATGTTTCCATTTCAAATTAATAGTTTTTTCCAGATATAAATTAAAATAAGAAAACAAAAAAAAACAATTTTATTAAATTATTTTCCTTTTAAGGAAAAAACAATTTCGCACCTTAAATTTTGTGAATTTTTTCATTAGGAATTATTTACAATAAATTTTTGTATAAAAACAAATAGTTTTCGTCACCAAAAATTTTTCCTTAAAACATTATATGCCCGAACTGAAAATTTACCAGCAATTCGACCCACCCTACTTACAATTAATATTCCTTCCACTTACCGAATATTTCAAATCATCCGATTCCGTTGAGCGTATACGATTGAATAAATCCTTACAGATCATGGGTATGATACCCTCTTGATGTTCCTCCTGTTTACCCATCATGGTATAGGATTTACCGGCACCAGTCTGGCCATAAGCGAATATACACACATTATAGCCATCAAAGGAATGTTGCAGCATCTCCTCGCCAATGTCCTTGTAGACCATGGCCTGTGTGGAAAAGTCAGGATCACGGGGCTGAAGAAACAACAAAAGCCAAAATAGATTACTTTGAATTAAAAAAATATTTTGTAAAAAAAACTTACATCATGTGACCAATAGGAATAATCGAAATTGAAACGTTTAATGGCTTCACTGGAATTGGGTGGTACTTTTGGATTTGTTATGGCTGTAAGCAGAATGATTAATGGGAAAGATTTTCAATTGTGGCCGAAACTTTTATTAGTAAGCCTTAAATATATTTAAACATACCCGTAGTTTGGCCATCGAACATTTCGATGATACATTTTGATTCTCGTCCTATTTCCCGTGAGTTGAAGGGACGCACTCGAACCGCCACTTTAACCGAAGACATCTTGGCGGCGAGAGGCCCTAAATTGGCCTAATTTCGTAGAGGTGCAAAGAAACTGTTGTGGATCTAAAAGAAAAGAGAGCAATACCAAAAAAAATTAGAAGACAGTTTCAAAAATTTACAGGATTACTAGAGGATGGATATATAGTTACAAAAAGTCTCCCAAGGAGGAGACTTTTAACTTGATGTTAAATATTAAATAACAATTCATGTCTCGTCAATTTAACGAGACTTAAAGGACTACAGACAATGGCGAGTACAATTTTTTTTATTATTAAGAGAAAGGAATTTCTGAAAAAACTATATATTTTCAGGCACATGAATTAAAAATGGTTTTATGAGAAGAACTTCTATGAGAAAATTCGGTTGTCCTTTTTATCCTTTTTTTTGGATCTCATGAATGAGATAAGGGAAAGCTTCTCGCAAACCCTTTATACCCGTCTTACATTAGGCAGACTAAACCGATAATTCATCCGATTGGAAGCGGCTCGAAGGACCGAAAACAATGTGGAAAACCATTTCAATAATGTGGATGAGTAAAAACTTCGTTTACATTTGAATCGAAACTCATTGTTATTATGGCATTCTGCGGAGCACTAAGATCGGGCACGGTGGCATAATAAGCCAGTCTTCTTAAATGATACAACTGTTATGAAAAGATGAAGAAAATGCGAAAGAAACGTTGAAGATACCCGCAAACGATGTAAGAGCCTTGATCTAAGGATATGAAATTCTGTACAGAGACATCACCGCTAATGTACTGCGACATCTTTTACATTTGTTATGCATAAAGACACGAATTAGGATGTGGATTTATAGTTGGCAGAAGATTTTGATATCTATAACTAGTGGACCTGGCAATGCTTCGCTATTGCATAATTGACAAAATATTACAAAATTAACTTAATATAATACACAAATATCAATTAAAATTGGATCACAGTTATAAAAGCTATGCACATGCCACTTTCAAACATACTTTGGCAACGTTTCCTTAACTCAATAATAATATGTTTGGCTTGCCTTATCTGTACACCAAATTTCATGTCTCTAGGATAAAATTATTACAATTGCTGTCTGCAATATTGTAATTGTAGTGGCGAATACTACCTGTGTACCAAATTCTATTTTTCTAGGGCTGAGATTCGATTTCAGTTTTGCCACGCCCTCCACCCACTGATTACTAATAAAAATTTGGTCAGAAAATGTCTCTCTACGGCTAAAGTACAAATTGGCTACGTTAAATTCGCCCATTAATCGGAAATTAAAATTTTCATTGCATATTCATATTCGTGTTTTCATATCATATCATATTGTATTTATGTATCATATTGTATATATCATAGCTCTAAAAAAAAGTTTTGCCATTACCAATATGCCTACAGGGTCCAAAACTAAAATTTCGTCTGCATATTCATATTTGTGTTGTCGAGTACTATCTGGATATTAAATTGTATGTCTCTAGCTCTAAAAAAAAGTTGTGCCACGCCCACTTCGCCAATTGGGCCAAAATTAAAATTTCGTCTGCAAATTGTGTGTTCGAGCACTATCAGGGTATAAAATTGTATCTCTCTAGCTTTGAAAAAGTTTTGCAAAGCCCACTATGTCCATTGGATTCAAAAATAAAATTTCGTCTGCATATTCATATTCGCATTGTCGAGAACTATATGGGTTTCAAATTTTATCTCTCTAGCTCTAAAAAAAAATTTTGGCACGCCCACTATGCCTGTTTGGCCCAAAATAAAAATGTCGTCTGCATATTCATATTCGCGTTGTCGAGAAATATAGAGGTACCAAATTTTATCTCCCTAGCTCTAAAAAAAGTTTTGCCACGCCCACTATGCCCGTATGGCCCAAAATAAAAATTTCGTCTGCATATTCATATTCGTGTTGTCGAGCACTTTCTGTGTATCCAATTTTATCTCCCTAGCTCGAAAAAAAAAGTTTTGCCACGCCCACTCCGCCCATTGGGTCCAAAATTAAAATTTCGTCTGCATATTCATATTCGCATTGTCGAGAACTATATGGGTTTCAAATTTTATCTCTCTAGCTCTAAAAAAAAATTTTGGCACGCCCACTATGCCTGTTTGGCCCAAAATAAAAATGTCGTCTGCATATTCATATTCGCGTTGTCGAGAAATATAGAGGTACCAAATTTTATCTCCCTAGCTCTAAAAAAAGTTTTGCCACGCCCACTATGCCCGTACGGCCCAAAATAAAAATTTCGTCTGCATATTCATATTCGTGTTGTCGAGCACTTTCTGTGTATCCAATTTTATCTCCCTAGCTCGAAAAAAAGTTTTGCCACGCCCACTCCGCCAATTCGTGTTGTCGAGCACTTTCTGTGTATTCAATTTTATCTAACTAGCTCGAAAAAAAGTTTTGCCACGCCCACTCCGCCCACTGTCCCAAAATAAAAATTTCGTCTGCATATTTATATTCGCGTTGTCGAGTACTATCTGGGTATCAAATTTTATCTCTCTAGCTCTAAAAAAGTTTTGTCACGCCCACTCGGCCCATTGAGTCCAAAATTAAAATTTCGTGTGAATATTCATATTCGTATTGTCGAGCACTTTCTGTGTATTCAATTTTATCTCCCTAGCTCGAAAAAAAGTTTTGCCACGCCCACTCCGCCCACTGTCCCATAATTAAAATTTCGTCAACATATTCATATTCGTGTTGTTAAGTACTATCTGGGTATCAAATGTTATCTCTCTAGCTCTAAAAATGTTTTGTCACGCCCACTCCGCCCATTGGGTCCAAAATTAAAATTTCGTCTGAATATTCATATTCGTGTTGTCGAGCACTTTCTGTGTATTCAATTTTATCTAACTAGCTCGAAAAAAAGTTTTGCCACGCCCACTCAGCCCATAGGGTCAGAAATTAAAAAAATTATAGCCTACGGTAGTTTCCATATAGTACACTAACTTTCTTCCAAATTTTATTGAAATCGGTTCAGCCGTTTAGGCGTCATTGAGCAACAAACATACAAACAAACAAACAGACAGACAGACATTCACATTTATAATATTATTAATAGGAAGGATAGCCACTATTCACAACAAATAGCCAATATCCGAATCAAGGCGAAATATTTTTACATCACTCTGATTTGTGTATACGCCCTTACGGAAAACAAAGACGAGATCACTAAAGATGCATTCTGTGAGTGCGTGGAGGAAACTTCTTTTTGTAATGCTAAAATAGAAAGGGAAGCTGCTCTTGGTTTAGCAGTCGGTGTACACAACAACACCTCCGATAACGGATTCAGATTGGTTAGCTTAGCTTTGACAATAAACATGGTAGTAAGTGGAACTAGATTCTCGCATAAAGATTTCCACAAGGCAACCTGGATATCTTCAGATCAAAAGGCAAGAAACCAGGCTCAAAAAGCTCGTAACCAAACGCAAAGGAAGCCAGACATCACAAAGGTGCATACCACCGAGATAGCCAATGCCCATTCTAACCAACTCTCTCTCATTTACTTCAAACAAAATCCCCTAATTCTGATGTTCCCGACACAAAGTGGCAGCATATTGCGAATTCTATGACCACTGCCGTAACGACCGTACTTGGTAATAAAAAACCACGCTTAGACAAGTCCTGGTACGATGAGGAAAGTCACGTAATGTCTGAGGAAATGGATGCTGCTGTGACGAAACGACTTAATGAGAAAAGAAGGCAGACAAAACGCCTCATCAGACGGAAAAAGTTTCTATGGAAGAAAAGAGAGAACCAGGATATCGAAAATTACAATGATAGAGCTGAAGCCCAAAAGTTCTACCAAAAGATAAAAAGCAAAGGTTTTGGAACAGGAATTCCCACCTGTAAGGACATAGATGGAAATCTGATCACGGTCATTCAGAGTGTGCTGCATATATGAAAGAAACAGTTTCGTACTCTGCTCATTCTAGAAGGCAGCATATGTGTCGGACTCATGCCAATCATCAACGACAAAATAGATTGTCTACCAACGAGCCAAAACGTGATTATCACGGCAATTACACGGCTTAAAGCCAATAAAGCTGCAGGAGCCATGTTATGTGAAATACTAAAGCCTATGCAGTGAATCTGATTGGACCCTATCTGTGTGACTTTAGACCTGATAAATCGATGGCCGACCTGATATTCACACTACGACTACGACAAATCCTGAAGACACAAGAAATGCAAATCGACACCTAACATCTGTTTATCGATTACGAAGCCGCATTCGACAGTCCGATACGAAAGAATAAGATAATATGGCTGAGTTTGGTATCTCTGCGAAGCTAATGCCACTTTGCGGGTCATCAGTAAAAACAGGCAATAATCTGACAGAGCCATTTTCTACCAAGCGAGACTTTAGACAAGTCGATAGTCTGTCATTGCCTTGCGATCTCTTTAACATCATAATGGAGATGATCATGTGGAAACACCACATGTATACCATATTAAATAAAACACACATGCTGCTCCCCTATGGCAATGATATAGATATCATTGGCTGAGTACTACCGGATGTTACTGCGGCCTTTTCAAGCATTGACAAGCAATTGGCAGAAGTGAGTCAAAACGAAGTTATTTGTTTCAACGAACAAAGATCCTACTCGTTTGAGACGCTGCGTAAACATTGACAACTACATTTTTGAAGTGGTAAATGATTTTGTTTACCTTGGCTCCGCCGCACAGTGGCGCCATATGAGTTCTGTCGTTGCAAAAATCATGACTTTTGAACCAAAGGAGATGATCAAAAAATTTAATAGGCATATGATAGATAACACACTGTAACAAAATGGAAACAATTTTAAGGCCCTTGGGCAGTGACCTAGTGCATGTTATAGGTCTGGTCGAGTACACCATGACCTTGTATACCAAAGATTCCTAACACCCTTAAAAACTTGACTTACGGCTCAAAAACCGGGTTTTCGGATCTTTCCTCACTTATAAGTTTATAACTCAGTCAATTCTTAACTGAGTTTTGATTTCTTAACCTTTATGAAAAGAAGAATTCTAAATCTTTCCAAAGATATATTTATATAGAATAAATGTCTCATCTTATAGTTTAGCAAATTGAAATTTTTGAAAAAATCAATTCTATCGAAATTTATTGATGACGGCCGTGGCATAGTGGTTAAAACACGCGACTACCATGCGGGAGATCACAGGTTCAACTCCTGGCTCCAGTTATCTTAAAAAATAAAAGAAAAATGTTCTTTCATTGTCGGCTCCCCAGTATAAGTGTCGAGTCAATCGGCATGTCTAGTAAGAGCTTCTCAAACAGTGACGTTCGCATTCGTCAATAAACAAGTAGGTGCCGTTAGTTGTGAATCTCATTCATGGGGTGTAAAGGGAAATTAAGTAAGTAAGTATGGAAAGTAAAATAACATATTTTTTCAAATGTTAAAATTGTTTTGTTGTGATTAACAATTATTCCGACTTGTCTCTGTATTATTCAGATGTCTATGTCTATAGTACGTTTAGATAATAAATAAATGTCTTATTATTCTCTTGTGTTTAAATCAGGCATGTCAAACTATATCTATATATTCCCATCGTGTCACTCGTTGACCAATTGCGCAGCAGAGGAATCTGAGCATGTATGTATATAAAAATTCGGCTACCGCACTTATGTGCGAGCATGCCTGGTTTAAATGTATAAGTAATTCTATATAATTGAAATCAATATAAAGCACAATTTTAGCAAATTTTTCGAGTATTTATATTATGTCACACCAGTCACATTAAAAAAAATTTTTCATATTATAATGTTATTTAGTTGAAGCCAATAAAAATCACAATTTCAGAAAATTTTTCGAGTGTTTATACTATGTCACACCCGTCACATTTCTCAAAAAGTTTTTTTTTCGAAATATATACTTTAAAAACAATCCAAAACAGTTAAAACAACTATATGCAGCAAAATAATTGTGCGCGTTGGTTTTACTGATATTTTTACAGAGTACAACGTGATAGTCATATTTCTTTTAATCCCTAATATTATATGTAAGGTCTTACCCGGCACAGTCTTATAATGGTCATTTTGAGCAGAAATCATGTTCTTCATGTTTCTGCCAGCATTATTGGAAATCACAGACTTTTTTAAAAAATATATTTGAATTGTAACGAAAAAATTTAGTATCACGGTCACACCCGTCACAATGGAATTACCCAATTCTAAAATGCATTTTTTTTTTAATCGAATAATAATTGATAAAGAGATGTTATTTGCAGTATAAGAATTATTCTGCGATCTTATTATACATAGAATAGTCAGGTCGGACACCGTTTGTTACTGTCCAATTGTAATAAACCTTTTTTTAGTCACTGTAATATTATTTATTCACACAGTTTTGTATATTTACATTTTTGTTCTTCTTTTTTCCTATTTTTTCTACAATGCATTTCATAAAAAATTTCGTATTATAATGTTTAGTTGTAGCCAATAAAAAAAGCACAATTTCAGCAAATTTTTCGAGTGTTTATACTATGTCACACCCGTCACATTTTTCAAAAAAAATTTTTGCGTAATGTAATGTAATGTTATTTAGTTGAAGTCAATAAAAAACACAATTTCAGCAAATTTGTCGAGTAATTATACTATGTCACAACCGTCACATTTATCAAAAAGTTGTTTTTTTCGAGATATATAGTATATTTAAAACAATCCAAAACAGTTTAAACAACTATATGCAGCAAAATAATTGTGCGCGTTGGTTTTACCGTTAGTTTTACATAATACAACGTGATAGTCATATTTCTTTTAATCCCTAATTTGTAAGGTCTTACCCAGAAGGTCTTAGCAGAAATCATGTTCTTTATGTTTCTGCCAGCATTGAATTGTAACGAAAAATTTTAGTATCAAGGTCACACCCGTCGCAATGGCATTACCCTATTCTAAATGCATTTATTTTTAAATCGAATAATAATTGTATATATATATATATATATATCAAACCTTTGTTGTCTTTATTCAAATACTTTAAATTTATTTCTTATTAAATAGAAATTGTCCTCTGTGTCTGCATATTTTTTTAATATTAAATTATTATCTTACAGCAATTTCGCCCCCAATTTCTTGAAAGTTTTTCTTGTCTTTCTCTAGACATAGAACAAGGGTGCCATTGTCTAAGGGCCATTGAACGCAGTTTTTTTTTTTAAATTATATGCGATTTTCTTTTCGATCCTTTGTACATAATTCACTGTGACCTCTTCGCTTTAGAGGAATTTCACCTGTGATTGTGGCCCCTAACAAAGAATCTTCAACGGTTCTCCTCGACGGCGCGAACACAAAGAGCAACTTATGTTTCTTTGGCAACAACTACTCTTGACTATTTTTGCAACGCATTCCTTTATTTCACACACACACACACACACGGTGGTGTACCACACGGTGCCGTGCCGTGCTCTCCTACCATATCATAATTTCTCTGCAATCTGTCGTAGTTGCCACCGAAAAAATTTATCGTAAATAGCTCGACTATATTTCATTTTTTATTTCCAACAACTTTAGCTATACAGTAAAAAGGATAACAATAAATCACTTGAATGTGCTAACAACAAAAACAGAGCATAAGTTCCACATAAGTTACATTTGCAGTGGTAGGTAGCTGATTGTTGTTTTCTTCTCTTTTATTCTACTTCCAGTGCGCACATAAAATCCACAATGAGAGTTGTAACATTACGAGTCTAACTGGGGTTGGTGGGTGGTTGGAGGTTGTTCGCTTCCAGTATTTGTTGCATGAGTCATAGCACGCAAAAGGATATAAGGCAGGAGAGTCAAAAGATGTTTTTTTTGTTTGTTTTGTTGTAACTTGAAAGCAAACTCACAGAAAAAAATCAATGGGGCGAAGTCATCAAAGTTGAAGTTGTTGAATTGCATTGTGGCAATAACAATTGTATGAAGGAAGGGAGAATATAACGAAACAGTTTGAGTCATTTTTATATAAATTTAGTATTTTGTGAATGGCCGAAAAACTTAAGGACCAAACCTTATGTGTTGGACAACAACAACATGGATTCAATTGATTATGTCCCAAGTTGTCATATACTTTTTTTCCAGTCATGTAACAAATAATTGTAAAAAATAAATAATTTCGGTCAATTGCGGTCATTTCTAGAAATTAAAGTGACTTACAGCACTTTAGCATACTGTCCCTAAATGAAGCGAAGTACCTATTTAGTAATCCATGACATTAATATGACATTGTAAGCGAGCGATCTAAGTACTTAGAATGTCAAGCGTGCGTAATGTAAAAAACATCGTCTACTCATTATAGCTCCGATTAAAATGGCACCTACTGACATCGTCGCTTAATTCGTAATCAAGCGTGTTATTAAGCTCGCTTAACACTGCGCTTGTATAAAGTAATTGCAACTGAAATGGCACTAACTGACATCGTGGCTTACTTTGTAAGCGAGAGCGCACCGATAAAACGGCCTATGACACTCCTATGCTAAATTTAAGGGGGGAATATAAGCGAGACAATCATCACTGATAGCTACTAAATATAGCTGACATCAGCGGTTAAGTAATGGGTATTTTAACCGCTGAGCACTTATAAAAATAGATTCAAAATATTTAAACTCATTTCAAGACCTTCCTAACATTTCGCTACTTTTTAGATGGGACATCAAACAAACGGGGCATTCATTTGGTACTGAGTTTAATTTTTGCTTCGCTTTATAACTGCAAGAAAAATGGATTTAAAAGTATAAATGGGAGACATAGCAACAGTCAAAACAATGTCTTAAGTCCTGATGTTATACTTATGACTATAGATCCGCTTGAATTTGGGAGAGAGCCTGGGTTATGCTGAATGTAAGAAATTCGCGATTGCGGATTGTTGAAAAAGCCATGGTAAAACTAATAGATAGGACAACACAGTACAACATATGATTTCAGGACTCAATTCTGATAATTGCATGTGAAAGTAATCCCAAAAATAAAAACTTCTGCATGATTCGTTATATCAAGTTGGCTGCATTATTATTTTAATAACCATACGAATTTTTTTGTTCAAGGTGGATTTTTAGCACTATTTGGTACAAGAAAATTACTTTTTAGTACAATAAAAGAACATTTTGGGTACAAGAAAAGTACTTTGTGAAACAATACACAAACTTTTTGATAAAACAAAAGTACTTTGCTGTCCTATTAAATACCTTTGATATAAAAAAAATATTTTTGGTACAATAAAACTACATGTTGGTACACAACTCACAACTCGTTGATACAATAGAAGTACTAATAAAATTACTTACTGGTACAATTAAAGTTCCTTATGGTACAAAAATAGCACTTCTTGACAAAATCAAATTACTTATTGGTACATTTTAAGTACTTTTTAATAGAATAAAAGTACTTTTTGTTAAAATAAAACTACTTTGTGGTATAATAAAAGTACTTTTTTAATTATTTTTTAAATAATTGCAATAAAATAACTTTATGTACAGTAAAAGTACATTTTGGAATAATAACATTTTTGTACAATAAAATGTCTTTTTGTAACAATAAAAATACATAAAGGTACAACAAAAGTACTTTCTTGTTGAATAAAAGTATTTTCTGGTTATTGGAAGTACTTCTTGCTACAAAAACGGACTTATTAGTACATTTAAAGTACTATTTGATACACAAAGAGTACTTTAAAGTATAAGGAAACCCTATTTTGGTACACTTAAAGCACATTTTGGTAAAATAAATGTACGCTTTCGTAAAATTTCGTAGTCAAATAAAATATTGAATGTTTTAATAAAAGTACTTTTTGGCATAGTAAAAGTACTTAATTGTACATTAAAGGTACTTTTGATACAATAATAGTACTTTCAGGTATAATAAAAATTCTTTTTAATGCTCTAAAAGTACCTCTTGGTACAATAAAAATACTTTCAGCTACAATAAAAAAACGTTTTTGTTTAATAAAAGTACTTTTTGGTTTAGTAAAACTACTTTTTGGTACAATTGAAGTACTTTATGCAAAAAGTACTTTTTGAAACAATAAAACTAGTTCTGCGTGCAATAAAAGTACTTTTTGGTACATACCAAACACTTTAGGATACAATAAAAGAACTTTTTAGTTCAATAAAAGCGCTTAGTAATACAATAAACATATTTTTTTGTACAATAAAAGTACTTTTCAGTACGAAAAAAAGTAATTTTTGATAATTAAAGAGTACTTTTTGGCTGACAAAAGCTCTATTTGTTACAACAAAAGTACTTTTTAGTACAATGAAGGTACTTTTTGGTATAATTGAAGTACACTAAAGTGGTAATTGGTACATTAAAAGTACTTTTTGATACAATAACAGTACTTTTTGTTATAACAATTAAGTATTAAACTATATTAATTACTTCACAATCCAAGAAAAACTGCACTTGTAATCTTAAAAACTCCAAATATCTGATCATATATAGGCTGTCTTATCAGTGATAAGTAGAAAATTGGTCATTGGTGATGATTTTGAATGATGACTCGTACCCAAGTAATGTACTATACGTAAATATGTAGCGAGTTTGCATATGAAACTGGCATATATATATATATATATACTAGCATTTCCGGCTCGCGTTGCTTCCCTGATACTTATTATAAATTTTCTTGAGATTAAAGCAAAATAGTTAAAATGTAAACGTTATAAATTTATTTGTTTTTACCCATATTAATTAATTTAGCTTCAGTTGTCTGGTCTTGATGGTGGTGTCAGTTACGCCTTCTCTTTCTGTTTCGTGTACCATAAATGTCAAAATAACTCCACACGGGTAACATGTACTCATACAAGGGTACATTTTTACCATTAAAGGTACTAATTTTACCCATAAAAGTAAAAAATTTCGAAAACAAACTCTTTGACGTAACTCTCTTATTCTAAAGAGAGCATGATCTGGGTCATTTAACCAGTTTTATCTCTTTATTCGACCTTGTTACACCTTAAAGCAAGAATTTCGAAAAATCCCTTCAAATCGCACCAATATTCTCTATAAACCAATTTTCACTATTATACCTAAGGCTGATTGGTTTCGGCCAGAGTACCAGTTTTATCCCTTCTTTTTCACTTGTTTACCCTTAAGGGTAATAACTTTACCCATAAAAGTAAAAAATTTGGAAAACAAACTCTTTGACGTAGCTCTCTTATTTTAAAGAGAGCATGACCATATACATGATCTTGGTCATTTAACCAGTTTTATCTCTTTTTTCGACCTTGTTACACCTAAAAGCAAGAATGTCGAAAAATCCCTTCAAATCGCACCAATATTCTCTATAAACCAATTTTCACCATTATACCTAAGACTGTTTGGTTTCGGCCAGAGTACCAGTTTTATCTCTTCTTTTTTACTTGTTTACCCTTAAGGGTAATAACTTTACCCATAAAAGTAGAAAATTTCGAAAACAAACTCTTTAACGTAGCCCTCTTATTCTAAAGAGAGCATGACCATATACATGATCTGGGTCATTTAACCAGTTTTATCTCTTTTTTCGACCTTGTTACACCTAAAAGCAAGAATTTCGAAAAATCCCTTCAAATCGCACCAATATTCTCTATAAACCAATTTTCACTATTATACCTAAGGCTGTTTGGTTTCGGCCAGAGTAACAGTTTTATCCCTTCTTTGACCTATTTACCCCTAAAAGTACAAATTAAAAAAAAATACCTCAGAGTAGCTCTCTAAATCATGCCCATTTTTCTCGATGGTGTATCAGTTTTATCACTTTTTCGGCCTTATTACCCGTAAAAGTACGAATTTCAGAAATCCTTTCGTTTCGCACAACTTTTCTATAAATAAAACATTCAACCCTGTTTTCGCGATAATGCCATTGTTTCTAGACGATAGTATAAGTTTCATTTGACCTAATTGACCTTTTTCACTCACATACGTCACGAAAGGAACGTACATGCCAAATTTAAAGGTTCTAGCTTTGGCCGTTTTGGCTGGGGAGTGATCAGTCAGTAGTATTATAGAAATTGTGAAAATTTTATTACAATCGGTCCGTTAATATGACCGATATAAGCATTTTATAAAAAAAAGGCGTGGCACCGCCCATTTTCCAGCGAGACGTAATTCTCTTATAGCAGAAACATATGTAAATCCCTTCTTCATACCTCTAACGGCTCGTGAGATATGACTGATTAAAATGTCGGTATGTATAGGCGATGCCCCGCTTCATTGTTTAACTATGTTTTAATGAAGACTACGATAGATGCCCTACGGATAGTACCACAAAGGGAAAATTTCATTTCAATCGGTCCATTTATTTGACTCATGTAACAATTCATCCCGCAGAGTCGAATAAGTTTTGCGGGGTGGTACACACACTAGGATCGCCTTTCTTAAGCACGGGACATAGGACACTCAGATTCCAATCATCGGGTATGCACTCCCTGAGCCAAATCGTGTTTATGAGCTGGTGCATGCATGTGACCAGGTCATCGCCGCCGGCCTTAAAAAGTTCTGCCGGCAGTCCATCGGCTCCCGCAGCTTGATTATTTTTAAGCCGCGCAATTGCTGTGCTGATCTCGTTTTGGCTCGGTGGTGGACAGACTATTCCATCGATGGTGCGATTTCGTCACTTATGCTGCCTTCGGGAACGAGAAGAGACTTAAAGTGTTCCCTCCATATTTGCAGCACAATCTGAGTGTCCGTGACCAGATTTCCGTCTCTGTCCTTACAGGTGGGGATCCCTGTTCCAAAACTTTTACTTATTACCTTTTGGTAGAACTTTCGGGCCTCACCTCTATCCCTGTAGTTTTCGATATCCTGGCTCTCTCTTTTCTTCCACAGAAAAATTCGAGCTGTATGGGGCGGTGCCACCCCCTTTTTACCCCTTGCAGTCCGAATTTTCAAATAACCTTCCTTAGTGCGCGCCTACGTCATAAACGCAACCTGTATTTCAAATTTTAATGTTGATGTTTCAGCCGTTTGAGCTGGGGAGTGATCAGTCAGTCAACCAAGCCTTTTATATATGTGTTTAACGTATGAGAATTATCAATATTATGCGTATTTAATATTAATCATACGCACATCGTTGCAATACTGTTTATAGTTTAATAATAGAATATTATCTGAAAATAGTCCTTAGGTAAAAAACACGAGGTGTTTGCTACAAAATTAAAAAAAACCCGTATACAACAAATATTTATAAGTTCCTTTAATTTCGGGTGAAGCGTAGAGCTATCTACAACAATGATTAACCAATTTTAAACAATATAAATCGATTCAGAATCCTTGAGCGACGCCTTGTTACAGGACGATAAGTTTTTACGGTTGCGACCTCAGTTTTTCTTGAATTGTAAACGTTATCGTTGAATTGCTAAGAAAATTTAGTATCAAACGATATAAATTACTTCACAATCAATGAAAAACTGCTTTCGCAACCTTACAAATACTAATCATAATTAATCATGCCCAAACATTTCTTTGTTTTTTTTCCAAATTTATTCTCAACTTAAAAAGACAATTATGTAAATAATTACAAATATTTTATTTTCGGGATATTCATAACTACTTTTTCAATATAAGATTTTAAGATAAATCAAACTCGTTCAATGAGGTTCGAATGAAAAAAGTCGGCATGCTTTCCTGATTGTCCTAATAATGCACCTACAAAAATTTAAACTCATTGTCATTGTCCATGAATTGAAACGGGTTCGTTCATACGAATAGTTACTGTTTCTATATTTGGGGTATTGAAAATTTCAAAGGTAGAAGAGTTTTCAACTAAAAAATTGTTCAGTAATGAAAAAATAGCCTTTTTTCCCATATTTCTGCAATTTTCAGCACTGGATCCAAATTTTTTGGGTCGGTCTATTTGAGACTGTTTTTGCTCTGGTTTAGATCTACAACTTTGCCGAAGACGAAAAGAAAAAATTCCGAACAGTTTATGAAATATGGACTCCTTAAAAATGGTCGAAAAATCGTGTTGGGGTGAAAATATTGGAGTATCCATAAAAAAATGTTTCGATGTACTGGGGCCAAGTCGTTTAGGGATTTTTTTAGTTTCGGTATATACTTCCAGAATAGCTGAGTACGAAGGTGGCACCAGACGATGACCTAAGAAATCTTGCACTGTGTTATATACCCCAATATTTCCTATTCATTTTTGTATAACATAATTATATTAATTTTATGTTTATATACCAAAATTTCGTTTAAAAATATTACCTTATATTTTTTATATTAATCCCAGGGATGATAAACTGTTGATCTTTCTTATAACACCATTAGATTTGCAACATTATGCACTTTATATTATATTTTTTTTTTGTTCACTATTATTTTCGTGATTTAATAGATTTTGTCGTATTTATTTTATTGGTTTTTGTAATCACTTTAATTTACACTGCAGGCTATAATTGAGCACAAAAATTAGGGTTGGTTTAAGTTTAAAGATGTAAGTAAAATAATTTTTTTATTATGTATTTTTTTTTTTTTTGTTATTTTATGGAATAATGAAGTTACAACCATGCACATTTAGATTTGAAATAAAAAATATAACAAAATATTAATATAAATAAATAAAATAAATAAAAAATTATATAAATAATGAAAGTATGTGAAATGACTAAAAAATAATTTAAAAAAATTAAAAATATTAATTAAGTAAAAACAACTACAACTATTGCAGCTATAAGTCTATATGGTATAGACATAAATAATTCCGATATAAATCATACATTTTTAAATGTGTCACAATATCACATAACAATAAGTGCCGCCTTTAAAAAAAAATTCTTTATTACTATTTCCACAGAAATCTAAAATAATACTAAAAATATATAGGCTGTATCATCTGTTATAAGTAAAGGGTGATTTTTTTAGCTATTATCTTTTTGGCAACACTGGTTTAAACAGCTGACGCACGTTTCGTGTTTTGTTTCACTGTCAAACATCTTTAGTATGGTCTATAATTTAACCATGAATCGTCTTACAAACGAACAACGCTTGCAAATTATTGAATTTTATTATCAAAATGCGTGCTCTGTAAAGAAAGTTCATAGCGCTCTTCTTTCATTTTATGGTCAGTTTAATCGACCCACTGAAGCGGCTATTCGGGCTATTGTGACTAAATTTCGCACCAAATTTACATTGTTGGACATTAAACCACCAACACGCTTACGTAGACTGCGAAGTGAATAAAATATCGCAGCTGTATCGGCCAGTGTTAATGATGACCATCAATTATAGATTCGTCGCCTTTCGCAGCAATTGGGCCTATGTTACTCAAAAACGTGGAAAATTTTGCGGAAGGATTTAGGTGTGAAGCCTTTCAAAATACAGCTGGTGCAAGAATTGAAGCCGAACGACCTACCGCAACGTAGAATTTTTGGTGAATGGGCTCTTGGAAAGTTGGCCGAAGATCCACTTTTATTTCGAAAAATTGTGTTCAGCGACGAAGCTCATTTTTGGCTCAATAGCAACGTTAATAAGCAGAATTATCGATTTTGGAGTGAAGATCTGCCAGAAGCATTGCAAGAGCTACCAATGCATCCAGAAAAAGTCACAGTTTGGTGCGGTTTATGGGCTGGTGTCATCGTTGGACCGTACTTCTTCAAAGATGATGCGAATCGTAACGTAACTGTGAATGGTGAGCGCTACCGTGAGATGATATCCAACTTTTTTTTTACCAAAATGCAAAAGCTTGACTTGCATGACATGTGGTTTCAACAAGACGGTGTCACATGCCACACAGCACGCTTAACAATGGACTTATTGAGAGGCGAGTTCGGTGAACATTTTATTTCACGTTCGGGACCGGTCAATTGGCCGCCTAGATCGTGCGATTTAACGCCTTTAGACTATTTTTAGTGGGGCTATGTTAAAGCTCATGTCTAGACACACATGCCCGCTTCAATTGACGCATTGGAAGACAACATTGAAGCATTTATTCATGAGATACCGGCCGAAATGTTGGAAAGAGTATGCCAAAATTGGACTAAGCAGATGGACCATTTGAGGCGCAGTTACGGTCAACATTTGCATGAAATAACATTACATTATATGGACCGTACTATCGATTCAAATAAAGATGTCATGCATTTTTCTGAATTTTATGTGTTTTTTTTAAACTTTCCTATAGCTCTTAAAAAATCACCCTATACATGTGCGCCACCTATGGATATATTATTGCACTATACTCATATTGTAAACTATGGCTGTTACGTTAGCAACAGCTGGTAAAAATTTCAATGCAAATGATTGCAAGCTATACGAAGTTGACAAAACAAACAGACACACACACAAAACCCACAAAATTACCAACAAAATATTTTTATTTATACATTTCAAAAATCTGTAAAAAATTTTATAAGTATTGTACAGCACTTTTATTCATTTTTAGTCAACTTTATAGATAGTTGAAGCAATTTTTTTAACTTTGTTTTGTATGATGTACATGTTCGCCACCTATGGATATATTATTGCACTATACTCATATTGTAAACCATGTCTGTTAAGTTAGCAACAGCGTGTTGAAATTTCATTGTAAATGGCAGGAAGCTATAGGAGGTCATATAAAACAAACAGACACACATTGGTTTAGAGTTCAACTCTTCTTCTCAAAAACCAACAAAATTTATAAAAAAAATGTGTAATTATTTATCAAACTAATACATAAATACGTAAAGTTTTTTAAAGTATCGGACAAGAGTCTTGCTATTCATATTCAGTAAACTTTGCAAACAATTGAAGCCATTTTTTCTAACTTAGTTTGGTATGATGTACATGTGCGCCACATATAGACATGTTTTTGCACTATACTCGTATTGTAAACAATGGCTGTTAAGTTAGCAACAGCTTGGTGAAAATATCAATGCAAATAGTTGAAAGGTATAGGAGCTTATACGCAACAAACAGACACACACACTGGATGTCTTTTAAATTTGTGTTTCTTAAGAAAATTCGAAAAATTGCTAATATATAAGACACAACTGGGCAAAATTCCACAAGCTTTGGGGGTACTTACAAAACACACCGACACACATTGGTTTAGTTTTAAATGTTTCGACAAGCGCCTTTTTATCACATTTCAGTAAACTTTACGTATAGTTGAAGCGATTTTTTTTCTACCTTCGTTTTGTATGATGTACATGTGCGTCATATATAGACATGTTTTTGCACTATACTCGTATTGTAAACTATGGCTGTTATGTTAGCAACAGCTGGTGAAATTTTAAATGCAAATGGCTGCAAGCTATAGGAGTCCATACAAAACAAACAGACACACATCGGTTTTTTTTTGTATTGAATATTTGAGAAATATTGAAAATTAGAAAAAAAAAATAAAAAAAGTGAATTACATTTATTTCTGGTGCTTAGATTCCTTTATAGGCAATTGCAAATGTTCAGCTTTTCCTAACAAATATACAATAAAGGTAACCTAATATACTCCACCAATTTATACACTTCTTTTTGTCAGAACATTACTGCAATATGTTAAAAACTTTGGCTGATAGGTAATCTAGAATTTGTGAAAGTTTTACGAAAATCGTGTGGAAGGTACAAGA
Source organism: Muscina levida (assembly GCA_964034835.1). Taxonomy (NCBI): domain Eukaryota; kingdom Metazoa; phylum Arthropoda; class Insecta; order Diptera; family Muscidae; genus Muscina; species Muscina levida. The sequence continues at coordinate 86,413,308 of OZ035884.1, forward strand.
GTGCAAACACAACATACAGACATACAATTAATTTTTAGGAATTTTTTTTTTTTTGAAGAGAAAATTTGACAAAACAAAAAAATTCTTATATCGCTAGACGTGGTATCGTTATTTACCAATATACCGATTCATTTAGCAATCAAAAATATAATGACGCAATGGAACCAATTGGAAAAATCCACAAAAATTCCAAAATCCCAGTTCCTGAAAATTCTGCAGTTTTGTCTTAAAGACAACAATTACTTCATGTATGGTAACGATGTGTATAACCAAACATACGGAATGCCTATGGGGAATCCACTTTCCCCCACCATTGCAGATATTGTTTTGGATAAACTACTAGAAGAATGCATTCTAGAATTGAAAAACAACAACATCCATATAAAATTTATAACTAAATATGTTGATGACCTTTTTGCGATTATAAAAAGAGACGATGAAGAGACGATCCTCAAAACATTTAATGTATACCACAACAAATTAAAATTTACTATGGAAAAAGAAGTAAATGGTATGCTTCCCTACCTAGATATACAAATTCACAGGGTAAACGGAAACATCTTAACAGATTGGTATACAAAAACGATAGCATCTGGACGTCTTATAAATTTTCACTCTACACAGCCACTCAAACAGAAAATTAATACGGCAAACAACCTTATTAATAAAGTATTATCACTGTCTGATAATAAATTTATTACTAAAAACGTAACCACGATAGAGGACATTTTAATAAAAAATAGCTTTCCTCCACATTTAGTACATAATCTAATAAGAAAAATAATAAATGAACGGGGAAATCATCCAAACCAAACGAGAACATCTGGCAACACCAAATACTTTAGCATCCCATATGTACCTAAATTAACGGAGAATAAATCAATACAAGAGATAATAAACGACCAACAAATATCTCTCGCACACAAACCTAACCAAACCATAGCTACACTATTTACACAAACAAAAACCAAAATAGACAAAAAACAACAAAGTAACGTTGTTTACGAAATAACATGTAATGGAAAAGAAGAAGAAGCTTGCGGAAAACTATACATAGGGACAACAAAGAGAAGCTTATCTACAAGAATTAGTGAGCATGAGATGGACATAAGGAGACAAAAACAAACAACAGCGCTTGCACAGCACTGTTTTGAAACAGGCCACACAGCTGATCTAGATAATGTACGAATAATAGACAGAGAAAAGAGAGAAAATAAAAGATATACGTTGGAAAGTTTACATATACAACAAAAAGCGATGAGTACAATAAACAGAAAAGAAGATAAAGACAACACCAATGCAAGCTACATCTTAGCATTAAGTTAGTTATATTCCAACTGTGATACTTAGCGTTAAGGAACAATTTTACTGTGATATTTTTTAATTATTTTTGCAATTATTTGAAGTTTTGTGTTTTATGTTGTGCTGTAATGGTGTCGTATAACTACAAAAACTTGACAAATATGTAAAGAAAATTGACAAAGATTATATGTAAGTTATTTGTGAACGTTAAATTACAAAGTTGATTGTAACTTGTTGTCCATTTCTGTTTTTTAAATTATGGTTGCCAGATCTAATAAAAAATCATCCCTGAAGATGCTGGAAAGAATCCCAGCGAAACGTCGGATGCATAAATGATGAAAATAATCTTTTAATTTAACATCAACATGACCTTGAAAGCCCGATTGAAATTAAATATTTAAATAAAAATTTTAATTTTGTTATTATTTAGTTTTTTATAAATAAGTTTTATTCGACCTTTATAATTTTAGAATAATATCCCAATATCCCAAGTTTTGAAAAATCAGGCTAATGCATTGTTATAATATTATATAAATCTATAAGAACTATTATTCTTCTTTTCGTCAGAATATAGGTATCTTTATGTTATTGCATTTTGTATTGAAAACCAGCGCTGATAAGTAAGCAACAGCTTGTGAAAATTTAAATGCAAATATGTGAGAAATATAGAAGCTTATACGCAGCAAACAGACACACACACACTGGATGTCTTTTAAATTTGTGTTTCTTAAGAAAATTCGAAAAATTGCTAATATATAAGAAACAACTGGGCAAAATTCCACTGCATATGCTAGAATTATATAGGAGTCCATACGGTGCAATCAGACACACATCGTTTTTGTTAGATACTTTTGGTTTTACAAAAAAATATAATTATATAAAAAATTTTATTCTTTGCCTTTGTCGCTCGCATAAGCAGTGAGTCAGATTTACTATCTTATATTATGTTTCTTGAACTTAATATTTATACTGTTTAATTGTTTTTCCATCTAATTATATTGGACCTCATTTTATAGTGACTGACATTTCGGATACATCATCAATGTGTGGGTGAGAGAATTTCATTTCACTGTGACCTTTGCCCCCTTGCCCATACAATAGACAATGACCAAATTAATGAAACAAAGAAAAAAAATCAAGCCCCAGAAAATTAAAGGGTTCTTGGTACCAATCTCTAAGAAGTTACTTTACTACACTTTGTCAGCTATCGGTTCGGTTAGTTCGAACAAGAAACAATAAAAGTCATGTCCTTAACATATGATTTGCATTAGTCATAGAGAACAAAGAAGATGTTTGCACAACGAAATGAGATGAAATCTGGCCATCATCCATCTATCTATCTATCTAACATATAGCACTGATTTGTTTTTGTTATTGTTGTGATTGTTATGGATGGCTGCCCAAAATTACACCAGTACAACCAACAACCCCTCAGTGGCTGGTGGGGAGAGAAGGAGCAGGGGGGTCACATACATATATTATCTTGACCTTTATTAATAAATTTTCATGTTATCTCTATACCACAGACAACTGAAAAACGTAAATCCCTTAAAAAGACAAAGAGCGAGAGAGAGAGAGAATGAAAACGAGAGAGACAACTTTTTGTAACAAACAAAAGAGCTAAAGCTAGAGAGTAGCTGACAAAACAAGTTAAGAGAAAGTTATTACAGAGAACTCTGGCAACTTTCTCTATATCTCCTAGAGAGTTGACAAGAAAAGTCTCCATAGAAATTTTCTTTGTAACAAAAGCTACAACTAATACTCCTACAGTCTTTTTTCACACGGATACTAACGAAAAATTTGTAAGAAAACTAATTTGTATAATATGAAAAGAAAAAATATTACTTAAGAACAAATAATAAAAAGTAAAATTAAAATCATAACAAAAATTTAAATTTCAATAAACTACAAATTCTAAAAAAATTTAAGTTTAAGTAAAATTAAATAATTTAAATAAATACAAACAAATTTTGATGATTTTTTGCTTTTTTATGTGAAAAATGATTTTCATTTTATTTTTTGTTGTTTCTTATTTTCGCTTTGACGTAAAGAATTTTACCAAATGTTGTTTTTTTCAATTTTTGATTTTTCAATTGAGGCTTTGTAAAAATATTGGCTGTTTTTTGTCGTTTTTAATCGCCTGAATTTTCAATAGCTCTGTTGTAATAGATGTAGTAGATGTTGTTGTTGTTGCTGTTGTCGTTGTTGTTGTTGAAGTATTGAGAAAATTTTGATATTGAAAATCAATTAGTTGTAAGACCGATTTTTGTTGTTGTGTGGCACAGATCAGTAATAAAATTATAATTGTTGTCAAAACCAAGGAAAATATTAAAAAATATCCAAATGCGCACATTGGTTAGTAGCAGGGGGGTCTTGGGACGGGGCGTGGTGGGGAGTTAACAAAGTTTTAGAAAAATTCTTCGTTTGTTGTTTGTCCTTTACTTTATTTCATAAAAATTACAAAATTTTCCAATTTTCACTTGCACACTCGCACACACACACACGAGTACACTAGAGTACACACACACACACACGCTTATACACGACGAACACTTGCAACGGATACGCAATTTTTCTTTGCTTATACAGAAAAAAAAAGTTGTGAGGAAAATTTTCCTTCTTCTATGTGTGAAAATTTTCTGGTTCAATTCTTTGGTTTCTTTGGGGGATATATTTTTGTAATATTTCTTGAAAACTTTTTCAAAATTTTGTAACTTTCTTTATAATTTTCTTTAGCAAAACTATTTTTTCACTTTTCTTGTTAAATGGAAAATTGAGTAATGATACTGAACATTTTATGATTCACTGCTATTTTGGTTCTTTCTTGTGTGTGTTTTATAATTTTTTTTTTTTGTCACTCGTTCGTTCGTTCGCCACCGACCGTTTTTAGTACTATACCCAATAAGGGTAGAAATCGTTTTGAAGTCCATGAACGCTCGTCCAAGTTATGCCACCTCAGAGGGTAACAATTTCATGACATTCGCAAGGGTTCGTGTGTGCGTGTGTGTGGCGACTCAGTGACAAGCAAACACCCCTGCTAAGCGCAGGCGTCATATCTCGTGTAGTGGAGAGTTGTGTGTTTTGGTGTTGTTGTTGTTGCCTTTTGCTGTCAAACCAATAAAGTCAATAGCAGAAATTAACTTATTTCGCTAAGTCGTAAAAATTAATGTGAACTAGTTTTAATTGCTTAAAAAAAAATATGTATTAAAAAAATTACTTTATAAATTTCTTTCACTGTTAGCCTTTATATGATTTTTTTTGTTTACACAAAAATTTTGTAAGATTTTTTTTAAACCACTTTTAGTTTTGTCCTGCAGTCTTTTATTTCCTTGTTCTCTTTTGTCCTTACAAATATACTCTTTGTTCCAATGCTGCCAGTGTCCTTTGCTATGCCAACAACTATCCTTTGACACATCTACTTACATGTGTAGCAAAGCTGTATAACTAGAGTTGGTAAAAAAACAACAATTTTAAAACCTCTCAACTTAAAATTACAAACATCTTAAAGGAAAGCCGAGTTAGAAGCAAATATTAGCCAAAAACTCGAAGATTTCAAAAAACCTCTTCTAGATTATAATCATTTGAAATGAAAGCTTTGTTTAAGACATATATCTCCGTACTCATTTATGATACATCTTTGTTTATACTTAAGAAGTGAGTCACAGCTATACTTTACTTTTCTATTCTATACTTTCAGTTCAGTTCAGTTTATTTGTTCAATAATATTACAAATTTGTTTATAAAATATAATTCAAATAATTCAAAGAGTTTAAGGATTTATCCTTTTTCTGCTTAGATATCACAATTAATATCTTGAAATATTTTGTGTAAATTAATATTATAAATGTAGGTAAAAAATTTCAAAAAACCTTTTTGACAGTTTTGGTATATAATAAAACTTTCTATACTTTTACATATAAATACAGTGTTTGATTTAAAATTGTTTACCGCTATACTTCCCTTCTTGTGTTGGACCCTTACAACATCTTTTGTAGAACATAAATTATAGCGAAAACCTTTGCTGCCATATCAGCAACAACTTGTAAAATTTTCAATATAATTGGCTGAAAAGTATACGACTTTATACGGAACACACAGACACATATAGATTATCTTAAAGTTTTTTTCTTATTATAATCAACTGAAATGAAAACTCTGTTAAAAAAAAAGTCTTGTGGTTTATTTACGATACAAATATGGTTATGTTAAAGAAGTGAGTTGCAGTTAACTATACTTCTACATACAAATACTACGTGTTTGATGGTCTTTTACACTTTTTATCGCTATGGTTGCCTTCTTGGGGTGGACCCTTACCACAACTTTTGTAGAATAGAATTTACAGTGAGAACCTTCGCCGTCATGAAATCAACAACATTGTAAAAATTTTAATGTAAATGGCCGAAAAGTATAAAATTTAATACAGAACACACAGACACATATCGATATACTTTAACTTTATTTAAAAAAAAAAACGTGTATAATTCCTTCTTTTAAGTTTTTTTCCTATAAGTTTAGAGTGAAAACCATCGCTAACATGTTACCAACAACTTGTAAAATTTTTAATATGATCGGCTTAAAGGTATAGAGCGTCATACGTAACACACAGACACAAAACAAGTTCTTTCAACTTTCTCTTTAAAAATGAAAGAATTTCCTCTCTACTTTATTACAAAAAACAAAAAATAAATAAAAAAAAAAAGTACATTAATTTGAAAGCACAGTTTCGTACATATTCCTCTGTGAATTTATGTTACTACCATGGAGAATTAAGTCACAGTTTATTATTGTTCAACATGATTTTTATAATATCTAAAGTTTTATTGCCGCTTTGGGTTCTATCCCAAGAGTTCTATCTTATAATACCGTGAATATTCCTATTAATTTATTGTGAAAACCTTCGCTAACATGTCAGCAACAACTTGTACAAATTTCAATGTAATTGACATAAGAATATAAGACTTTATATGGAACATACAGACTTACATCGATTTTCTTTATGTTTATTTTTTATTTTTATCATCTGAAATGAAAGCTATGTTTAAGACAAATGTCTCAGCGTTTATACATCTATCATCTAATCCATCTACGGCTATGCCTAAGAAGTGAGGCACAGTTTACTATTCTTTTACATATAAATACAAAGTGTTGTCTTTAACATTTTATACCGCTATGGTTGCCTTCTTGCGTTACACTTTTATAGAGAAGAATTTATAGTGAAAACCGTTGCTGACATGTCAGCAACAACTTGTAAAAATTTCAATGTAATAGGCTGAAAAGTATATGACTTTTTATGAAACACACAGACACATATAGATTTGCTTTAGTTTTTTTATTATTTTCATCTGAACTGAAAGTTCTGTTACAGACATATGTCTCGGTGTTCATTTATGATACATCTATGGCTATTTAAAAAAGCGAATCACAGTTTACTATACTTCTACATACAAATACTAATTGTTTGATGATCTTTAAAATATTTTACCGTTGTGGTTGCCTTCTTGTGTTGGAAACTTATCACACCTTTTGAAGAATGCATTTATGATAAAAAACCTTCGCTAATATGTAGGCAGCAACTTGTAGAAATTTCAATGTAATTGGGTGTAAAGTATAAGACTTTATATGAAACACACAGACACACATCGATTATCGTTAAATTTATTTTTTATAATTATCATCTGAAATGACTATATGGTTCCGACGATGGATTTTTCGTCATGATAGTGATCCTGATAGAGAGTCCTGGAAAGCTTCCCTACCCTTCGGGTGAAGGCTGTTTATCTTCACTGATGGCTCAAAAATGGACATCGGAACAGGAGGATCTCAATTGCAGCCAACACTTCCGATTGGATGGCGATTTCAGTGTTTTGCATTCGGAGATTTGCGGAGACAATATTGACAATGAATTTGGAGCAAACCATGACAATCTATGTGGATAGTCAAAAGGTTTAAAAGGCTTTAGCATCAAAGACAAGACTGGTGCACAGATGCAGAATGGCTCTCTCAACACTGTCAGGTAATAGTGTTCGACACCGCCCCGAACACAGTGTGATACTAAGGAACGAGATGGCGGCTGAATTGCCACGCTGATGTCCACTCTGGGATCCGGCCTACCGGATAATTCAATGCGACCAACATTATGTCATATATACAGCATTTTGAACCGCTACACCGATGGAAGGTGAACCAGATCACTTTTGGTATGGGTATGAATGAGGTATGGGATAGCTTCTAGCGTTGTTGTGAATTAACACGCTTTCTATTTTTTGATTCAAAACTAACGGCATCTACTTGTTTATCGACGAATGCGAACGTCACTGCTTTAGAATTCTAAATTCTAGAATTCAAAGTTGGGCTATTTTAAAAAAGAATAAAAAATGCCAAAAATAAATCAATATGAATGCAGAGCTAAACTAGTGTTTGTTCAAAATCGGTTGGTGATAAAACTGTGAATTTTTTTCTCTGGATTTTAGGAACAATTTCAAAGATATTAAAAAAAATATATATATACTTTTTACAAAGGCCAAATATTTTATAAATTTTTTTTAAAACCTTTATTTTTTGCTTAATTTTTATACGAGGGAACGTCCGTGAAATAATTTGAAAAAAAAAACCATTGCCACAATCGTGACCGATTGGAGATATTTGACCTTTTATGAATCTACACATCCCACATTACAGGTTGAGTAGTACCTATTGTACTAGAGTTATTACTTAATATCTTTGTTATTTGATATGATAAAAACTTAAACTTAAAACTTAATTTCCCTTTGCACCCCATGAATGAGGTATGGGATAGCTTCTCGCGTTGTTGTGAATTAACACGCTTTCTATTTTTAGATTCACAACTAACGGCACCTACTTGTTTATCGACGAATGCGAACGTCACTGTTTGAGAAGCTCTTACTAGACACGACGATTGAATCGACGCTTAATACTGCGAAGTTGCTGTCAACAACATTCGAGGGGAGCCGACATTGAAAGAAAATTTTATTTATTTTTTTTCTTTTAAGATGACTGGAGCCAGGTTTGAACCTGCGATCTCCCGCATGGTAGTCGCGTGTTCTAACCACTATGCCACGGCCGGTCCCAGTGATATGATATGATACGATAACTTCCTGAAAATTGGCGCATTGGCAACTTAATTACAAGAAATAATATTGAATTTATATTCACTAAGCCACGTCCCTAGAAAAGAACCCCCCCATTCGAAAACACAAATTTTACGCTTTTACGAAATATATAGTAGTACAAACTAATAGAATAAATAGTAGTAGTATAAAATAGTAGCAGTGTAGTAGCAAAAAGTAGTAGTATAAGACTAGAAACACAACCATGTCGCATATCGGAACACGAATATATATTTACATATGACTTCTAGAGGGGTGTTTTGTCAAATCGGGGAACATATATATGGGGATTATATCTAAATCTGAACCGATTTTTCTCAATTTTAGTACAGATTGTCTCTGGCCCAAAATACGAATATGTGCCAAATTTCATGAGGATCGGAAGCAAATTAAATCATATATAGAAAGAGGCTATATATTAAACAAACCCGATATGGCTGGCTTTTAACAAATGCACTTCTTGGCCAATTAGAATTCCATGTGCCACATTTCGTAAAGATAAGTCAAAAAATATGACTTCTAGAGGAGTATTAAGTCAAATCGGGGAACATATATATGGGGATTATATCTAAATTTGAACCGATTTCTCTCAATTTTAGTATAGATTGTCTCTGGTCCAAAAGACGAAGATGTGGCAAATTTCATTGCGATTAAAGCAAAATTTCGATCTGTACTTCGAGAACAAAAGCACAAAAAACAAAAGTCTGTAATCTACCACCTTTCCCGCCTTTTTCTTTAAGGCGTGGCACTTCCATTTTTACAGCACATAATCTTTGAAGTATCAAGATTTATAGGTAAAAGATTCAAATCGATATCTGCTGTAGTTCAAAAGTTATGATTATACTACATATTCAGAAAAATATGCCAGGAGACGACAGAACATGGCAGAACATGGCCATTTTGTGTGGCAAAATGGAATGAAGAAGTAATGCGCAAAAATACACAAAAACCTGCAAACACTCTAAATTCAAACAATTTTAAAATACAAGGCGCACAAAAAAAATGTTCGTGTTGTCAATGCATTTTCTATTCAAAAGCCTAAGAAAAGGTGTCTGTGTGTTTTTAAAGGCTTTCGCATTAATGCAATACAACATTATTGAAAAGTTTTTACTAACACAATGGATGTGGTTTCTAATACAACACAATTTACCTACGATAGATGTCGCACAACTAGATTATAAGCAAAAGACGCATAGTTATGTGTGTTTACATATGTTAAACTAAATTATCTGCCCACATAAATTTCATCACCTACAATATACCAATAAAAAAACTCCTTATCAAACGAACCTCGTCGTTATTTCTTTATAAACATGTTTTACACTTACACTTAACAACAATCTGCAGAAGATACCCCCACCATCCAACTAACCTCTATCTCATACCAATTGACTGTAATGCTATGACGTAAATGCATATCTATCTGTAACCACCTATGCAGAGAAGGCTGCGTGGCTTTGATGGCAGTTCGGTTCGGTGCGGTGCAAATTGTCATTGCTTTACTATTGATTTCTATTACGAGTATATGTATAGTGAGTAGTGTGTGTCATATACCAAGTACATGTCGTGTATCCTCTATTCATAACGCGTAATCACACAAAGTTAATGTAGTTATCATCATCATCATCGTCGTCAGCAATCCAAGTCCATCCCCAACACCCAACCCTTAACAAAATTCATTCACATACATTGTACACGCGCTCTTTGCCACCGCATGCGTCCCCCACTTTCATTTAATTTTGCCATTTCGTTTTGTTGCAACATTTTGTTGACGTTGTTGTTATTCATAATACAACAATAGCGATATTTTTAATATGATGTGCTAAATGTGGTGAATAAACACAATAGAAGAATAGGAGTAAAAAAATACAAAACTGAGACAAAACAAATGTTTGAACTTGATATACTTTATTATGTATGACACACACGAGTTTCCCCTGGGTGCATAAATATATATATGTGGGTTTTGCACGGCGATAGATATTTAGTTAAAATAAAGGAAAATGTGCGGGTATTTGAAATGCCATGGCTGGTGGCAAAGGGGGTGATCTGCAAAAACTATGAAAAGTCACAAGTTTTAATTGTCTTTTAGTTGTTTCGTTGAATTTAAGCGTGGTCGTACTAATATATTGGAATATTTTTACTTATTATGAAAGATTGTAAAGAATTTTTGAGCAAAAATATTCAAAACATTATCATAAAATTAGGAAATCCATATCAGCAATCACTTTTAGCGTACTCAGTAATATCATGTATTGCTTCAAATGGTACTTTTGTTGTACCATAAAGCAATTGTAATCGTACCTATGAAGGGGTTAGTTCCCCTTGGTGTTTACACATTCCTTAATCATATGTTAATCGGTTACTAATACCCAGTGAAGTAAGCCATAGAACATACTTTAAACCATCACCCATCTGGTTGGTAACAATTACTTATCACAATAATGAAATAAAGTACTAAATTGTTTATTATATACTTTTATTGTATTAAAAAATGATTTTCTTGTATCATAAAGTACTTTGATTGTCACCCAAAAAATAATTCTTGTATTAAAAAAACACTTCATCTGTATCAGAAAGTACCTTTATTTTATTAAAGAGCACTTTAATTATACTAAAAAGTATTGTTGTACTAAAAACTTCTTTTGTTCTACCATAAAGCACTTTTGTTGTGCTAGAGATCACTTTTTTCTTGTACTAGAAAATACATTTACTATACCAAAAAGTTATTTTATAGTATCAAAAAGTTATTTTATTGTACCAAAATAACTTTTAGTTTGCCAAAAAGTACCTTTAATTTTCAAAAAAGTACTTTTGCTGTACCGAAAAGTAGTTTAGTTGTGTCAAAAAGTAGTATTATTGTGTTAAAAAGTACTTCAATCGTCTAAAATGAACATTAATTGTACCAAACTGTACTTTTTAGTAGTACTTTTATTATGCCAAAATGTATCCAAAAGTACTTTCATGGTACTTTTATTGTATTACACAGTACTTTTATTGTAACAAAAAATAATTATATTACATCACATAGAACTCTTATTGTACATAATAATACTTTAATTGTATTTAACCTTTGTTGTAGCAAAAAGTAATTTTATGCTGCCAAAATGTATCCAAAAGTACTTTTTTTGCACCAATAAACTTTTATTGTACCAAAGAGTAAGTTTATTATACCAAAAGTACTTGCGCAATAAAAGTAATTTGTGGTACAATAAAAGTACTTTTTCGTAGATTAAAAGTACATGCCGGCACAACAAAAGTACTTTTCGAAGCACTCGAAACACTCAAAGGTGCAAAAAAAGTACTTTTGATTCTCTGTACTTTTTGGTACATTAAAATGAATTTTTTGTACAATAAAAGTACTTTTTGAAAAGGCAATTGTGCCTGAACTGAACTAAAATGAACATGGTACTTTTATTTACAACAAAGTACTTTTATTGTATCGAAATGTGCTTTAATTGTTCCAAAAATGATTTTTTTGCACCAAAAAAAATCTAATATAAAAAAAGTACTTTAATTCTACAAAAAGGACGTTTAATTTACCAAAAGTACTTTATGGTACAATTAAAGTACTTTTTGGTACAACAAAAGTTTTTTTTTACTTTTTACTTATTGGCACAGTTGAAATAATTTTTTGTTTAATAAAACTACTTTTTGTACAATAATAGTACTTTTTAGTACACGAATAGTACTTTTTGGTACATAAAAGTACTTCTATTGCCCAAAAAGAAGTTTTATTGAACTAAAATAATCTTAACTGTATCAAAAATTTCGAAAGTACCAAAAAATACTTTTATTGTATTGAAAGTACTTTTTTGTGCCGAAAAGTATTTTTATGATGCAAGTACTATTGTTAAATTAAAAGTTCTATTTGTACAATTAACGTTCTTCTCGGAACACTAAAAGTACTTTTTGGAAAGGTAAATGTACTTGTTGGTACTGTAAGAGTACCTTTATCGTATCTATAAGTTCTTTACCAAAAAGTACTTTAATAGCACCAAAAAGAAGGTAAATTGTTTAAAAAGGACCGTAAAAGTACATTTCGGCACAAAAAAGTACTTTCAGTACAATAAAAGTAATTTTTGGTACTTTTTAAATTTTTGCTAAAGTTAAAATAAAACTTCTGCTTGAGCAATAGAAAAACTTTTTGATATAATAAAAAAACTTTTGGTACATTATATATACTTTTGGTTAATGTACATGTTGGTACACTAAAAGTACTTTTAAAGTATCAAATAGTTACTGTACTCAACAAAAGAGTACTTTTAATTTACCAAAAAGTAACTATTATATTAGTAAAACTATTTTTATTTTTATTTACTATTTTTATTTTATCAAAAAGTTGTACCAAAAAGTACTTTTACATAACTAAAAAGTACTTTTATTGTATCAAAAAAAAAACATTGTGTGTAGTACCAAAAGCACTTTTAATTTACCAAAAGTGTTTGTACCATAAAAGTACTTTGCTCTACAATATAAGTACTTTTTAATAGAGTAAAAGTTCTTGCCGGCACAATAAATGTACATTTTGGTACAATAAAAGTAATATTTGGCACCTTGTAAGATATTTGTGGTGCAAGAAAGTGCTTTCTAATACCACAAAGAACTTACCGGCAATATAAAAGAACTTTGTGGTATAATAAAAGTACTTGCTGGCATAGTCAAAGTACCTTTTAGTACAATAAAAGTACTTTGTGGTACATTTAAGAAGCTTTTTGTGTACAATAAAATTACTTTTTGATACAAAAAAGTACTTTTAATTTACCAAATGTGCTTGCACGGTAAAATTTGTTTTAGTACAATAGATGTACTTTTTAGTAGATGGAAAATACTTGCCGGTGCAATAAATGTACTTTTTGGTGCAGTAAAAATAAGTTCTTTGTAGTGCAATTAAGAACTTTCTGGTACTATAAAAGTACTTGCCGGTACTATAAAAGTACTTTTTGGTACAACATAAGTTCTTGTTGGTAAAATATATGTGTTTTTTGGGACAATAAAAGTATGTACTTTCTGGCAGAATCAAAGTACTTTTCGGTACAATAAATGTTCTTTTTGTTGCAATAAAAGTACTTTGTCAAACAATTCAAGTACTTTTTGTTTTTAAATAAATTAATTGTTGATGTATGAAAAAAAATTGTTGTACAATAATAGCAAAGTACAAAATTGTTCAGCTCATTGACTTGGGACTCAATTCTGAGAACTGCACGTGAAAGTAGCCCCAAAAAGATTAAATTCTGACTGACTTGTTTTGTCAAGTTACATGCAATAATAATTTAATATCGATTTGAAGTTAGTAAGTATCGTATAGGGGAATTTGTCACGTTTAAGTCTCTTTTGTATGACATAACTCGAGAAGCGCGAGTCCGATTTAGCTAAAACAAATTGTAAAGAATTAAGAATTACAATTCCTTTAATCTGTTCATAAACCGTTTCCCTACAACAACAGTTTCACTTTTTTATTTATCAAAAGATTTTGAACTGGGTTTATTTTGTAGCAGTTACAATAAAACTGTTGTACTCCGTGGCGTATGATTTACTTGGAATATTACTTATGATAATCATACGCCACCATATAGGATTTATGTTATGTCAAACAAATGAGCCTAAAGGGTGACAAATTTCCCTATACGATACTTACTATCTTCAAATCGATATTATATTATTATGGCATGTAAATTGACAAAACTAATGATACAGAACTTCTTCGTTTTAGGGCTACTTTCACGTGCAGTTCTCAAACTTGAGTCCCAAAATCATGTGTTGTACTGTGTAATACTTTTTCTGGTTCAGCAAAATACATTTTTAGTACAATAATAGTAACTTTTTGGTACAATAATAGTATTTTGAATTACATTGAAAGTTAATATTAATAGTACGCCATAAAATATGCATAATCGAAATTCTGACACTTTCCTAAAATATACTTGTACGGCAACATCTTTATTCGCATCCGTAATTTTATATAATTCCCAAAGAAAGACTACAATTCTTACAATCTACTTAAGTCATTTATAATTTTTAAATTCGAATTACTGTTTAGAAATAAAAAAAATCACTTGAATTTGTTTAGTGCTTAAGCGAGCACCTACTGTATATGGCTCTATAATTTATAGCTGAAGTTTTCAAATTATGTGAATGTCTGGTGGTATTTACTACCTTTTTAGGTGGGCTGAGGATACGGTGAATCTTAATACCTTTTGTATTTATTTCACCAAATTAAGATAAATTGTTGAATGTCACAAATATTTGCGCACATCTTGGAAGGGGCGGGGACATCGGAGACGGGGGCATGTCATAGTCATATATACATATAAAGAATATGGCACATGCCTAGGTATCACAAACATTTATATTGTATGTATACAATATTTCATCATACATGTGTATAAAGTGTCTAAGTATATTAAAAAAATATTAACTGGGAGTTTCTCTTCTGCTACGCTTAGTACAGTAGTGGTGGTGAGGGTGAAGGTCCTTGTTAACTTTTCTTGCCCCAATCAAAAAAAAAAAAAAAACACAAACACACAGGTGTATATTAGTGCCATATATTTTATGTTCACACAAAACCTAACGCTTAAAGTTGTTTTACGGCTTTCTTGTGCCCTAAGTTTGTTGTAGGGCGTCAAGTACCACCTACCACCTACATTTACCTTTACCCTTGACCTTTGCCTTGGCAAGATGGCAAGCTGTTCAAATAAGGTAAGAAGAACTGCTTGGCATAGGTGGCGGAATTTAGTGATTAAAATTAAATAAATGCATACAAAGCGGCCACGAGTAAAGATATAAATTACCGTTTTGGTTTGGAGGGTTGAGAAAATTTAACAAATTTCAAAAAAGAGAATTAATAAAACCTTCGCCTATCAATAGGACTAAAGGCTAAACTTTATGATTCAAAGCTAGTCTACATTAAATTTTCTTATATAGTCTTTTGTTTTTGTTATATTTATAATAACATTAGAACGCAAACCGTTTTTACTTTTAATTACTTCTCTTAGTTAAAGCCTGATCCTCTTTCAACATCATAATAATTGCACAGTCAACACAAAAAACCAACAACATCAGCAAGCAATCAAATCTGTTTTTAAATGATACTCAATTATAACTTTGACAATTAGCAGGATAAACATATAATATTCAAATAAAAACAACATTCATCTTTATTAGCTATAGTCAAGTACATAGTTGCAAAAATTATCAAAGTTTTTTTGTGCCAACAACTCTAAGGCCTTTCAAATGCTTTCTGCCTGTTACAGGAAACGGATGTAAACACACTTTGGCCATAACAGCCAGTAAAAGCTATTACATTTTACGTTAAGTAATCATCCATAAACTTTAAGTGTTTGACATGTATCCCTAGGGCTTCAAACATTTATATCACATTAATGGATGTTCTGCACAAATACACAGGGAGAGAGAGAGAGAGGTAGAGAGAGAAATGTAACAAAGCGAGATGCTGAATGATCTATTTTAAGCAATTGACCTAGACACTAATTATGAATGCATGAACCAGCGTGTGTACGAGTGGGCAGGTGATATAGGTTGGCCAGTGGCTTTATAACTGTCATGTTCTATATAACTGAAGCTCTAGAAAATATTGGAAAATTTTCCATATGTTCAAATAGCATCTCGACACATTCATCTGTTAATGGCAACGTTTCTATTTTTACTTTTATCATCTTGTTTTCTTTATTGCAAAATAAACAAGACGCAACGCTATGTGTAGGCGGGTTTTTTTGCATACAGAGAGGGAGAGAGAAAGAGGGAGAGAGAGACAACGGTGTTTGGTTTAAGAAGTTAAGCGTTGGAATGAAGTAATTGCGATGTAGCATTAAGCTCTGGAAAACTTTCACAATGAACCGGGTATTTAACCGAGTCACTTGGGGCATAAACAAATGGATATAAAATTCCCACAATTAATGAAATATAGCCAAGAAGTACTTTAAGTCCACCAACAAGTTATTTTGTTTTACTTTTGTTTTTTTTTTGGTCCAGTTCTTTTTTAAGGACCAAATAGTACTTTTTTTGTACCAAAAAGTACTTTTTTAGTACCAAAAAGTACTTTTTTTACCAAAAAGTACTATTATTGCACCAAAAGGACTTTAATTGTACCAAAAATTACTTTTATTTTATAAACAACTTTTTTTATTGTATCAACAAGTACTTTTATTCCAGCAGAAAGTACATTTATTGTTTTAAAAAGTACTGTTATTCTTTTTGTACCAAAAAGTACTTTTATTGTATTACAAACCACTTTCAATGTACTAACACGTTCTTTAATTGTACCAAAAGTCACATTTGAAGTACCAAAAAGTACTTTATTCACTTCTAATGTAACAAAAACTATTTAAGTTGTATCAAAACGATCTTTTTTTGTACAACAAAATATTTCATTGGTGCAAAGATTGGGTACATTTATTGTATTTATAAGTAATATTCTGTATCAAAAAGTACCGTTATGGTACCAAAAATTACTTCTATCTAGGCTTGCCAGATGGTCGGGAATAGGCGGGATTTTCCCGACTTCTCGCGAAAATCCCGAGTCCCGAGTATTGAAGTAATTCAAGGGAAAATCCTGACTTTTTAATATTTACTACCTATACTTAGAATAATCAAAGAAACAACATATTAAAGAAGGTACAAAAAAATACTTTTCTATTATGAACTAGTTGTGTGCACTTAACATTTTTTCATTTACCCATTTCCATGGGTATTAATCTCTTTCCCATCCCTAGCAATTGTCTATCATCTGATTTTACCACAGGTGTTCATAACATTACGACTTTCAAGAAATGTAAATTTTTGGACAAATTGCAGCATTTAATGTAAAAGACTCACTATTGACTTGGGAGAAATTCCCAAAGTTCTACAAATATCAAATGCCGTGGACAATGACATGTTGTACAGCGACTACTGCAGTCTTCGAGCTGTTTATGAAGAATTGCCCAAAGATATACTAACTGACATAATATGGTCAAATTTATTTAGTCACTTGAATTTGTTTAAATTGATCTTATTTATATTTCTTTTTACCGATAAGTAATGTTTATTGCGAAAAAGTATTTAGTATTTTAAACAATTTATACACGAAAGATAGAAACGAATGTCTTTTGATCTTATAAAGGGTGAACTAATCATAAGATAGAATGTTGATAAAAGCTGTCAGGAATTCCAGTCATTTTTAACAACTAATAATATTTCTTAATAAAAAATTTCAAAACCTATCGCACTTCTACTAAATTACTACTGTTCTTCTTCTTTTACTTCTATCGCACCAAAAAGTAATTTTATTGTACTAAACAGTACTTTTACTGAGCCAACAAGTACTTTCATTGTATCAAAATGTACATTTAATTACGTCAAAAACTATTTTCATGCACCAAAAAGTATTTCTTTGTACCAAAAAGTACTTTTATTTTATCAAAAAGTACTTTCAATGTACTGACATATCTTTTTGTTATACCAAAAATTACATTTGGTGTACCAAAAAGTTATTTTATTGTACGAACAAGTAATTTTATTGTACCATAAAGAACTTTTATCGCACAAAAAAATACAAAAAGTACTTTTAAAGCATAAAGAAGTACTTCCTATGTGCCAACAAAGACTTTTATCGTATCAAAATTTATTTTTGTGTATCAATAAGTAATATTATTGTACCAAAAAGTACAAAAGTACAGTACAAAAAAATACGTTTATTGTACTAAAAAGTACTTTTATTGTACTTTTATTGTACCAAGTCTCAAAACTAGCTTTTTATTGCTCCAAAATGTACTTTTTTTGTAACAAAAAGTACATTAATTTTATCAAAAAGTACTTTATTTGTAACAAAAAGTACTTTCATTGTACAACAAAGTTCTTTTATCGTATCAAAAAGTACATTTTATATATCACTAAGTACTTTTTTGTAACAACTTGTTCTTTTATTGTTCTATTTCTACCAAAAAGTACTTCTAATTGTACCAAATTGCGATAAAGTTCCTTCATTGTACCAAAAATTACTATTGTTTTACGAGAAGAACTTTTTTGCACCAACAAATACTTTTTTATACCAATAAGTACTACAATTGTACAGACAAGTACTTTTATTGTACAAGAAAGCACCTTTATTGTACCATAAAGTACTTTTATTGTATTAAAAAGTAATTTGACTGCACCAACAATACTAATATTTTTCCAACCCATACTTTATGTGTAAGTACTTTAACTTGTACTCAAAAATTAGTTTTCTTCTTTTTCTTTGGTAGCAGCAATAAAAATTCATCCATCAGTAGCCGCACGTTGATCCATCGTCGAAGTTTGCAGTGATTTCGTCACTTATGCTGCATTTGGGAATGAGCAGAGAACGAGAGTGTTCTCTCCATATTTGCAACACACCCTACGCGTCCGCGGCCAGATTTTCAAATCTGTCCTTACATTTTGGTAGAACTTTCGGGCTTCACCTCTATTCCTGTAATTTTCGATATCTTGGTTCTGTCTTTTCTTCCACAGACACTTTTTCAGCTTAAAGAGCTTTTCTTCTCTCTTCTCATTATATCGTTTCGCCACAGCACGCATGCGCTGCAGTTTTACCCAGTATGCAGCACCCATACAGACATTGCTTACCGCACCAGGGCTTGTCTGAGCGTGGTTTTTTTATAACCCAGTAAGGTCGTTGGCACTAGGTGTCGGACACATCAAAATTAGGGGGGTTTGTTTGAAGTAATTGAGAGAGTTGCTTTTCGGTGGTATGCAGCTTTGTGATGTTTAGCTTCCTTATCCCATATCCCATTCATAGGGTGTAAAGGGATATTAAGATTTTTTTAAGTCTTCCTTAGGGGCATGTACGTCCATCAGCGTGATGTTAAAATATTTCGCCTTAATGCGGATAGTGGCTTTTTGGTCACCTACAGGCTTAAACCGCGAGACCAAGGACATGGGAGCCTAACCACATGGTGGTAGTTGGATTGGCTGGGACGGTAGCAACCAAGCAGATACTGTTTCGACAGTCGAAAATTATGTCGACGCACGGGTATGACTTTTGTCTCCTCATGTAGGTGGTCCGCGAGGAGGCGGCTCCCTGTAGCAGTTCTCAGGTCGACATATTAGCATGTCTGCAGGTCCTTCCACTGCGACTTGCTCGCATTCGGTTTCTTTGTCGGTTTTCCAAGTGCTACCGGCTATCGACTTGAGGACTTGTTCCTACTTCTCATATTTTTGCAGATAGCTGTAGTGTACGCGTTAAGCCAGAAAAGACTATCAAATGTGACGCCAAGGACGTAAGGGTAATTGGTGGTCAAAATGAATGTGCCATCGTCTATCCCATTGAGTTGCTTCTTTACTAGCGCTGTCTATGCAGTAAACAATGTGGCAAACATTCTCAACCAAGTAGACGTTCAGTCTTCCTCATATGTATGTCATTGACCGAAGGGCCCTACGCCAGAATCTTACAGTTATCAGCAAATAATACAATATCAACGCCCTCTGGTGGTGGTGGTGGAATTGCAGAAAGTTAGAAACAATGCCAGAGGTATCACCCCACCTCGGGTAAATATTTGTTTCTCTCTATGGGGCTTAAACTTCTTGTTTCTGAGCTCCACATACGACTGGCGTTCACACATGTAATTTACGATCTAACGTTTCAAACTTTTCGGAAGGGACATGTTGGCGATGTCCTTGAAAAGCGTGGCGTGGTTGACGGTACTGAAGACCTTCTATAGGTCTAGCGCCGCGAAAACCGTCCTGTCACTGGGCATTTTCTGGTTAAGACAGCGGCTTATACGTGTGCCACGCTGATGATTCGCGATTGGAATATGTACTATCAGGCTCGGGAGAATTAAAGCCGTAAGTGTATTTTTTACTGGCCAGAGAAAAGAAATATGCCTGCATGATTCTCCCCAACTCGCATCTTTGCCCGTTTTCAGTAGCGGGACCACTCTGTACATTTTCAGGCGTCGGGTACTATTAGAGTGGTCCAGTTGAGGACTTTAGTTAGGAACTCACTCTACTCCCAGTATGTCCAACTGCTTCAGCATCAACATAGATATTCCGTCGTAGCCAAGCCCTTTGGTTGACTTTGCGCTACGGATGACATCTGCAACTTCTTCAACTGTAAATTGTAGTGATACTTCTTTTACTCGGAGAGCATAAATACGACGCATGACCTACTTTGAGACCTATAACTCTCAATGAATTGCCGTAGATCTTGTGCATCTCTGTCCTATCCATGGCATTTCCTGTATGGCATTGTTGTCAGCCTTGTATTTGTCGAGGACATCCGCCAATTGGATATAGGCCCCATCTCTGTAGAGAGTTCGGCCATTCCTGATACATATCCTTAAATCAGGGTAAAGTGCTGTGAGTGCGCTACGGATAACATCTGCAACTTCTTCAACTGTAAATTGTGGTGATACTTCTTTGACTCGGAGAGCATAAATACGACGCATGACCTCCTTCGCGCCCTATAACTCTCAATGAATTGCCGTAGATCTTGTGCATCTCTGTCCTATCTATGGCATTTCCTGTATGGCATTGATGTCAGCCTTGTATTTGTCGAGAACATCCGCCAATTGGATATAGGCCCCATCTCTGTAGAGAGTTCGGCCATTCCAGATACATATCCTTAAATCAGGGTAAAGTGCTGTAAGTGTACAAACATCTACTTTTATTGTTTAAAAAAGTACTTTTATTGTACCCAAAATTACTTCTGTTATACAAAAAATGATCTTATAGTATCAAAAGCTGTACCAACAAGTAGTTTCAATGTACCAAAAAGTGCTTACGATGACTAAAAATTACTATTGTTTTACCAACAAGGTGTTTTATTGTACCAAAAAGTAGGTTTATTGTACAAAAAAGTACTTTTATTGCACCACAAAGTACTTTTTTATACCAACAAGTACTTTTATTGTACCAAACTGTACTTTTTTGTACCAACAAGTAATTTTATTGTATCATAAATTAATTCTTCAGCATGGATAAAGTAATTTATTTTTCTTGTACCAAAAAGTACTTTTATTGTCCCTACAAGTACTCTTTTTGTACCAGAAAGTACTTTTATTGTACTTAAAAATATTTTTTTTTACCAAAAAGTACTTTTATTGTATTAAAAAGTACTTTTATTTAATCAAAAAGTAGTTTTATTGTACCAACAAGTATTTTATGTACTAACAAGTACTTTTATTGTACTTAAAGTTACTTTTGCAGTACAAAAAAGTAAAAGAGGCAAAAGAAAAATACAACAAAAAACTAAACACGGCCATATTTGTCATTACGTATTTTTCTGTTAATTTCCCATTTATCAAAATATCACCCTTGGCATAGAACGACTATGACAAAGACTTTTTCTTACTGTTTCGCTGTTTCTCAAAACTTTGATCGTTCGCTCTATTTTCCAACGAACAATCCCAATGGATTCGCATTTGTATCCTTGGGCAAAATATGTCATAGCTGTAATTGCTTTTTTCCCCCGACGTCCCTTTGCCACACTCCGCTTTCTAGGAACGATTTGCAAAATTTCACAATAGCGACTCGACTTCACTCGACAGCATCACTGGGATAAATATCGTCCGATTGTATACAAGTATCTGTGACTGTATGTATAGATAGTTGGTATACTACATGACAGCCAACCAGCCAGCGAGCGAGCGAGTGAGTGTCCTTATACATTTGTGTTCTTATGTAGGCGTCATCAATGCTTTGTTGCCAACATATGTAGAGTAGAAGTTTGTACATACAACAACAAAAAATAGCATAAAATGACGTTTTATATCGTATTTCAAAAACAAGCAACAGCAACAGCAACAATTTTGCCAACAAAGTACATACAAATTGGTATTGTGTACATTTGTACGTGAAAGAGCAGTTTAATGTTGTGCAACAACATTCATAACATGTATGGCAACATTTTTACATTCTGGTTGTGTTGCATTTTTATACCTTTTTGACAAATGTCATCCATATGGTACAGCAATAAAACATTGCAAAAAGATGATTGTAATTGAATTACTGTTGATGCAGTCGAAATTGGATTAATATCGTAAAATTGCAATCGATTAACGTCAATGTGTAATGAAATGTCAATCTTAATTGTGGCTAAGTTGTTGTAAAGCGTCAACTGTTGCTGTAGGCGACGAAATCAAACAATTTGCATTTATGGAAGGATTTGTTCAAATGGGGGACGGGGAGGGAACAAATCAATGTAAGTGTTAACAATGAAAATTTGAAAATTTTGAAAAGAGGAATGCAAGGAATGCTTCAACTAACAATACACAATTGCATATTAGTAATTTTTTTTATTAATTCATATAGTTGTGTTTAAATTTTTTTATCGAAATTCCTTGCAGTTTACACATTTTAGCGTTTTTTGAAAGCAGCGATTTTTATCAATTTTGAAAATATTTCCAAATATTGATTATGAAAGAAAATATTTTTCGATGTAACTATTATTTTGAATATTACAAAGCTTATTATCCTGTAAATCCAATATCAATACTATGCATATTTTAAAAGTTACAACAAATTTTCAAAATAGCGATTTTTTTATATCAAATTCAAAGATATTAGCTGAATGTAGAGTAAAGACGAGTAAACTCGACATTACTGTAGTTCTGATAAAAACGCATAATTTTGTATAATATTCTTCCAGAAACTTCTTAATGATCGCACATTACAGCAGTATTTAAAAACAGCGATTTTTTTTTAAAGAAAATTTTAAACAATGACAATATCAGAAAATATTGGATTCGTTTTATTTACGTTATAAAACACATGTTGGCAACATAAACGATTGCAAATGTAATTATAATTCAAAAGCTTTAAAAAGTTTTAAAAACAGCGATTTTTTTAAAAAAAAATCTGTATACCCAAAAGCAACAAATTTGCGTTTTATTATTATTCTTAAAGAATCACATATTATTGCCCAACATTGGTGTCGTTTATACGTTCCGAAATGTTATGTAGTTCATAATATACAATGATTTTTAAAACTAGCGATTTTTGAAAAATCCCGGACTGATCATTTCAGATATTGTTTTGAAAAAAAAAAATTTCACGTTTTATTGTTTCCTTTCTCAAAGCCCATGTTGACCTCAAAGTGCGAGAAAATTAGAATATATTTTGAATGTTAACATATATTTAAAAAATAGCGATTTTTTTTTAGAAAAAAAAATGTGTACTTATTGACATATTATTGTTGTGTTTATTAAGATAAGTATTTGTGTTTTTAAGCCCGATCCGCTATACTGTGTGGTTTATAGATTATAGCGTTTTTTGAAAATAGCGTTTTTTTTTGTTAATAGCCTAATGTTTGCAAATTATAACATGCAAGAAATGTTTTTTTATACTTTTATTATTTCCTTAATCAAGGCTCAAGCTGACCTTAACGTCCGATTTCAAATTAGTTATAAATTTCTTATATTATAACGAATTTTTAAAATAACGATTTTTTTCTTTAAAAACAAACTTGATATTTAAGGATAACATAGTCGCATAAAATGTTAGTGCTTATTAAGACAAGTATTTGTGTTTGATGTCTGTACCGAAATTCTGTTAAGTGCGTTGATCGTAACGATTTTTGAAAACAGCGATTTGTAAACATGGCCTATAGCAACAAACTTGCGTAGTATTATTACTCTTATTAAATCACATATTTTTACCTAATATCGATGTTCTTTATTCGTTCCAAAATTTCGTGTAGTTAGATAAGTTACTATGATTTTTTAAATAAGCGATTTTTGAAAATGTCCTTATCATTTCAGATGAAAGAAAATATTTTTTCATGTTTTTATTGTTTTCTTTATCAAGGCCCATGTTGACCACAAAGTGCGTTTTTAAATTAATATATATTTTCAATGTTAACATATGCATTAAAAAAGCGATTTTTTTTGGAGAAAAAAATGTTATACTTTAGAGCAAATTATTGACAAATTATTGTTGTCCTTACTAAGACACGTATTTGTGTCTAAAATCCGATCCGCTATTCTGTGTAGTTTATAGATTATAGCGATTTTTGAAAAATAGCGTTTTTTATTAATAACCTAAACTTTGAAAAGTTTGACTTAAAATGTTTTTTTTATACTTTTATTGTTTCTTTAATCAAGACGCACGCTGACCTCAAAGTCCGATTTCATATTAGTTATAAATTTCTTATATTATAACGAATTTTTAAATTAGCGATTTTTTTCTTTAAAAACGAACTTGATATTTTAGGATAAAGTAGTCGCATAAAATTTAAGTGCTTATTAAGACAAGTATTTGTGTTTGATGTCTGTACCGAAATTCTGTTAAGTTCGTTGATCGTAACGATTTTTGAAAACAGCGATTTGTAAACATGACCGAAAGCAACAAAGTTGCGTAGATTTATTACTCTTATTAAATCACATATTTTTACCTAATATCTCTGTGTCCTTTATTCGTTCCAAAATTTCGTGTAGTTCATAAGTTACTATGATTTTTTAAATAAGCGATTTTTGAAAAAATTGCCTGATCATTTCAGATATTGTGATGAAATAAAATATTTTTTCATATTTTTATTGTTTTCATCATAATAACGCCTATTGACCTTTAAGCCTAATTAAAAAATTGTATGTAATTCAAAAGTTATAACGAGTTTGGAAAATAGCGATTTTTTCAAAATAACATATTTGCTACCTTAAAGCAACGAATGTACCTAATGTTGTTCGCTGTCTTTATTAAGATGCATATTTGTAATGAATTTGCGATGCGAAATACATTTTAGTTCCCAAATAAGAGCGATTTTGTAAATTAGCGATTTTTGGTATATTGCCTAACTTCTACAAATACTGATAGAAAAAAATGTTTTTATTTTTATTTTTTATTTGCTCATAAAAACGGCCATTGACCCTTAAGACAGCTTTAAAAATTGTACGTACATCAAAAGCTTTACAAATTTTCATAACAGCGATTTTTTTTGAGGAAAAAATAAAACAGCTTATTTGCCTGTTATTGTCAGCTTTTTTACAATGCATATTTGTAAGTTACATTTCTGTAATGTATCCCCTATTGAAAAATTCCTCGTAGTTTACAATAAATAGCGACTTTTTAAAATGGCGATTTTTGGAATATTGCTTAATATCTCCAAATAGTGATATAAAATAAATTATTCTTGTAGCTGTTAATTGAACCTTCATCAAGACGCACGTTGATCCGAAAGCCCTTTGAAATTTTTATATATTTCGAATATTATAAGAAATTTTAATAATAGCGATTTTTGTAAAAAAAAAAATTAAAGTAAGCTTCATTTATGCCACCTATTTGCATAATTTATCTATCCTTGTTTTAAAACGCATATTTTTGTCTAATATCCGTCCCAAAATGTCAAATAGTTCACACATTATGGTGGTTTTTAAAAACAGCGATTTTTGGAAAAAATTTCGAATTTCTCCAACTATTGATATAAATACAAATATTTCTTAATATTTTTATTGTTTCCGTCTTAATAGAGTCCGAAAAAAATCGATGTTTTTCAAAAGTCTGTAATGAAACCCATTTGTAAATTTCGATGAAGTTCATAAATAATAGCGACTTTTTCAAATAGCGATTTTGGGAATATTGTCTTATACCTACAAATACTAACAACAAATAGAAATTATTATATGTTTTATTTGTTTTTAACATTTTTACCTTAAAGCTATATTTCCAAATTACATCCCTTTAAGAGTTTAGACAAATTTCCATAATAGCGATTTTTTTAATAACAAAAATAATTTGATAATTTAAGACAACGTATTTTAAGTACTGTTGTGGTCCTTATTGAAACGAGTAATTTTGTCAAAAATGCGTGACGAAATTTCGTAAAGTTCACATATTATGGCGATTTTTTAAAATAGCGATTTTTAAAAAAATTACCTAATCTTTCCAAATATTGATGTGAAATCAAATATTCATCTATAAATTTATAAGTTGCCTCATAAAAATGTCGATTGCACTCCAAACCCAATTAAAACCCGATGTTATGAAAAGTTAAAACAAAATTGGATAAAAGTGATTTTTTATTAAAAAAAAAACTAAGTACCAGTAAGCAAAAAATTTGCTCATTTTTGTTATCTTGTGTAATTATTAATATTTGCGAATTATCTCCGTTGAAAAACTACGTGTTGTCAAGAAATAATAGCGACTTTTAAAATAAGCGATTTTTTTAATATTGCCTTATACATCAAAACACTGATGAATATTACAAATTTTTTGAAAGTTTATATTGTTTCTTCATTTGCATGTCAACTTCAAAGCCTACCTCTATAATTTTTATAGATTTCGAATTTTTTAACTAAATTTAAAAATAGCGATTTTTGGAATATTGTCTTATAACTACAAATACTTTGTATTTATCACTTTAACCTCATAGCCATATTTAAAAATTAAAATTTTCAAGAGTTTAGACAAATTCACATAATAGCGATTTTTTTTAAGAAAAAATTGATACTTTAAGACAACGTATTTAAGTATGGTTGTGGCGATTTTTGGTAATAGCGATTTTTTTTTTTAAGAAAAAAATTTATACTTTAAGACAAGGTTCTTAAGCATTGTTGTGGTCCTTATTAAGACGCGTAATTTTGTCAAAAATATGTGACAACATTTCGTAAAGTTCGCACATTATGGCGATTTTTAAAAACAGCGATTTTTGAAAAATTTACCTAATCTCTCCAAAAATTGATATGGAATTAAATAATCATCTATAAATTCATAGGTTCCCTCATAAAAATGCTGTTTACACTTCAAACCCGATAAAAACCCATTGTAGTTATCAAAAGTTATAACAAATTTTGATAACAGCGATTTTTTATTAAAAAAAACTAAGTACCCTAAAACAATAAATTTGCTCAATATTTTTATCTTTGTAAAGACTTATATTTGCGATAAATCTCCGTTGAAAAATTACGTGTTGTCAAGAAATAATAGCGACTTTTTAAATAAGCGATTTTTTTAATATTGCCTTATACATCAAAACACTAATGAATATTAATAATTCTTTGAAAGTTTATATTGTTTCTTCATTTCGCATGTCAACTTCAAAGCCTACCTCTATAATTTTTATAAATTTCGAATTTTTTAACAAAATTTAAAAATAGCGATTTTTGGAATATTGTCTTATAACTACAAATACTGATAAAAAAAAAGAAATTACTTTTATATGTTTTCTTTGTATTTATCACATTTACCTCATAGCCATATTTAAAAATTAAAATTTTCAAGAGTTTAGTCAAAGTCACATAATAGCGATTTTTTTTCCAAGAAAAGAATTGATAGATTAAGACAGCGTAGGGTTGTGGCGATTTTTGGTAATAGCGATTTTTTTTTAAAGAAAAAAATTGATACTTTAAGACAAGGTTCTTAAGTATTGTTGTGGTCCTTATTAAGACGCGTAATTGTGTCAAAAATGTGTGACAACATTTCGTAAAGTTCGCACATTATGGCGATTTTTAAAAACAGCGATTTTTGAAAAATTTACCTAATCTCTCCAAATATTGATATGGAATTAAATAATCATCTATAAATTCATAGGTTCCCTCATAAAAATGACGATTACACTTTAAACGCGTTAAAAACCCAATGTAATTCAGAAATTATAAAAAACTTTTAAGACAGCGATTTTCTATTAAAAAAAATAAAAAAAAACTAAGTACCCTAAAACAATAAATTTGCTCAATATTTTTGTCTCTGTAAAGACTTATGTTGGTGATAAATCCCCTGTGAAAACTTAAGTGTTGTTTACAAATAATAGCGACTTTTTAAAATAGCGATTTTTGCAATATTGTCTTATATGTATATCAAAACACTGATGATGACATATATTATTTTGTAGGTATATATAGTTTCGTCATTATTTTGCATGTTGACTTCAAAATCATGCCTCTATAATTGTTATACATTTCGATTTATTTAACAAAATTTTAAATTAGCGATTTTTTTACAAATTTTTTTTTTTCTTTTTGAGACTGAATTTATTAAATTTTATAATTTGTTTCCTTATAAATACGCATATTTATTTTTTATAACCGCTCTGACAACAGGTACAGTTTGCACATTATAGCGATTTTTTAAAACAGCGATTTGTGGAAGTTTCTAAGATATTCCAAATTCTGATAGGAAGGAAGATATATTTTAAGATATTTATTGTTACCCTCCTTTAAGGTTAATATTCACCTTAACGCCTTTTATGATTCTAACGTTTTAACAAATTTTCATAATAGCGATTTTTTTCAAAATTCATCCTGTTAATCTCTCAACATTTATAATATCATCCTAACACCTTTTAATTAAGTTCACTTGCATTTTCATAAAAAAATTACCACCCTCTCTTATAGATGGCTCTATTTGTTAACTTTCTCTTTTTAAGCTGCTAATGCCTTAACTCCCTTTTAAATTTTCTGGTATTTAAAACTTTCTTTCTAACTTTTCTAACTTTTAATATACAGCATCCTTCAAACTCTACCTCTCCCAACGCCCACTTTATTAACATTGAATTGAGTTTTGAAAAACTCTTTTATAAAGCGTGGGCCATTTATTGTTTTTTTTTTTGTTTTTGTTTTAGCATTTTCGCTTCGCACAAAATGTCCTTAGACAAAAGTCCTTGATACCTAAAACACTTTTAAGCATACAATATGCACATAAATATATGAGAAAACATGTTAACAAACACAACGTAACAGTTATGAAGCCGCCAGATGATGTTGATGTTGATGTCCTTTCTAGAATTTACACAAACAGAGCTGTGCTGCCTTGGCCATCGCCTGCGTCGCTGTCGCATTCTTGATGTAACTTATGTTAATTGTATGTGTTGCTGACTTACAAGTGAGTGAGTTTGGTTCCCTTTTATGTGCTCGGGTTACTGTCATAAAGTCTATGTGAACAAAGTGAGCATTTAAATTTGAATTTTTATGAGAAACAGGACGAGGCCAAGAAAGAGTGGAAAAATGAAAACTTGGTAGTATAAGGCAGGACTAACGTTAACACTTTACAAAAACCAGCCAGCAGCAGCATTTTCATTTACAACTTCGTCGTCGTCGTCATCATCGCCTTCATCTTAACCACTAGACACTCTCGTCCTCAGCCCTAATGACAACTCTGCATGTTGTCATTGTTGATTTTCGCTGCGCCACGAGATCTATGAGTCATTATTTTTCTGTAGTTTCAATGAGGTTCCAATGAGAGCCACAAGGACTTCCCTTCGAATGTTGTAAGTAATAGTGTAGACTACATTGACCACGTTGTTATTGTTGTTGTTGTCGTTGTATACTCTGGCCCAGCCATTGCCACTTTTATTGTTGCACTCTTCCTGTGTGCTGTTAAGTGTTAAAGTGGAACCTACTTCATCGTTTCTCTTGCCATTGCGTCGCGCTCTGTTATCCTTTTTGTTAAGTTTTATTCTTGCATTGCAAATTTTTGCACAAACACACACAGATAAAAAATGCTCATTGAATTTATATGCAAATTTCTCCTGGAGCTAACAGCAAACAGCGAGTTGGTCTGCCGCCTTTACCTCTACTCACTCACTTACTCACAGCTCTTGTAGACTTGAGTCATATCGCCTCAAGTTACATTTTTATGTCTATGGAAATTTAATTTCTATCATCATCAACTTATCCTCTATCTTGGTGTCCTGTAAGGATATGTGTACTCTGTGTGTGTGTGTGTGTGTGATGTTTTGGTTATCTCTCCGACCGTTGACTATTTGCTTTAGCGACACTGCAAAACGCGAGTTCATAGAAATTTTATTTTAGGTTCATTTCATTTCAATTTATGTCGCTAAGTATTTGGATAAATGGATTTTAGAAGACAAAATTTGCATTTAAACTGAAGTGAAAATTGTAATAGGTACGAGTAGAAAAAAAATTGATGTAATTGAAGCTGAAGGGTATATGGTGTACGATACTCATCGGATTATAATCCTGTACAAAATTTGTTATATAAAGGATATAAATAAATATCTGTAGAAAATTTCTGCTGCTAGAGCATTAGAGGTGCGATAGTGTTGTTGAGAGATCCTTAGAAACAAGATTTGGATACGGCTCAGCCCCCAATTTTGTCTTCTGTTTTAATTACTTCAAAGGCAAATATCAATCACACGACCACCGCAAACGACGCGTTCAGCAATGCACGCAACTGCCACCAATGACACATTTGGCACAAACGGCGAATGAGCACAGCGAACAACATCCTACCAAGCACATTCAGGAAACGACATCACAAGAGAAAGTGTTAATCGATGCAGTGTGATCCGATATAATTCTCATTACATCGAGAGCTCCACTTACTTAAATGATCGAGCATTTTACTTGGTAAATTCGTCGGTTCTTACCGTAGCGAAGTTAATCGGACTTCGGTCTATTGAAACAACTTTTGTTGGTTTAACTAAAATTCCATTTGTTTAACTCGACTACGGGCTGTTAAATAAGACATCGGTCTCTTAAATCGGCCTTCGATCTGTTGAATCAGATTTCGGTCCGTTGAATCGGACTTCGGTCTGTTGAATCAGACTTCGGTCTGTTGAATCAGACTTTGGTCTGTTGAATCGGACTTCGGTGTGTTAAATCGGATTTCGGTCTGTATAATCGTACTTCGGTCTGTTAAATCGGACTTCGTTATGTTGAATCGCCTTTGATCTGTTGAATCTGAATTCGGTGTTTTAAATAGAACTTCGGTCTGTTGAATCGGACTTTGCTCTGTTTAACCAGACTTCGGTCTGTTTAATCGTACTTCGGTCTGTTAAATCGGACTTCGGTATGTTGAATTGGACTGCAGTCTGTTAAATAGGACAACGGTTTGTTTAATCGGACTTCGGTCTGTTAAATCGGACTTCGGTCTGTTGAATCAGACTTCAGTCTGTTGAATCGGACTTCGGTCTGTTAAATCGGACTTCGATCTGTTGAATCAGACATTGGTCTCTTAAATCAGCCTTCGATCTGTTGAATCGGACTTCGGTCTTCTAAATCGGACTTCGGTCTATTGATTCGGACTTGGGTCTGTTCAATCAGACTTTGCTCTGTTGAATCGGACTTCGGTCTGTTGAATCGGATTTCGGTCTGTTGAATCCGAATTCGGTCTTTTAAATAGAACTTCAGTTTGTTGAATCGGACTTCGCTCTGTTTAATCAGACTTCGGTCTGTTAAATCGGACTTCGGTCTGTTGAATAGGACTCCGGTCTGTTGAATCGGACCTCGGTTTGTTTAATCGGACTTCGGTCTGTTGAATCGGACTTCGGTCTGTTAAATCGGACTTCGTTCTGTTGAACCAACTTTTGTTGGTTTAACGGAAATTCTATTGGTTTAACTCGACTACGGTCTGTTGAATCGGACTTCGGTGTGTTTAATCGGACTTCGGTCTGTTTAATCATACTTCAGTCTGTTGAATCGGACTTCGATCTGTTAAATCGGACCACGGTCTGTTGAATCGGACTTTGGTCTGTTCAATCGGACTTTGGTCCGATGAATCGGACTTCGGTCTGTGTAATCGTACTTCGGTCTGTTAAATCGGGCTTCGGTCTGTTGAATCCGAGTCATAAACACGATCCTGAGTTGCGGATACCAAACTGATTTAAGACAAAATCCATCGATACTACCACGAGCAGCAGAAGTAGATTTGCTAAAAAAAACTTGAGTCACCTCCAAGAGCCTAAGTTACGAATTCAAAGCTGAATTACCAACAACCCCGAATTAACAATATATTCCCGAATTGCTAATATAAACCTGAATCACCGACAAACCCGAATCATCAAGATGACCAGTATTGCTGATATAAGCCCGAATCGTCAACAAAACCCGAATCACCAATACCGTTCTGAATGGTTGACATTAATCCGAACTACCGACAAACCCAGTCATCAATAATTACTTGCTGATATTAACCTGAATCCTCGACAAAACCCGAATCACCAAGCTGACCACATACTGCTGATGTAAACCGAATCACCAATACCCTTTTGAATTGTTGACATTAACCCGAACAACCCGAGTCATCAACTATCACTTGCTGATATTAACCTTAAAGCCAGACAAAACCCGAATTACCAAGCTGGCCATATACTGCAGATATTAACCGTAACCACCGATGACCTCTACAATTTTGGGAGTATAAAGTTCCTGATCACCTCAAATCGACCGATTTGTAAAGTTCCCGACTATCTTAAATCGACCCGAGTCCCGAAACCAGTCATTACAGTCATATATCACAACAATACTCGTCGAGCGTATACTAAAAGTTCTCGATATCACTGGGATAGACCATGCGAGCTCGAACCACCTAGAAATGGTATTAGTATCTTAGTATGGAACAAACTCCTCTTGGGCAAGGTGAGTCCTATCATACCACTTCCGCTGCTCTATAGGTCTGTAGCATCCGGTTGCAATGCAACTCCAAATTCGAGCACGAAAACACTACCAGGGATTACGATTTTAACCACTGCCGGCGTGATGCTTCCACAAGGCGGCCCACACCTAGTGATCAGGCGGGAAACTAGGTCCCGGGGCCTTTGATTCTCATGTTACCGGTCACACTCACCGGTGGATGTTTCGCAGTAAATCTGCTATGAAATTTGTGATTTTATGAACAATCATGGAATTTTTACACATCCGCAGTCACCGATATTTTCATACTAGCACCCGGGATATACGGAAACGGTTTGGTACTACACTGCAGACTTGTAGCACCCTCACGGGTAGTAGACGGGACAACGGGCATACTCACAAAACGTGGAGCCAGTCTTCTACCTCTGCTCCACAGCTACAGAACGTACTGGGTGTACAAAGTCTTTTATGCAAAAATGCATTCAATGACCCATGACCTGTCAGTATATAACGCATACTAAGACCAAAGTCACAGTAAGGATGTTTACTGACAAACTGATACTACTGATTGGTGCATCATGCAACCAATCTTCAGACTTTACTACATCGCACCATACTGTTGCCCCATAAATGGCACATGTCAAGAATAAGCCACCATAATGGTACTGAGACCCCAGTAAGACCCCATCACCCTGCGAATTTGCCCTACCAAATTAGTCAGCTTGATTTTAGCCCTATCTAAATATAGAAGGAAGTTAACCCTTTCGCTCACCATACCGCCCAAATACTTTATCGAAGTAAAATACTTGAACGAGATCCCATCAACCGCGACAACCGGAGGCCGACCAGTAGACAACTTGCCTTTCAGCAAACATCATCTCGGTCTTATCCATCGCCACACTTATTTCAAATATCCTACCCCATTCGAGGACGCAACTCAAAAATTTCTTTGCCAGCTCTTCCACAGAAGAGCGAGACTGGGCTTCGAGCATGATGACCAAGTCATCAGCATACGCACATTCCTTGCACTCTAACTGTCGCAATAATGGGTCCTTGCCCATATAAATGGACCACATATTGAACCCTGCGGACAGCCACGCAACGCATCTAGACACACTGTTTCATTTACACACACAACACATTCACGCCTGCCAGAGAAGTATCTCATCCAGAGTTCAGTTTACTGACAGACAAGTTCATTCAATCTCTCAAACACACTAGGTCAACTTAGGTAATCAAACGCACCTTTAAAATCAAGAAAAACTCCTAACATGCATATACTTACTGGTTGAGTCAGAGACGCAACCTTTCACATACATCTACGCATCCTCAACACTTTGACCTTGTTTGAAGCCAAACTGCCAGGGACGATTCACCATAATCCTTTCTAGTAAATTTGCAAACACTGGGAGGAGACTGATGCTCCTATAGGATCTAGGATTGCACCTGATCTTATCGGAGGACTTGAGAAGAACAATCACTTTAGCCATTTTCCAATAACTTGGAAATTAGCTCTCATTCACACAGCGAACTACAAGACACTCTCGGTGATCAGGGATAGCCTTCCAGATGCTGTTACACATCTCTCCAGTTATCCCATCAATACCAGGAGTTCTCCTAGAAAGCACATCTTTTCAATTCCGGCGGCCTACCCCTAACCACCACAAGTGGACAACATTCATCCTTGGAAAGAACTTGTTAGTCAAAACATTCACACATTCTTTTCAAAAAGTAAGGACGGTATAACCGACCTTAATTCCGGACAAGTCCACATTTCTGCCTCTGTCCCTACAAATACGGTAAGCATGACTCAAGGTATCATCCTAATGCCGCTGTACAAAAACACACCAATCATACTCTTGCACTCTCTCAATCCAACTTTTATACTCACGCAAACAACGCCTATAGGAGTCCCTAAGCTGACCAAACTCATTCACTTCGTTCCGCCTTACGTCTCTTCTCAAAAAGACTATCATTCACACCATGTACAATTTTATTTACATATTCAACTTGCTCATCTAAGGTCATTCTACAAAAAACTTGAAAGGGTACGTGGGCAATAGAGACTGCACTGCAGTCGACGGTATACGTCCCAATTGACACTGGTACGCCAGCGCATCACATCTACAATACTGCCGCGAACAGCTAGGGTGTGAGTAAGGACAATATCAATGATCCGCAAACCACTTCTACTATGAGTTATGCAAGCGGTTTAATGACAAAGCTCTATCGCGACGCACATTATCCAGCTCTACCAGACACTGATTTTACCTGTCACGTAGGACAACCGGATAAATCTATTCTGGAAGTCTTCGAGAGAAAAATACTTCGCAAAATGTTTGAACCCATCGTCGTGAACGGCAATAACGTACGTTATTACCCAGAAGGTACTTAAATAAACTTAATTTCTCTTTACAACCATTAATAAGCTTTCTATTTTTAGATTAACAACTAACGGCTCCTACTTGTTTATCGACGAATTCGAACGTCACTATTTGAGAAGCTTTTAATAGACCTGCCGATTGACTCGACACTATACTGCGAGGTTGCTGTCGACAACATCGAGGGGGCCGGCAATGAAAGAAAAATTAAGATGACTGGAGCCAGAAATCGAACCATGGATCTCCCATAGTCGTATCTTCTAACTACTATGCCACGACCGGTCCTCTGTCATAGTGAATATACAACACCGCTTAAAATATACCCAAGATTATTAAAACGACAGTAAATTATTTTAGGTACTCTTTACACCGTACACCGTACAAAATTCACTCTTCAACTAGTTTTTAATATTTATCCCACAATATATATGATATTTTACCATAAAAACTTGTCTATGACAAAACACCCCCACTATGTCTCCCTTAAGTGCAGTAATAACCGCACAATTGTAACCACAGGATTCACTTAAAATAGAAAAAGCACCAAGCACTATAAACTCCCGTAATAAAACTTGTTTTTGTGGTAGTAATTTAGCTTATTTGAAAATTTACACCACTGGTGGCAAACAAAAATGTCCACTACATTGAAAATGTAGCAAAAAAACGAGAAAATATCCTTAGGAACCGCAGAGGAACACCTAAAAGTGCTTTCGTTTCGTTTGTAGTGAGTGAGCAGCGATTGTGTGATTTGGTGGCGGCGGTGGCGGTGACCATAGTGACTAAGGTGGAGTACAACAAAAAAAAAAAAAAGTATCCACAACAACAAAACTTCACCGACTGTGCGAGGTAATAAATTATTTTTACTTAACCACTAAAACCAACCAACATATGCGCTCTCTCTCCTTCTCTCTACCATTCTGCCTCAGTTGACTGTTTTGTGTGTGTGTGTGTGTGTATTCGTTTGGAGTAGACTTTGGGGCCAAATGAAATGATGAGACACACGCCAACTTAATATCCTGGCTACCTTAAAGGATTTTTTTTTCTTCTTAATTTTCTTTTAACCAGCTATATAGAGTTGCTTGATACTACTAGGAAGACACTGCAAAGGACATAGCACAGTAGAGACTGCTTAAGTTATTTGTGCTCTCATTTGTTTGGTTTATTTATTAATGGGCATTAATCTTGTGTCTGTTTTGCACATTTGTTGGCTGGCAAAGTTGTGTGAATTAGTTTGCTAACGGCCAATCTCGGTGTGGGTGGGGAGATTGTTAATATCCTTTAATGCGTTTTAGTTGTTCAATTCGATAATTAAATTGAAACATGATATAAATTGCTATTGATAATAAATATAGTAATTAAAAACTGGCCAAAAAATTCTATCAATGGGGAGGGCGTCTGAAAATAAATTGTACTCTTGATAACTAATATTTGTAATCAAGTAGGCGAGGTCATTGAAATGGTCTGGATCTAAGTGAATAGATGCAGAGACTGTAAGATGATTATATCGAGGCGGACCACATTGATTTACGTATCAATTTGTATGAAATTTACCACAAAGGATTCAAAGGTTCTTGTCTATGTTGTTGTTATAATTGTGGCAACTCAAGATCATTGAGGAAATCCAAGTAAACGTTGAAATTGCGGAAAGATCGAAATGAAATGACGACAAGATTCCTTGTGGAGACTTAATTTCTGTCTATACTGACGAATCAAAGATGGAACATGGCAGCGGACGTTGGATCTGAAGAACAGACTGTAGAACTGCTAGATCGCTGTGACCAAAATATAGCAGATCCCGATCGGGGTACATGGTTGGCCTGTGCAGCAGTAATATGAGACGGGCCTGTGAAATTCTAAATGGCCACTATCAGGCACCTCACAAGCACTTGAGAAAGCTCCATACCAAACTACAGTCGTGTGTATGAGCACGAGAAGGAGTCCGAGACGATGGAACATTTTCTCTATAGTCGTCCCGCTCTAGCCCGCTGGACTCTAAAATACTTAGAGAAAGGTTATGTAGAGGTCCTAGAGCCTCACTCCTCAGTGGAAGTAGATAATTTAATATGTTTCATGGGGTGCTTTCCATGACTAACTCGGCCCATATGAGGAGAACGAGGAGGAGTCCGATACGATATGGAACAATTTTTTTTGCAGCTGTCCCGCTCTACCTAGTAGGAGGCTAAGTTATTAGGGAAAGGTTATATAGATGACCTAGAGTCTATCTCCTTAGTCCTAGAGTAGGCAATTTAATAAGTTTCATGCGGTGCATTCCATGACTAACTGGGCCAAGGTGATGATTGGGGTTTCCACGATTTTCTCATTTCCTATCCACCCCCTCTATTCCAACTAACCCTTTTCTTTCTTTAACCGTCAATCACAATGGATCAGAGCATAACACGATGTGTAGTGTGATCTTGTATTTACCAAGGTATTGACAGCAAATGTTGTTAAAATGACCTCCAATTCGTCAGTATCATCAAACCGACACAGATGCTTGTCCAAGTCTGGTGTCCACTTGACAACGAATGGTGTTCAAATAGCTCCAATGCGTTCTCAACTTGACAATGAATGTGGTCAAAATGACACGTTGTCAACTTGTCCCTGGATGTAGTCAACTTGGCAACGAATGGTGTCAAAATGATCACAAATGACAACAACAACAACAACACTCCCAAGGCAGAAGATACCTATCGCTTTCGTGTGGCTGATCGTGGCGAGAAGGTAATTCCAGTCTTTAAGACAAGAGGCTACGGATGTAGTTGTTGTTAAAAATTTTAAAATATTACAAAGATGGGAAGAAGAAGAAGAAGCCTTCATGCTAGAACGACGAGATTTCTAAATTCAGTGCTTCAAGGGGAGAAGTACAAGGAGAATCTAAGACTCTTCAAGAAACTAATAAAAAAGGCAAAAAGATCTTCACGGAGGAAATATACCAACGATGTCGAAAAAACCGCAGAGGTAAGTAGACTTAGGAAAGTTTTATCCTCGACAACAAGCGCCCCGGCATACATAATGAAAAATGATGGTAGCTGGACTGAATCCTCAAGGGAAACCTCGAAAATTCTATCGGATACCCACTTCCCTAGGGGAGGGTCCAACTCCATAACCGTCGCACCTACCGACTGTCGTACCTACCGACTTCTGCGATAGAATACCGGTAATTGAATGAAACGTGATCAAAGACGCCATCAACGTCTTTGATCCTTACAAATCTCCTGGTCCGGACGACAATATACCCACCGAATTTCAACAGTCCCTGGAGATACTATTGCCATGGCTGAAGGCTATCTTTGACGGCTGTGTGAATTTATCCTACCTGCCAATACGAAGGAGAACGACTATGGTGGTCTTCATCTTAAAGTAAAGCCATCACACACCAAAGCGAAGAACTTTAGACCTATAAGTCTTACATCATTCCTTTTGAAAACCCTTGAGAGAATCATGGACGACATTATCAAAAATTCAATTGGCCCGAATCTCCTTTCGAATGCTCAGCATGGTTACACAAAGGGGAAATCGACAGAAACCGCACTCCATGCACTATTGTATTCCATAGAGAAATCATAAGATAAGAAAGAATTTTCTCTAGTTGCCTTTATGGACATAGAGGGAGCCTTCAGCAACATCGAACCACTCTGCATCATGACAGAGCTCAACAGCCTACATATCAACTCACATATTAGCAAGCTGATTCGCAACATGCTAATAAAGAGAACTATCACCTCAAAGCTGGGAAATCACACCTTCACTAGAAGGGTGACTAGAGGCACCCCTCAAGGTGGAGTATTAACGCCGCTATTGTGTAATTTTGACGTCAACGACGTTCTCAAACTGTTGGAGTCGGAAGGATGCACAGTAGTAGCGTATGCAGATGATATAGCACTCTGCGTCTCTGGGGGAAGTTTATCTTGTCTCGAACAAAGAATGCAGGACTATATCAACATCCTGGCAAACTGGTGTGCCAGTAGAGGACTTAATGCGAACCCTGACAAAACAGAACTAGTACTTTTCAGTCGGAAACAGAAATCGCCCGCTATATCCAACATCTATCTGGACAACAAACAACTCAACTTCTCCGATACGGCGAACTACCTGGGCCTTATATTGGACAGAAAGCTTAATTGGAGACAGAACATTGAAAGCAGATCCAACAAGTCACTCATAGCTTTATATACATACATGCCGTAAAGCTATCGGGAGAACCTGGGGATTTAAACCCAAGGTAATACTTTGGATTTACAATGCTATAGTGAAGCCAATACTACAATATGGCTCTATAGTGTGGTGGTACGCGTTCGGCAAGAAGAGCAAATTTAGACAATTGGATCGTGTTTAACGTTCGTCTTGTCTCCTAATAACCGGATGTATGCGATCGACTCCCTCTAAGGCACTCTACATGATACTTAATCTATTATCACCTGATCTGAGCTGCAAATGCTCCGCTCTCAAATTATCCATTCGACTAAACGAGATTGAATATTGTGAACCTTCTATCGGGGGCACTCAATGCACGGAAATCGAACATTCACTACGGAACTATAACGCCGCTCAGAAAGGAGTGAACAGAGAACGAGAACGCAATGTATGGGTCCAAACTGGATAACAAAGTCGGCTATGGTATCTAATCCGCGGATCTAGGCCTAAGTATAAGATCGAGAATTCAAGACATCTGCATCGTTTTCCAAGCGTAAATACTTGCTATTAAACGAGCCGC
This sequence comes from Muscina levida, assembly GCA_964034835.1. Classification (NCBI taxonomy): domain Eukaryota; kingdom Metazoa; phylum Arthropoda; class Insecta; order Diptera; family Muscidae; genus Muscina; species Muscina levida. The sequence goes on from OZ035884.1 coordinate 86,453,110, forward strand.
GGACGTGACCAACGTGGGGAAAATATCACAGGAGAATATTTTCCGGTTCACGGAGAGTCCAGCGGCGGTAAACTCGTTAAAGTCCTGTGACATCAAATCGAATGTGGACAGTGCCTGCCGGAAATCTCTTAACGAGATATCCAGGAATAACAGAGTTCTGGTTACGTGGATACCCGGACACAGCGGAATCGAGGGCAACTGCAGAGCGGACGAAGAGGCCAGACAGGGCTCAGCCCTGCAAGAATGCGACGTTGAACACGTAGCACTTCGCCCTATATCCACCTGTAAAAGTACCATTGGAAATCTAACGTTTGAAATTGCAAACGACAGATGGAAGAATGAAGAAACCTGTAGAAAGGCCAAAAAGACTTGGCCAGAATACAACGCGAAACGTACATCGTACCTGGTAAGCCTAGAGAGGGACCAGATAAGAAAAATTATTACATTCCTGACGGGACATGGACCCATAGGCAGACATGCGAGCAGAATGGGATTCGCAACAAAAAGCGAATGCAACTACTGCGGCAGCAGTGAACCATCCACCGACCACATTATATGTGATTGCCCAGCGCTATACAGAAGGAGACTAGAAACCCTGGGGAAACCCTTCCTAAATGGTGCAGAGGAACTTGCATCGTTGGATATCGGAAGGATTAACAACTTTTGTAAAATTATAAACTGGACGGATTGGATCGAAACTCCGGATACCCAATCGACAACTGGCAACGCAATCATGCAGCACACGCGCTGATAGCATAGGTTGAAGGGACGGCGTAAATGCCCAACGGGTGTCACAATGGGTCCATAAGGACCTAAGTGTTCTCCTTTGAAGAAGGAGATGCATGCATACCAACCAAATATTTAAATATTAAAAATATTAAAAATATTAAAAATATTAAAAATATTAAAAATATTAAAAATATTATTAAAAATATTAAAAAAAAATTAAAAAAAATATAAAACCAGTAACAAAAGTTTCAGTCGGGCGACCCAACTTACATATATCATCACCCTCAGTAAAATTAAAAAAAATTGCTATTATATTGATATTATTACTCGATTTCTAAAGTGGGTGGAGTGGTGAATTTGTATAGGAGGTATTAGAAGGGGCGTGTCTAGACTTCTAGGTTTATCCTCCAAAGCTTTATCCTGTTATAGCTTTACAAAATACAGAGTTTGGGCACGATAGCGTTGGATGTATTGATATTATTACTCCATCTCTGAAGTGGGCGGAAAGGTACATTTGTATGGGAGGTCCCATAAGGGGCGCCGCTAGACTTCCAATTTTTTCTCCAAAACTTTATCCTGTTATAACTTAATAAAATACAGAATTGGGGCACGAACGTGTCGAGAATATTGATATTATTACTCCATCTATAAAGTGGGCGGCGTGGTACATTTGTATGGGAGGTACCAGAAGGGGCGTGTCTAGACATCCAGATCTTTTCTCCAAAACTTTATCCTGCTTGAACGTTACTAAATACAGAATTTGGTCACGATCGCGGTAGTTCTAATAATAATATTTATCGATTTCTTAAGTGGGCGGTACCAGATGTGTGTGGGAGGTACCAGATGGGGCGTTGGTAGACTTCAGTTTTTTTTCTCAAAAACTGTACCCTGCTATAGCTTTACTAAATTAAGAATTAGGGTACGAGCGCGATGGATTTATTTATATTATTACTCCATATCTAAAGTGGGCGGAAAGGTGAATTTGTATGGGAGGTACCAGAAGGGGCGTGGCTAGACTTCCAATTTTTTTTCCAAAACTTTATCCTGTAATAGCTTTACTAAGTACAGAATTTGGGTACGATCCCGTTGGGTGTATTGATATTATAACTCGATTTCTAAAGTGGGCGGAATGACGTATTTGTATGGGAGGTACTAGAAGGGGCGGAGCCATATAGCCCATTTGCAATACCGTAAGTAGTTTTGGGCAAATATTAACTCGTGCGTTTCAAGACATTTGGTTGCGTCTTTCGAAAGTTATCGTGCGAACCAGCCGGACAGCCATCAGACAGACAGACGGACATGGCTCAAATGACTTAAAAAGTCATGAATCGAATTTGGTTCTAAGAAACCTAGGGTCTGAAGTGACTCCTTCTATGTGTTACACGTTTGGGTCGTATCAAATGATATATACCCTCATCCCTAAGGGTGATGGTATAAATACTAAAAATATTAAAAAAAAAAATAAGAATATTAAAAATACTAAAAAAAATTAAAAATATTAAAAAAATATAAAAATATTTAAAAAAAAATAAATATATTAAAAATATTAAAAATATTGAAAATATTAAAAACATTAAAAATATTAAAAAATTAAAAACACTAGAAATATTAAAATAAATATTTAAATATTAAAAATATTAAAAATATTGAAAATAATAAAAATATTGAAGATAATAAAAATATTAAAAATACTAGAAATAAATATTTAAATATTAAATTTTTTATTAAATATCAATATTATTATTTTTTTATAAATATTAAAAAAATAAAAAATTAAATATTAATTAATTAAAAATATTAGAAATATTTAAAATATAAAAAATATAAAAAATATTAAAAATAATAAAAATATTAAAAATACTAGAAATATTAAAATAAATATTTAAAAATTAAAAATATTAAAAATATCAAAAAAAAAATTAAAAAATTAAATTAAAAAATATTAAAAAAAAATAAAAATATTAAAAATTAAAAATATTAAAAAAAAATTAAAAATATTGAAAATATTAAAAATATTTAAAAAAATTAAAAAAAATAAAAATATTAAAAATATTAAAAATACTAGAAATATTAAAATTAATATTTAAATATTAAAAATATTAAAAATATTAAAAATATTAAAAATATTAAAAATATTAAAAATATTAAAAATATTAAAAATATTAAAAATATTAAAAATATTAAAAACATTAAAAATATTAGAAATATTAAAATAAATATTTAAATATTAAAGATATAAAAAATATTAATTATAATAAAAATAATAAAATACTAGAAATATTAAAATAAATAATTAAATATTAAAAATACTAGAAATATTAAAATAAATATTTAAATATTAAAAAAAAATGTACTCAATATTAAAAATATTAAAAATAAAATAAAATTATTAATAATATTACTTGTGGATGTACAACCACGCCTATTTTAGACACATAAGTGAGTCAATCAACTTCCGTTTGAATTACTCACCACATGTTAATAGCATATCTAGGACATTCGTGTAATCCACATTGCTATAGCAAAAAGTTCAACATAAAACCATAAAAAGAAACCCTACATTTACAATGATGATAATAAAAACAACAACAAAAACCAACCAAACATACGCCATTAAGGACCTGAAACTACCTTAACATAAATTTGTTTAAAAATATGTTATTGTTTTCGCACGCACAACGGTATATGTATATATACACACACACACACACACCCATAGAAGGCGCAAGAAAGGAGCAAATCCTCAAAACGAATTAAAAACATAACCTATTATTATGCCACACAAAATTAAAAAGGACTAGAGAATATCACGTAAAAACAAATGAATATCCTCAAATGCACAACAACACAACAGAAGAAGCAGCAGCAACACATACTTTCGAATACAAGGAGAAGGGAGCAGCGCGTTGGCCCCGGCAAACGGGGACAAAAAGTAAACCACCAACAACACAGTGAGGTGCAAAGCACAAAAAAACAAGTGGCACTGTAACAAATGCATAGATTTCTCTGAGGCATAACATTTTCATTATTTGGTATACAAAACCAAATATTTCCATACTCACAGAGAAGATCTATGTAAATGTGTAAAGGCGCAATATAAACTTACATACATATTTATACATACACAAACATAGTATATCCTTTAGCATTCATCGTCATCAACGTCCTAGTACTACAAACCTCTAAACAACCGATGCAGCTAAATAACAAAAAAAAAACAAAAGCCAACAAGAACAAAAACAAAACTCAGTCCATATAAGGATCTCATAATTACAAGGATTTGAATGCGGCGGCAACAACAAGTAGCAAAGGCAGCAGCAAGGATATAAATATATGTTCGTACACATGTTTGCTAGCAAATTGCAGAATATAACCGCTCGCACAGAAGAAGACACCGACAAAACCCCAACAAAAGCCATAGAAAATATACTTGTATAGTAGAAAAACGAGAAGCAAGCAGTATCGCAGCAAAACGTTCTGAAGCTTTTCATGAGAAACCCACATATAGCTTAACAGTTTCAAATTCATAGGCGGCGGAAACGGCGGCAGGCAGCAGTGACAGCAGGCGGGGGCACAATAATAAGAACGGCGAAACAATGTTCAACTAGAGGGACAGTCACATCATGGAGGGACGTGCAGTAGCAGCAGCTGAAGAAACGCAGAGACAAAAGGACGAACAGATAGAGGAACGAACAGCCACAGGGACTTACAAATACTGTGGTAAACGAAGGATGTGTGTGTGTGTGTACGGGCACATAAAAGCGCCATTGATGACGACAAAACCAACTCACACACACACACGCGAACACATTCAGCCATCAAATATGTAGGCTAAAAAGGAGAACGAGTAGATTGAAATTTGTTTTTGCCATATCCGACTTCTTGGCACCAAATGTGAAAAAGTAGTAATAATAAACACTGGGTGTAGTGGTTTACCAGCGAGGCTGAGCAGTTACCCTCCTCTCCTGCCTCGAAAGTAGAAAAGGATGTGCTAGGACAGCAGGAGCGTTTTGGATTCTTGTAGGTTGGGGGAGTGGTTTTTAGAAATATTACAATTGCTAAAGGAAAATTAATAATATCAAATCAAATATAAAATAATAAATATATTAAAAAAAGTTAAAAATGTTTAAATATTAAAATTATTGAAAATAACATAATTTTAAAAATATTCAAAATAGTAAAAATTATTAAAAAAAAAATTATTGGAAAAAATTTAAAATAATTACAAATACTAAAAATATTAAAAACATTAAAAATATCAAAAATATTAAAAATATTAAAAATATTAAAAATATTAAAAATACTAAAAATATTAAAAATAGTAAAAATTTTAAAAATATTAAAAGTATTAAAAATATTAAAAATATTAAAAATATTAAAAGTATTAAAAATATTAATACTTAATATATTTAGCAATTGGTTTCTCGTAGTGAATGGTTGTGAAGTTCTTCGAGTCTATGCACTCAAGAAAGAATTCTCATTTCGATGTGAGATTCTGGTGCATAAGACTTGATGAACAATTTGCAACCATTATACCAAAGTCTGCTGATGAGGATTCGTGGCTGAATCCGAAACAGCTGTACAGACTGCCTGGCATTATGAGAATATCATTCTGCTATAAACTTCTTTCAAAAACACTGGTCTTGAGCTTGAAACAAATTCCAAATCAAATATTAAAAATATTTTAAACTAGTGGGCCCGGCAATGCTTCGCTATTGCACATTAACTTGTAATATATTTCACATTTAGGTCTACAAAGTACTTTGAAAACGTTCATCAGCAAAGTCATATCTATAGTGCTTACATGTAGATTAAGTTTTTTCTGTATGTAGGGCGAAAAGCCACTTCTTCCAAAAATCGGAAACAGACATTCCGCTAATTTTAATAATTTTTATTTTGATCTGTAGTAGCGGATACTAACTATCTTTTTGGGCATAAAAAACATTTTGTTATGCCTTCTCCGCCTATTGACCGCAAATGAAAATTCCATCTGAAGCTTCATGCCTTTAGCCATAAAAACTTATTTTGTCATGTCTTCTTATCACACCGATCAAGAATATTCCGGAATACTATTTTTGTATTGAACTCGTATTACCATTTTTTTGAGATAATTCGGTCACCAATGTTTGGCTTAACAAAGTGATGGTCTCACGCGCTGTATGGCATATTACACCGTCGTGTTGGAACCATTTCTCGTTCAAATAATGTGCAATGACATGATAAATAAAAAAAATCACTTGATCGTCCACTGGCTCAAATTCTTCCACCAGTTAGATCTTATATAGATGCAGGCCAAGATCTTTCTTCAGCATTTGCATAGACCGAGTTGCTGAGAATGGCGTCGGTTTGATAAATTCGAGTCCCCTGTCACACTTACGTCTAAAACGTCGATGGCTTCTATTAGCTGCTCAGATGGATCATTATATGCACCCTCAACTTCACAAAGGGCTCCATAAGTTTGGCGAACAGAACGTGCATTTTGAAAATAAATTTGCAAGATTTGCAAACGTTGTTCTTGTGTAGTTTTTACATGTTGATTTTCGAAAGTATACTAAAAGAAGTTCTATACGTCAAAAAATTACCCCATAAATAGGTTATTTACAAATATTTGCTTATGTTACCTCTGACATACTTTAAAAATGTTAATTGTGCCCAAATAAAACAAAAGGTGTTTTCCAGTATAACTACAATGAATATTGAATTTTTTTCTGAAAAGTAACTGGTGTAGGTAGGGACCATTATTTGATACAGTTTAAATATTTAACTATTGAAGTGCGTGGCAGCGCCTCGGCACTTTTTACTTATTAAGTTCCAAATAGCCTGTTCATTAGGGCGGAACAATTTGTTCGCGTCTAAAAAAACGTGGTAATCGTATACCAGTATCGCAATGTACGATGAATTCTTAGACAATTTCGCTTAGAAACTATATGTCTACAATCAATTCCTAGTTCGCGCTGAGAAGCATGAAGATTTCAGGTTTAGGTATATTTTTAGCAATTTTTGAGTTACGTCAGACGTACCATCCCGATGTTTGGAGACCAAGACGAAGAGAATGGTATATTTTTGACATTGTTTTGGATCCCGCCCAATATTCTGAAAAATGATTTTTAAAAACTTAATTTCCGTATGCCAACTCTCAGAGGTCATAACTTTTTAACCAATACATAGATTTGCTTCTGTAATACCTCATTTACTTTGCTGGGAAATTAGTTTTACGCAGAAGGTCTCGAAAAATATATATCTGAAGTTTTCGGTTTGTGCTCATTTAAAAATCAAAAAAAATTTCTTCTTGTAAGCGCGGAATACCTTGTGTTATCGAATATTGCCATTTTCACCCCCTAAATGTAGAAAAATCCAAACAATGTGTAGCCTATGTTACTCGCGGGGTTATTCGGAAGATTCCCTGAAAATTTCATCAAAATCGGTCCAGCCGTTTTCGAGTCCATACGTTACATATATACACACATCCTCTTTTATATATATAGATAGATATTAAAAATATTAAAAATATTAAAAATATTAAAAATATTAAAAATATTAAAAATATTAAAAATATTAAAAATATTAAAAAAATTTAAAATATTAAAAGTATTAAAAATATTAAAAATATTTGCAAAACAAAACTGAACGATGAAAACAAATTCAATTTTTAAAATATTAAAAATAATAAAAAAACGAAAAAAAAACCTTAAAAATATTAAAATTATTTCTATATTTAACTAATTAATATACTTAGTCTATATCTAATATGGCTAGCGGCTATTACTGTACTGACTTGGTACCTTTACCCTGACTTGGTATTTCTCACCCCGCATTAACCATAAATTCACAATATTAGAACGATATGCGTATGATTAATATAAAATCCGTATAAAATTATTATTACTCATACGTTGCACATACATATGTAGCGTATATAAAGTAGTTGCTGATCAAAATTAAGGCAACTCTCAAGGGGCAGAAAAATGCAGCATGGATGTCAGAGAAGGAATTCGGGAGATAGAGGAATTGATCTGTATAGCAGAAGCAGATCTACCAGGACGAAGGTTAAAGAGGAAAGGCGAGCAAATATGTGAAGAACTGCGGATAGTCCAGCTAAACGGACAGATTATTAAAAAAATATAGAAAGAATGTGGTATGAGGGAAACTGGGAGAGTGAAAGACAGTAAGCTACCACCTAAGCTGGATACAAAGGTAATTGAAGTATCTCGGAAAAAATCGACAAATGAAGATAAAGCTAAGAAGATGCCACTGAAACAGAAGCCAGAGGCAATTATAGTAAAACCAACAGAGGGCACACCTACGCGGACGTTCTTAAGACTCTGAGGGAAAATAAAAACAGAAATGAAACACAAGTCATAACCAATAGAAAAACACAAAAAGGATCGGTTCTGCTTGAGCTTGAAAGAGGGGAACGAGTAAATCAGGAAATGTTCAGCAAAGTGAAGGAAGCTATAAAAAACACAGCTGAAGTTCGTAGCGATACCGCAAATATTACCTTAACTATTCGAGACCTAGAGGCTCTGACGACCACGAACATGACTTAAGTCTTGCCTTAAGAAAGAGTAAAAATATGGTATGAAGAGAACCCATAAGAAGAGAACCCTTCTGGAAACTGCAGGAGAAATGGAGTAACAGTGTGAAAGGAAGACGGGCAGTAAAACTAATACCAAAAAATATGGTTTCTATAGTAGAAGAGAGGTGAACTACTATGTTACTCAAATGCTGTCGGAGCAAGCATTTGAGTCTCTAGCATATGAGTTTAATGCACAAGCGGTTCCGGCTAGAATTATTATCATTCCTCACAAAAAAACTATTGTTATATTTTAAGTTTTTGATATTTTATTATTTTTAATATTTTTTTTATTTTTAATATTTTTAATATTTTTAATATTTTTAATATTTTTAATATTTTTAATATTTTTATTATTCTTGTTTTGCATTGTTGATCTATATGTGTAAATGATAAATGTGTTTTCATCGTTCGATTCAAAATGTATTCTATTATTGCTAGTAGAATTTGTTTTACAAGAGTTTATGTGAAATGGATTATGTTGACAGTTGGCAACCCTTGCAAAACAAATTCTATTAGCTATAATAGAATAGATCTTGAACCGAACGATGAAAACACATTCATTATTTTAATATTTTAAATATTTTTTATATTTTTAATATTTTTAATAATTTTAATATTTTTAACATTTTTAAAATTTTTTAAATTTGTAAAAATTTTAATACTTTTAATATTTGGAGTATCTGTAATAATTTTATTATTTTCAATATTTTTAAAATTTAATATTTTTTTAATATTTTTCACATTTTAAATATTTTATAATTTTTATTTTTTTATAATTTTAACATTTGTAATATTATTAACATGTTTAATATTTTTAATACATACTTTTAACATTTTCAATGTTAAATATAATTTTCAAATATTTAATATTTTTAAGATTTGACGATTTTAACTTACGAACATTTTTAATATTTTAATTATTTTCAATATTTTTAATATATCCAATATTTTGAAATTTTTAATATTTTTAATACGTTTAATATTTTTAACATTTTTAATGTTTTCAATTTTAATATTTTTGCTATTTTTCATATATTTAGTAATTTGAATATTTTCAATTTTATGAATATCTGTAATATTTCTATTATTTTTAAAATTTTAAATATTTTTTTATCATATTAATATTTTTAACATTTTTAATATTTTTAATATTTTTATTATTTTTAATATTTTTAATAATTTAAGATTTTAAATATTTTTAACATTTTGAATATTTTTTATGTTTTTTATATTTTTATACTTTTATATTTTATATATATTTATTTTTTTGGTATTTAATTTTTTTTGTGTACATCCTATCCCAATTTTAATATTCAATTATTATTGAAATTTTGTTAAAACTCGCAATTGCAACAGCTGGCTCTGCAACGTCCTCACCACAAGAAAAATAGCGGTTTGAGGTTGATTGTCAACAACAAATTGTCAAACAAATAAACATATTTTTAAACATGTGTAAACTTTTAAAAATTCATTCATAATGCATAAGTTTTGAAACGCTCGATACCTTGTGTTGCAACTTGTGACGTGCAAATGACAAAAAGAACAAACCCCCCCGTGGCACTCCCAAATAATCTATGAAAACTTCTTGCTTAACTCAGATTCAGTCTCAATACATATGTATTGGAGTACTAAAGTAAATCCCTAAGCGAAATTCCATTTTAAACTAGAACCTCACACTTATTTAGTTAGGTTAACAAAATAGATCGTCCACAGTGGGAGTAGGTTTAGGGGTGGATGGAGGCCACTTTTGGCATAGACGTAAAAACTGTAAAGTTGTACATATTTCTCCAGTAGATGAAGTGGGTAGCAGCACAACAAGAGAAGACGAAGAAAACCCAATAGCAAAAGTAAAACAAAGTATGAATCATCAACATCAGTCGGCGTTTCCCTTTCCTTTTCTTATTCATCTTTTGTGATTGCCGCAACATATTTCTCTTTTTTTGTGGGGGCGATTTTTTGCTCGTTGGTTACCCTTTCTTTCAGTAGGCACCTATGGAGCTACTGTATGCAACGGTACTTTACGCCATTGTAAATGTCCCTCTGATGCGTGCTCTCTTTTCCTTTGGCAATGTGTACGAATCATTCTCTGTATTTTGACATTCTCTTTTCTCTTTGGCTGTCTATCTCTCCATCTGTCTCGATGGCGCTCTTCGTGTATCTCTATGGATGTCTAAATATTTACGAGTTTGCGAGCCAGGACATTTGGAGAGGATTGTCGTGCGGATTCGTGTGTAGCGACTGTGTGAAAAAAGCTAACGTAAGCTTTTCCAGCTGTCAGATTTGAGAGGAGTCCATTTTTACATATTGAATTCTCTGCGTATAGAATTTTGTGTTTTATTTTTGCTGTTTGTTTGTCGGTAGTCAGGACAAGTGGCGACACTAGATTTTCTGTGTGTGTAGGCAACGGGCCAGTTAGTTAGTCCTTCCTCTATGGCGATGTCACGGAGGACGAGTGTACATAAGTGTAGGCCCTTAATGTACCATGTACATATGTATATACATATGTTATTTGTTGTTATTGTTTGTATAAGCTTGTCAAACGTTCAGCTATTTGTGATGTTTAAGGTCTGAGAAGTTGGGAACATGTTTATAGGGCATCGCAGATGATTTGTCCTTGTGGGATTGAAATCTTTTGGAAGAATTTATGTTATAATTTAAAGAACCAGAGAGTACTGGATTGATAGAAAAATTTGTAGATGAGATAGATATTGATTCCTCTATAAGGTTATGTAGAGATGGGCCGGGGCTTTAAAGTCGGGGTTTAGAAGTCAGAGAGTAGAAGTCGAAAATCTGCATGTTTATCCCAAGTTCAATAATAATATTAAAAACAAAATATATATACAGCTGATGATGTACCATTGTGCATCAGTTGGTCACAAAGGGGTCTGAAGATGAACTCGTCATGGAGTTCGAAACGCGTCATCCTAGTGCGTGACACCCTGAATTTGACCAACATATTTAAAACAATAAAATAAAACTTTTCTGATCGTAAGCCGAATTTGATGTATCATTTGATACACTTAACGTAAATTTAATATTAAAAACAAATACTAAAAAAATTAAGAATATTTAAAGTTTTAATAATATTTAAAACATTAAAAATATTATAAATATTAAAGATAATAATAACAATATCAAAAATATTAAAAATACTAAAAATATTAAAAAAAATTAAATAAATAAAATAATAAAAATATTAAAACTAATTAAATATATAAATAATATCGTTAGAAATATTACAAATATTACAAAAAAAATAAAAATATTGCAAACATTAAAAATATTTATCTATGCTGGACATTTTCGGCTGATATCTACTTCACATGCATATGTTTGACATAATTGTAGATATATATACAGCTGATGATGTACCATTGTGCATCAGTTCGTCACAAAGGGGTCTGAAGATGAACTCGTCATGGAGTTCGAAACGCGTCATCCTAGTGCGTGACACACTGAATTTGACCAAAAATACACACTGAATTATAAAAATATAAAAAATACTTTTCTGATCTTGAGCCGAATTTGTGGTATCATTTCGATACACTAACGTAAATTAAAATATAAAAAAAACTAAAAATATTAAAAAATATTCAAAATAATAAAAATATTAGAAATATTAATTATATTAAAAATTTTAAATATAAATATTTAAAAATATTAAAAATATTAAAACATTAAAAATATTAAAAATATTAAAAAAATTAAATAAATAAAATAATAAAAATACTAACACTATTTAAAAATATTAAAAATATAAATAATATCGTTAGAAATATTACAAATATTAAAAAAAATTAAAAATATTGCAAACATTAAAAATATTTGAAATATGAAAAAAAACTAAAAATATTAAAAAATATTCAAAATATTAGAAATAATAATTATATTAAAAATTTTAAATATAAATATTTAAAAATATTAAAAATATTAGATATATTAAAAATGTTAGAAATCAAAAAAAAATATATATAAAAACTATTAAGAATTTTCATTAATATTCAAAAATATTAAATAGTTGAATACTTTATACTTTATACTTTATACATTATACTTTATACTTTATACTTTATACTTTATACTTTATACTTTATACTTTATACTTTATACTTTATACTTTATACTTTATACTTTATACTTTATACTTTATACTTTATACTTTATACTTTATTCTTTATACTTTATACTTTATACTTTATACTTTATACTTTATACTTTATACTTTATACTTTATACTTTATACTTTATACTTTATACTTTATACTTTATACTTTATACTTTATACTTTATACTTTATACTTTATACTTTATACTTTATACTTTATACTTTATACTTTATACTTTATACTTTATACTTTATACTTTATACTTTATACTTTATACTTTATACTTTATACTTTATACTTTATACTTTATACTTTATACTTTATACTTTATACTTTATACTTTATACTTTATACTTTATACTTTATACTTTATACTTTATACTTTATACTTTATACTTTATACTTTATACTTTATACTGTATACTTTATACTTTATACTTTATACTGTATACTTTATACTTTATACTTTATACTTTATACTTTATACTTTATACTTTATACTTTATACTTTATACTTTATACTTTATACTTTATACTTTATACTTTATACTTTATACTTTATACTTTATACTTTATACTTTATACTTTATACTTTATACTTTATACTTTATACTTTATACTTTACTTACTTACTTAGGTGGCCCATTACAACTAACAAACATGGTTTATAAGTTTGAGGCCTGAAGTACTAAAGAATTCCACACGCTTCGGTCTTGTGCGTGTGTTCTCCAGTTAGTCCTACCAGATGGTGGCACGTCGCCTACCACTTGGTCCTTCCAACGGAGTTTGGGTCTCCCTGCTCTGCGCCGTCCTTCAGGTTCGCCTTCAAACACCTTTCTCGCTGGAGCATTTACATCCATCCTGGCAACATGACCCAGCCATCGTAGTCGTTGTATTCTGACTCTTTTAGCTACGTCGATGTCGTGGTAAAGCTCATACAGCTCATACAGCTCATGGTTCATCCGATGGCGAAACTCGCCGTCGACACAGATAGGTCCATAAATTTTCCGGAGTACTTTTCTCTCGAATACTCCCAGGTTTTGTATGTCCGTTGTCGTAAGCACCCATGATTCGGCAGCATACAAAAGAACGGGTAATATTAGCACCTGGTAAAGCTGTTTCTTAGTATTCCGAGATAAGGTGGTATTACTAAAGTGCTGCCGAAGTCCGTAAAAACATCTATTGGCTAGCACTATTCTCCGCTTAATTTCTTGGCTGACATTATTTGTCTTATTGACGGAAGATCCGAGGTAGGTAAACTCATCTACTACCTCAAAACAATAATTTTCAACGTTGACGCTGCGTCCCCATCGAGAGGACTCTTTGTTCGTCGAAATCATTATTTTTGTTTTGTCCTCGTTGACCGCTAAACCCATTTTTGCCGACTCCTTTTCTAGGGATGAGAAGACTGCAGTAACGTCCCGCAGATTTCGGCCAATGATATCTATATCATCGGCGTAGGCTAGTGGCATGTGGCTTTTGTGGAATATGGTGCCAGACATGTTGACACCAGCCTTTCTCATCACCTTCTCCATAACTATATTAAATAGTGTACAGGACAGGCTATCGCCCTGCCTGAGACCTCTTTCCGTGTTGAATGGTTCAGACTGGTCCTTACCAATCTTAACCGAGGATTTGGTGTTGTCTAAGGTACATTTGCAAAGTCGAATCAGCTTTGCAGGAATACCAAACTCAGACGTGGCCTCATAAAGCCTATTCCTTATCGGAGAGTCGAAGGCAGCTTTGTAGTCGACAAAGAGGTGGTAGGTGTCGATCTGCTTTTCATGGATTTTTTCCAGGATTTGTCGTAAGGTGAATATTTGATCCGTCGTAGATTTGCCAGGTCTAAAGCCGCACTGATATGGTCCAATTAGTTTTTCTACAATTGGCTTTAGACGTTCACACAATATGCTTGAAAGGACCTTGTACGCAATTGGTAATAGGCTTATTCCACGGTAGTTCTTACATTCACTACGATCTCCTTTCTTATATATGGGGCATAACAGACTGAGACTCCAATCCCCGGGCATGCTCTCCTCTTGCCAGATGTTCTCCATGAGCTGATGCATGCTCCTAATCAGCTCCTCCCCGCCAGCCTTAAACAATTCAGCAGGAAGACCATCGGCTCCAGCAGCTTTGTTGTTTTTAAGGCGGGAGATGGCCATACGTATCTCACTCTGGCTCGGAGGTGGACAGTTAATAGCATCGTCATGGATTGGAGCGGGGTCTTCTGGAGTGGTGTCAGTATCCAGTACATTTCTAAAGTGATCTCTCCATATCTTCAGAACGTTATCCGGGTCCGTCACCAGCTGACCATCGCTGTCCTTGCAGGAGGGCAACCCTGTTCCACGCATTCTCGCTTTAACTCTCTTGTAGAATTTTCGGGCTTCCCCTCTACTTCGGAGCAACTCAGTGCACTCATCCTGCCTCTTCTTCAGCTCCTTTTTTTTCTTCTAAAAAGACGAGTTGCCTGTCGTCTCTTCTCTCTGTGCCGTTCACGAACAGCTCGCGTTGTCATTGGCTGCAGTTTTGCCCTGTATGCAGCATCCGTCTCTCTCGTGGCATTGCGACATTCATCATCGTACCAGGCATCTTCTTGAGACGGCTTTGAGTACCCAAGTACGCTTCTCGCAGTCCGTTCTATGGAGTCGGCTATATATTGCCACTGCGAGGTTATATTATCAGGGGTTGGAGCATTCCGCAGCAGTTGAGTTAGGTGGTAGGAGTAGGCGTCCGCTACCTCTGTGGTCCGCAGTTTACCGATGTCCAGCTTTCGTTGTGCCTGGTTACGTACGTTTTTCGCCATGCTTAGCCTAGTGCGTACCTTAACTGCGGTAAGGAAGTGATCGGAGTCAATGTTCGCACCCCTGATCACTCGTACGTCCAGAACACTCGATGCGTGCCTTCCATCGACTACCACGTGATCTATCTGATTCCTCGTCAAATGATCTGGAGATAACCATGTTGCCTTATGAATATTTTTATGGTCAAATCTAGTGCTGCTAACTACCATATTTCTTGCCGCCGAGAAATCAATCAGTCTGATGCCGTTGTTCGACGTTTCGGTGTGCAGACTGAATTTTCCGATTGTAGGCTCAAATGCGGTCTCCCTGCCTATTTTAGCATTAAAATCGCCTAGTACAATTTTGATGTCATGGCTGGGGCTACGGTCATATACATTTTCTAGGCTCTCGTAGAACTCGTCTTTGTCCTCATCGCTTTTCTCTTCTGTCGGAGCATGGGCACATATAAGTGTTATGTGGAAAAACTTAGTTTTGACTCTTATGGTGGCTATACGTTCACACACCGGGTTGAACCTTGAGACTAGGTGTCGCAGTCTCTTGCCAACCACAAATCCACAACCAAACTCGTGCTTGTCCGCATGGCCACTATAGTAGATGTCGCACGTCTTCTTGCGCGAGCACCCGTGTCCCGTCCACCGGATTTCCTGTAAAGCGGTTATGTCAGCCTTGTATTTTTCGAGGACTTCCGCCAGTTGGATGGAGGCACCTGGCCTATACAGTGTTCTAACATTCCAGGTGCATATCCTCAAATCATGGTCCTTAATTCGTTTGCGGTGGTCGTCAACATTTTGGGGGGTCCGTTTTATTCTTATCTTACTTCTTTTCATTGCAATCGGTTTTACGTCAGTGGCGGGTTGCAAGCCCAGCGCACCACGTCGCAGTTTTCTCCTCCTGCCAGGATTTTATTGCAGCCGCCCATTCTGGGTCAGACGCTGACCAGGGTACCGCTCACTCTGAGCTGACGTGCCTGGGTTTTGGGTTTCGCCCCTCACAGTTAGCCGTGCTCTGACGGGTGTCAAAAGCACGTTTCCAGGCGTCACCACGTGGAGGTACTCCGTTCGCAGTTCGCAGTAGTACCACGAATACGGAGCTCTGTGAGTAGACTTGAAGTGCAATTGGCAAGGATCACTCTGGGTTTTCCAAGTTAAACCGATCAGAAGCTTTACCTTGCATCACACTCCCGACGCCCACTTTATACTTTATACTTTATACTTTATACTTTATACTTTATACTTTATACTTTATACTTTATACTTTATACTTTATACTTTATACTTTATACTTTATACTTTATACTTTATACTTTATACTTTATACTTTATACTTTATACTTTATACTTTATACTTTATACTTTATACTTTATACTTTATACTTTATACTTTATACTTTATACTTTATACTTTATACTTTATACTTTATACTTTATACTTTATACTTTATACTTTATACTTTATACTTTATACTTTATACTTTATACTTTATACTTTATACTTTATACTTTATACTTTATACTTTATACTTTATACTTTATACTTTATACTTTATACTTTATACTTTATACTTTATACTTTATACTTTATACTTTATACTTTATACTTTATACTTTATACTTTATACTTTATACTTTATACTTTATACTTTATACTTTATACTTTATACTTTATACTTTATACTTTATACTTTATACTTTATACTTTATACTTTATGTTTCTCATCTTCCCTTTATTTCTCTACATAAGGTACCTCTTTTCCCAAACTTTGCATACCCACCTCGTATGCACTATTCAACAAACTCAATACGATTTTATGGTAATAAAAAATGACGTTAGTCTGTCGTTTGCTCTCGCTTGTAATTGTTGTTGTTCATTTTGTTGGTCGGCCCGTAGGGAGAAGGAGGAGGGTCGGCTCCAACGTTTGTTCAACGACGTTCTTCTTCCTTCGTAAATTTATTCGTTCGTTCGTTTTGTTAAGTTTTGCTCTGTTCCATGAATGGATGAATATCGAATTCGGTATCCACAAACAATAAGAACAAACTGTTTCTGGTTGCTGTTGTTGTTGTTGTTGCTTTTAAATTGCATGATGACTCATTCGCAAGCGGCCAACACGCACGCACTTGCCCCCACCCTAACCACCGCAAACAGACAAACAAAATTGCTTACCATAGTTTGCTGGGTTGGGGCGAAGGGCAGTGGTTGTTGTGACAAAGGAGTCATTGAAGGGGAGCTGTAAAACTATTTTTTGTTTTGTTTTTGCTTTTCCCCCCTTTTTGTGTGTATGATTGTATGATTTTTCATTTTCTGTTTAAGGAGCTTTGAATAAAAATTTCTTGTTATCCTTGCGAATGCCAACTTAAGGGTATTGAGTATTTAGCGTATGTATGTATGTATCAAACACACTTTATACTTACAAGACCATTGGATTCCCCTCTATGGTTTGAATGCATGCAGGGATGTGTTTGTTTTGTACTCGTATGTATGTATGTATGTGTGACTTAGTATTTGATTTCATTGTAGCCGTCGTATATGAAAAGGGGATTCGTTTCATTATTTGTTTTATTTAAATTTATTGCTTATTTACTTCATATATATTCTTTCTAACTTAGACACACACGCAAGACAAACATTCCTACACACATTTGCAGTTCCGTTTTAATGTTTATTTTTCATGAGAACATCCATCCATTCGATTCATTTCGATTTGTTATAATTAGAATTGCAAAAAGGATGTTGAAATGAGAAAATCGTTTAAATTATTAAAATTCTTTCAAAAGTGAATTGACAGTTGTAATAACTGTCAGTCCATATCATTTTAAAAACACGCGCAAGGATCTTCGGAATTAAAGAAAACAAACAAAAACGACTTAAATTAATGTGATATAGGGCTTTTCAATTGGTGTGTCTCGATGTTGGTAGTCTAAGACGACCATTTTGTTTTGGCGGCGTCGATATAACCTATTGCTTATATTTCGGCTACTGATGCCAAATCTACATGACCAGTAACACAACTAAGCAGCATGGCCAAACTATAAAACTTTAGTATAAAAATTAAAGTTCATTATTGCAAATATTGCTACTTTTTCATAGTCGACTTCCCACCTTTGGTTGCCAAATTCGAAACGACCGTTTCGGTAAATGATCATACAACACCCGTGAGGCGAAGGAACGCCAGATCAACCGACAACATTGTCGTTGTATGTGAAAATATGTCGAAGAATCCAAGGCAGTCAAATCTTCGCCGGCGGCGACTACGATGTAAGGGTGTCCCTGAGAAGATAACCAGGCTTATACATAACCTGTACGAGGACGCATCGTGTTGAGTCCTTTATGAAGGACTAATTGGCAACCACATCCAAATTAGGAAATTCGTGCGGTAGGGCTGCATACTTGATGTCATTATGTGGCAAGCATTAACGAACAAGGAAAAAAAAGCGATCTCGACTATGAAGATGACATCTGTTTGCTCTCTTCCACTTACACAGATGCAGAATATGCTTGACCGTGTAAAGGCTAGAGCAGTACGTGCATCCCTGGAAAGTAACGTCCGGAAAACAAAATCAATGGGCATAAATAGTACTACGAATTTAAAAGGGGCCACTGCCGATCGCAGGTGTTAAAAGTTTCTGCTTCCTCGGTACTAAAATCTCACCCAGTGGTGGTAGTAATGACTACATTATAAAGGCCAGGTACTCCTTTTCGATTCTAAGACGCCTTTGGAATTCGTCAAACATTTCATCATATTTTCACCCCTTAACATCAACACAATTCAGGGCATTTTTTGGCCGCGTACCAAAGGCAAGCCCCTATTGCCGATGAAATGAAACGACGACGCTATGAATGGCTCGGACATACTCTCAGGAAACCATCTGAAGATATAGCACGAATAGCCCTTGACTACAATTCACAAGGAAGCAGAGACAAAACCAATGGAAATCATATGTTAAAGCCACCACTTAGGAATTAAAGGAAATATGAATAATAAAGATATAATAGGTAAATAGTATTGTCTTTCCTCCGTACATGCCCTTCAAAAGTCAGATTCAGCAGGTTTTTTTTCAAGGCTTGTGGTTATGGCTATCAAGTGTTTTGGAAAAGGAAGGAAAGTTTATTCATTGTCGGTGTATTCACTGAATCTCCTTCCATAAATGCATGTTTTGTCCGTTGTATGAATTATGTATATATTACCGTGGTCTCTACGTAATAGAAGAGGAGTCTGCAGATCCAACACAAAAACTGTCGAGAGTTTCCCCTATGATATCTTCCGGATCTTCGGAGCGCTAAATCCGTTACGGCGCATTACAAGAACGCATTATTCTAATTCCTTTGGATTCTAGAAGTACGGTTATGTATTTTCCTTGGCTTCACTTAATCCCATTCAATGAATTCCTGTTTGGTCCATGGTATATCATATATTACAGGTATCATATATATTGCAGAGGTCCTGGAACCAGCGTGGTTTTCAAATTCACTGCGTAGTGTAATATGTAGGAATCAGCAGGTCCAGTCCAGTGCTGTGGGTTTCAACGCTAGAACCGTTACGGCGTATTACGAATACGCTATCTCTCTTTTTTGGGTTTCGGAGGAAGGAATTTGCATTGGATTTTGGCTTTATCTGATTCCGATGGGACAGCAGGCGAAGGTTATACTGATTACCAGGGGGACATATGTGATGTACGTATACTTAATGACATCTTTACCGGACACTGCGATATTAGGTCCCATACGAGGAACTAAAACCTGAAAATCTGTATGTGGGAAAGAGACAAAAATAATAGGAATTCTGCTATGTTCTTGTCCCGAATTCGCGACTGCTTGATGGAAGTCTTAAGGTAAATTTTACCTGCACGCACTTGGTTGCACTATACGAGAGGATTAATTTGGATGATACGCTGACGAGAGACGAGAGTTTCTTTGTTATAATAAGAAAACTCTCGAACTCCCTTTTATATTATTCACAATAGATCCTATGAATTTAAGTGCTATCAAGATAGCATATGTCCTTTCATAATATAAGGGAGTTTATTTTATCCGTTCTGTCTTAAAAACGACAGGCGAAAGTCGTAGTACTGTTATTCATTGCGAGAGAATTTAAATCGATAATTATGAGATCAAATTCTTACAAAACCTAGAGTATTGTGCCTTTGCTTTACCAAGATTTTTCACAATGGATAATACTATGCATCACTGGATGAAGTGCAAGCAAGATTTGGCTCAAGTTAGCATATAGCCTTTCATAACATAAGGGAGTTTATTATATTCTTTCTGACTTAACAGCGACGAGCAAAAGTCGAAATACTTTTATTCTTTGCGATGGATAATTATGTGATCAAATTATTACGCAACCTGGAGTATTGTGCGTTTGTTATACCAATGGATAAGCCTATGAATCTCTGGATGAAGTGCTAGTAAGATTTCGATCACAGTATACGGGTCCTTAACCTTACA
The DNA here is from genome assembly GCA_964034835.1 of Muscina levida. Taxonomy (NCBI): domain Eukaryota; kingdom Metazoa; phylum Arthropoda; class Insecta; order Diptera; family Muscidae; genus Muscina; species Muscina levida. The sequence continues at coordinate 86,473,767 of OZ035884.1, forward strand.
TAACTTAGAGAGTTTATATCCTAATTTCTGACTAAATACGACTAGCGTTAGTTTCATTTTTACGAGTCACCTCGGATAGAGTATATTTTAGGGTTCTGGAAGCTATTCTTTAATAATTATGATGGGAAAACATACTCGGATGAAAACTTATCGAATTATCTAAACAAACGTGGAGCAGTGGACTTCTCCTCCTGTCACACAGAGATTTCTTCAGAAAAAAAGATTCTCTTCTTAGGTTATTTGATTGTCGTCATAAATTCGCCATGAAGTCATGATCCTGGAAGCTATATATTTTTCACTAATTAAAGAACATTACAGCGGAAACTCATTTGGACGTTTCCTTTCATATTTGTACCATCTGTGTTGCAATGAACTACTAGGTTTTCATGATCTATGACTTTCGTCATAATTCTTATTCCTACTGACTCTGGAATTCAAGCTCTACGGAATGTATCCACAGAGTTCATATGTTGTTTCAGAGAGATGTAGTGTCCTATAAATCGGTTCCTTTTTTATCCATTTATATGTTAACTTTAGCTTCGTCACTTCGCCATATTGGATTTAAATAAAGTGTTGGGTTCTGGAAGCTATATTTTCTTTTCATCTGGGAACTATTTACCATCTGTGTAGCAACATTCCGTTTCTTCTAACATTCACAGAAAAAGGGAAAAAGGTTCACATCTTAGGGTGTATGATTGTCGTCATATACCGCCCAATTTAGAGAGTTTATTTTCTCTATTCTGATTACACAGCGTCAGGTGAATATTCTATTGGTAGTTTTTCCGAGAAAGGCCGTACATATTGTTTACTTATTTAAGAACATCATAGTTGAAATTCATAGGGACGTTTCCTTCCACCTTTAAAACATCTGTCGGTTTAACTCTGGTTCGGTTTAAATAGGTTCTTTTTCCAGGATTTATGATTTTCGTCAGTAATCTAGTCCCTGCGGACATCTCTGGTATTCAGCTTCGACGGACCCTGTTCGGAAAGTTCATAAGTTGGTCTAATTTTCATTCATTATCCATTTATCTTATTTCTTATATCTTATTTTTAGATTTGTCACTAATCTAAACTACGTGATCCTGAAAACCATGAAATTTGTGTGATCCATACATTAGAAAGTCTATAAAGTTATCTTTAAGTGTGTCTAATCAAGACGCAGAAGGCCAGCCTCGATTTCTGACCTTATTTGAATTAATTTTAATTCGGAATATTCAAAAAAAAATTTGGTTACCCTATCTTCTTTGTGCGTTTTTAATGTTAGTGTCCTGTCCGAACTGATCACATTTACTGATTCTTTATGAGAAGTTCAGCATATTCCCCTGGAAACGAGGAAGGTGTAAGTCAGAACGTAGTTTCTTACCTATCAATATCAATTCTGTTCAAGTCCTATTTAACTTGCCTAGTTAGTATATATTTCCGATATCCAACAAGTTTAGTGATCTTCTTTGGAAAAGGTTCGCTGTACTCTGTGATCTTTTTAATCGTGGAAACGAGGCATACATCGGTTGTCTTCATGTTTACGTTCAGACCTGATCATGACCATTTAAATGATATTTTCTGTAAACTTAGCACCCGAATATATACTCGTGTTCGTTTCTTTTGTTAGGGTTAACTTTCCGACGATGAATCCAAATAACTTATCAATGGTCTAGCTACATGGCAGAAAGATAGCCTTGGGTTTAGTTCTTTTAACCTAAGCAACCAATTACTTTTCAAATTGAAAATTGGTTCGAATGTTATGTCATGTCAGTTTCCTGTCCAGCACTAATCTTAAATTTATCCGAAATGCTCAGTATACATCCTAGAGAAAAGGATATGTTACAACGTGCCACCTTTTTTTCCCCCAAAAAAGGGCATAATTTAAGATTACTTGGTTCTAAATAAATGCACTGAAGCTATAAAAACTTCTATATTGATTTGAAATTAACTTCGAAACGTAATCAACCAAGAACAAACACTTCGTAAATAATTTCAGATTTTTCAATTGAGATTGACATAAATTAAAGAGACAAATTTCAGTAGAAAGAAATGATAAAAAAAACTAAAATTTTTTTTTTAATATTTTAGGTATTTGGAATTATCCCGGTATTATATGTGAAATATACTTTCGTTTGAATTTTAAATTGCAATTAATCATACAAATGACTAAAAAAATAGCTTTATCCAATTGACATGAGCAATCTACATAAAGCATAGCCCTCCCAATTTCCATCATTTAAATATTAAAAAATATTTATCTACTTCTACAGTAAGTAAAGTTATTAAATCACCCACAGACAACGAATGCCCAAAAATCAAATATTATCCAATAGAATTTATATGGAAACCATTCAACATTTTACTGCCATATTACGCACTAAAATTCCACTAATTTCAAGTTCAATGATACCAACGAAAAAAAACCTATAAACGGCGATGACGACAAAAAAAACTCAACTATTATATGAATTAGTCATCTTTTAACGGCGACAACTGTAACGTTGCCGGCGGCGACGGCGTCGATTGCCAACACACAACAAGCAGAGATGTAATAACACCAAATAACACTCATTATGACATGAGATAATGATGCTGATGACGTTGTCAAACACAACGATAACTGATATCGGCAAAGATTATAGAGAAATTCAAAACGCCGTTGGAATAACAAAGAAATTAACATAAATTTTGTATATGAAATATGTCTCAGTGAATTTTAATAGAAATTAAAAATCATGGAAGAAAGGCAGAGTCCTTAAAGTCCATAAGGAAAAAATACATTCCAAATTGTGACATAGTGAGAGTAAGGATGGGATAGATAGAGAGAGAGAGAGAGAGTGAGTATTGTAAAGATAGGAATGGGGAAAAAGGGTAATTCTCGTACTACTTGATGTGACACAGGTGAAATTGTACTTAATGTTGCGGTAGGCTTAATATGATATGGATATTTTGTAGTAATAATTTGTAAGATGCGATTTAATAAATAAGTTATAAACATTTTTAATTATCGTAACAAAATTTAAACAGTTTTTTTAGTAGTATTTTCTTAGAAAATTAAAACTTATAAACAACTGCCAACACACAAAAACAGAGATGTAATTACAACAAATAACACTCATTATGACATGAGATAATGATGCTGATGACGTTGTCAAACATTTCATATACGGTAGCCTGATTTATTTCAAGTGTTTTATGCGCCTATGATAAAAATATAGACCTCACAATATCGTTGGTCCAATAATTTGTATTTGATGTGTCAAAGTGTTTAGTATCGAGTTTAACTTTATTATTTTAAAATGGGGGGGTCAGGCCCCGATACAGTCCTCAGTTTAAGAGCTTTCGAGCTGAAATTTCGTATGCGAACTTCTATCCCCTACGGGCAGGTCAGGTGAAGCACTAAGATAAGCAAGATCGGACAAATACTACTCTCACCTTCTATGTAAACTCTCTTATTTGTGAGTCTGTCTATCTGCCTCTCCGTTTACAACCTTAGTTTTAGAGCTTTCGAGCTGAAATTAAGTTCTAAGATGAGCAAGATCGGTCAAAAATGTTTCCCACGCCCCGTACAAAGTCTCCACTTTTGGTGAGGTCCGTCTGTAATTGCAAAGCAAATAACTAGTTCTATCACTATTTATACAATTGGTGAAGAGTATATGAGCTAACAAATTTTTTTTTGTTTTTTAGTTATTTTAAATAGTTTAGTATTTTTTGTTTGGACTGCGTTTTTTTAATTGTAATTAATAATTTTTGTGGTAAATTAAAAATTTTCTTGTGTATGAGTTTTTGTAGTTTTTTTAAACCATTTATACAACTGATGAAGGGTATCTGAGCTTCGGCATAGCCAAATATAATTATCTTAGTAGAATTTTTTATTTTTTAATGATTTTTCTTTTATATTTTTTGATTGCGTTATTTGCGATTTTGGAACAAGTCTAGTATATGGACACACGGCGTAGATTTTTAATTTTTTTTTGAGGTTGTAGGGGTTTGTGCTAAAATGAGAATAAAACAAAAATTTTGTTGGGGACGGACATAGTTAAGGAGATTGGAAAGATTAAAGTCTCCTCTTTCGTTTGGTGCAAAAAAATTAAACCGTTATATACGCATTTTTTGGAAATAAAATTATTTAATTAAAAAAAGTCATGGTTCATAATGGGTAAATTTGATTTTTAGCACATAATGGGTTAATGAAACAATTTGTGTATATACAGTTGGAAAGCTTTTTCAGAGGGCTTTCCAATGATATATATATAGTATCGATGCGTCACCAGATGTCGGAGATATTTATATATATAGATTCCAACTTTAAGGGGCGATATCTCCTAAACTATAATTTTTCCCCAATAAAAAATAACACTATTAGACTCAGGATAGCAATGTTTATATATACCTAAAATTTTAACCCAATCGGGTTTGTGTCCATATACTAGACTTAAGCCGCGTTTTTTTTTAAATGAAATTTTAAATTTTTTGTGAATAGTTAATAATTTTTATACTTGTGGTATGTTTAAGGCTTTGTTGTTGTTGTAACAGTTGGTGGAAGTAGCTGGTGTGCTAATTCTATATACCAATTTTCAATTTGTCGGCACTCGATCGGGCATATAATCCGTTTATCATACGATCATTGTTGGTAACTCTGTTTCGGTCCTTTGTAGATAACAAGGTTTGTGTCAATTATTGTTAGATGTTGTTGTTGTGAATTGTAACCGCCAAATTTTTAAAAAAAAATTTATGGAAATTTTCGTTGAATTTTGTGCTTCTTTAATTTTGTACATATTTTTTTTTTTTAATTTTTATTAATAGATTTTTAATAATTTAGAATTGTTTTAATATATACGCACATTTTTTTTATATATTTATATAAGAAAAAACTGATGGTACAAGTAATGAAAGTCCCAATTATAAAATTTTGAGCATAAGTGTGACCTAACCTTATGAAAATTTTGTCTTTTTGTTCAAATGGAATACGATTTTGTCCCGTCTCAAGCTTTTATTTTCTTATTTAATATTGTTTTTCTTATTTTCTTCGTTGACTATCCACGTTACGATACACCGGATATATTAAATATATATATATCCTTGGTCAAATTTTTTTAGAAATCGCTTAAGAAAAAATTTTACTTTTAATATTTCCCGCAATTTCATATAAACAGTTTTTGTTCTAGCGGTGGTGGTAGCTGGGGTGATATTTCTTTATATCGATTTTTCAATTTATCGGCACTCGATCGGGCATATAATCCGATTATCATACGATCATTGTTGGCAACTCTGTTTCGTACCTTTGTAGATAACAAGGTTTGTGTTAACTGTTATTATATTTATTTCATGATTATTTTAACATTATAATCTGAACAAAATATCAAATTATTTTTTTTAATATTTTATTATCCAATTCAAATCAACAAACGATAATCCCCACCAAAGTACCATCAGTTAGTACCATCTCTAATTTGTATCATCCCTAACTAAAACGGCACTGCAAAGAGAGAGTGAGGCCAATAAATTAAGTGTCTCAGTAGTTTTGTGGAATGTATAGTGAGCACTGAAAGGAAAATTGATTTTTCACCAAGGCATGAAAATTTCTTCAAAATTAAAGTAAGTACAAGAATGGATTTATTCATATATATTATCATAATAAAAAAAAACTCACCTTATTTAAACACCAAATAGGTGATTGTTGACAAAGCTTCACAAACTTCTGCCAAAAAAAAAATGCCAAACTAAACAAAGTTATTATTGAAGTTTTCTTATTTGTTATGTTGGGGGAGCTCTCAATAAATTTCTTACACAAAATTTTTGTTTCACTTGGAAAATCTCATGTACATTTTCAAATATTTTCCGTTAATTTTGTAACACAAAACACTGGTTTTTAATAGATATCTCCAGATCTTTTATCCTTACACTGCGTTTTCTTGCCGTTTTTTTGGTTTTTTTTTTATTTCAGTAGTTAAACAACATTTTTTTCACAAATCAATAAGAAAAAGTATTCCTTTTCTCTGTGTCTAGTCTGGTCGTTTGTTGTGTATTTAGAACCGTAACCGTAGACCGTTTTCAAAGACGAGCAACGTAGTTCTGCTGCTGTCCGAACTTCCAAAACCTTTCACGTATATAGTGAATGGAATTTCGTAGGTCGTACGTATCCTTTTTGTTTTCGCGTTCCGTTGTAATGATGTGAGTGTGGATTACTTGTGGAATTTAAAGAAGAAAATGCATGACTGCGTTTTTCGTTCGTTCGGCTGTCGTGACACTACAACAATTTGCGCACTTTCTTACTCGTCGTCGTAGTCGTCGCAATTCCAATCGAATGAATGTTCGACAATGTATGAAACAACTATCCACAAATGAGGATTGTAACAAGTGCGTATGTCACTACTGCCACTGCTGTGATTATGGGTCTCACATGTCGCTCTCCCTTTAGCATCCACATTTTCCGTTTCTTTTTGAAATTTCACTAGAATTGTGCGCAGGTCCTTGGATTCATTGGATGTTGGTGTATTTCTGTTCGGTTTGTTTCCTTTTTGGAAGTTCCCCCCTTCGCGACAACACTAAAAGGCAATGAAATTTGGTCACAATATTACTTGTAACAGCTGATTGGGGATTGTCTTTGTTTATGTTTTTGTTTTGTTTTGTTTGGGGCAATCGATGATGGAGAGAGCTTTTCGATGATGCCATATGGTGCGGCATATGTTAAAAGAGGTTGTTGCAAAAAGCGATGCCAGATGAATAAATTGCGTGAATAGATTATTTCAAAGGGGTGTCGTTGTAAAGGATAAAGGGTATCGAAGGGCCTTCAGTAGAATATGATAATGAGTTGTGTATTGAAGTAAAATTCAACGAAATAGCCGCCTATTCTTACAAAAATTGTTAATGCGCCCTAAATTGTCCATCTTTTTTAAAAAAATATGAAATTACATTCAATTTTAATAATTTAAAATTAAAAATGTCTCTTAATTTTACTCACAAATACTACCTGCCATTTATAAAAAAATCCTAAATATTATTAAAATGTTGTTCAAAAAATTTCGCGATTTAAAATTTAAATAAAAATAAAAGCATTCATAAAAATTATTAAAACAAATTTCAGTAAAACGCGAAAACAAAATTACATAACGAACTCTAAATATATATAATAAAAATGCAAAACAACCAGTTTATTAAAATATATTAACATTACTAAACATTCATCACAGTTAATAAATATTTAAGAAAATTACAAAATATCAAAAAATACAATATACACATTTTTATAAACAAAAATTTAAATGAAATACTAAAATACACAATAAATATAAAAAATAATGAAAACAAGACAATTTATCACAATTAATAAATAAAAAAAATATGTGTAAAACAATCCAAAAAAACAACAGAAGTTACAAATATAAATTAAAAAAAAAAACACAAAAACAAGGTGCTTATATTAATTATTATATTATATTATTATATATAAAATAACTATAAATTCTATAATAAAAATTCACTAAAATACTAAATTACAATAACCATTTTTAAAAATGTTTTTTTCATTAAAAATACTAAATAATTGTAATCAAAGATTACAATTACTATAAACATTGATTTGGAAATCATTTCAAGCTCAAGACCAGTGTTTTTGAAAGAAGTTTATAGCAGAATGATATTCTCATAATGCCAGGCAGTCTGGCAAACAAAAACAAAGTGCTTATATTTAGCAATAATATAAATATTAAAATACCTATAAATTCAGTAATAAAATTCACTAAAATACTAAATTACAATAACAATTTTAAAAAACTTTTTTTTTAAAATACTAAATATAAAAAATGCAATAAAACGCGAAAATAATATGTAATTATAAAGTCTGAAAATATTAAACTACAAAAAAAAACATTTTATTAAAATATATTAAAATTACTAAACGTTAATCACAATTTATCAAAATTAAAAAACAATATAAAAATAAAAAAGTATAATATAATAAAAACGAAAATAATAAACATTTTTATTAAGAAAGTAAAAAAAGAATACTAAAATCCTCAATAAAATTTAAAAAAAACAACGAAACATTCAATGGATAGGAATTAAAAAATATATATACAAAATATAAAAAAACAAAGATGTTTAAAAAAATTTTTTCAAAATATATAAAACAAGGGAATTTTATTCAGCAATAATACAAATATTAAAATACCTATAAATTTAATAATAAAAATTCAAAATTAAATTAAAATAAAATAAAAACTTGAAAAAAAAAACATTTAAATGATTTATTCGTCACACTTAATAAAAATTAAAATAGTTATATTAAAATTGAAAAAATTAATTTAAAAAAAAATTTTATTAACAAAAATAAGCCAGTAACAAAAATTATCACAATAACTAAAAAACCACATTAAATACAGAAACAATAAAACTGAAGTTACAAAAAAAAAAACATTTTTAGCAATTAATGCTACAAATACTAAAATAACTGTTAATTCACAAAAATAATTATTTACAATTAAAATGAAATAATTTTAAAAAAAAAATTACTGCGAATCCTTCACAGTTGTTACAAAAAAAAAAACAGAAATTAAAAATAAAAACATTTTTATCTACAATATTTTAATTGCTAAAAATTCACAATAAAAATAAAAAATAAATTCAAAACTGTTTAACGCAATTTAAAAAAAAATTAAGAGCCAATCGTGTAGTTTTTTTTTGTATTTAATTTTGTATTAGAATTTTTTAAGAAGATACAGATACAGGAAAAATCCTAACAAAAAAAAAACATTAGAATATTGAAAATTGTAAAAGTCCACAACAAAAATTAACTCCAATTTAAATAAGAAAAAAATTATAAATACAAATCTCGCAAACACTCAAAAGAATCATGAAATTGCAATAGAATTTTATATAATTAACATTAGATTTATATAAAATTTCAAAAAAAGTAAAAAAAAATAGCTTAAAAAATATAATTTTCCTATTAAGCATCTAAAACTAAAATCAAGTTACAACTGAAATAATAAACCTAATGTTTTTTATGATTTTTAATCACAAAAATTCAAATCTTGTAGTTTTTAAATGTTTTTGTAAATTTAAAATTGTTTCTAATTTTTTTATTAATAATTTTAATATGATACGAAAAACATAAACAAAATTAATAAAATATTGTAAATTAAAAATTGTTTCTAATTTTTTTTTTAATTATTTATTAATAATTTAATTATGATACGAAAAAAAATTATCAAAAAAATTAACAAAAAAAATATTATAATAAAAACAGAAGTTACAAAAATTAACAGTTAAAATATTTTAAATAAAAAAATAGCTAAAAAAAATTTAAATATTAAAATTACCAGAAATCCAAAAAAAATATTATAATTTTTTTTTTTTATTATTTTAAAAGTACATAATTTAAAAAAAAAAAACATTTTTTTTTAACACAGCCGGGGTCTGTCTTGACCTTAGTTTTTGTGTTTTAGGATGTATTATTTAAGCAAAAAAATGTAGTTTTACTTTTTAAAATTTTATAAATTTTCTTATAAACAATTTTGAGAATATTTTTAGTAACAAAATTATAAACTATAAAATATATTGAAAAAATTATTAAAATTAAATTGTCAATTTTAAGTTTAAAACAATAATTTTTTAAAGTTAAACTGTGTTTAAATTTTTTGAATATGCTTTGCAATGTAAAATTTTACAGCATACATTCTTGTATTTTGTATTACAAAAAATTTAAAACTTCAAAATTTATTAAAAAAAAATAATAACTTTTCAATTTAGTTGTTTCTTTAATAATATATATCTTTGAATTTGATATTTTTTAAATAAATGTATTTTGGAATTTTAAATGTTTAGATTTTTAAATTTAAATTTTTTTTTATTAAATATGTTTTTTTTTAAAGTTTATTAACTTTTTGTTTACATTTTCTATTTCCATTCGTCATATAGTTAATATTTCATATACATTTTTTAAAAACCTATAAGTATTCATCACATTACCCCTAAATCCAATGCCCTACCGGCGACGATTGAAATAAATCCATCTGGCCACACGACACATTAATCCAAAATCTAAATAAGTCCATGAGGTGATAATGAAGCAGTAATTTATTTGCAGTACTTTTATCATAACAACGTTATCATTTTGTGTATTTGTATAGGTGATTGTCAAAAAAAAAAACAGAACTTTTCATTTCGATTCATTTCTAAGATACACAATAGTGCTTACGCAGTTATTCTAGTCCCCAGCCAACATGTTTAAACCGGAACTGCACGGCCTGAGGGCGGACTTCCAGCTGACCAAGTTTTCAACATTGCGAGGGTGAGGGTGTAAGATACCCCAGGATACTCTCAACAAGTATCTATTGGGAACACAAATTTTAACAGTTAATACACCGGCAACAACTAAGCAGGAGAAGAAGGAGGCTACCCACCAAGATGATGACGAGGACGACTACATAGGCTCGGGAATGGATTGTGCTGTGATCCCCTTGGGGAGACACAAAAATTTACGTTTGGTGCAGACCGTGGACTTCTTTTATCCATTGGTCAATGATCCCGTAACTATGGGCAAAATTGCTCTGGCCAATGTTGTGAGTGACGTGTACGCTGTGGGCGTAACGGAATTCGATAAATTGGACTTTATAATGAGTGCGCCCACTGATTTGACAGAGGAGGAACGTGGCATTGTTATGCCCTTGATCACAAAGGGATTTGTTGAGTCGGCCCTTAAGGCCAAGTGCCCAGTACATTTACGTCATATGGTGTTGAACCCCTGGTGCATGATTGGTGGTATTGCCACTGCTGTGGTTACCAAGGATCAAGTTATCATGCCGAACAATGCCAAGGCTGGTGATCATTTGGTGCTTACCAAACCTTTGGGTACTCAAATGGCCACCAACAGCTATCTATGGCTTAATGACAAAACCGAAAAATATTTGGAACTGGCCAAGCATTACTCCGATAAGGATATTGTCACCACGTTCCAAATGGCTGTAAAGTCAATGTCATATTTGAACCGAAACGCTGCCTTGCTTATGCACAAATATCACGCTCATGCTGCCACTGATGTCACAGGTTTTGGTCTTATAGGCCATGCCCATAATCTAGCAGAATTCCAAAAGGCCACGCTACGCTTTGTTATCGAACGTTTACCCCTCATCAAAAATGTTCTAGGATTTGCTGAACAGCTAAATATGACTGCTAAACTGAAAGTGGGCAAGTCAGTGGAGACCTCAGGTGGTCTTTTAATAGCCATGTCTGCAGATGTATCCCAAGACTTTTGTACTGAATTCGCAAAGGTGACAAACGGTGAACAGCAAGCCTGGATTGTTGGTCATGTAGAAGCAGCCGAAACGGGGGAAGCCGTAATGGGAGATAATCCTGAATTGTTGGAAATTGAATTGCCACTTGACTGTTAAAACTTGAAACTTTATAATTTTTTTACTACTCCTGTTGTATGATTGGGCGCTAATTAGCTCGCAAAACTCATGACGATTGTTTCGTAAAGATTGTAAAATATCGGGAAACAATCCGAACTTATTTTTTTGTGGGTTCATTAGACGACAATTGTACACAGAAGATTCTTGTTAATAAAATTGAGGATGATTGTTTTTTCTATTTAAAAATTATGTTTCTTTTTTTGGGCTCTTATGGGAGGGGCGGGTATTGTATCTACAACGAATAATTTGAAAATATTTAATGAATGAATGAAATGTAATGGACATTTTTGCTATAAAACATATCATATAATAAATTTCACTTTCAAATTAAGACTTTATTTTTGTAGATATTTATGCATATCTCCATAAAACCAATGTAGAGGTGCCAGATAATTATTATAGGTTTAATTCAGTTTTCTATTTTTTTTTTATTTGCATAAATAAGTTTTATTATTGTAATTTAATTTATATCGGCCACAAGGCTTAAAATTGCAATTTTGAATATAAATAAATAAATAAATCCACATTACGTAGTTGATGGACGCTGCAGCTAGTGCTACTGCTAATATTAGGTTGTATTTTACATTTAAAGTTAAAATTAATTAACATCCGTATTGTCCTTAAAAATTTTATTTTTTTATGTAAATTGCTTTTTCGTCTACTTATTGTTTTTCATTAAACTTTTTCAAAAATTTGTTTTTAAAATTTTAACAAAGAAATTCAAAATTAAATACATGGAACTTTTTTTGTTAAAAATTTCGATTGATGTACCCACAGGAGTTTGAATGACTTTGGATCACCCCAAGGGTGCCGATTAACTGCAATTTTACCAATATATATACGAATAGACCCACACATGAGTATCGATCATAACTAGTGTTTTTGATTTCGCGGCATTTTTCATTTCCCGGAAATCGGGATTTTTTTTTCATTTTCCCGGGATCCCGGGAAATCCCAGTCCAAACAAAAAATATATAAAAAATGCCTTTAACTGTTAAAAAAAAGTTTTATATTAACACAAACAAAGAAATATGAAATGAAACATAAAAATTAGTAAGTAAAAAAATCTCTTATTATGGTTTTTTCGAAAAGTTGTTAATATTTAGACAGGCTATCATCGTGAAACCTGTATATGAGCGATCTCCTTATACACTTAGAGAGGTGCACAAAGGAATTTTTCCAAACTCGTACTTTTAAGTGGGAAAGATATATACCAAGTGAGAAAACTGGTTACATTATCTAAGCCAAACTGCAAAAGCTATCATCGTGGAAATGTATATGAGCGAGCTTCTTAAAGAACAAGAAGGCTGCTAGGAGGGAAATTCTTACTTTTTGGGGTGAAATTGCCAAAAAGGGATAAAACCGGTACCATTGAGTCATCTCCTTATAGAGTTGGAGAGCTAACCGAAGTAATTTTTGAACAGGGTAGTTGTGAAATATGAAGAGATTTTTTGAGATTCGTACTCCTTGGGACAAAGAGAGGAAGAATGTTATCATCGCTCGGACCAAGCACCTAAAGGTACAATCACCCAGTACACCAACACCCAGTACACCAACACACCAACTCAGTCAATCTGCTTAATATTTTTTTAAAATACATACATATAAACATTGATGTAAACCGGTTTATTAATAAATGTTTTCCAAAAATTTAAATTAATTTCTCCAAATAAGTTTGCGAAAATTACTTTTTCCAAACCTTCAGTAAATTATTTACAAATACTTTGTAAAAATTAGTAAAAATAGAAAAATACAATTGTCCAATAAACATTGATGTAAGCTGCCTAATGGATATATGTTTTCCAAAAATTTTAGTTAAGTTTTTCAAAAGGAGTTTGTAACACATTTGTAAAAAAATAAAAATACAATGCTTTTGTAAGCTTTCCTAAGCAGGCGACCCAGGCTAGTCAGAAAACATAAAAAATAAATTTTTTATTTACAATATTATTTTCGTCTCTGCATTTAATATCGTTTGTTGCTGCTGACATATTGACGTGTTTCGTGTAAAAAAGAACTGCTGGCGTAAAATATTAACGGACAAATTCGCTGAAAAATATTCATGGATGGGAACAGCAGAAAAAACAGTATCCAACGCCTCAATATTACAGCGGCCATAAAAAGTGAGTAATTACAACTCATAAAAGTGTATGGTTTATGATATCAAAATTATTTTTTGTAACTTTTAAATAGGTGCTGCTATAAAGCGTGGCTTGGATGAAGGCCATTTCGCTCAGGAATCCAAATCATTTTTCCAGTTTGCCAAAAATAGGCAAAAACAACGCGCTCAATTTAAACAGAAGACCATAATTTCTGAAATACGACTCAATTGAATATATGTACATAAATGTAATATGTACATTTGTATATAATATAAATAAAAAAAACTTAATTTTAATATGTGAATTAATAATGTAAATATGAATAAAATATTAAAATAATAACTTAATTTAAATTTTTATTTAACTAACTTTTAACTAATTTTAATTTTTAATTAATGAATGTATAATATTATTGTACAATTGAATTCATGTTCGGAAAATATTTGGAAATAAACTTAATAATGCAATGCGTAATCAATAAGTTGAAAAGCTTGTGCTAAATTTATGTTTTCATTTATTTCCAAATTAGATATTAATTAATTTATAAATTTACCACAAGCTTTCCAACATCTTTATTATGTATTGCATTTTCAATTTTATTTCCAAATATTTTCCAAACATGAATACAATTGTACAATAAGGGATCCCTTTCGTTTATCCAACAATTGGAACTTAACAAGTTACAATGTTTCCGATAAAGATTTTCCAAACATCATGTTTACTAATGTAAGCTTACAGTAAATTTGTAGTAAGTTTATAATGTTTATTGGGATATATCAAACATTTTGACTCATATAAAAAGCGTAATGAAATCCCGGAGGCATTCCCAAAATCTCGGGACAAAAACACTAATCATAACCCCATTTAAAATCCCAATTTTTGTATATTTTTATGAATCCCTCCTTTCCCCAATAACATAAAATACAATTTAAATCCGGTGTTATTATTTCTTAAATAAAAATTTCCTTTATTACAATTTTGCTATAAGCAAAAAAAATCGATACACGATGTGTACGAAAAACCACAATCTTAACGGTAAGATTTTTGGTAGCGAGCACGAGCACCTGGACCACCGAATTTCTTGGGTTCGCAGCGACGTGGGTCACCAACCAACAAAGTTCTGTCGTATTGGATCAAAATGTCCTTGATTTCCTTCTTGGAGGCTTCATCGACATCTGAAAGAATAGGAGTAAAATAAAGGCATATTAGAAAAAAATATATACGATTAAATTATAAAAACATAAAAGAGGCTTAAAGAACACGCATTATTAAATACAACAGCATGTGCGTAAAATACAACTAACCATCAAGTGCCGTAGAAAAACCACAGCACTGAAGAAACTCTTGTCAAGTTTTGAAAACGGAGTAACAAATCTTTTAACACTAATTCTAGTTAGTGAATCCTGTTACTATAAAGACCTTGAGACATAACTCTACATATACATAATTTTTGCATGTGGCTTAAGCAACACCCAAAACTCGTTTGTTAAACACGATTTTGGTTGGTAATATGTTTAGCCTTTTAAATTTGTTCTACCTGTTAGGTATCTTTCAGAGAAAATTTGATTTATACATTCCAATGAAAATCTGGTAATAACAGGCCTGCTGGTGACAAAATCAAATAATCAGAGTTATAAAAACTTTTATCGGGATCACAATAATTTTAATGTCGGTATAACTTAAAAATGTTTAATAATTACTTCTTAATACGTATTTTTCTTCTAAAATTACAATAAATAAATAACTTTATTTAATAGAAAATAAATGTGACTAAAGCAACACCCAAATTTCGTTGGATAAACACGATTTTGGTTGGTAAAATGTTTAGACTTTTAAATTAATCTACCTGTTAGGTATCTTTCAGAGAAAATTTGATTATTACATTCCAATGAAAATCTGGTAATAACAGGCTTGCAAACGAAAGAGAAACGATTGTTATAGTTACAATCAATTCATCAATCTTGCGAAAGAGACTCAATTTTAATATGAATTTGTCTGTGTTGCATTTTTGAGCAACTAATATTAGAATTTAGTTCCAAACAAAATACCCATAGAATTCGTATTGCCCGCGTTAGAAAATGAACTCGTTCACAAGGAATGGTTTGAGATTTCCTTATAAACATCTGGCAACGGGCGCAAATTTGTGTGAACTTCTTAATGTCCTTAAATGAATAGCCTAAATTTTACTTACAGTTTGTGATTTAATACGGTTAGATAGGATAAATTAAAATATAATTAAATATTTTATTTAAATGTGACTAAAGCAACACCCAAATTTCGTTGGATTAACACGATTTTGGTTGGTAATATGTTCAGCCTTTCAAATTAATCTACCTGTTAGGTATCTTTCAGAGGAAATTTGATTAATACATTCCAATGAAAATCTGGTAATAACAGGCCTGAGAAGGGAAACAAATAAAAAAAATCTTATTCAAAACAACAATTTCGTAGCATAACCTGGGCAATGAGAGAGCTCAATTGTGAACACATTTTAATAAATGTTTTAAGTAAGTTATCTTATATTGTATTACGAAATGAATGGCATTAAGGGCTTAGATCTCAACTTCCTTAGTAGATAAGTCACTCCTTCTGTATAACTCAATTTATTGTTTTATAATATAATATTTATTTGTCTGTGGTGCATTTCAGAGCAACTAACATTTGTATTTAGTTCCAGTAAAAATACCCATAGAATTCGTATTGCCCGCGTTAGAAAATTGAACTCGTTCATAAGGAATGGTTAAAGATTTCTTTATAAACATCTGGCAACGGGCGCATAATTATGAATTCCAAACCACCAACTTATCAACCACAAGCACATATGACGTGAGTTAAACAAAAGTCTTGCAAAATAAAGTCATTTTTTGATACCACAAGAGCTTGAAATACATATTGACTTAGCTTTAGCAGTGGCGATTGAATAAAGAAGATGAGCTGAGATAAGGGTCCATAATATTGTTTACTATCATCTTAGGGTAAATGTGGCTAACGCAACACCCAAAATTTGCTGAGGATTTAAACAATTTTGGTTGGTAAAATGTTTAGCCTTTCATTTTAATCTACCTGTTAGGTATCTTTCAGAAGAAATTTGTTAAGTTCATTCCAATGAAAATCTGGTAATAACAGGTTCTTTAGATAAGAATAAATATGGAAAGAGATGACACACTATTTTATAAAAACTTTGATATAAAATCTATTCAATTCATATTAATTGGAAATATAATTAAAATTCTTTATTCTAAATGAGAGTAATACAATACTTATGTTTAGATTTACACTAGCAGTTTTGCCAAATTCATTAGAATTCTAAGCAATTTTGAATGATAGGATTTGAAAACTTTAAAAAATAATTTGTCTCATGAATTCCAATATTATCGATTTTGTATTCGAATGGAAACCCTAATATATACTATTGTAATAATTTGGGGAATTCATGAGACGAACGTTATAGTTTTCAAATCCAATTTCGACAGCATTTGCATTGCATGACAACTTTAAATATGATTGAATTGTATCTCCTTACAGAAAACTGCCAGAAAACGAATAGTCCCATTTCTTTCTTTTTTTCTATGTATGAATTTACCCAACGTGTTTTCCGAAAACCTAGCCTTGCCCGGACAGGGAAAACCAATCGTATAAAATAAGATTAAATTTTCCAAACAAACTGCGGTCCTCCCATACATGACACTAAAGCCTTGCGCACATGATCTTTATAAAAAAGGCATTCAGTTAAATTAATTACTAACTGTAAACTTACATTTTTGATAGAAGGCAATCAAAGCCTTGGAGATAGCCTGACGGATGGCATAGATCTGGGCGACATGACCACCACCGCTTACACGGACACGGATGTCAACACCAGCGAATTTTTCCTAAAAAAAAAATAATAAAGAGAGAAAAACAAATGGGTATTAGATTCCATACATAACAAAACAACTCCCTCCTCCTCTCACAAGCAAATAAAAATATCAGTTTATTGTAAACTATTTTCATTGGGAGATTGGGAGATCAATTTCGGGATAAGTTATAATCATCATTTGAAACGAGAGTAAACAAATCAACGCCAACACCCAAACTCGTGTCAAAGAGGAGATTTTCCAACTTACCTTGCCAAGCAACAACAAAGGTTCTTGCAATTTGTATTGCAAAACTTTGGGTTCAATTTGTTCC
The DNA here is from genome assembly GCA_964034835.1 of Muscina levida. Lineage (NCBI taxonomy): Eukaryota > Metazoa > Arthropoda > Insecta > Diptera > Muscidae > Muscina > Muscina levida. The sequence goes on from OZ035884.1 coordinate 86,491,432, forward strand.
AAGGGACGGCCATTGACGCGGAGAAGACCACGTCCGCGCTTGCAGTAAGCAACAGCGGTGGCAGTTTTCTACATAGTGAAAAGGGGGAAAAAAACACAATTAGCCTATTTTTGTTTAACACAATTTACAGAATACACATAGAAACTACACAAAACACGTGAGGAGACGTTGATATTGAAAATGAAACACCAACTTTATTACACATTCATCCATTAGCACATTGAACAACTCTGTCTTCTGTACAAATTTTTTCACTTTTATTTGTCACACGTGTTGTGTATTTTCTTTGACATTTCTTAGCTCTACTTACTTTACGTCCAAAAACTTGAACGGCGTGAATAGGTTCCCGGCGCTGTAATTACAAATAGGCAGATATTTATTGAAATTGCCATAATTCTTTCGTAAATTCACTGAAAACTCACTTTTTGTTGCATTTTGCTCTGGCGACCTAAGTAGAAAAGACCGGAAATTCTGCCGTATCCAGTGAACAGTAATTTGACGAAAAATTTTAACGAAGCGTACGTTAATGTACAACCACGTTCTAGTGTTGCCAGATGTTGACCGAAATGGTGTGATCAGTGTCGAAAAAAGTTGAGCAACTGGAAAATATAATGCTAGAAATTAAATGCAAAAAAAATTATAAAGTTAAATGCTAAAACGAAATATAAAACTTTTTTATAATAAGAATAAAAAAATAAAAATTTCTGAAAAACGTAGAAAACCCATCGGTTTCTAATATACCCAAAATCAGAAAACATAAACCTGGAAACAATACTCCCTTTAGATTGTTTTGACCTATTTAATTTGAGAGTAATGTAATGCAATGAAATGAAAACATATTTAATTGGAATATTAAATAAATATTTTCTGACAATAGTTAAAAATGTAGAAAAAATAGTAAGTTAAAAATAAAAAATGTATAAAACAAGATCTATTAAATCTATTAAAAAAACGCAACATTTTCCTTAAAAACACATTATTATATTAGAGTTTATTTACTACATATTTGCAAAATTGAGAGTGAGCTAATAACATGCCATTAAAACGCATGTAATGAATAGCAAACAATTTTTTTCTGATAAGGCTTCAAAAATGGGGAAAAAGTGGTAAAAAACATATATTATTTGATTAATAGATTTGTTTTCACAAAAAAACAAAATTTAAATAATTTATTTTATTAAAAAATGGTTAAATTGCAGGTCACCGGTAGAGGCCTGGCTGGGAAAATGGAATCAAAAAAAATTAATTTAAATTATCAATTTTGTGTTAGTGTTTCAAATGATACATCAAATTCGGCTAACGATCAGAAAAGTGTTTTATTGTTGATATTTATGGTCTAATTCAGTGTCACGCACTTGGATGACGCGTTTCGAACTCCATTGCGAGTTCATCTTCATATCCCTTTGTGATTAACTGATGTACAATGGTACATCATCAGCTGTATATATCTACAATTATGTCAAATATGTCCATGCGAAGTAGATATCATGTAGAAGGTGGTTAAATTGCCCAGTGAGATTTGGACAATTGAGGCCTTCTCAGGAGATTTTAATAGTATAATTATAATTATTATTATGACTAAATCCTAGCCAGACTTAGAGTCCAAACTGGATAATAGCCGTTTAATATTAATTTATATAAGCGCAAGCCAGACGTTCGTGCGTCCAAGCTGGTTGGTTTGTTTGGCCGACGAAAGAAACAAGTCTTTATTTAAATAATTTAAGTTGTTCTTTATTCGCTTGCTTCTCATCGACTGACTTTTTACAACGCATAGTATCTCTATATATATTCATTTCAAAACATTACAGAGAGTTAGAGAGTGATGATTGAGTGATATTGCTTGTAATAAATAAAGACAAAATAAATGAGTGAAAGGCAAAAGTACAATGATGCAAGTGAGTAAATGAATGAGTAAATGAGTAAAGTGTTGTATAGTGTCGAACATAAAAATAAATGCATTCTTATAATATTTTGACAATGTATGTATATAATTGAGTAAAATATAACTAAGTGAAAACTAGTCCGCTACAATCAGCCGAAAATGTCCAGCACCAATTATTTGAATTTGACCATTAATATTCAACATGAGAATGGAGGATATTTTTTCCCCACAATTCCCTTATTTCTCAAAACTCAAGCTTTTTTCAAGGAGATTACTTTTTACGTCAAAGTAAAATTTAAATTTTTTTTTTCTAAAAATCGGGCGGAAATGTAAATTTCTCCTGTGTCCTTTAATGCTACTTGCCGTTTTTTTTACATATAACAAGACTCTCTTTAAATTACCCAAATTAAAAAAAGTTGTGCCAATTCTCACAAAATAATTTGTGTTTAAAAAAAAACGCGTGACCTCTGTAATATATTTAATTTACTAAAAATTTATCACTTATACTATAATAAAATTGAAATACAACACATAAAAATTAAAAAAATATACAAAATAAATATAAACACAAAAAAAAAATTTAATAAACATTAAAATATACAGCAAATATTGAAATTACTACACATCCACGAAACAAAACAATTGCAATGTAATTTAAAAAATTACAAAAAATACTTAAAATTCTTAAAAACTATTTTAATAATATACGAAAAATCAAAACAAAGTTACATACAATTCGGAATCGGTGCAATTTTTAAAAATTAGCTTATTATAAGTACACAATGCAAAAAATATGTGATCCCGGCTTCTAAATAGTTGTTATGTTATGTGTTATGTTATGTTTCCGGGGGCAAGCAAAACAACAATTACTACTACTCTCAAGAAGAGGTATGTGTACTTAATTTTGAATGTAGCGTTTATTCTTCATCCAATTTTGATGACCAAGGGCAAAAAATTTTTGTAAAATATTATTCAATCATGTAGTGGTCTGAAACCGGAGTAATTTTTACGGAAACATGGAAAGAAACTTAATGAAAAGCAGCGAAAACTTGAAAAATCGTCTAAATTTTTACAAAAATCTAACCATAACTTCGTTATTTATGAATGGATTTTAAACAGCTATCCCTTTTTTAAAAATATAATTTTATTATCTTTTATTTTCGTGACAGTTTGCAAACATCGTTGAACTATAACCAGAGAAAATAACATTTCAAAATCGACCAATTGATATTTCTTTCAATTGTAAAAAAAATAACACGGCTTTTCGACGATTTTTTAAAGATTTTTATTAATTTGTCGCCGTCGATAAATGAGTGTTAAAATATATTGTAAAATTACCTTCCAGAGTTCTTGTTTTTACAAATTTATTATAAAAAAATTATATATTTTGTAAAATATTATTATAAAAATAACATAAACACATAATTTATAAAACAGTATTTGCTTCGAATCTATCGAATATATCGTCCCCTTAATATAACAATAGTGTATGTGCTTATACACCATTATTTTTTTATTGCATATTTAGAATCACCATCGTTGATTCTATGTCTGGGCAAAATTTCGTCAAAATCGAATTCCTAAATCTTTTCTGATCGTTAAGCCAAAGTATCGAATGATACACTAACACAAATTGATATATAATCAATACGATCGGCAAATTCTCTTGAACAACACTGTATGTGTCTGTATTTTATCTCAAAAATTTGTGCAAAAAAAAATTGTTATTCCTCGTGGCTCGCAGTCATTTTTTTTTTAATTACAAGGAGGAAATTGGCGTAATTTTTTAGAAGAGCCAGATGTAGCGGGGAAGGAGAAAGAATACGAATGATTTTCTACTTATTTTTGATTTATGCAATGTATGCATTAATTAGTTATAATTGTTTGTTTGTAATAACCTAAATTGCAAAAAAATTAATATGATCCAATAAACCACCAATAAAATCCAATAAAACTTTTGTTTTATTAAGGGGACGATATCATCATTATTTATTTTCAACAATTTTTATGTTTTTTTTCCATAGACGAAAGTAAACTCTATTAAACAAAGTGCTATAATGAGCACATCGGGCAACACTACCACATTCGTCAAGTGCAGGGCTGTATTATTTATGTTATACATAAACTTCTCTCCCGTCAAAGCAAATGTGGAAATGTCATTGTGAACAAATCTGAAGTACAAAGATTGCTATCTGTAAACGGCAAGAAAAGAAAAATTGTGAAGTTTTACAGAAAAAGAAAACTATGTTTTAAAACTTTAAGAAATGCTTAACAAAGACATGAGCGTAGAAAACTGTTATCCGGATGCCATGGGGCAAACGACCAATGAGCCAGAGGAGGGCGAAATCGTTGACGATTATGAACTTATCTCCTCCGATGAAGAACTTTGCATGCGACAGCGTATACGCGAGTTGGAAGCAGAGAATGAAGAAATCGAACAGATAGCTGTGATATCAAGAAGTTATGGTAATGTATATTTATTATACGAGTTAAGCCACTTGAAGCAATTGAGATAGCAATTAATAAGATAGGTGGGGGGAAAAATTTACGTGTCCCGTGGTCGAGACACAAACTGCACATATGGGCAGGGAAGTTGGGTTGTTTACTTTTGACGTCTTTATTTTTGTTGAAAGTAGTGGAATATTTTTGCATATTTTTTTTTATAAATACGCAACATTTTTTTTGTATACCTTGTTGCTGGATGCTAGCAATTTGTAAGATGTTATGGTTTATTTTGAGCTGGCAACAACTTGTTTCCCTTATTGTTATTAAGGTGTGTGTCAAGGATAAGAGGACGTTAATTTTGTCATGTTCCAAAATTTTAAGAAAAATTATGTATGGAAAGGTCAGTTTTCGTCTTGCAAGCTTGAGACGCAGTTTATATGCTCGATTGGCAAATTTGAAGTTTATGACATTCTTTACGTCCTGGTTAGAGCCAATTTTAGAGAAGCACACTTCAATATTAAAAATAAAATGATATTGACTGAGAAGTCAACAACAGTCAATTTTGAGATAAAAGTGCAAAATTGCACTTTGCCTTGGTGGTGTTAAATACGCCAACCCCACTAAAATATCCCCTAAAACACAGCAGCCATGGTCAAACTTTGCGCCGGGGCTTCAGGGAGCCCAAAATGGGGTAACTTTAGATCCTTTTATAACCTTCTATGTGTGGTTACTTGAATGAAATATATTGTATCCACGATTTCAACTATCGTGGTTACAATATTTAAATCCCACAGCTAGGCGTTATAATATAGTCCAAAGTATTAACAATTTTCCCATTCCCGATTCCTTCTAATAGTCCATATGTCGATTTGCTTTGATTCTAACTGCGTTGCGTCATTACCTTTATTTTGATATTTGCGCTTACTGGAGAGACGGATTATTAAATATTATTCTACTGAGATTCCTTTCTTGTCATTCTAATGTAAAAGTTTAAAACTTAACAGTAGAATCGCTAATTCACAAACTTACATTGTATTTCTTAACACTTAGACATTGATCGCGCCGCCCGTGTTCCTACCGATGTCTCTTCCATTTCCTCTACGGAATTTAAAACGCCCAAGAAACGTAAACGTCACAAAAATAAAGAACACAAAAAGAAATCCTGTCATCATCACCATTCTTCAGGCCATCATCGTCATCATATTGCCGCTGCACATGTTAATAAGAAATCCACCCGATCTCATAAGACGCGCTGTAAACGTCGAGAAAAACTGCTTAGCAAGAAACGTATTAACTTGGATTCAGCCGATTCACTTAATTCGTCGATATCCTCATCGTCTCTGTCAGACAGCGATTGTTCTCCCCGCCAATTATATGCCGAAGACATTAAAGATGAAGATGATTATTATCACAGACCTGGAATTAGAGATACGTTACGCTTGGCTGTGGCCCGGTCTAGAAAGAACTCCACACGCCAATCGGCTCATAAAGTGGATTTGAAAGAAAGATTATTGCGAAAAGATCTAGAGTTCACTGGAAACCAATTTAGTAGCCCAACAAATATTAATGGCTTCGCGCAAAACATTGAAGAGGAGGCTGACGATGATGTTGTGATCTGCGAACCTGAAAATGAAATACAATATGTACCTGATGATGATTCTGCAGATTCCTTGGAGGAAAAAGAATTACGTCTCATAGCTTTAAAGTCGGCGGTGCTTAAAAAACATATGGAGCGTAAGAGACGCAATGAAGAGGCCGCTTACTCACCCACCGATTTTGATGATATCATATCGTCGTGTATAGTAGACTCCGATGATAAATTGGCCGACCTGGAGGTGGTGGATTTGGACGATGAAGATTCTCAAAATGCCTGTATTACAGCCAGCCCCATTCCTTCGCCTCCGCTATTGCTGTTAGATGGCCAAGAAGACTCGTCCCAATTGGTGAACTGTAAGCCGGTGGACATGGATATAGCCAATAGTGATAGTGAAGATGCGGCTCCACCCCCCAAGTGGGATATTGGAATGACTTCCATGATACCCTTTCCCCCTTTGCCGCCAAATGACATTAATAATGCCTATTCATATGGGATGTTTATGCCAGATTTCCAGAATTCAAATTCCATGAACCCTCCTCCGCCCGGCGTCGACGATTATGAGGAGACAAAGCAAATATTACCAATGAACTTTGGTAAATGTCATGAGATTGAAACTCAAGACATGGAAGTGGAAAATGATGATTTTGAGCCCATTGTGCCATATCCTTGCTCATCGAAATCGCAAGACGCTCAAGATGCTGCTACACAAGAATTAAAATTGAATTCAGATACCGCATCATTACATTCGGATCCAATGGAAGAGGATAATCAGGAAGAGGAAGAACAGGCATTGAGAGCTTTGTTGCTATCAAAATTCAATTCACCCAAGAATCAAAAGAAACCTGCTGTTGCTGCTTCCAACGCAGTGGAGATGGAAAAGGAGAACTCAAACTCACTGGCACATAAAACCAACAAGGAATCCACTAAGAATACTGTGAAACCTACTGAAGCCATTCTCAAAGAGGCAGTAAAGCGACTAAAGGTCGTGGAAAAGCGCAGCGTAGAATATCGGCGAGAAATTCTACCACACTGGGAGCAAACTTTGCAAGACGAACAACGCAGAGAAGAGTATAATAATAAATCACCTAATGAGTGGGAGTGCTCTAATGATGCATCTTTGCCAGCAATTGATTTGCCTTTGGCCGTTAGCTCAGTAAATAAAGAAAAATCATCAAATGCATTGGAATGTTTACAGAGAAAAGTAAAAGAGCTTAAGAACCATCGTGAACCGAAGGCGATGCAAACGAATGGCTTTGGTCAAGAAGAAAACACAGTGCATAAGTCAGCATTTGTCGAAATTGTCAAGGAGAAACATTTAAATGCTACTACAACGGCGCAAAGGGGCTCAGATATACGTTTACCGACTCCAGTAAACGATGTCACTGAAGAACCAGGCCATAAAGTCTTAAGAAACGATATAAATGAGACTATACAATTCAAACGGAAGAGAGCAGAACAGGATGATACAGCTGAAAGTATACCATCTGTATGCGCTGTTAATCACAATCTTAGCCTAGATGAGGATACCAAACGAAGGCTGCAAAAGCTCAAAGACGAGATTCTAAGTGCCACCCTAATGGCAACAAATACTCAACTAATACCCCATACCTCACTGGAAGAACTTCCCTCAGCTGTTGTAGAAGATACTATTCAAAACGGCAAAATAACAATTAAAAACACAACAAAACCTATTGTTGAATCAAAGGAGACAAAAGACACTACACTACCTATTGTTGAATCAAAGGAGACAAAAGAAACTACATTTAAGCCGCCTGTAGAAGATAGACCACAACAACTCAAAGAAACCACTACAATAACCGCAACTAAAATAAAAGCTGTACCTAATGTAAATAAAAATAAAGGTCCTGCAGTTATACATAATAATACTGCCCTCAAAGAAAATAACCTTAACAAAGGAAACAAAAACAGCCATAAAACCAATACAGATCTAACCGAAAGCATTAAATCCCAGCAGGAAACCAAAAAAGTTGCAGGCGCACCGCCTAGAATAACAGTGGCCGCTTTTGCTAAGGAAGTCAAACAACCCGCTCAAAACAAGTTACAATCCCAAGTCGCCACAAAATCATTATCGGCACCCTCACACGTTTCGCCAAAGCCAAAGCCTTTACCGACATATTCCGTTTTAAGAACAACGAAAATCGTTAAACCAAATAAAGTCATAAATAAAAATATCGATTTGAAGCGTAAAGTGGTATTAATCAAGTCAGATGCGTCTGCTGGTGCTCCAGCCAAAATTGTAAGGACAGAGGCATCTGCTGCTGCAACTGCTGAAGCGGCGGCTTCTAAAAAAGCACTTGACACCTCACGATTAATAACCTCAATGGAACAGGTGCGACACATGTGTAATGTGGCTCAACTTGTGATAAGTGTTCAAAACTCATCGAATGAGTCTAGCGAAGATGAATGGGCTGATTGTGATGCCATGTATAAACCGTTGCACGACTACAACGATATTGCTAGTCCATTGAGTCTGAATCTAGAAAGTCCTTGTTTTACACCCATAAGATCAAATTCTCCAGTCGAAGGTGGCATAGAAGACAAGGCCAATAATCCTGTTAAACCTAAACGGTCACCCATTACATTCGCCAAGGAAAAGACCACAGTGGTCAACCCAAAAACGCCTCTGGTACTGCATAAACCACTAGCTCAAAATGTGAAAACACCGGTGGTGAGTTGTAAAAGTTTCTTTATAATTAAACAAAAATTTTTAATTTTATTACATCACTTTCTTTTAGGCTGTAAGACATTTACCGGCTGCTGCTCAGGATGAATATCGAAAGTTGGTGCATCGCATGAAACTATTAGAAAATCAACGCCACAAAAAGGAAGGAAATACCTCAGCAAATGAGGACATATCAAAGACACCGTCGACAAGCAATGATACAAATGAGCGGGATTCAGCGCCGGCTGCTGTAAAATCCACTTTAGTTAAACAAGTGCTATTAAGAAATACTAATAATAAAACCACTTCCCCCAATTCTTCGGCTGAATCGGCTCTTACGGCATCAAATGAGTCAGCGACGCCCAAGCCACATAAAGCCAATATTTTAAAGTCATACGAAAGTTTATATGTAAAAATAGGGTGAGTATAAAAAAGTATTAAAGTTCACATTAACATATAGAGAGTTTTGTAAACGATTGTACATATTCTTTTCTTTTCCTTTGTCTTCCCCAGAGCGGGCATTGTTAACAATTTGGAGAAATCTTTGCGTCTAGTGGAGGAAGCCAAGCTGGCTAAAATACGTAAATTAAAAGTGGAAAAACGTTTAAATGAACTTAAGCATGAAATGGAATTACTGCAAAAAGTGCACAAGGAAGATGAGCAAAAGATTGCACGCATTTATCCTAGCATATGTACAACGAATGAAGTGATCACATCGATGAAACAAAAACGTTCCAAAATATTTAAGGCGGCGATTAATATGGGCAAAGCTCTAAAGGGTGAAGAATATAGGTACATTATAAACATAAACTTAAAAACTTTAAACTAAAGCTTGTAATAAAAGAGGTTATTAGAAATTGGACCTTTTACATTATTTTTTTTATTATTGGTATTTAGCATGATTAACCTTAACATTATTGTTATTCTTTCCCATGTTTATAGATTAAATAATGAGTTAAAAGAAAGTATTACTAGTAAATCCAGAAAATTGGCGTCCGAAATTAAAATCGTAAATTCTCTAAAGGCCCACGATGTTTATCAATTAGAAATGCAGCAGCAGGCCACCATAACAAATGTCAGGATGGAAAGTCAAAATGTAAAAGAGAAAAGCAGTAATGTAGAAAGTCCTGTGCCAGCCGAAGAAGCCTCTTTAAGTTCATGTAATAAGGAAAATGCACCAGAAGTGATAGAAAAAGACACAAAAGAGCTCAAAACAAGTGAAGACAATGAAAACAATTCCAAAAGTTCCTTACCAAATAGCGTTGATAACCAAAAGCCTGATGATGACGAAGAAAAAGAAGGCACATCCAACGATTGCCCTCAAGTGGCCAACAACGCCGAAGAAGAAGTACGGAAAGACGAGCATGAGTCCAAAAAATCCACCGAAACGCGTAACGATGATGTTTTAACCGATAGCACCCTGCAAAATGGCGGTAACACAGAAGTGCGTTCAATATCAAAGACAGCAATTACTTACTCTACTACTCTACATTTGAAAAATAATAAGAAGCATATGAAATATGAAGAAAAAAAGTTTAAGAACATACAAAGGTAGTCAAGTCAATTAACAATATTTGTTGAGTTAGTTTCAGGTAGCGACGATGGATACCCCCAGCTGTGATATAGACAATTCCAAAAGTGGCACCGGTGCTACAGCGCTAGTTGTTAAAGAGGAGATGCTTCAACAGGAGGATAGAAACAATGACGAAGACGTTGAGCCCTGCAAAAGCGAGAGTGATGCGTTACCATCTTACATATCACCTTTAGAGCATTTACGAAATAGAGACGGGTAAAAACAATTTTCTTTGCTAAAACCTTTTACGCTGGTCAACAAAATGTTATTTCTTTCTTAATCGTAGTATTATAGGTATTTTAGGTTAAAATCTTCAACTGATAAATATAAGAAAATAACAGTCTATACCACTGATATGAGGAAACTAAGCTGATATGCTGACATCTTAAAGAGTTTCATTATAGGTGAGAATAATTTACTCTTTAACGATGACATCTTAGGAGACTTGGATATCCCTATTTGGTTTATGGATATGATCAAGCAAGCAGATCGTAATTGGCAGTGCTGTTTCGTTTGCACAATTATTTTGAGAGAGAAGAAAGACTTATAAACACACATTTTTGAATACCGGAGATGCTAAAGGTGCAGATAATAATAATATACTGTCAACATATACAACGATTCAAACCTGTTTATTCAACAAGAACACAAGAACAAAAATAAACTTTAAGCACCAAAACATCAAACTTTAAATCTTATAAGCGTTGACACAACAAAACAACCGTTTCAACATGGAGCAAAAATGTGTTGATAGGGTTCAAACATTTGTTGTTACCACAACAAAAATAAACAAGAGATAGCTGAGCATAACATTCTAACAACTACAGACATGACTTGAGTTTAAAAGGTCTTTCACGACAGGAACAAAACATTCAACAACAAGTCTAGAGTGATAACAACTCAAGAAGCTGAGAAATAAAGTGTCGCTGATTTCGACACTTCTTGGCTACCCAGCAACAATATTTAAATTGTTGTTTGGGTTGAAGATCAATAAATCCCTAGAAAAACTAAACTACTTAGAACTGGTACAGACTGCAAACAACTTTATGGAATACGATGAAAACAGAACTATTTAAAGGCGCATTGTGTGTTGTTTTAAATTATGTTAATCAATATTCATTAAGTTTAAACAAAACCCTTATTGTTGACCAGTGTTGACTTTTTTTTCATTGAATTTCTAAGCTCCCTCTTTTTCTTCCCTCCCATTTTTTTTTGCATATCTTTTTGTTCGTTCCCTAGCACCACTATGGATCCCAATGGCGTTGTATGTCCCTATGATCTCATGGGCAATTGTGAAGATGTCACCTGTAAATATATACACATATCCCATAGGGATAAAGACGGCAAAAACAATACAACAAGCTGTCTGTCTGTAGAGGAGTTTTAAGGTTATTGCAGTTATTTCTAGGTAAGTTTTAACTATAACCTTAAACTTAACCTATACCTTGTAAGCATTTCTATGGAAAACAAAAGGCTTTCTTGTTCCTTCCCGAATAATACAACTGAACAAAAGAAAAGAAAATATTAATTTTATAACAAAAATCAATATGAATGAAGTCAGTGTCTTTTCTGTTTACTCCATTTATAAGTAATTTTTAATTTGTATTTATTCTTAAAAAAACAAACAAAAAAAAATTATATATTTTTTTTTATTATTTTTTGTTTAATTTTATTGTTTATTGCTATGCTATCTAAAAAAACTTATTGAATAAAAAAATCCCGAGGTGCCATTTCTCTATAGAATCGTTTCTTATATTCCTTATTCTTATTATATTACCCCATCTCTTTCCATAACAGAAAGACACTTGATTTTATGATAATATTAGAAAAAAAATAATCTTTTTTGTATTTTATAATGTTATGTTAAGAAAAAAAAAAGAAAAACAATAAAAAAAATTCATAAAAAATGGAAACACAAAATAAAACAAGTAAATAAAATATACAAAATTTGAATACTTTAAAGAAAAACGTTGTTGTGTTTTATTTCTCTTTTTTTATACATATGTTGGTTTGTTTTTGATAATTTGTTCACTTATATACCTAAAAATGATTTTTGAATGGGTTATAAATAATAATCGCGATTTCACATGTCTAGTAGTACATACATACATTTCTACAAACTTATTAAAAATGGTTTTTGTTTTTGTTATCACAGCCAATTCAACTAATTAACTTAGGAAATAATTAAGATTCATACGTCAGCTTCTCTTAAAAATGTATTTGCATTAAATTTAAATTTAGTAGCTACACCCTAAGATCCATAATTTATGTAGGCATTACACCAATCCTTGATTTTGTCCTCGTTGGCACAACATAAAGGATATACTATGGTGGATTTGGTTATTTTGGCACAACGCATGCAAGTTTCCATTACTTCAAGGTCCTTGTCACAATTGCGTAATTGCTCTTTAGTTTTTTCATCCAAATTGCCATTGTATTCGCCGCTGTGATCCTCTGCATCGAAGGAACTTGTTTCAGCGACGGGTTTGCTTAGCAGCGGTGTCCACAGCGTGGCGGAGATGGTGAGGAAGAGCATAGCGACACAGAAAAGCTGTAAAATTAAAGGAAAGAAAGGGGAATCAGATTAGTTGGGAACATTAATAAGTTAGGGATGGGTAAGGTGGAAATAAATGTTTGCTAGTTGTGGTAGAATCTAATTTTTATTTTAAATATTAATATTAGTTTAAATCTATATAGCTGTAAACGGAAGCTGACTAAAACAATATTACTCTTATAACTGTAAACATTTTGAGACGTATGGTTTTATAGCTTAAATTTTCGTGGAAAAATTAAAGAACGCAAACATTTCAACAATCCTAAAAAAAAATTAAAGATTTTAGCTGCTGAAATTTCTCTGCCCAGCATCTCGTATTTGGTTTAGCACCTGCTACAATAAATTAATTGAATAGATAACCTCAAATACTAGAAAAAACCTCAAAATTTGTTTTTTAATCCACAGACGAAATGTCTGTTTTCTACAGGAACAACACAAAGACGAATTACTCTTGTGGTCCAAAGTTTAATCAACCATGCCCTCTAAATCCAAAACAATTAGAGGCAGACGCCGATGGGTTGTTTTCATTGCCATCTGCAGCACTTATTATATACTAATAAATTGAATACATATATTAAAAAATATTTATTTGTAGCCTAATGATGAACCAGTGTTTTAAAATTTAAAATTTTAGGTAGAAGCCAGAATCATAAACATATAATGTGCACATGAGTGGGACATTGAAGCAGATTATAACAATCCGAGGGTTATCTTCGCTAACCCACTTGATTACTGTTTATTGCCAAATATGTTGTGCCTTTTATCTGGTTTAAAATTTTCTGATGCAACACTGTGATTGTTTGAAGCATGCTAACATATTAATAACATATGGATGGAATGTGCAGTTTCTCCGTCGGCAATTGGAATCGCGTTAAATTTACCAGGTTATAAAAAAATCTACCTTAAAGCAGAACAGACAATTAATAATATATAAACAAAAGGGGCTATAAGTTATTCTAAGGATTAAACAAATAAATTCTTTTCTTCACGTAAATTTAGATAGGTTTCTCATAGCCAAATAGTTGAAGTCTCTAAGACAATTTGAACAAATTTAATATATTTTAATGAAGATAATTGAACTGCTCCACCATAAGTACGTCTGTACTTATGACTTGATTAGTTTCTTTTATTAACTGCCCCTCAAAACTTTCACATACAGATCTCTTGTTTCGTCAAGATATCACCCCCCTCGAGTGGTTGTACAATTATCAGCTAATTTTGGATTAAAATCACCATAGATTTCTTTAACAATTGGTACTTCTAATAAGTGCACAGAAACTTATGTTGACCCCCCCCCCCCCCACTAAATGTGCTATTGAAGTCCCCATCATTTTTTTTTTTTGTATAATCATGTTATTTTTCTCTCTTATCAGTGTTCGTCAAAAGAATAAAAAAAAACTATATTTAATAATGACACGGAAAGAACTACTAAAATTTGAATCAATAGATAAAAATCCATAACCTACCGCCACACAACGTTCTAAAGTGTTATTGTGCAATGAAAAGGGGGAAACGATTTTCAACCCAGCAACTAAAATCTTTTTAGAAGTTTACGCCGGATTTGACACATATGATTGTGAGCATAACAACACGTGCTTATAAAATATGTACCAAAAACGCACTTTGAACGGCAGCGGATCGATGTATATTAACGGAAATAATTTACATGAAATTGTTAAAAAGTAAACATTAGGACTAGTTCAGACACTTCTAAAGGTCTTACCATATCTTTGTAGATATTAAATGCTGGATAGAAATTTTGTCACAGACTAGATCTTAAAAACCAATGAGCTGAAAAAATGTTGTACTGTGTTATATACGTGTTGCACACACATACAAAATTTTCAACTTTTTCGGTAGGAAAACAATATGGAATTCCTCATTAAGCTATGTATAATGCTTTCAAGCTAATGATCGAGATTTGAACAGTAAAATAATTCGCTTGGTTTTTATACCCCCACCAATAGGAATAAGGGTTTTTTATCATTTGATACAGGAAAAAGTGTAAGGCATCAAAGGAGTCAAGTTGGACCCCAAGTATCTTAAGTCCAAATTTCAGGACTTTCTTATCTTTAATCTTTGTCCGCCTGTCTGAAAAGCTGGCAGTATTAATATTTTCCACAATTATGTTATGGGATTGCCCATAGGATAAAAAGCAGCACCCCTTCTGGTACCTCCCATACAAAATAACCATAGGAAAAACTGGAGGATATTTAAATAAAGTAAATTTAGTTGTTTTTTGATTTTGTCGACCTTTTTTGAATAGTCACCCCTATTCCCGTAGTCGTCGTCGACATCGTCGTCGTTTTTATGTCAACATCAATTCGATTCAACATCGTCGTCACATCAATGCTATTTCGGTATTCTGCAACTACCATGAGACGACGTCGACTGGTAATCGATAACATGAAAGAAATGACAACAGCTGATGTACATCAGCTGATTTATTTTGATTTTTATTGTGTTTCATGAAAAAATATTTTTGTGCCCGAATCAAATTCAAGCGATGAGGAAAGCAAGAAATATCTTATACTGGAAAGGACAATACTTCGACTATGATCCGATATCTTAAACTTGCCAAAAAAACGAGTATGTTCATCATTGTTAAAATCGTAATTTGAGGTTAACTGTTGGCCGGCCTTCGAACTTTAAGGCAGCATTTAATTACGTAATAGTTCCTATAATGAAAACTGAACTCAGAACATATGTTTCAGCCATAATTATGTTATCAGCAACATTGAGGTCCTTTGGACAGGGGCATTACAACCTAAGTGTAAGTGCAGCCAGTAGTTGCAAGATTCCTGTCGAAACCCTGAATGCATTAGAGAGGTCATTTGTCCACCTTGGATACAATTGGAAATAACTGAAGATGACAAATCGGAAGCAAAAACTACATTTTTTAAATAAAACAGGATTTTCTGGAGTTATTGGATATGTCGATGGAACCAATATCAAAATTTTCGCTACAAATAAAGAAGACCAAAATCGTATCTACAGCCGCAAAGGATTCTTAAAGGCGGTCCAAGGAATTAAGTTTTTTTCCCCCCAATTTTCTCACATTGCCCCTTAAAACTAGACGGAACTATTTCTCTCCGAAATCCTTGTTCCAATAAGGGATTTTGTTTCCAAACCCCTATTGTTACTCGACACTTTCATTTCTGACGTCTTTAAACAAAACCTTTTTTAAATTTTCAAAAACTAAAATTATTCCTTCAAATAGTTTCAAGTCGTTACTAACAACTGTGACAACAAATTCAGAGTCGTTTCGATTCAACGTCGTCGTCACATTTCCTTACAGAATACCAAATTTGTGTCAATAGTTACCGATAGTTATCGAAAACGACAACGAGAATACCGATTTTGCAGCGTTGTCACAAGACGACGTCGTTTTGCGTCGACGACGACTATGGGAATAAGGCGTGGCCTTCGATAGCTCAGTGGAAGCGACGTAGACAAGCAATCCGAAGGTGCCGGGTTCGATTCCCGGCCGGGGCACTGGCCAAAATCAACATCGATGAAAAATTACTTTTTCAAATACTTTCGAGTTCTCCAGCCAACAAAACTCATCCTAGATGCTTCCACTACAAAAATCCAGATTGCGCAAGGATCAAGGAAAATGATTTATCAACATCTCATATAAACCAACAAGCCAGCTGGCGCCATCTTTGGTGGAATTTGGCGTAAAAACTCACAACAACAACACCTAACAATCCTTGACACAAACCTTGTTATCTACAAAAGGAACGAACAGAGTTGCCAACAATGATCGTATGATAATCGGATTATATGCCCGATCGAGTGCCGATAAATAGAAAATCGGTATAAAGAATTATCACCCCAGCTATCACCAGCTGTTACAACAACAACAACAACGGGAATAAGGCCGAATATTATTGTTTCAGTTAAAAATCAAGCTCGAGATCTCGTTTTTTGTTGATTTTTTACAGTAAATTTAATTATCTTACCTACAGGAAAACAAACTGCCACAGAACTAGTCCTGTGACTGGTCCCTGGTAGATAGGCACCGGTCCTAGTTTCCAACTCAAATATATGAAGGGGAGCTATCACTTTATTATAGCTTTGTCATTAACACCTTACGCCATAACTTGGACCACTCATTAGTCTTTTTTACAGTACCTGTCTAAGAATAACAAGACTCAGGCCATTACCCAAACACCGCCGTAGAAAAAATATAACATTCCTGCAGCATATATCATCATATAAATCAATCAAATTGGCACTTCTTTAGAACCAGTTTGGTGACACGTCCCCCCTTTACCCTCATACAAGTTAGGTTATTTAACGAAAATATACAGTTTTAATTCATGTCAGTAAATAGTCTGGCCATATGACAGAAACTCCTATCTCCGACCGTTAACGCTCTACAAACAGTCATAAAAAAATACAAACGAAATTTCATTTAAAAATCGGTTAATATCATTAAATCCGAGTTGAATAACACGCACTACAATTTTGGAAAGAGGACATGGGCTGAAGTTATTGAATTTGTATAAAAAACAACCGCTGTACACTTGGCAAAATCATAATACATATTCCGTATATAATTGTCAACTAAAAAAATTTTGTCACTATAAAAATATTATTAAATTTTTCTAATTTTTGCACATAAATTTTATTCGCTTTTTCTATCTGTATCGATTCTTTAAATCCGATTCGGTCAATCTAATTAATTTTTTATTTATTTTTTAATAAAATTTTCATTCAACAAAAATTAAATCAAATTTTATTTTTTAAATTTGCTTTGAAATGTTTTTAATAAATCAAATTTAATTAACTTCTACACGCTGACTTCATTTAGCTCCAACACGACAGCTTTTCACAATGTTAAAAATAATCCGGAAAATTAGACACAGTCTACTGTTTATTAACACTTTATTTATTATTTTTTAATAACCATTGACAAATGTTGTCTTTAACACAGCCGTCGGCCGTACAGTCTTTTAGCACCACATTTTATAATCATTTGTTTTTTTTTTAACTGTATTCATCATTACACTTACTTTTTGATTCATTTTTTTGTTTTTATTTTTTAACAACAACTGTTGATGTGTTATTTTAAATAATTTTTTCAAATTAATTTTTGTTTAAATAGTTCTAACCGTTTCCGCTAACGTTAAACGTGTGTGGGATTGCAACAATGTTAACCGTGTTAACTGAATTCCGAATATGCGAACCAATTTCTATATATACCACCCAGACGTTTCATACAAACGAGGATTACTGCTGACTGAAGCTGATTGCAGCACGAAGTCACAAAGTGCCGGCACACAACAACAACAACAGCAGCAGCGGCAGCAACTACACTAACAACACCCATTGTGAGATCTTAACACACAACGGATTGTGTGGGTCTCTTTAGCCGTTAATCAGCTACGAAAACAACCACACCACCTATGTATGTTAATATGCGACTGCCGAGCGATCTATAGCCGATCGACAAGTATTGTCGTTTTGCCGATAGCTCATTTCCCCGATCATATTCGGGACAATCATAACTCGCTGGATCGTACGCCAAAGATTGTGGTTCTTTTGTGTGTGAGTTTATTCGTGTGTACTTGCCTGCCTTATAGAATGTATGTATGGACGAAGAAGAAGCGACCGACACCAATAAAACCATATCCCCCGAGTAAGAGTGTGGCGTTAAGGTGTTCACGCAAAAGTTTAAAGTCTAATTCACAGTTTATGATTTCCATGTTTGAGGGTTTGGACTTGCCCGAAATTATCGTAGACGTATGTTTGCTTTACGTACATACATATTAAATAAGGTCTAATGGCGGTACTACATACGGTATACCCCCTTCGTCTGTGTTGTGATTGGATAGATTGCTCATCGTTTATATGGGTTCATTGATTAATCGTCACAAAGTTTACGTAGCAGAATACAAAAATTAAGTGTGAAATGGTGATCATGCTACATTCGACGATGATTTGCGAAACACATTTTGGGCATGACTTAGATGATGATGTTAATGGTAATGGTTATTTCATTAGTAAATTAAGTTCAAATGAACCAATATTTTGCAAGATATAGGCGGTTATTATGATTTTGGATAGAATTTATTCAGTTTTTCTGTAGTAATAGTAGCTCCTCTGAATGATTTATTTTATATGAAAGGTGACTTGATGTATTTGTTCTTTAAGAATGCCGGCGAATATTTGTATGTAATTCAGCATATTATGACCACCTATTATATTTGAAATAAACAACTGCTATATTTGTTTGAAATCTTACCAAGTTCTTTCTTAGGGCCAGATCTAACTTCATGCTTTTCGTCAAGCCACCAGAGTATTATGTATGTACTATATGAAGTAACTTAAGCAATTTCTATTTATTTATTTAAAAAAAAAAATGAATTTATGAACATGTCATCAACAATTTGAAATTTGCTTAATTTGCTCTCTCCTTGTCGAGAGAGTACATACATAATACTCTGGTGGCTTAAAGGCGCCTATACAATAAGTGGGAGAAAAACTTTCTAATAACTTTTTTAAATTATTCTTCTTAGACTATAAAGTTATTAAACACTAGCAGTGAGCAAATTTCTAATTAGTATTGTCATTTCTATAAATTGACTTTTTTTAAATAAATTAATAGAAAGTGCTTCAGGACCAATACGTGCTTCAGGACGTATACGTATACATTAGACCATTTCATTTTACCAATTTTTTCGAAAAGTCATTGGGCTAATATATTTTCTAATTCTACTTAAAAAAACAAAAATTTTGGTATATAAAACTTAGAAAGAAAGTGTTTGTCAATTGTGCATTTAAAGATATACAAAAATTAGAACCAAATCTAAAAAAAAATTTTTTTATGGGCCAAAGTAGGTAAATTTTGAATTAAAATTTAAAAATTTTTAGGTTTGAAAGGTTATTAAACTCAAACTATTATCTAAAATGTTTTGATGTCTTCACAGAAAATGTGCGAAATATTATTACCTTTAAAACAAGTCTAATCTGATTAAAATCGGTCAAGCGTATCAAAACTTTTAATCATATAAGTAAATCAGTATTTTTGAAACATGCCTTTTTGCAGCCAAAAACCTTAAACGATTTTGCGCGACCCCTTAACGTTGATCAATTTTCAAGTTTTATATACCAAAATTTTTGTTTTTTTAAGTAGAATTAGAAAATATATTATCCCAATGACTTTTCGAAAAAATTGGTAAAATGAAATGGTCTAGTATACATATTACGTATAATAACTTTTTTAAATTATTCTTCTTGGACTATAAAGTTATTAAACACTAGCAGTGAGCAAATTTCTAATTATTGTCATTTCTATAAATTGACTTTTTTTAAATAAATTAATAGAAAGTGCTTCAGGACCAATACGTGCTTCAGGACGTATACATATTACATACGTAATACTGTTGTAACTTGACGACGCCCATATACAAGTTAGTTAGTGGGAGAAAAACTTTCCAATTTTGTTTTTAATTATTCTTCTTGGACTACAAAGTTATTAAATAATAACTGTCCAGGGACACGTTGCTTAAAAAATATCTTCTAAAGAAATAGATCAATACGTGCAAAATGCAATCGTTAGAAATTTTTTTTATATCCTCAGCCATAGGGAAGATTAAATACTAGCTGTCCAGGGACACGTTAGTCGGCCCTTGCTTACAGAATATCTTCTGTCCCATAGGGAGGATGACTGACTGGCTGATGACTACGATAACTCAGTAACTATACATAGTACAACACATGATTTTGGGACTCAATTCTGAGAACTGCACGTGAAAGTACCCCCGAAGGAAGAAGATGTTCTGCACCAATCGTTTTGTCAAGTTACATGCCATAATAATTTGATATCGATTTGAAGTTAGAAAGTATCGTATAGGGTAATTTGTGACGTTTTAGGCTCTTTTGTTTGACAAATGAATCCAGTCAAATTTAACGTTTAGGTATGACATTGGGCCACTTTGTCGGTCCTGGGTATACCTATTCGAAATATTAAAAAGTTAAGGAAAAACAAAGATAAACTGTGCCTTAGGGGAATTTTACCTACGAATAGTTAAAATTGTAGTTGGTGTCAACATTAAGAATAACCGATACACAGTGGAATTGTTAAAGAATCCAAACAAAGCGATATGTTCTCGTATCAAGACGTATAAAAATCCCCAAAATATTATTTATACTCAAGATTTGCCGGCTCGCATTACTCCGCCTCTACTTACACGTGGATGCCGCCTATACACTTAGTATATCACTCAACAAAAACGTAGCATTCTTCTGGTGAATGAATTTTAAAAAATTGGATGAGTACTTTAGGAGAAATTCCCCTACATACATAGTTTGGCATAGTAAAAGCATATTTGGTGTACAATAAAAGTACTTTTTGGTGCATTGAATGTACTTATTGGTACTATTTACTTTTTCATATAATAAAAGTACTTTTTTTTGTACAATAAAAGTTCTTTTTGGTTCAGTAAATGCACTGTTTGTTACTATAAATTTACTTTGCGGTACATAAAATTTTAGTTTTTGGTACAATAAATATACTTTTGGTACAATAAAGTACTTTTAGGTACAATAAATGTACTTTATGGAACAATAAATTTACTTTTTGGTACAATAAATTGCACCTTTTTGGTACAACAAATTGCACTTTTTTGTAAAATTATAGTTTTGGTACATTAAATTGTACTTTTTGGTACAATAAATTGCAATTTTTGGTATAATTATAGTTTTGTTACATTAAAATGTTCTTTTTGGTTCAATTAAAGTACTTTTTGCTACAATAAATTTACTATGTGCTGCATTAAATTTTAGTTTTTGGTACAATAAATATACTGTCTGGTACAATAAAGGTACTTTTGGTACAATAAAGTACTTTTAGGTACAATAAATTGTACTTTTAGGTACAATAAATGTACTTTCTGGAACAATAAAAGTACTTTTTGTAGTAAAAGTAAATTGTACATTTTGGTGCAATAAAAGTACTTGTTGGTATAATTATAGATTTTGGTACATTAAATTGAGCTTTTCAGTACAATAAAAGTACTTTTTGGTACAATAAAAGTACTTTTTGGCACAATAAATTGCACTTTAGGTACAATAAATGTACTTTTTGGTACAATAAAAGTACTTTTTGGTGCAATAAAAGTACTTTTTGCTATAATTATAGATTTTGGTACATTAAATTGAGCTTTTCAGTACAATAAAAGTACTTTTTGGTACAATAAAAGTATTTTTTGGCACAATAAATTGCACTTTTAGGTACAATAAATTGCACTTTTAGGTACAATAAATGTACTTTTTGGTACAATTAAAGTACTTTTTGCTATAATTATAGATTTTGGTACATTAAATTGTACTTTTTAGTACAATAAAAGTACTTTTTGGTTCAATAAATTTGACTTTTTGGTTCAATAAAAGTAATTGCTGGTACAATGAAATCACTTTATGATACAACCAAAGTATTTGTTGGTACAATAAAAGTACTTTTTGATACAACAAAAGTAATTTTTCTACAAAAAATATACTTTTTGGTGCAATATAAAAACTTTTTGGCACAATAACAAAACTTTTTGGAACAGTAAAAGTAATTTTTTTACAATAACAGTACTTTTTATACAACAAATATTTTTGGTACAATAAAAGTATTTTTTGCTACAGTAAAATCTCTTCTTGCTAAGACGAAAGTACTTTCTGATACAATAAAATTAATATTTGAAACAATAAAAGTAAATTTTGATACAATGAAAGTATTTTTTGGTACAATAAAAGTACTTTTTGGTACAACGAAAGTACTCTTTGACAAAACCAAAGTATTTTTTAGTACAATAGTACTTTCTGGTGCAATAAAAGTACTTTTTGGTACTTCATATACTTAAATATACTTTTTAGTACAATAAAAATACTTGCTGGAACAAGAGAATTACTTGTTGATACAAGAGAATCACTTTTCGTTACAATCAATATATTTTATTTGGTAGAACAAAAATGCTTTTTGGTGCAAAAAGTACGTTGTGGTAAAATTAAAGATTTTTTGGGATAAAAAAAGTTCTTTTTAGAACATTGGAAGACATTTCGGCTGTACGGCCTAATATATAGGGCCTTTTCGGAATTACAACACTGCACTGCATATGTTGCGCAGTACTGGTTATTTGACGCTGTTGTTGCAGGTCAGCTGTTGCAGAAGCTATTTTGTTTGCAATTTAGAACGCGAAAACATTGCAAATGGAAAAGTATATAATAAATTTAATTTGCGAATAAGATGATACTCCATGCGTCAAAGGTGTGTAATTTGCAGAAACGTGCTCTAATTATTAATTTAGTGCATTTGGCATCCACATCGACCCTAAAAAATCGTTCAAAATAGTAATAAATTTAATATAACAAATTTAAATAATTACCAAATTTAATTTTTACCCATTCACTGCATCAGCCATTTTAATATACTGCGCGTTTTTAGTACGTTTGCGCAACATATGTTTGATTGTTGCTTTTTAAAACATCTGACGCTTGCAGTTACGGACGTTGCAATTACAAATGCGATGCGCAGTACATGCAGTGCAGTGTTGCAATTATTAAAAGGCTCATACTCAGTACATATCATTGCATTTTGTTCTGATAAGTTTTGAGATAACTTTTAGAAAATATTTTTTTAGTTCTCTAAAATTACAAATTCGAAACTAAAAAAATCTAACTTTAACACACTTTAACCCAAAAATTGGGACGTAGTGGAGCAAAATGGAGTTTAGGGTTTTATTACTGAGGTCAAATTCTATCGTTTGATATTGGTTTAGTTCACTCCCGAAAAAGTGCGTTGCACTGTTTGTAAAAATATAGACTTTTTAACATTTCATTAATGTTCCATTTTGATTTTATTTTGGAACCTTTGACTCGTAGAGGTTATTTGTCTTCGGTGACTCTTAGTAAAATTTTTTCTGAGAATATTTCTATCGAAAATTTTAATCCTTGACCTCCGTCCAAAGTTGACTTTTAAACAGTTTTTCAAAATTGGGCCAAAAATGTCCCATACGGGCGGGAGCTAGAGGGTTAAAATGTTCCGAGAAAATATTGCCCTGATTGTTTTAATACAGGTCTCCGAAGACATGAAATACCCCAAACGTATTTTTACAGATGATTTTTCATATTCATTGATTCAACTTTTGACAAAAAAAAATCAAACTTTAAACTACTGTAAAAAAAATTTGTGACGTAGTGGGGCAAAATGGAGTTTAGGGTTTTGTTACTGAGGTCAAATGCTATCGTTTGATATTGGTTTGGTTTACCCCCGAGATAATGACCATCAAATTGTGTCATAGTGTAATTTAATATTGATTTGAAGTTAGTAAGTATCGTATAGGGTATGGTATTGTCACGTTTTAGGCTCTTTTGTTTGACACAACTGGAGAACCACCCGTCTGATTTAGCTGAAACAAATTTAAAAAAATGAAGGATCTGTTCATATAACGTTGCGCTACATCAGCAACAGTTTACTTTTCCATTCATCAAATGATTTTGAACTGGGTTTATTTTGTATCTGTTACAATAAAACTGTTGTACTCCGTGGCGTATGACTTACGTGGAATATTACTTATGATAATCATACGCCACCATATAGTATTTATGTTATGTCAAGCAAAAGAGCCTAAAACGTGACAAATTCCCCTATGCTATACTTACTAACTTCAAATCCATATTATTATGACATGTAACTTGTCAAATCGAATGATGCAGAACTTCTTCTTTTTGGGGCTACTTGCACGTGTAGTTCTCAGAATTTAGTCTTAAAATCATGTATTGTACTGTGTAATCCAATATCCATTAGCATTATCTAGTTGCAGAAGTTTTCAAAAAATAACCGAAATCGGTTTTTCTTTTCAATCGTATTGTTGCTAGCGTATAGCAGACCCAAAGCCGTTGGTTGAATTTGACATAAATATCAGTTGTAATGCCAAATAAAATAATACAAAGGTATATAGAGCCGTTTTCTAATTAG
Organism: Muscina levida; assembly: GCA_964034835.1. NCBI lineage: Eukaryota > Metazoa > Arthropoda > Insecta > Diptera > Muscidae > Muscina > Muscina levida. The sequence goes on from OZ035884.1 coordinate 86,516,140, forward strand.
GCGATTATCTTTTTTCTTAACGAAAAACTGTAGACTAAAGAAATTAGGTTTTCTCAAAGTCTCATTTGCTTTTGTTCTATCGCAAAGCTAACCAGTCCTCATCTGCCGGTTATTTATTTGACATAGATAAACTCAATCAGCTGACTGCTGTTCATAGCTTTTTTGTTTTCCAAGATATATTTTTGATTTATAACCAAAACAATAAGCAGCAGGACATCTTTAGTGGTAAAATGTTTCCCACATTGCTTTTATCTGTCATTATTTAAGTTTAATTTCGATTTTCTTATTTTTTAACACTTCGAAAATAATTGATTTATATCAAGAATTTGTCAACTGTCTCTTTGCAGTCTCATCTGTTTTTCGGGGTATTGCCAACTGAAAAATAATTTTTTGTCGGTATATTGAGAAAACCAAAATCGTTAACGGACAGTTTATCATTCTAACAAATTTATGTCGAGATTTAGTAACAGGAAGTTTGTCGATACATTGAGAAAACGGCTAAAAATGTTGCATTTAATTTGCCATGAGATTTGAAAAGCTGTTAAATACCTAATACATAGTCGCTTTTGACACCTATACATGTTGTGAAAACATGATGAATGCCAACAAGTAATAGTTTAGGTATAGCGTAGGTATAGTTCTAATTGGTGATAAATTGTATTTAAAGATAATATACATATATTAAATATACCATACCATACCAGCTTTCACATTTAATTAAGTTCGATAGGCATCCCCGCAATATACATCTCTATATGAGTAGCAATTAATTCTGCTTTAAACTCAACTTTAAATCGTATACTACTATATGACGAATGTTTGCGATGCCTGATAGCACGCAGCACCAGCTCCAAGAATAATAAAAACAAGAAAAAGAAGGAACAAAAAAAATCACACAATGGACATGCATCATTCTATATATATACGTATATGAAGTACTATATTTAAAATTAATTATAAATATTTAATAGGTAGTATACTTGCAAGACGATAGTGTTTGCAGCAATTATTATTATTAAATTTATAAACACTTATCAATAATGTTCTGGTTTTTATACGATTTTTTTTTGTTCTTATTAATTTCTTTATTACTGACTTTTTATGTTTTGTTTGTTATTTTTCTGTTTTCCCATCATCATTGGAGCTTTGTTTTTCGCATTTTTTCTGTTCTATACAAATGGGAGGTTTATTTGCCGCTGCACAGAGGTTTTTTTTTTTTCGTAACTCCACCCACTCTCAGACCATTTGTCATACCTACTAGTAATCAAAGTAGTACAAAATGTACGTATGTAGTATTAATAGGTACTAAGTGTAAGTGAATGTACTTGTAACCAGAGACAAACAATGTCGTTAATCATTTGTTCGTTGTTGTTTTTATTTTATATTTTTAGCATTGTTATTGTTTTGTTTATTCAATCAAATCAATATGTTTGAAAGGTCTCTTTGGTGTTCGTATAAAACCCTGACTTGGTAATCGATAGCCCAGTTGTGGTGGGTTTGTATATGTATGTTTGATCGTTTGTAATTGGTTAATTTTTTATCGTTAGTTTGTTTGTTGTTTTTATGGGGACGGTGTTTAAATTGCAGTCGTCATAAAGATTGCTTCAAACAGCACTTGGAAGGCTTTAGTTTCTTGCTGCTTGAAATTGACGGTATTAATTTGAATCTAGAAGAAATGCACGTAGGTACATATATACTTATTTGTTAATTTAATAAATTTATGATAGGTGTATAGATTTTTTTTAAATTGTTATAATAACATTGTTGGAATGTATCTTAGGTATAGCATTCACATTGCCCTCTATATTTGTTTAATTAGTCATTTAGTAAATCAGCTGAGATTTTTATAAAAAAAAACCGGTAGTACATATTACGAAATCCCAAAACAAGGTATTTTGGGCTACAATTATACCATTTCTTTGATCGGCGGCCCCCTCGACTTTAGCAACTTTGCAGTAGCCTTTTAAAAACTAACGGTAGGATTAGTCGTAAAACTGTAGGTCCCGTATGTAAAGAGTGATTTATTAAGAGCTATAGGAAAGCCTTTTAAAAAAAACACACACATAAAATTCAGAAAAATGCATGAAATCTTTATTTGTATCGATAGTACGGTCCATATAATTGAATGTTTGAAGATTATTTCATGCAAATGTTGACCGTGACTGCGCCTCAAATGGTCCATCCGCTTAGTCCGATTTTGGCATACTCTTTCCAACATTTCGGCCGGTATCTCATAATTAAATGCTTCAATGTTGTCATGTGTATAGACATGAGCTTTAACATAGCCCCACCAAAAATAGTCTAAAGGCGTTAAATCGCACGATCTAGGCGGCCAATTGACCGGTCCCGAACGTAAAATCAAATGTTCACCGAACTCGCCTCTCAATCAGTCCATTGTTAAGCGTGCTGTGTGGCATGTGGCACCGTCTTGTTGAAACCACATGCCATGCAAGTCAAGCTCTTGCATTTTGGGCAAAAAAAGTTGAATATCATCTCACGGTAGCGCTCACCATTCACATTTACGTTACGATTCGCATCATCTTTGAAGAAGTTCGGTCCAATGATGCCACCAGCCCATAAACTGCACCAAACTGTGACTTTTTCTGGATGCATTGGTAGCTCTTGCAATGCTTCTGGCTGATCTTCACTCCAAAATCAACAATTCTGCTTATTAACGTACCCATTGAGCCAAAAATGAGCTTCGTCGCTGAACACAATTTTTTCGAAAAAAAAGTGGATCTTCGGCCAACTTTCCAAGAGCCCATTCATCAAAAATTCTACGTTGCGGTAGGTCGTTCGGCTTCAATTCTTCCACCAGCTGTATTTTGAAAGGCTTCAAACCTAAATCCTTCCGCAAAATTGTCCACGTTGTTGAGTAACAGAGACCCAATTGCTGCGAACGGCGACGAATCGATAATTGATGGACATCATTAACACTGGCCGATACAGCTGCGATATTTTCTTCACTTCGCATTCTACGTAAGCATGTTGGTGGTTTAATGTCCAACAATGTAAATTTGGTGCGAAATTTAGTCACAATAGCCCGAATAGCCGCCCAAATTTCTGAATTTGATGGTTCCATTTTAATATTTTTACTTTTAGAAGATCTAACAAAAATTATAAGTAATCGAAATATCTCAATTTTCTGTTTTTGCCATGTTACGCAAAATTGTTTTACTTTGACCGCTCAATGCCATTTAAGTAATTTACTTAAAGCAGTAATTTTAGTAATGTGATGTAGAATTTTTTACAATTTCACCCAATACCAAACATGTCTGGGCAAGATAAACTTCAGTTTTTGAATTAATCCTCACTTTTGGTACATTTCAATCCTCTGTGTGCATTGCTAAAGAGACAGCACAGTGTAACGACACAACTACATAATTCATCATAGTCCGCCCCAGTAACATAAATCTTGCAATCTTGTCAACATTTTGTGACATTAAAAAAACATTTCCTATTGCTGATGCTGCTCTAGACCTTATTTGTTATCATTAGCAAATTAAAAAATCCACAAATAAATGTAATCGATCGCGCATCATTCACATGCATTAAAATGCATTGCACAGAATGTCTGGTTAGCTTCAACAGTGACATTCCATGCAAATACGCACTAAGACTACATAACCGACAATAACTACATACATACATGAATTTCAAAGACTAGATGAATCTTAAAGTAGACATAAGACGTCAACATCAACATATGTATAGTAAAACAACAACAACAAAAAAACTATTTATGTGAATTGAAAAATATTGACATTTGATACGGCGTGTGTAAATGAGTGATCGCGTATGTGATGACATGGGTTAATCTAATGTTTTGATAACACAATCGCATGCATGCAGGCAGGCAGGCAAGCAGGCAGGCAAGCAGGCAGGCAGTGCTAATGCTGCTACATACGTACATACATGTCTTTCATATATTTCCGGCTAATCAATAGACAATTTGTTTTATTGTAGTATATACTATAAATTATTATGATTTGCAACGATCGCATCGACACATCGCACATTACAAACACATATGGCTAAGTAATTCCCACATATTGTTTACGATCGATCACATGAAATCTCGGTAGACATCATTACAATTACGATGCTAGATTACAACAATTTGTTGGGACTCGTGCTCGCATCTCTAAATGAATATGAATGAACCGAGTGCCGCCTTCTTGTTATTTACAATTCTGAATTTAATATTTTGTTTTTCAAAATATCTAATTACTACATTGACCACAAACAGTCACTCGTAACTGTCGATCGCATTTATGGAAGATTTTTAAGATTGCAATTGTTTGTTTATTTTAACAAATTCTTGGAATAAGGGAAGTTGCACCGACGACGACGACTGACTGCATGAACTTAGTGTTAAGTAGTTATCGCTGTTGATGGCTAGACAAAACAAAAATGTGAAATGCTTCAAAATTTCTAAGCAATTTGTTTTTGTTTTTTTTTGTAATGCGTAAAACAAATGATTACTTAATGACAAGTGATGAATTTCACCAGCAATGTTATGATTTCATTGCAATCAATAGTACGTAATTAAAATTACTTGTAATTTTAACGGAGTGAATGGTATATTTCGAAATTTCTCTTTAATATAGACAATAATATAAAAGTTAAATCAACATTTTAAAAGATTCTAACAAATTGTAATAATGAATTATAAAGCAGTGTGAACTAGGCTTTATATAGTCTTGCAAATAACTCTACTAAATCCAGCTGATTTTTGTTGTGAGTTTGTATGAAAATAACCGCAGCACGCCCTAAAAATATTTAATTTCGTTATCACGCTCCCTAGAAACATATTCATCTTTATGGTGAATAACAATTCCTTGGTAATTTTTACCCTAATATTTGGTCCTTTATTCTAAATAAAATCTCCCCCGGATATATTTCTCTTTTTCCTTATTCTTAACAAAATTCACAAAATGGAAACTATACCCCGGGAAGAAAATTCGGGGATAATTGGATGCTTCACTTGGGAACTAAGGGGGTAATTATATGTTTCACTTGCCAAACTGACCAAGTTAATATGAATAGGCAAATACATATGTCTTTTTCAAATCCTGTTAAACTATAAAGTCAAATAAATAAAGTAAAAAATTTACCCATGTAAGTGATGTTCAGAGGTGTTCATTTTTATTATTGGAGGAATCTTTTTCTCTAGTAGAATAAATAGTGATCGAAAATTAAAGTTTATAATAATCAAAAATTGTACTTGGTCGGTTTGGCGTTTAATTGATGAACAATAATTGATGATAATTGATAATTGATAATTGATGAACAATAAATCCGCCAACAAATTTTAAGAGAGTTTTACCAAACAATTTAAGTACATGTTGTATTTAATATTTTAATGGCAAAAGTGTAAAACATTATTCAGAGAGAGAGAGAGAGTTAGGTATGGGATAGATATTCTTAACCTAGAATAGCTCGAGAGATCGCAGGAATTTTAAAAAACTGAGTCGTAGCATGCACCTGGATGGTAAGCGGCAATGCCCTGAATTCTTGGCTCACGATCACAGACCTTTAAATAATTTTTATTTATTACTTATATTGTGCCGCAAAGTACTATTGATTAACCACATAGGAATATTGTTGCACGAAACAGTGCTATTATTGTACCAAAAATTAGTTTTAAATACCAAAAAGTACATATTTTATATCAGAAAGTAATTTGTATCACACAAAAAGTACTTTTATTCTACCAAAGAGTATGTACTTCAATTCTTCAAAAATTCTTTTTATTGTATCAAAAAGTACATTTTTTTTAAGTACAATATTTGTAAAATTTTTTGTACCAAAAAGTACTTTCATTGTAACAATAAGTAAAATTTATTGTACCTAAAAGATCTCTTTTTTTGCACTAAAAAGTACTTTTATTTTACCAAAATGTACTTTTATTGTACCACAATGTACTTTAATTGTACCAAAAAGTACAATTTATTATACCAAAATGTCGTTTAGTACCAAAAATAGCTTTCATTATACCAAAACTTACAATTTATTGTAACAAAAAGTACAAATTATTGTACCTATATGTTTATTATAACAAAATGTACGATTTATAATACCAAAAAAGTGCAATATATTGTACCTATTATACATTTTGTTATACCAACATGTACAAATTATTGTAAATTTTATTAAAAAGTACTTCTTTTGTACCAAAATGTAAATTGTATTATAAGAAAAAGTCGTTGGTGCCAAAAAGTACTATTATTGTATCAAAAAATATTTTTATTACACCAAAACGTAAAATTTTTGTACCAAAAAGTCAGCACTATGGCTGTGGCAAAAAGAACTATTACTAAGCCAAAAAGGACTTTTGGTGAAACAAACATTATATTTTTTGTACCACAAATTATTTTTATTGTACCAAAAAGTACAATTTGTTTTACTAAAAAGTCGTTTAATACCAAATAGTACTATAATTGAACCAATAAGTTATTGTACCAAAACGTACAATTTATTGTTCCAAAAAAGTACAATTTATTGTACCAAAAGAATAACTTATTATACCAATATGTATTGTACATGTGCACTAAATTACACTTGTTAAACCAAAAAGTACTTTTGATACCAAAAATTTAAATTTATTGTACCCATAAGTAAAAAAATTTGTACCAAAAAGTTCTTTTTCTTTTGTTTTTCAAAAAGAAGAATGTATTGTACCAAAACGCCTTTTTTGTAATAAAAGTACAAGTACAATTTATTGTACCTAAACGTATGTTTTTGTCCCAAAAAGTACTTTTGTTGTACCAAAAAAATAACTTCTTGTACCAAAAGAAACAACAACTTGTACCAAAATGTACTATTAATTTGTCCAATATGCATTGTACATGTGCAATTATTTACAAAAAGTACTAACAATTACAATTTACTGTAACCAAAAGTAAAAAATTTAGTACCAAAAAGTACGTTTTTGTAAAAAAATATGTATTGTACCAAAATGGCCTTTTTTGTAATAAAAAGTATGTATTGTATACATGTTTGTAAAAAATGTTGAACCATAAAGTACTTTTTTGTAATAAAGAACAATATTTTATACCAAAAAATCCTTTTTTGTTATAAATACATAGTATGTATTGTATATATGTTATGTACCAAATAATATTATCATACCAAAAAGTATTATTATTTTACCAAAAAGGACTTTTATTTTATAAAAGGTACTATTATTTTACAAAAAGTACAATTTATTGTAATAAAAAAAACTTTTTGTACCAAACGATACAACTTATAGTACCAAAAAGTACAATTATAGTATCTAAACGTACTTTTATTTTATTGAATACTATTGTTTTACCAAAAAGTACTTTTATTTCACCAAAAAGTATTATTATTTTACCAAAGAGTAGTTTTGCTGTACTAAAAGGAACGATTATTGTACCAAAAAGTACATTTTATTGTACAAAAACGTACATTAATTGTACAAAAACTCTTTTTTATTCAAAAAGTACTTTTATTGTACAAAAGTTTCTGTTGTTGTACTAAATTTTTAGACAAAACAAAACAGTCGAAGTAAACTAATATTATCGTACCAAAAAGTACTATTATTTTACCAAAAAGGACTTTTATTTTATAAAAGATACTATTATTTTACAACAAAGTACAGTTTATTGTACTAAAAAGTACAATTTTTGTATCTAAACGTACTTTTATTTCATTGAAAACTAATATTATCGTACCAAAAAATACTATTGTTTTACCAAAAAGTACTATTATTTTACTAAAAAGTAGTTTTGCTGTACTAAAAGGAAAGATTATTGTACCAAAAAGTACATTTTATTGTACCAAAACGTACATTAATTGTACAAAAACTCTTTTTTTTATTCAAAAAGTACTTTTATTGTACAAAAGTTTCTGTTGTTGTACTAAATTTTTAGACAAAACAAAACAGTCGAAGTAAAACTGCTGAGATTATTTGAAAGTTTCTCTCTAACTAGTTATCTCTATCCCCTTTTTGGTCCAATGGCTCAGAAGTCAAATCGATTACCCACACTTCTTATTTTTTATTAAAAAAAAGAGATTATCCAATATTAAAAACTAGTGGGCCCGGCAATGCTTCGCTATTGCATATTAACTTGTAATATATTTCACATTTAGGTCTACAAAGTACTTTGAAAACAGTACTTAAGCTCGACAATAATATGTTGAGTTAATTAACTTATATGTATAACTAATTTGAAGTAACTCATTAACATGGAAGTTATCCAATTACGTTTTATTGTTGTAAATGCTAATAAAAAGTTTATCAGCAAAATCATATCTATAGTACCGACATGTAGATTAAGTTTTTTCTGTATGTAGGGCGAAAAACCACTTCTTCCACTAATCAGAAACCTACATTCCGCTAAGGATCAAAATTTAATTTTTATTTTGATCTGTAGTAGCGGATACTAACTATCTCTTTGAACATAAAAAACACTTTTGTTGTGCCTTGACCGCAAATGAAAATTCAGTTTGAAGCTTCATGCCTTTAGCCATAAAAACTTTTTTTGTCATGTCTTCTTCTCACACGGATCAAGAATATTCCGGAATACTATTTTTGTATTGAACTCGCATTACCATTTTTTGAGATAATTCGTTCACCAACGTTTGGCTTAACAAAGTGATGGTCTCACGCGCTGTATGGCATATTACACCGTCGTGTTGGAACCATATCTCTTTCAGCTGCTCAGATGGATCATTATATGCACCCTCAACTTCACAAAGGGGTCCATAAGTATAGCGAATAGAACGTGCATTTTGAAAATAAATTTGCAAGATTTGTAAACGTTGTTCTTGTGTAGTTTTTACATGGTGATTTTCCAAAATATACTAAAAGAAAGTCTATCACATTTCATTAGTATGACAGCTAGATTTAAACTTTTAACTATCAGAAGTTCTATTATTCAAAAAAAAAAAAAAATAACCCATATTTACAAATGTTTGCTAATGTTACCTCTGACATACTATAAAAATTTAAATTGTGCCCCAATAAAACAAAAGGTGTTTTCCAGTATAACTACAATGAATATTGCTTTATTTTTCTATATGTATGATTTATTACCGATTCGCCCTCTTGAAAAGTAAATGAAAAGTAACTGGTGTATGGACCATTATTTGATACAGTTTAAAAATTTAACTATTGAAGTGCGTGGGCAGCGCACTAAAAAAACGTGGTAATCGTATACCAGTATCGAAATGTACTATGAATTCTTAGAAAATTTCACTTAGAAACTATATGTCTACAATCAATTCCTAGTTCGCGCTGAAAAGCATAAAGATTTCAGGTTGAGATATATTTTAAGCAATATTTCAGTTACGTCAGACCTACCCTTCCTGTGTTTGGAGACCAAGACGAAGAGATAAGTATATTTTTGACATTGTTTTGGATCCCGACCAATATTCTGAAAAATGATTATTAAAAACTTAATTTCCGTATGCCAACTCTCAGAGGCCATAACTTTTTAACAAATGCATAGATTTGCATTATTTAGTTTGCTGGGAAGTTAGTTTTACGCAGAAGATCTCGAAAAATATATATCTGAAGTTTTCGGTTTGTGCTCATTTAAAAACCAAAAAAATTTATATCTGAAATCTTCATGCTTCCCAACGCGAGCTAGGAATTGATTTTAAACACAAAGTTTTTTGGTGAAATTTTCTTACAATTCATCGTAGATTCCGATTTTGCTTACGATTTTTGCGAATAAAAAAATTGGCCCCCCTTACTGTTCATATCTCTGGCGCAATATTTTATGGAATTTTGACAGTTATTACTGTTTGTTTAAAAAGGGGTGTGGAATAGCCCACTTCCACCCTTACTGTAATTTATACTGCAACAACAATATATGTTACAAATCACATCTTCATACCTCTGATAGTTCATGGGATAAAGTCTTTTTTACTTTAAACTTGTATGGGCGGTGCCACGCTCCTTTATCCAATCACAACAAAATATAGCCTGGGACTATCAGCAGGTCAACAGTAGCACTTGGTAAAATTTTCGTATCAATCGATCTATTAGAATAGCCGTTAGAGCGATTTTTAAAAAGAGGGCGTGGCACCGCCCACTTCTACCTAGCTGTAATTAATACTGTTCCAACAACATATATACCAAATCTCATCTTAATACCTCTGATAGTTCATAAGATATAGCCCTATCGATTTTCAAGTTGTATGGGCGGTGCCACGCCCCTTTATCCAATCACAACCAAATATAGCCACTGACTATCAACATGTCAACAGTACCACTTTCTAAAATGTTCGTATCAATCTGTCTTTGGAAAGCCGTCAGAGCGATTTTTGCAAAGGGGGCGTGGCACCGCCCACTTCCATCCTGGCTGTAATTAATACTGCTCCAACAACATATATACCAAATATCATTTTCATACCTCTGATAGTTCATGAAAAATAGCCTTTTTAATTTTCAAGTTGTATGGGCGGTGCCACGCCCCTTTATCCAATTACAACCAAATAAAGTCAGGAACTATCTACAGGTCAACAGAACCTCATGGTAGAATTTTTGTATCAATCGATGTATTAGAAAAGCCGTTAGAGCGATTTTTGAAATGGGGGCGTGGCACCGCCCACTTCCATCCTGGCTGTAATTAATACTGCTCCAACAACATATATACCAAATATCATCTTCATACCTCTGATAGTTCATGAAATATAGCCTTTTTAATTTTCAAGTTGTATGGGCGGTGCCACGCCCCTTTATCCATCTACAACCAAATGTAGTCAGGAACTATCTACAGGTCAACAGTACCTCATGGTAAAATTTTTGTATCAATAGGTCTATTAGAAAAGCCGTCAGAGCGATATTTGAAAAAAGGGGCGTGGCGCCGCCCACTTTTTGAAAAAATAAAACCTTTTAAACCATCCGGAAGCTGTAGCGAACAAAACAAAAAAAAAATTTTGAAAATCGGTCCAGCCATTTTTGAGTTTTAGCGAGACAACTGCACATCGATTCATTTTTATATATTATAAGATGAACACAGCGGAGTGGTGCCAAATAGAATATTTTTTTTTAAATGTTTGATTTGTTTTTTGTTGATCTGTATTGAATTATGATATTGTCATAGTTCGGTTCGAGATCAGTTCTATTGGCAATTAGTTATTATTGCCAATAGGTTTTTAGTCAAGAGTGTGAAATGTATTAGGTTGACAGCAGGTTAGGCGTATGACGTCATTTCGACATTTACCACAATGTCTCGTCAGTGCCCTTTGCTGTGCCTTCTCCTCTATCATCGCAAACCTTAAGAGAAGAAAACTATGCAGAACGGGGTTGGCACTTTTTCAACAACAAAACTCCTGTGCAATTGTGTCCGATGGACATATGCATAGGCAAGTGCTTGTGTGTGTATTATGTTGGCATGTTGTGTGCTTCGAGGATGCTTTTTTCGCACCGTTGGGAAAAGTACTCATTAGCTTTGAGATGTTTTCTTCCCTTAAGGTTTGCGATGATAGAGGAGAAGGCACAGCAAAGGGCGCTTACAAGACATTGTGGTTAATGTCGAAATGATAATAATAACTAATTGCCAATAGAACTGATCTCAAACCGAACTATGACAATATCATTTTTGATTTTTTATTTAAAGGCTTTATTGATTTAATACTATTCCATAAAAGATTTTATTTTTTTATTGATATTTTTTTAACTTTTTTTTTATTTTTTAACAATAACGACGGAAATAATAGCAATTAGAATGGGTTTTCACGGTTATATGTCATAAATTGCCCAAAACTGTAAGCAACACATTTTTGGAACCATGTCCTTTTTCAAAATTTTACCTGTAGCAAAAAGGGGCCAAAATGGGCAGCTGAAAATTTTTGCATTAGGTAAAGGAATGATCAAATCAAATCAAACTTATTTTGACTTGTTCTACAGGCTCCACTGTGCATCGCTACATTTTTTACATCATTTATTTGACCTTATAATTTAACGGTTTTTAACAAAAATAATATCTGTATAATGTTTTATAGAGTTAATCGATTTGGCAAGTGAAGCATTCATTCTGCAAAAAGTTTCTGTGTTTAAATCTTGCTCGCATTTTTATGAGGCGCCATTAAAATTTTGAATTGATTTAAGGACATAAACTATAAATTTAACTTTAACAGCCTGTGATTTTAGCATTTTGATAATAGAAAGCATTTTACAAACATAAAATCAGGTAATTGCGCATAATACACACACACACACTCTAAATTCATAGTAACCCCCTAATTTAGTCATCCATCAGCGCATTGGAAATAAAATACTAGACGTTTAAAGTCCAACAATTATGCTACGGAATAAACCAGGAATCACAAATTGATAAGATTTGTGCAAACCGTTGCCAAAAAAAAAACACTCGTAAATGTGTACTTTATTGCACAAAACTGTATCATAACGTAAGCACTGACGTGACTTTGGCAAAAATTTGGGATTTTCGTCAAAGTTCAAGCGTTGAGTTTATAGAAAAAAAAACAACAAATAGCAGCTAACTAACTGAGGAGAAATCACCTAAAACAAAAAATAAAGAAAAAATATAAAAATGATGATTTTGTAAAAACTTAAAACCTTTTTCATATTTATATCAAATTATGTCATCATAATGAATTAATAAAACATCTTTGTTATTACATCGGCAATATGGATTATTTTGGTTTTGTTTTTTAATGAATTTCCCATATACATACGTTAACTACCAGTTCGTTTCATTAAACTTTAAACTCTTGGTGATTAAGTTTAACCTAGACACGGTGGCTGTTACCAAGTAAATCAATTATTACATACATACATGTAAATTCAAAGATTAATATTTCCTATACAATTACATGTGTGTGTGTTTCAAGTACATTGCTATTTATAAACAGTTAATTCTGTCTGCTTGAGTTCCACATTGCCATCCCAAATAATAATTTTTTGCCGCATTATCTAGCCTAGACTGATTGTAAAAATCTTTGGGGTCGCCAAAACAGAAGGCGTTCATTGATTTGGCTCCCGAACACTTTGGAAACAAAGTAATCCCTAGAGAATTGTTTTCGAGTAAATCTTTACTAATTCAAATACATGTGGTGATTATTATGATTTTCCACCTACTTACAATCTTAAGGGACGGTTTTAGGGTTTCATTTTAAATTGTTGTTGAATTTATGTTAAATGTAAGCTTAATGCTATAGCTGAAGACTGAACATGATTTCGAACTTGATTTTTTCAAAATTTAGTAGGAAATAAAAAATATTTAATAAAATTACAAACTTTTTAAAAAAAATTTTAAAAATATGTAATTTTTTTTAAAAAAATTTGTAAAATATTTATTAAAATTACAAATTTGTTAAAAAAATTTTAAAAAAATGTAAAAAGTTTGTAAAAATTTTTTTAACATTAATAAATATTTTCTTCTTCCTACTCGATTTTTAAGAAATTATGTTCAGTCAAGCTATAGTATAAAGCTTACTACTTACTTACTTAAGTGGCCCATTACAACTTACGAACGTAGTTCATAAATTTGAGGCCTGAAGTACTAAAGAATTCCACACGCTTCGGTCTCCTGTGTGTGGTCTCCAGATGGTGGAACGTCGCCTACCACTTGGTCCTTCCAACGGAGTTTAGGTCTTCCTGCTCTGCGTCGTCCTTCAGGTTCGCCTTCAAACACCTTTCTCGCTGGAGCATTTACATCCATTCTGGCAACATGTCCCAACCATCGTAGTCGTTGGATTTTGACTTTTTTAGCTACGTCGATGTCATGGTAAAGCTCATACAGCTCATGGTTCATCCGATGGCGAAATTCGCCGTCGACACAGATAGGTCCATATATTTTTTGGAGTACTTTTCTCTCGAATACTCCCAGGTTTTGTATGTACGTTGTCGTAAGTACCCATGATTCGGCAGCATACAAAAGAACGGGTAAGATTAGCACCTGGTAAAGCTGTTTCTTAGTATTCCGAGATAAGGTGGTGTTACTAAAGTGCTGCCGAAGACCGTAGAAACATCTATTGGCGAGCACTATTCTCCGCTTGATTTCTTGGCTGACATTATTTTTCTTATTGACAGAAGATCCGAGGTAGGTAAATTCATCTTATACCTCCAAACAATAATTTTCAACGTTGACGCTGCGTCCCCATCGAGGGGACTCTTTGTTCGTCGAAATCATTATTTTTGTTTTGTCCTCGTTGACCGCTAAACCCATTTTTGCCGACTCTTTTTCTTGTGATGAGAAAACTGCAGTGACTTCCCGCAGATTTCGGCCAATGCTGTCTATATCATCGGCATAGGCTAGTGGCATGTGGCTCTTGTGGAATATGGCGCTAGGACATGTTGACACCAGCCTTTCTCATCACCTTCTCCATAACTATATTAAATAGTGTACGGGACTAGCTATCACCCTGCCTGAGACCTCTTTCTGTGTTGAATGGTTCAGAGTGCTCCTTACCAATCTTAACCGAGGATTTGCTGTTTTCCAAGGTACATTTGCAAAGTCGAATCAGCTTTGCAGGAATACCAAACTCAGACATGGCCTCATAAAGCCTATTCCTTATCGGACAGTCGAAGGCAGCTTTGTAGTCGACAAAGAGGTGGTAAGTGTCGATCTGCTTTTCATGGGTTTTCTCCAAAATCTGCCGTAATGTAAATATCTGATCCGTCGTGGATTTGCCTGGTCTAAAGCAGCACTGATAAGGTCCAATCAGGTTTTCCACAATTGGCTTTAGACGTTCACACAATTTGCTTGAATGGATCTTGTACGCAATTGGTAATAGGCTTATTCCACGATAGTTCTTACATTCACTACGATCTCCTTTCTTGTATATGGGACATAACAGACTAAGACTCCAATCCCCGGGCATGCTCTCCTCTAGCCAGATGTTGTCCATGAGCTGATGCATGCTTCTAATCAGCTCCTCACCGCCAGCCTTAAACAATTCAGAAGGGAGTCCATCGGCTCCAGCAGCTTTGTTGTTTTTAAGGCGGAAGATTGCCACACGTATCTCGCTCAGGCTCGGAGGTGGACAGTTAATACCATCGTCATGGATTGGAGTGGTATCCGTTTTCAGTAAATTTCTGAAATGAAAGTTATCCGGGTCCGTCACTAGCTGACCATCGCTGTCTTTGCAGAAGGTCAACCCTGATTCCACGCATTCTCGCCTTAACTCTCTTGTAGAATTTTCGGGCTTTCCCTCTACTTCGGAGAAACTCTGTGCACTCATCCTGCCTCTACTTCAGCTCCTTCTCTTTCTGTCTAAAAAGACGAGTTGCCTCTCGCCTCTTCTCCCTGTGCCGTTCACGAACAGCTTGCATCCGTCTCTCTCGTGGCATTGCGACATCGTCAACGTACCAGGCATCTTTTTGAGACGGCTTTGAGTACCCAAGTACGCTTCTCGCAGTCTGTTTTAAAGAGTTGGCTATATTTTGCCACTGCGAGGTTATATTATGAGGAGTTGGAGCATTCCGCAGCAGTTGAGTTAGATGGTCGGAGTAGGCGTCCGCTACTTCTGTGGTCCGCAGTTTACCGATGTCCAGCTTTCGTTGTGCCTGGTTACGTACGTTTTTCGCCATGCTTAGCCTTGTGCGTACCTTAACTGCGGTAAGGAAGTTATCAGAGTCAATATTCGCACCCCTCTCGTACTCGTACGTCCAGAACACTCGATGCGTGCCGTTCATCAACTACCACGTGATCAATCTGATTCCTCGTCAATTGATCTGGAGATAACCATGTTGCCTTATGAATATTTTTATGGTCAAATCTAGTGCTGCTAACTACCATATTTCTTGCCGCAGAGAAATCAATCAGTCTGATGCCATTGTTTGACGTTTCGGTGTGCAGACTGAATTTTAGTCTGCCTAATTTAGCATTAAAATCGTCTAATACAATTTTAATGTCATGGCTGGGGCTACGGTCATATACATTTTCTAGGCTCTCGTAGAACTCGTCTTTGTCCTCATCGCTCTTCTCTTCTGTCGGAGCATGGGCACATATAAGTGTTATGTGGAAACACTTTGTTTTTACTCTTATGGTGGCGATTCGTTCACTGACAGGAGTAAACCTAGAGACCAGGTGTTGTAGTCTCTTGCCGACCACAAATTCACAACCAAACTCATGCTTATCCGCGTGGCAGCTGTAGTACACGTCAGCTGCATCCATATCCAGTCCACCGGATTTCCTGTATAACAGTAATGTCAGCCTTATACTCTTCGAGGACATCCGCCAGTTGAATAGAGGCACCTGGTCGGCAAAGAGTTCTAACATTCCTAGTGCATATCCTCAAATCATGGTCCTTAATTCGTTTGCTGTGGTCGTCAACATTTTGGGGGGTTCTTTTTCTCTTATTTCTCATTTTATTCACTGCCATTATACAGGTGGCTGGTGGCAAGCCCAGCCCACCAGGTTCTGCATTTTATTCCTACTGCCAGGAAACATTTCAGCCGCTCTTTCTGAGACAGACGCTGACCAGGAAGCCGCCCAATATGGAACAGACGCTATGGATTTTCGCAATTTAGTTTTCGGAAGATGTGGGTTGCTAACCCTCATCTTCTAGATTAGTAATACGACTGCTATCTGCACGTCCAATCCCACGATGCAACTATGCTTCAGCGGTTTAAGCCTACTTTCCTGAGACGTCTCTTTGACCTTTCCGTATACATGGTTGTAATGCCTTTTTACTTTAGCTAACTTTTAAGCGGTTGCTTTAAAATCATTGCCCGGGGAATACTTGGTCTAAGACCGGAAGTAGTTTGCTGCTTGGACAGTGCCACAAAGGAATCGCTTCTGGTCACTCCCAAGTGAGTAACAATCAGTAACTTTCAACCTCTGAGCAAAGTCCCATTCCCCAATTGTAATTTATGCTCATTTCAAAATTTTAGTTATTTTTCAACAAATGAAATCTCATTACAACAAAAATTCGAAATCATCGGACATATTGCATAAGCCGCTGCTTAACTCGCCACCCCAAAATGGGTCCTTGTTGTTATTAACTTTATTAAAAAAAAATTTTGGTTTTCCGTTTCTGTAGATTGTTTTTTTTTTATTTATAAAAATTGTATTTTGTTTTCGGAATTTGCCGAAAAAAATGTCAACAACATTACTGTTGGAATAAATAAAAATTAAAACAAAATCAATTGTATTGATAACAAACACACCGCAATTGAAATGCGACAAGATGATAATTCGCCCTCACAAAAAGGTCAGTGTCATCATCACAGTAAAATTACTCATGTTTACTCTTAAAAAAAAAATTACCCTAATACATATATAAAAATATACAATACAATGTTATTATTTGTGTCCAAAAGATTTCCTTTTAATTTGTTTGCATTTCAATGGATCATTGACTCGAGAGTTGTTGTTTTTTTTTGGTCACGTACATACATAGGTCAAGGATGTGAGGGTTTCGTGTTAATCTTATATTAAGTTTCGGAGCACTTTAAAGCTACAATAGCTTATAGATGAAATTTAGAAATTATGGGGCCAAAGTCTATTTATTATGAGTGCAGAGATTTTGTATTTAAAAATTAGCCATGGCAACACATTTAGAGTAAAGCTTGGCATATTGTACTCTGCCGGTCTTTTTGTGTCGCAATATTTAATTATCTCTTAAAGGCTGGCAGTGGCCTCAATACAAAATATTATAACTTCGAGTATTTAAAATTTGATCTGTTAGCAATAAATTAGACATTCTGAGAGAAATTTATTGGACGAACAACATAAACCTAACCTCAATCAGAAATCAAATTTGTACACCCAGTTAAAAAATTAATCAGCTGTTAAAATGAGAGAATGGCTTTAAGTGGTTTAAGATAGGCTTTTGGTCGACTTGAATTAGATATTAACCTATCAAGGACCTTACCCTGTACTAAGATTATATTCGTCATTTATATTATTATAAAAAAATTGTATACAGCAATTTAAACTCACACACTGTTGTATTAGTTATTATTATTATTTATTAGTTCACATTATCTTATCGCTGCCATATGCATTTGGACTGCATTTAAATTTAGGCTATAGTGACTAGATTATTATCGAATTCAAATGCGCCAGGTGTTGATTACTTTGTACCAAATGCATATTCATGATAACGTTTTAATGCAACTTTGACACATGCACGGTTAATGTCTATCAATCACCGATGAATAATCAGCAATTCAATTTAATTTTTTTTTTATATTATATTTTTGCGGTTTAAACCAATTTTGATTGAAATAACGTGAGCGCCACCTATCATCCACTAATGGTACTATTTCAGAAACGATAATATCACAACAACGTTTGAACATTGGCAGCATTGTCTAGAAAGATGATTTACGTGGAATATCTCTTATGATAATCATACGCCACCATATAGCATTTCTGTTATGTCAAACAAAAGAGCCTGAAACGTGACAAATTCCCCTATACCATACTTACTAACTTTAAATCGTTATTAAATTATTATGGCATGTAACTTGACAAAACAAATAATGCAGAATTTCTTCTTTTTGGGGCTACTTTGACGTGTAGTTCTCAGAATTGAGTTCCAAAATTATGTGTTGTACTGTGTAATATTCTCTACTTTTTGTTCTACTTTGGATTTAAAACATTTCAATTAGATTCTACATCATTCCGCTAAATATTCGAAAACAATTTTAAGAAATAAAAAAATTATATTTATTTTGATTTGAAAAAAAAATTGATTTAAATTCTGGCTGAGTCCCAAATCAATGAGCTGAAAAGTGTTGTACTGTGTTAGTGGTGTTTGAAAATTGTTTTGCTAAATGTACGGAAATGATAAATTTCCTATACCGATTTTTTATTTTTTTTCAATGGAAAATTTTTAAACTAATAGTACTTTTTGAACATTGTACCAAAAAGTACTATTATTCTACCAAAATGTACTTTAAATTGACCAAAAAAGTACTTTTTTTTGTAACAAAAGGTACTTTTATTGTACCAACATATACTTTTTTAGCACCAAAAAGTACGTTTATTGTGCCGAAAAGTACTTTTATTGTACCATAAAGTACTATAACTGACCAACAAGCACTTTTATTGTACCAAAAAGTACATTTTTTAGCACCAAACAATTTTTAAGCACGTTTTTTTTTGTTAAAAAATACATTAATTGTACCAACATATTCTTTTAATGTACCAAAAGAGTACTATAATTGACCAACAAGTACTTTTATACCACCAATAATTATTAAAATTGTCCAAAGGGTAGTTTTATTGCACAAAAAAATATTTTTTTTTATCAGCAAAAAGTACGTTTTTCTACCAAAATGTACTATTACTACTACTACTTACTTAATTTCCCTTTGCACCCCATGAATGAGGTATGGGATAGCTTCTCGCGTTGTTGTGAATTAACACGCTTTCTATTTTTAGATTCACAACTAACGGCACCTACTTGTTTATCGACGAATGCGAACGTCACTGTTTGAGAAGCTCTTACTAGACACGACGATTGAATCGACGCTTAATACTGCGAAGTTGCTGTCAACAACATTCGAGGGGAGCCGACAATGAAAGAAAATTTTTTTTTTCTTTTTTTTTTAAGATGACTAGAGCCAGGTTTGAACCTGCGATCTCCCGCATGGTAGTCGCGTGTTCTAACCACTATGCCACGGCCGGTACTATTATTGTACTAAAACGTACTATAATTAACCAACAAGTACTTTTATTGCAACAAAAAGTAAATTTATTGTGCCGAAAAGTACTTTTATTGCAACAAAAAGTACATTTATTGTGCCGATAAGTACTTTTATTGTACCATAAAGTACTATAACAGACCAAAAAGTACTTTTTTAACACCAAAAATACGTTTATTGTACCAAAAAGAACCTTAATTATACCAAACAGTATTGTACCATAAAGTACTATAACTGAAAAAAAGGTCCTTTTTTTAGCAACAAAAAGTACGTTTTTGTACCATAATGTACCTTAATAGTAACAATAATGACAATTATTCTACCAAAATGTACTTTCAATATATTAAAAGTACATTTATTGTACCAAAAAGTACTATGATTGACCAACAAGTACCTTTATTGCAACAAAAAGTACATTTTTTGTGCCGATAAGTACTTTTATTGTACCATAAAGTTCTATAACTGATCAAAACGTAATTTTTTATCACCAAAAAGGACTTTTATTGTACAAAAAAGTACTTAAATTGTACCAAAGAGTACTTTTATTATACCATAAAGTACTATAACTGACCAAAAAGTACTTTTTTAGCACCAACAAGTACGCTTATTGTACCAAAAAGTACTTTAATAGTACCAAAATGTACTTTTATTATACCAAAAGCAATTTTATTGTAAAAAAAGTGCTTTAATTGTACCAAAAAGTAATTTTTATCTATTAAGAACATACAAATTACTTGAACAATATCATAGTATGCAATTTGTTTCTCAACTTAAATCTAATTTAAAATTTAAGAGAAAGTTATACAAAATTTAACTACTTCCTTCCTATTACAAGTCAATGATGTTTTTTTACTTTGCGTTTTTATATAAAAATATTATTATTACATCTTGTTTTTTTTATTATTCAAATTGAAACTCTATATCTATTCTTCCTATAATACCTTTTTAATTTTAACAGTTTTAACGTGTTTTCTACTGTTGCATAAAATTATTGATATGGCAACTTCGTTTAACACAAGTATTCTAGTTGGCAATGCAATATGTATAGTGTAGCCACATTACACCGTTGCCACAAACCAAATGACGGAGAGCGCTACGCCACAGTGTTGCCAGACGCAAGCAGATAATAAAAACAAAAGAAAATTCAAAAGTATTAAGGCTTTATGAGCGTAAATTCTGAAAGGTTTGTTTATACAAACGATTTTTTATTTCTATTAATAAATGGAAATTTGGAAATTTTTTAACTATGTCGGAAATAAAGTAGTACTTCGGCTAAAAGTCAGGACAAAAAAAACAGTTCAAGTGTTGGTGTTCTTGTTGATGGATACCCTTATTATCTTCAGGGATTCTGAATAATATAAATATAATAAATTAAATTAAATCAAATTGATTTAAAAACAAATACTTCACTAAAAAATTATTATGACTACTATTTATAAATAAATTTCAAAAGTGTAATTTAGAAAAACATATTCATTGACATTTTTTATATGGATTTTTTTATATAAATATATTCTCGTATGAAAAAAGGCTTAATACTAATAATATGAAAATATGCCCTTTTCATAAATGTATGTTAATATTTTACATACATTTTCATCTTAGTAAAGTATCTTCATAAACACTAGTAAAAATGTATGTTATATGTTTGCTATACATTTACATATATTACCTACTAAACCCAATCGTTTCCATCACACTCATCGTTGTTATTGATAACAGCATTATGTTTTGTAGGGTTTCCATTAGTAAATGTTGGTTGGTTGGCCTTTTATACCGCACCCAAACAAGGTAATCTCTATTCTACGTTGACCCATTTAACAACAGCCAACTACAATGCACCACCAAGTGCCATTGTCATCGATGATGTCTGTTTACAAATTGGATAAATAGTGAGTAGAGAGTACATTGTGTATTAGCATTTAAAGCGGTCAATGATAGTTAATGATTACAAAGTGAATTTCTTTAAAGCTCACTCAATATGTTTAATTTATTCTATGGATTATCGTATATAAAACATTGATGACTCATCAGCAAAAAATCGAAGGTTGAGGCAAAATTAATATTATTAATTTCAGTTGAATATTGCATCAGTTCGCACAAAAAAAAGTGTTTGTTTTTATTAACCTGGAGGCAATGTGAGAAATATTTGAAAAGATGCCAACATACAAAATTCATCATAATAAGCAAAAGTTTAAGAATATGGGAGGTAGAATAATATACGTTCCAATTAATTTCAAAGATTTCCACAAAATTTTTGTACCTATTATCAGAATAAGATTTCCAAGTAATTAGTACACTCAAAGAAAAATGTATTAAAAAAAAATCAATGTTACTCTATCTGACAAAGTGAGTTCATTTAAGTGAAATTTTATATTGGTATAAATATTTCAATATTCTACTTTCGCACTCTTAATGTAGAATAGATGTTCATAGGAAATTTGACCTTAAATCGAAACGAATGTTACAAAAGTTAATAAGAATATTAGAAAAGGCAAAACTTTTCTCACCAGACTGATTTTGCCCAAATTTTACTATAACCTGTCTATGACTAAAGAAATCAGTGTGACATATATTTTTTTAACTTCTATCCTTATCAGTGTTGCCACTATTTCGTAACATGTATTCATTCGGGTGGACATGGTAAGGATTAACTCAAATCCACCCAATCTACCGTGGGTGTAATAAGTATATATCATATAATAGTTTTCTATTCTTCCCATATTCTTTTTTAACATATTGTATTATATTTTAATATTTTCAGATTTTTTGATATCTACTATTACAGGTATCTGCACGAAATGTTTCTTATCGTCATTTGTAAAGTTCTTTGGGGGCGTATAAGTTACGTTAAGGAATTGTATATTACTCATACGTAAAATAGAGACACATTCATTGAAATTCAAAATAAAGTGAAAATTCTTCTTTTAGAGCAGTGAACGGCAGCCCAATACTACCACAATATGAGTGTGTGTGTAAGAGAGTTGCTCTCTTCCCTCTCTCACTGTAGGGAGGGAAATTGTTATATAGTTTTTTCATAATTATGAATAAAATTAAAATACATATAAAATCCAGGAAATAATCGATAAATATTACATTAACATATTAGAATTCATTTTTACTGAAAAAATGCATTTCTTTTATTGCCGTGCTAACAACAAGCGTCGACACAACCGCATCGGACGAATGCTCAAGCGAGACTGAATTAGACATGAATAGTTCCGGAACGAACTAGTTCCAATGAACTATTCCATATAGTGAACGGTTGGAACTAGTTCCACATATTCCGCTCTTTTCGTTTCTTTTGCTTTTTTAGTTCCTTCTGATCTATTCGTTCCTTCTGATCTTTTCGTTCCTTTTGCTATTTTCGTTCATTTGACATTTTCGGTCATTCGTTCACTCGTTCTTACTTTCACTTGTAACAATTCGAAAGTGATGGCATTACCACAACAAAAACAGCAGACAAATTGTTTTTGTATTTTGCTATGAAAATTGATTTATAAATCCTATAAACAAAGCAAATAGTAATCAAGCTATTTTTTTAAACACGCCATATAAAACATGTGAATATAAAGATCAAAAGATCAGTGAACGAAAAGATTAAAAGGAACGAAAGGAACAGAAAGAACGAACTAGTTCCTTCTGATGAACGAAACTGAAAGGACCAATTCACCAAAAGAAACTAGAAAGTCCAACTTTAGACTGAATGGATTTGTATGTTTTCGTTCAATGTGTGTGAGAATACATGTGTGGCTCTCTCGCTCATGTTGCCCAAGGGCTACCTCTCGCGGTTCGCTGTTTTAGAGTGTATCAGCATTGGGTTGAATTGTCAAATCTACTGATATATTTTTTTCTGAAGTATACTTGTCAAAATCTGTCTATGAAAAATCTAACACAGTTTTTATTTTTTGGTACATTGAAAGTACTTTTTGGTACAACAAATTGTACTTTTTGCTATAATTTTACATTCATATTAATTTTATTACAGAGATTGTACTTTGTGGTACATTTAATGTACTTTTTGTGTACAATAAAAGTACTTTTTGTTGAAATAGAAGTACTTTTCGGGTACAGTAAAATAATAAAAGTACTTTTTGACATACTTAAAGTGTTTTTTGTTATACAATAAAAGTACTTTTTGGTGAACTAGAAGTACTTTTTGGAACAATAACAGTACTTTTTGCTATAATGCAAATACTTTTTGGCACAATAAATTGTACTATTTGGTACAATAAACGGTACAGTAAAATAATAAAAGTACTTTTTGGCATACTAAAAGTGTTTTTTGTACAACAAATTTATTTTTTGTGTATAATAAAAGTACTTTTTGGTACAATAAAAGTACTTTTCGGAACAATAAAAGTACTTTTAGCTACAATAGAAATACTTTTTGGTACAATAAACGGTACAATTAAATAATAAAAGTACTTTTAGGAACAATAGAAGTACTTTTTGACACAATAAAAGTACTTTCTGTTACTGTTAAAGTACTATTCGGTACACTACAGTACTTTTCAATACAATAAAAGTACTTTTTGCTACAATACAAATTCTTTTTGGTACAATAAATTGTACTATTTGGTACAATAAACAGTATACTAATACGGTACGCTAAATGTACTTTAGGTAACTTTTAGCACTAGGAAAGTACTTTTTGGTACAATAAAAGTACTTTTTGGTACAATTAATGTTTGTTGTTATTTTTTGGTAAAGTAATTTACAAACAATTTAACATTTTATGTACATTAAAAGTACTTTTGGTACAATTAATGCATACAATTAACGTTTGTTGTTATTTTTTGGTAAAGTAATTTACAATAAATTTAACATTTTATGTACATTAAAAGTACTTTTGGTACAATAAATTGTACTTTTTGTGCACAATAAAGATACTTTTAGGAACAATAGAAGTACTTTTCGATAGAATAAAAGTACTTTATGTACTATAAAAGTACTTTTTGGTACTACAAAAGTACTCCTCAGTGCAATAGAACAACTTTTCGGTTCAATAAAAGTACTTTTTTTTTAAATCGTAGGTATACTGCGTAAACTGATCAACTCCACTTTTTGTGTTTCGGAGGTATTGATGATTTAAAGTTTATCGGCCTTATTCATAAAAACTTATAAGAGGTTTATACACCATTTTTAAGCAATTTTCGAGAAAACAATATTCATAAACGATTCACATCTTCAACAAGTTAAAGTAGGGTTGTCTCTACTTTAAGCATGCTATAACTTGACGTTTGTACAATTTATTGCATATTTATGAATTTGAGATCTTTATTTTGAGTTTTTCGGCATTTTTCCTATTGAAAAGAGTTGTTGCATGCATTCATTGTGTAGGAAATTTTCTTCTTAATCATCGGGTACATAGAAAAGTATCTAAATAGACACTTTTCATTCATGAATACCATTTTTAAAAATATTTCTCCAAAATTCTTCAAAAATAATTTGTAAATAATGAAATAATATTCGTGATGTATAAACAATCAAAACAAGGAAACAATGTAATCGGTATCCGATTATAATTTTAATATGAGGAATAGAAAATCAAATATTTTAATATAATTTTTACTTTAACGTCTTTCTTATCATCATGAGAATCGTAGTCAATGAAAAATTATGCTACAATAATGTTCATAGTTATTATAAGTGCAAATACAAATTTGGTATCCGATTATAAAGCTTTTGTATCCGATAATAAAGCTGTTTTTGTACATCATTAACGACCAGTTACAGTCGGCGTTGCCACCTGAACTCATAAAGCTAAAGTACTGATAAAAAACGTTTATGAATACAATTTCTTATTAAAGGTTTGTTAGAGCTAAATAATACTTTAGCTAGAGAACGCTTCATACCTACTTTAGAAATTTTTTATGAATATGGCCGTATGGCTGCTTGTGTTTTTATACAATTACTACAAAACTACTTCAGATAGAAATGTGATTTTTTACAGGGCATTTAATATGACATTTGGGACGCTATAAAAGTATCTTTTGACCTTTTTTATTTAATAAATGTACATACAGTGTACAATAAAATTACTTTGTGGTACAATAGAAGTACTACAGTAAATGTACTTTTTAGTACTTTTTGGTAAAATAAATTTTACTATTTGGCACAAAAAATTTTACTTTTTGGCACAATAGATTGTACAATAAAATTACTTTGTGGTACATCGAAAGCACGTTTTGTTTTTGTTCTATAAACAGACTTTTCGGTACAAAAAGGTGTAAAAAAGTACTTTTTACAAAAAATTTGAATTTTTCGCACAATAAATTTTACTATACATTGTACTATAAAATTACTTTGTGGTACCTCGAAAGTAGATTTTGTTTTCGTTGATCTATAAAAAGACTTTTTGGCACAACTGGGTTTATTTTCTAGCAGTTACAATAAAACTGTTGTAAAACTGTTGGTGGCGTATGATTTACGTGGAATATTTCTTATGATAATTATACGCCACCATATAGTATTTACGTTATGTAAAACAAAAAAGCCTAAAACGTGACAAATTCCCCTATACGATTCTGACTAACTTCAAATCGATATTAAATTATTATGGCATGTAACTTGACACAACGAATGATGCATATTTTCGCATTATTCCGCATTTTTAAAAGGTGCGGCCAATATGGTAAAGTTTTTACATGTATTTTGTTGTTGGAAAGATGTAAACATATTTTCGCATTAATAAAAGATGCGAAAAAAATGCACAGAGTTGTACTCTGAAAAGCTGAATTTAAGCGATTTTTCCCCCAATATTGTTGATCCGGCAACTATTATTTTAGTTGTTTGTTTACATTTATCGGAATAAATGCCAAACGACTTGGACGGGCGAACAATATACATTTTTGCCAAAATATTAATAAAAGATTATTTCAATTAAATTCGCACTTCGTGGAATACTGCCTCCGAAGTAATGTTAATAGATTTGTGGCAGTGAAATATTGGAGGTTTACAAGGTGAATAGAAAAATGTGTGAGCTAGACAAAAGCTGACAATATACGAAATTGCTGTTCAATACCACTTTTTAGCATTTCGCATTTTTTGCTCAAAATGCGAAATGCTTTTTTAGTGTAAAAAGACTATAAGAGTCTATTGAATTTCGTTAATCAAATCTTTATATTTGACTGTAGCTCTATAAAATGTTGCATGGATATTGATCTTATTATAACACACCAGAAACAATTAAAAGATCGATTTTTGTTGTTAATTCTGATATCATCGCTTGGTCGTGGGACCACAAATACAAGCAGCACATATGTATATTTTTTTTTCAAATATAATTTTCAACTTAGAATTTTTGTTTATTTGGGTTATACCGCTTCTTTCATCGATAAAATTTGCTGATGTTTTTAAACCACATTATCATTTAAATCAGCTTTTTTTTTGTAACTGACAATTATAGCTCCCATTAAGTACTAATCATGCATACCAAACAGAAAATGGGCGTAAGCAGCAGTATTTCGCAATCGAATCCAAGCGCTACAGTAAAAAAAATTCTTTACGACCTTGGCCAAAACAATATTGCAATTTGACAACAACACAATAAAAAGCAATAATTCTGTCTATTTAATAGGTCGTTTATCCCTACACACAACTGCAACGGCAGGAGAGTTAACAAAATATTACTAATACAACCGCTGCCATTCGTATGGTTTAAGAGTATAGAATCTGTGTGAGTACGCGTACAATTGAGTGATATCTGCTGGGGCGGGCTCTGTGTGAGTGAGCACCAGTAGCCTTAGCAGATATTACTCAATTTTACGCGTACTCACAGATACTCTACTCTTAAACAATACGAATGTTGGCTCCATTGTTGCTATTGCTACAGGTAGACGAAAACGAATAAAGAGCTGTTCGCAGCTGTTTGACTTGTTGGTGATTCCTAAAGAGTACGTAATCGAGTCTAAAAGATACAAAGACGACGACAACGATGAGGGAGTGAGTATCATGGCAACGTTTCCGATTTTGTTTCAAGTGACTGCTTGGCCTGTGTTTTTATACTTTTATTTGGCTGTGAGCTCTGTGAGGAGCATTAGTTGCTTATAACGGCTCGTCGCATAGTGACGGAAAGAACGGAAGAAAACGAATAACTAAAAAGTGAAAGAAACAAAAGGCAAAAAAAAATAACGCCAGTGTCTGTCTGAATGAATAAAAAAAAAATAATTGTGAAACCAAGAGACCAACACAGATACGGCCGTGCATGAACTCTGTGAAAGAGCTAAAAACAAAACTAATTCGCATAGAATTCCAGAATCTATCAGAACATTAAAAACAAACTCTAAAACAACTCACACACTACCAACCTATATAAAAGTATTAAAGGAAATCCGCCCGAAACTCTAAAAAATACACCATTTAAATGGGAACTTTGTGTTCTATAACAAATGCACTTTACTACAACCGACGTACTGGTGGCTTTTATATGAAGTCCAACATCTATAGGCCGAAAACTACCTAGATAGCAAGCAAGCAAGAAAGAGCTGACATAAATTGAAACCACAAACACGTTTCTTAGAGAAATAGTTGCACCTATAAAGTTTTGTAAAACGGGATATAAACGGCAAACCCTAAGTGCCCATCATCACCATCATCCCCACAACAACAAGAAGAGTCAAATCAACTTCAACCTGTGGCATTCGTTACTGCGCTACTGCATTAATAGAGAAACAAAAACGCATACGCAACCACAAGAATCTAGCAGAGTATAGCTAAAAATACAACTTTGAACAAGAAAAAAAAAACAGAAAACTACGCTGTGTACCTATAACTGAAAATTAAATTCTAGTCAACAAAAGGAACATCTAGAGTGCTAAAACCCAACCAAAAACAACTTGAACAAAAAAAAACTACAAAGGAGAAGAATATCCAACCCCCCTCTTGAAAAAGGAAAAAAAAATACAAACACAACTAGCAAAATGTGGTGTATTGTCAATTTACCAAATGGTACCCAACAGGCGGTCAAATGGGACCCCAAAGCCATTGGACAAGAATGCTTAGAAAAGGTAAATATTACTCAAATACATACTACGTATATAAAGTATACCAATTTTTTTAGAGTAAGACCCCAAAACGACCGACCAGCTGGAATTATTTGTAAACAAAAACAATACAAACAATGACAGAGCTTAGCGACTGTTTACAACTGGGCAAAGTCCAAGTAGCTGGTTGTTTCTTGTCTTTTTTGTTGTTGTTGTTTTTATATTTAGTGTGTGTGCAATAATATGCGGTCGAATTTATTCCGGTACGACACAATGTACGGGGGGTAACAATAATTAGTATTGAGTTGTGGTCTTTTGTACATTTAATATACTATAACGTGAGAGGGCATTAACACTTGTCTGATGTAGGAAGGTAATTTTCATATAGTGATGTATGATACGGAAATCGTTTGGAAAAACGATTTAAAGTTACAGTGACATTTCAATGGAATGTCGATGGCTAAGCAATTTTGCTATCAAGTACAGTTATAAGTGATGGCATAATTGATAGACGTTTAGATATTGATAATTATCATAAATGCACCAAAATAATCGATTACCATCATATAAGGCAGTTATATATATATTTATAAAAATATAGCTGTCCTATAGTTCGAAAATCCATGAAGTTCACAAATTATAGCGATTTTTTATTAATTCACTTAATATCTTCTTGACTTATTATGGAAAGTACTACTTTTCAATGGAATGCCGTTGGCTTAGCAATTATAGTAGCAAGTACAGTTATGAGTGATGGCGAAATAGATATATGTTTATCGATAATTATATCATAAATATACCAAAATAATCGATTCCTATAACAGAGCACATTTATACATATGTAAACAGAAATATAGCTGTTCTACAGTTATTTAAGATCAAGAAAAAAGCGACCTACAAATGTGTGTCTGAGCCCCGCTTCGAAGTTTCACGTAGTTCATAAATTATACCGATTTTGAAAAATAGCGATTTTTTAAATTTACTTTATATCTCCTAATCTTAATACAAAAAATTTATGCTGTTTATTGTTTTTATTGCTAACGCCATTAATACGCATATTCATGTCTAATAATTTCTTCAAAATTTTGTGTAGTTTTCAAATTAGAGCAATTTTTAAAAATAGCGATTTGTTTTTAAAAATACTTAATATCTTTTTACGTTGATATAAAAATTACTAAAATTTTTTGTTTCTACTGTTAACGCTATTAAAATGCAATATGACCTATTAGATCTACTTCAAAATTCCACATTTTTAAAAGTTATACAAATTTTTCATAATAGCGATTTTTCGATAAATCGTAAATTAAACATAATTGAATTAAGACGCATATTTGCGTGTGATGCCTTTTTTAAAATGCAGTGCAGTTTACAAATAAGAGCAATTTTTTTAAAATAACGATTTTTTAATACTTGGGTAGTATTGTCTAATCTTTATAAGAATAGTAATTAGTTTTTTAACTCTATAGTTAACGGCTTTAAAAAAGAAGTTAACCACACATGTCCCTTTTTAAACTGCCATACATTTTAAAGTTATACAAAATTTTCGTAATAGCGTTTTTTTTAAACTCATTTATTATTTAAGCTAAAAGGAAATGGGAGTTAAAAAAATTCAATTAATAACTGTTGTTTTAATTTCGTATGCATATTTGTGTTAAAATGCTCGTAGTTAAATTTTTATAGTGTGTTTTGAAAATGGCGATTTTTGAAAAATATTGATAAAAAACGAAAGTATTTTAGCTTTTTTTGTTCACGCTGTTAAAACGTTTAACGGCCTCAGAGCTTGATATAAGTATTTCATAAAATTTAAAAGTTATAACAAAATTATTTAAAAACACCTTAATATTTTACAGAACAAAAAACGAATTGGGAGTAATTTTGCTTACGAGTACACATTTATTATACTTTTAATAAAAATTTTATATTTTTTTTGTTTGTGATTTTCAAATTGTTTCACGCAAAATACCAGACTTTGTACTGCAATGAAGAATAGAATATAAGCCATGTTCACATTGCAAAGCACATTCATGTACCATGTGTATTTTTTCAAACAAGTACACATATATTTTATTTTATAAAATTAACTCTCAAATCAAGGGATTTCGGCCGCAAAGCGTAAGCCGTATGAAGTGGATTTTACATAATAGTAATATATTTCATACTGGCAACACTATTTGCAAAATTGATCACAAGACAAATCTAACTATTTTTTACAAATACTCTATTTTTATTATTGCTTTTTTTATTGTTTATTTATAACTCCAACGATTCTCTTAAACTGCAAGGCCAAATACAAGATTTCGTCTAAATCTTCTACTTCGTATGAAAACAAATCAAGTTATACAAATAATAACAAATAATGGACTTTGAGTTGTTTTTTTCTACCACTATTCGAAGATTATTTTTTATACATTTTTCAATGTGCGTGTGTCCTATACACACACACACACCCATACAATACCATAAACTCATATATTCGTATCATATTTGGAAAGCCTCTTAACATACAAATTAAAATCCAATAAACTTTTTATTGACACCATCTGTATAAACTCACATTTGCCTTGCAATTTGCGGTGAGGCTTGCGTTTTTTTTTTGGTTTCTTTCTTATTTTCGTTTAACTTAAATCTTTTAATATTTACGTTTCCATTTTTTGCGTACATTTTTACCTCCTGCTTTTCGCAGATGATGATAAGAAAGTTTTCGAACAAAGAGCGACGATGATGGTTAGACCTCAACTTTTTCTGACTGGATAGCGGTATGGGGGAGGGGTATTGACATGTGGCTTGAGTCGTCAACAACAAAACTGTGATAAACCAAAAAAACAAAAACACAACTCTGCGAAGATTTTGCTCAATGTGTTGTTATTCTTTCATATCACAATAAACACTCATAAGTAAATTAAACGTATTCGCCATATCTTATCATAAAATATAAACATAAAGTAATCATATTCAATCATTAATACCATCATAATTGTATAACAAACAAAATAATCTAAGGTGAAAACAAAAACGAAATGAGGGTAAGATACCTTCAAATATTTTATAACACAAAACTGAAAACTATATTTTTTGTTAGCGTGATAACGAAAATAATTGATTAAATTGGTGAAATGAAGTACGCAATAAAATGATAAGTTGTGTAGGGTCCTTCAACAGGTTCCGTTTTTTCGTTACGCTTAGCAATGAATTAAAATAAATGGGTGCTATAGTGGTGATAGGCGGAGGGGTTAGAAACACTAAATGTTAACCTAGTGGTTGACAAAATATTAATCAACATTATTAAGTTACGGAGTTGTCAAGGGTTTTATGCAATACTAGCTTTCCCGGCTCGCGTTGCTTCACCCATACTTACAATGAATCTTGTTATGAATTTAAGCAATACAGGTAAAATCATCATAAGACGAACAAACACCCCATTTATGTGATTGTAGCTTTATCTCATTAGTCTGAGCGATTGTACCGCTTTAGTACCTTATTATACATAAAAGTACGAATTTCAAAAGATACACACCTTAAATGGACTGGTACTCCCTCTAATTCCATAGGAACCATCATCTTGTACGATTATAGATTTAGCCTTTTGATTTGGGTGATGGTACCAGTTTTATCCCCTTTCTGCCTGTTTACGCCTGAATGTTCGAATTTTTACAACTTCTTCCTTTGGCTCTCTAATTCTATAGGCAGCAATTCTTTTTACATTTTCGTAACTTAACCTATAGGCAGTTGGTCTGGATCATAGTACCAGAATTTCACAAAATTATTTCACTTCGCCCAACTAAAATATTCACTTAAATTTTTGCGACTATGCCTTTAGCCGTTTAGTACCAGTTTATCACTTTCGGCATTTATACTCCTAAAGGGTAAGAATTTCGAAAACCGTCCTTACTACGTTCTAATCCCATAGGCAGCAAGCCCATAAAAATGATCATGATTATAGCGTTAGCCGTTTGGTCTGGGCGAAAGTAAAATTTTTATCTCTTTTTCGATTTTTTTTACGCAGAAATATCGGATATCACAAAAACCTTCAATCCACTTTGATAGCGAGCATGTCCATATTAATTTCTGCGATACGAGTATCCAAAAACCCATTCTTAGCTGACTATTATTTGAAAAGGGGAACAACCACCCCAAATTACATCTTCCTATTTACACCCAGTGAGCAATTTGAAATAAATGGATAATGAAAATGTTATTACAATCATTCTATTAATATGACTGACTAACAGTTTATCCAGTAGAAGCGTGGCGCCGCCTATTTCCCAGAGATACATTATCCACCATGGACCAAATGCAAATTTTATTTTCTTACCTTTAATGGCCTGTGAAATATGACCAATTAAAATTTTGGTTTGTGTAGGCGGTGCCACGCCCGTTTGTCTAATTTTAGCCGCTGATAGTGCTACACAGTGAAAATTTTGTTGCAATTCACTGGGATAACGATTTTTTTCCAAAGGGGCGTGGCGCCGGCCATTTTCCAGCCAGACTTATTCCTCTTTGTATCAGTAACATTTGTAGCAAATCTCATCTTCATACTTCTAGTGGCAATTGAGATATGACCGATTGAAATTTCGGTGCCACGCCCCTTTGTCTAATTTTGTTTTTATGAAGCCTATGATAGAGACCCTGCGGACTGTACCTCACAGTGGAAATTTCATTACAATCGGTCCATTTATTTGGCCAGTATAACAATTTTTCAATAAGGGGCGTGGCACCGCCCATTTTTTAGCAAGACCTAATCCTTCTTATACCAGTAACATATGTAGCAAATCTCATCTTCATACCCCTAATGGCTCCGGCTATATGATTAACTCAAATTTCGGTTTGTCTGGGCGGTGTTACGCCCCTTTTTCTAATTATGCTTTTATGTAGCCTATGGTAGAGGCCCTACGGATAGTACTACACAGTTAAAATTTTATTGCAATCGGTCTATTTATTTTGCCAAGAAAACGATTTTTTTCAAAAGGGGCGTGGCACCGCCCATTTTCCAGCCAGACGTATTCCTCATAGTATCAGTAACATTTGTAGCAAATCTCATCTTTATACCTTTAATGGCTATTGAGGTATGACAGATTGAAATTCCGGTTTGTGTGGGTGGTGCCACGCCCCTTTGTCTAATTTTGTTTTTATGTAGCCTATGATAGAGGCCCTGCGGACAGTACCTCACAGTGAAAATTTCATTACAATCGGTCCATTCATTTAGCCAGTATAACAATTTTTCAATAAAGGGCGTGGCACCGCCCACTTTATATAAACAAAAATTATTTTTACTTATACGACCGATATACGTACCAAATCTCGACTTCGTACCTATAATGGTTTAAAAGATACAGCCATTTTAAAATTCCAGTTGTATGGGGCGTTGACACGCCCATTTTACCCCCTTGCAGTCCGAATTTCCAAAAATCCCTTCTTAGTGCGCGCTTACGTCATAAAAGAAACCTGCATTCTAAATTTCACGGTTCTAGCTTTAGCCGTTTGGGCTGGGGAGTGATCAGTCAGTCACCCAAGCCTTTTATATATATAGATTAACATTGGCTTCAAAACAACAAACCATGTTTACTTATGTAATACCTTTAAAAATTACAATGAAATATAACAGTTTTTGACATTTATTGCATCTGTTATTAAAACATTGTTGAATTCAAGTTCCGATTTACAAATTTTTTATTCTTTGGCAACTAATGAAATCTCTAAACATAGCGTTTGAACTTGGCTTTATTTTAGTAATGCCATGTTTACACTGGGCCTGATTTCGTAATGGAATGATTTTTTAACAAAATTCAGCTATATTAAGAATAAATATATCTTTTTATCGAAATTATGCTTAAGTGGAGACATCGATATACAAACCATATGTTGCAAACTATCGAATTTCAAATCATGGTTATAATAAAATCAAAACTACTAAATGGGTAATACAACTCAATCAAGTGTGTAATTTATATAATTAATTTTCAAATAAATATTCTATTATCACCACCTATAGCACATTTTCATAAAAGCCACATCTGCTGCCATGACCATAAACCGCCTAACCTTACTTTTTTAATTAACGTTAATCGTTAAATCACCCGTATTATCGGCAAAACTCCCCCGTTTATAATGAAATTATTATACCGATAATAAATATAACTAACTACGGCATTAACTTAATGTTAACCCAATTTCTCTGCTATTCACCATGAGAGAAACAGAACTGTTCGTCATAAACTAGAAACGATAACAACCGATAATAATTATCTCTAACTGGATTTTAAACGTAAATCTAACATATTCTTATCAAACTTTATATTATGTGCAGCATTAATCATTTAGTATGTTCCGGTTTAGCAATATTAGCAACATTAGCAACTAATGCCAACAGGAATATTCTCCAGCTGATTAAAGTTAGATTAACCTAATCAGCAATTGGCAGTACAGAGAACGTTATCGGCTTATAGCCTGAACGAATAATAGCCAATTATTTTGAAATATATTAATCATACTAACCGCAAGTTTCACATTCAAAACTCCCCCCGTATTACGAAATCACCATAGGAACTGATTATTAAATGTCAACGATTTTCGAATGTACGAGTAATAAAATCGTAACTTTAGGTGATAAAGTTCGCGGTTTCTTTCCTTTTACGACTACGTCAATTGTGTAAAATGGTCTATTTAAAAATAACTCTATAAATCATTAATTGATAATGCGTTTTAGACTTTGCACTTGTTACTGAGTAATCAATCAATGCTCGTTGTGTTTTTTTCTTCTTTTTTTTTTTTTTTGTAAAGCAGTTAGTTAAGACAGCTCATAACTTTATATGACAGACAGGCTTAATGGCTACTCAACGACCAGAACAACAGATAAAGGTACCGAACGTTGTAAGCCATATCAGTGTCAATTGATTATGGGGTCTTCAAACTTAATGCGATAGGACTTTACTTTGTTTTCATGTTTTCGCGTTTACTTGCTAGGGGACAAATCGTTTATTTTAATGGCTTTGTTTGTTGTTTTCAAAGGCGTGAGTCCAGCTAATGGGTCACCAACGATGATAATAGTGTGTAACCAAAAGCTAATAAATTAAAATAGATTTTTATTATAGGTGTAATACGTTTATATATTTAATGACATTTAATCAACAACCATTTGTATTTATAGCAAAAAACAAAAAAAAGAAAAGAAAAACAATACGACATAATAACAATAACAAAACATTGATTGCAATTGCAGCCGTTTAATTTGATATATATTTATAATAAATACCTGCCAACAGACAATAATAATTATAGCACAACAGTCATATCATTTTATGGCTCATCGCATTTTTGACCCAATTATTTAACTGATAATCACCCCAAAACCAGGGTAATGCGCTTAATACGCTGCGTTGTTTTATTTTTTGTTACTCATGAAATGAATCATTTAATGATAATAACTAATAATAAAAATATCCCCACGAATTTAATTAATTCCGTATATCAATTACAAGAAGTATTTTTATATGGCCACAAGAATAACTTTTTGTTATTTCCTGTGTACGGGGATAATAATAAATATTTGTATAATTCGTAAATGGTCTGACAATTAATTGGAATAATAAGTGGAGATATTAGTGTTAACGACACACAAGTGTTACCAGAACATTCCAGAAGCTGGAATGTTGGGAGGAATTAAGCGATTACAGTACATAATTTGACAATTGTTGGGTTAAGATAAGACTCTTACGAACGATTTTAATAGAAATAAGATGCGTTTTTTTTTGTATACCAAAAAAAACAAAAGATTCCAAAATCTCGTATGTATTTTCCAAATCGCTCTAACTAGACATTTCTTAGTAGTTATAAATAAAGTATAAAGCGTGATACTGAAGTTGCATTAGAATCCAAAACCATCTGATTTCAAATCACACAAAAAAAAAGTTTGTATACCAAAAATGCACAGAAGATTTTAAAACCACATGATTTCACATCGCGTTAACTTGATATATAATATAAGTAATAAATAAACTATAAAGCGTGGTACTGTTGCTGCACTAGAATCCAAAACCATTAGATTTCAAATTACGGTTAAAAAAAAGTTTGTATACCAAAAATGCACAGTAGATTTAAAAACCACCTGATTTCAAATCGCGGTAACTAGATATGTAATATAAGTAATAAATAAAGAATAAAGCGTGGAACTGTTGCTGCACTAGAATCCAAAACCATTTGATTTCAAATTACGGTTAAAAAAAAGTTTGTATACCAAAAATTCACAGTAGATTTCAAAACCACATGATTTCAAATCGCGCTAACTGCGTATGTAGTATAAGTAATAAATAAAGTATAAAGCGTGGTACTGTTGTTGCACTAGAATCCGAAACCATCTTATTTCAAATCACGCTAAGAAAAAGTTTGTATACCAAAAATTCACAGTAGATTTCAAAACCACATGATTTCACATCGCGTTAACTGGATATATAATATAAGTAATAAATAAATTATAAAGCGTGGTACTGAAATTCCAAAAGAATCCAAACCGCCTGATTTCCTAAATCACGTTAAGAAGAAGTTTGTATACTAAAAATGCACAGCCGATTTCAAAACCACATGATTTCAAATCGCGCTAACTGTGTATGTAGTATAAGTAATAAATAAAGTATAAAGTCTGGTACGGAAAAACCAGCAGAATTCAAAACCATCTGATTTCCAAAACCATGCTACCAAAAATATAGCCAAAACCACATGATTTCCAAAACGAGTTAGGATGATTTTAAACAACAACAAAAACGCTCCGTGGAGTCATATTAAGTTGGTCATATATTAAGTATTTTATATTTTAAGTCTACTGATAATACCGAAGTAAAATGATTTTTATTTCGTACCAATTCAAATTACAAATCAGCGAAATTCAAACAAAATCATTTCACCTGTCGAAAACATGCTCATAATCTCAAATCCTAAAGCATCTGATTTTATACCAAACAGTGAGAATTGGCAAATCTCAAGATTTGTAACTAACCCGAAAATCTTTTGTTTCGAGATTTAGTTAGTTAATAATGCTATATATGATTTGTAATCATA
The DNA here is from genome assembly GCA_964034835.1 of Muscina levida. Classification (NCBI taxonomy): domain Eukaryota; kingdom Metazoa; phylum Arthropoda; class Insecta; order Diptera; family Muscidae; genus Muscina; species Muscina levida. The sequence goes on from OZ035884.1 coordinate 86,553,778, forward strand.
TTTGCATTATCTCAAAACACCTTAATCTCACTGCAATGTGATCACTGACGTTTACATGACGTTGACGATACAAAAAAAATAACTTGCAATCAGTGTAATCCGTCACATATGTAAATTACGAGCAATTGTTATGCCAAGATCACCATTAAATATAATGCCGGAAATCGAGGCTGCATTAAAGAAAACTGTCAGGAGGAGTGTATTTATTAATTAAGAACAGGTGGCAATAATTGCAATCACGCGGAATGCATTTATTAAATTAACACCATGGATTGACAATAAAAATGAAGAGCATTTAAAGAGATTTATAATGACAGCCACCAACTTGTTTTGGCGGGACACGATTGAATCTTAGATTAAAAAAAAAATCTGAAAAAATAAACCTTATTACTGAAAAGTAATATAGAAAAAAAAATTGAAAAGCTATGTTTCCACCGAGCATGATAACGAAATCAAGTGATTTGGGCAGTTAAATTGGTTAGGAATATAAATTTTTAATTATAAAAACAGTTGAATTCCAAACAATATCCTTTCAATGTCGTAATCACGCTAAGCAGAACTTAGCATAAACAATTTTATGAGTTTCAATTTAATTTGTTAAATGTTGCTTTACCTCGTCTTCTTCATAAATTACGTAATTTAAATCAATTCTCATATAAGTTTTTCAAAATGATTGAGATTTTTAATATCACATTTTAAAATTTCAAAATATGATATAATCTGACAATTAATTAAAATTTTAGTGTCTTTCATACTTTTCATATACATTTTTTAAATATAATCAAATTTTCATAAACATTTTTTGACATTTTTAACTTTTTAAAACGTTTTGAGATTTGAAAACCCCATTTTATAATACATACTTAAAAGTTTGTTTAATTTTAGCTCTTATTTTATTTACTGCAATTAATTGTTCGATAAAATTAAACGTTTGCCATCGCACTCTTCATGACTATCACTTATATGTCAAAGGAGCCGCTGGTGAAATAACCGCTTGTCATGCTATTTCCAAATGTAATTGTCCAATTTGCATTTATGTAGTTAGTAACCGTATATGCACTGGGAATTATCATTCGCGTGGGGGTTAATATAGTTCAAAAGCTAATAATCTTTAGTAAATTGTTTGCAGTACATGCAATTCACATACACACACACATAACTTAAGCTCTATCAAAATTATGATCAGAAAACAAAGCGAACTATTAATCGTATGAGTAAATTATAATGTTACTAACCCACCATTTGGTAAACCGCTGAATGTGCATATGGTGTTGACTAGCAGCGATAAGCCTGAGACTGCAATGAATGCCCGTTGGCTGGTTGACTAGTAAAGGCAATTAAAAAAAATTCTATTAAATGTCATTTACATCGTTTCAAAGCCCGGAACAAGAGTGCCTGGGGAGGATGATGATGATGATGATATCAGCTTCTAGAAAACACGTGTGATAAGCCTCTATTGAAATAATTACTTTTTTTTGTGTCAAATGATTTATATTGGTATCAATTTTGCCACATTTAGTTCGTTGTTGTGCACTTTACTCGACTCGTTACCAGATGTTTTTGTGCTATATATTTAAAAGTAATTTAATTGATGGGAGGCGTTCTCATATGGTTGTTTGACACGTGAGCGGCAAACTAAGGTATAGATTAATTCATGTTTAGTGCAAATGTTTAAAAACTTTGACTTGTTTTTCAGATTATATAAGAAAAAACTTAATGGTTAGCTTTTCAAGACTAATGATTTCCGCGTGAGAAACATGTATGAAATTAACTATAACCAGGGAATTAACTCCGGTATAGATTAAATCGTATGTAACTTTCACTACATACATTCACTACTAACTGTCATGATTTTAGATTTGATTTAGCATAAATAAAACAAAATTCTGAAACACGAGTTATGGGAACCGTGATGTGAACTAGGCTTAAGTCTAACCGGAAATTTAAATTTATAAATGATCTGAACATCAAACAAAATTCTTTATATTACCACCAAATCATCTAGTCCTAGACATGAAACATCCCTGTAGTAGCATATGATAATAGTAACATTTTATTTAGTGTTCAAATTATCTATTTCCCATAAAAAAAAACATCCCCCTCATAACCACCCATTCGCTTGCTTGCAAAACCTGACAATTGTTTCCCAGTTTATGATCCCTGTACCGATTATTATAAGTCATTTAGGTACGATTACACCTCAATGCTATATCATTACCCTTCAGATATTTCTGTAATGGGTCGGACGGCTTGAGACATGCAACCCGTGAGCAATTTATTCATTTGTGCTTCAATTAATCAGAGTCGGTACATTACAAACCTATAACAATTATGGCTTTCTTACTTAAATGATAGTTGGGCGTAAGATATTTGATGAATTAATATTGAAATCCAGAAAAAAAACAATACAATTGAGCTGGAAGTACAATAAATCAATGTCAAAATGTAGTTTGACAGCAATTATAGCGTAACAGTAAAAGCCGGGTAAGAGTATTTGCTTGTATAAAATCAGGTTTGTTATAATACACTTACAAGTCTGTTATTAAAGGGTATAGAGCATTTGCAGGCGTTTAAATGCAATTATTTGTAAGAAGATTACTGTTTATAAATCATGAAAGTTGTTAATCTCTTGCGGGTATGAGAGAAATAGTGTCATCTGGATTTTAAAGCTAATAACATGTGGCCACTGAACGTGATAATAAAATTAAATGATTTTGTCAAATTCATAACAAAAATTAACTTACCATCGTAAACATGCTCAGTGGCAACGTATTATAATAAGGTTCTTTCAATTTAAGAAAAAATTCTATGTTTTTTAGATTTGTAATAAATCCCCCTAACAAAAACACAATTTCTTAAAATAAGCTGACATTATTAGTGTCATCTGGATTTTAAAGCTAATAACATGTGCCCACTGAACGTGATAATAAAATTAATAGATTTTGTCAAATTCATAACAAAAAATTAACTTACCATCGTAAACATGCTCAGTGGCAACATATTATAATAAGGTTCTTTCGATATAAGAAAAAATTCTATGTTTTTTAGATTTTTAATAATTTCCCCTAACATAAACACAATTTCTTAAAATAAGCTGATATTATTAGTGTCATCTGGATTTTAAAGCTAATAACATGTGCCCACTGAACGTGATAATAAAATTAAATGATTTTGTCAAATTCATAACAAAAAATGAACTTACCATCGTAAACATGCTCAGTGGCAACGTATTATAATAAGGTTGTTTCAATTTAAGAAAAAATTCTATGTTTTTTAGATTTTTAATATTTCCCCCTAACATAAACACAATTTCTTAAAATAAGCTGACATTATTAGTGTCATCTGGATTTTAAAGCTAATACCATGTGCCCACTGACCGTCATAACTAAATTAAATGATTGTTATCAAATACAGCGGTTGTTTCTGGCGAACAAAATCGTAAATATACTCAGTGGAAACATAGTATATTAAGATGGTATTATTAAATGCAAATGAAAAAGGCGTAGTTTTTCTTTAGAAATATTCTTAATTTTTCCCCTTGACCTAACATAAACATAATTTTATAAAAATAATGCCAAGAAGTCGCCCTTGAAATTCCCACACCCTATTGTGTAATGCTTTCATCCTAAAATACCAATTTCATATCAGTGAATTTCATCATCATGTTTTACATGTGTTTCCAGCGACTGACAAAAGTTCGTACGAGGTCATTACCTGCCATTTCGAGGAGAAAACAACTTGTTATTAACGAGTTAAACCCAAAATAAAAAAAAAAAACAACAATTATACCATTTATTTATAAACAAACAAAAAAGTAAATACAATATTTAGGTTGATAAACAGAATACAAAAAAAAAAATGAACACAAACAGTATAAAAGCTACAGTAGTATCCAGACTCGTGTCTGTTTTTTTTGCAAATGTATAAATAATCGTATTCTTTATGGTTTATTTTTTTGTTTTGCATCGTCGTCGTATCTAGTATAAGTTTGTAGAAATTATTATAATACTATAACGACACGGATGAACACCACCACAAATACCAATGCATTCGACGAAATAACTCTTGGGGTGTGGTATTCAGAATTTTTTTAAAATTTTTTTTCTCTCTGTTTGCTCGAATTCGAACAGCAGCAGTAATAACAACAAATAGCTGCGATATGGACAACAACAAAAAAGAAATTATTTCAAAAATCGACGTGCAAATTTGTTAACAAAACATTTGTATTTATTTAGATATGTAAATACACCATCCACCGTATGTCAGGTATATACAAAGTTTGTATATGGATATTTCTGAATACTAGTTTTGTTTTCGTTAAGACCATATAGGTATTTGTTTGTTTTTTTTTCTTATTGCTGTTAAATCCACCGCGCAATTTATATATATATGTTTCTACATATCGGAATGTTTTGGAATTCAAAACACACATACATGAGATTTCTTGCATATTGATAAACCAAAATGTTTTATATTTCTACCTACATATATTGCGATGAATTTGAACCAGTGTGTGTCTTTAAAGTAGTGCGAATTAGTAGGACTATTCAAGAGGCGGAGCAGAATTTTCGTTGATAATGGTTTTAGAGTTTGTGTTGAACAAAAAAATAATACGATTAAAAAAAACCATAAGTTAAGATTTTGAGCTTTTTAATACATTTTATATGCATATATTTTGCATTAATTTTTTATTAACTTTAAGATTTATAAAGAATCTTAATAATTTTCAGTGCAAATTTGGTTTTAAATTTTAGAGGGCAAAACAAAGCAAAATAGTGTAATTTTTAAAAAAAATAGTGTAAAAAAAATCGAAATATAAAAAAACACAGAAATATATTAGATTCAACAATTATTTACTATTCTGATATCTGTTTTGAATGCATTTAATCATGAATACCCCTATTGCCTTGTGATCCAGAAGGCGTTGATTGGTTGGCGCCGCTTTTTAACAATCAGGTTTATTTTATTGGTTTATCTTGTTTTGATTTAAGCGAAATGACCATATTACAATAATATTAAAAAAATATATATGATATACATACAAAAGTTAACTGGTTATAATCTAGTTGTGGGTATTAAAGACAAGCTTAAAAATTATCTTGATTTTATATAGATTTATTTACAAACTTAGAAAATTTAATAATTTCGAAACGTATAACAGTTTAGAATTTCTCAAAGCTTATAAATCAAAATCGTTCTATAAACTTATTGTGAATAAGGTCTTATAACTTTAAGAATTGACATTTGAATATTAATGAATATCAATAATCCACTAATTTTTGCACTTTGTAATAAAAACATCCACTTTTTCTGTTAAACAAACCTGTACTACTTTCACAAATAACGTAGCGAATTTCTTATATGTTGTTATATTGGTTAACTCTATGATTTTAAGTGTTTTACATATTAAGCACTATTAAGACTCTTTCTGCATTCACATTGCCCTAAAAATCTCTAGGTTGAAGATTTTTTATTCGACAAAACATAATTTCAAAACATTCTGTTCGTCAATGTGAGCAAGGCTTTAGTCATAAAAATAATGTTCATATCAAAAAACAACTGCGCTATGTTGTTTATACTTCGACATTTGATTCATAAATAAAATCTCAAAATTAAACGAAAACCTATAAAATGTCGATATTTTATTTCTATTATAAAAAAAAAGTGTAAATGTTGAATCGCATGTTTTTTTAATACAGAAGCTATTTGCGAAAATAGCAAAATTGGAATCTTCTTAGCAAACGATAAAGTATGAAAAACTCTCTTCAAATCGCCAGCAAGCAATGGTATCGATAACGTGTTGCGTTTTTAAAACCAAACGGCGTTATTTCTTCCAAGTCGGCTATGAACTTTAAGTAAATTGTTGCGGAGGATCATAACAGTGATGCCAGATATATGTACAAATATTGGCATCCGTTTTTTCATACTTTCCTCCTAGAGTTGTAATTTTATTGGTTACTTTGTTACCAAGTACCTGATAATATATGTTTACTTCATAGTAATCGATACAGAAAAGTTTCTATGCGATAATTTATACAAAATACAATGCTGTATGAATACAATAAGACGCGTTCAGACACATTGATCTGTCATCGGATTTGTCTAATCCGCGAGAAAATGTTTAGCATTAATGATAGTCAGCAAACAGAGTATCATAGCAATTCGTTAACGCTTAATGCTTGCAATTCTCTACCTAACAATCTGCCGGAAATGTTATCGATAACAGATTGCTTTTATGACATTTTGATCAGCCGAAATACAGTTTTATTATTAACATATGTGGAAGTAGCAGAACAGTGATGCCATATTAATCAAAATAGTTGAAGTATTTATTTCCTTCCGCTTTGTAGGAATTTTGCAGACGCTTCCCACAAAGAAATTTTGTAATATATTACATAATGTAGTGACACAAAAAGATTTATCTTTGTATTATACAAAAAACAATTTAATATATTATATAATACATTTTAAATAATACACTGAAACGTTCCTATGCAAACAGCTCTATGAAATTCTTTATATCCCGACACAGACGGTTTAAAATACACACAATCTTGGAATTTCCATTGATGAATAGCGTAATTATTAAGAAATATTGTTTGACTACTTAACGAACCTCACTCAATAAGTAATTAATTATCTTAGCAGATTTTCAACTTATTCGAACGTTGAAAATGTCACGTAGAACACAACAAAGCACCCAACAACAATTGTTCCCCGCAATCTTTTGAAGAAACAACTCATTATAAAGGAAAATGCAACAAAAAATAATGTGTCCAAGAGTAATATTATGTTGTTTCAAGTTTTCCTCCATAACAGAGACTTTCGTATCTCGGCGACATAGCCACAGCAGCCAGCCACCTTTCTGCCGGCATTTATTAAAACGTCACAATACAAGTGAACACAACAAGACGAAAAAAATAAACGCTCAGAAACGTCATCATGATCACTCGCTGAACGCGTGCTTCTGGGCATGTAACATTTAACGTTGATTTTTATACACTCTATAATATGAATTGAAACAAAAACATATGGATGTGAATGGTTGGATATGCGCGCACACTTACCACAGGCAGAGAGCGGTAGAGGGTGGTTATGGGCATAGGAATGGGGATAGGAAGAAAAGGCAGTGGTGGGCACAGTAATTTTGTAAATAATAATTATAGTTTGAGATAGCGCATAACCAAACCGCACACATTTAATCGTCTGCATACAAAGCAAACACTGGGAATGCCAACCTAAGTAAGGAAAGGCTGAACGAAGTAACATACACCTCAAAGCCAGGTGATCTTAAAAAAACAACATTACCTTATATTAACGTACCTAAGTAGTACGGTAGTTTCCTACTGAGATTCATAAAGTTGTTGGGATTTTATGTTTTGATTCATGCAGCCCCCTCTACAGTTTCCTTCTCTCAGTGCTGCTACCATATTAGCCACATGCCCATATGCTGCTTTCCGTCTCATCTGTAGAGCATCAGCAACACCAGCAGCAGCACATTCATCATCAAACAACCATCAACACTAATATCAATGAAAGCAAACATGAGCAAGCAAACAGATCAAAGTCCAACTTTTGTTTGGGTCGCGGTCCAAAGTCCACATTCAATTTCAACGAAAAATGGCAAGCAAAACAAACACAGCGTGAATTTACCTCTTTCCATGCTCAAATTTCGGGGTCTCAGTTTGGATAGCAACACATGCACAAACAGCCAGCTCACGAACATAAATATAAGTCTCTTTTACCTCAATTTTACAAACTAAGAGCTCGACACACTAACTCTTTTAATTGGCTGTACTGTGTTAGCCAGCTAAATTGCAGATGTTCTAAATGTCAAATGCACATTTACTCTTAAGCAAACATTCTGCTTCAAATTACCTGCAACTCTAAAAGATCATCATAAACGCTAACGGTTTCTCTTTCAACAAGTTGAGTTGAGTTGTACGTACGCTCTTACCAAACTGACTAATATCAGACAAGAGCATACATACATACATATGTAATAGAGTCGCTGATATTTCAAGAGATTTGAGAGATATTAACTTATCAACAAAAAACAAAACACATGTATCGTTGCCGCCGCCAACAAACTTGTTGTACGTTGCTAGAGAACTCCATATATTGTAGTATGCCTTCCATTAACATTTTGCGGTTTTGATTGGACTTTGAACCATTTCACACAGAAATTCGTTTTGTTGACAGTCGTTAAGTGTTGTGTACGTTTGAGTATCTACCGCACGTATAACACCCTACCCTGCGACGAGGTTTGGTTGATCAACATAGATAAGTTGGTGGTAGAAGGTTAAAGATAGAATTTTGAATTTCCTGACCGGAATATTTGCTTAATTTTCGATGGAAATTCCGCAAACTAAGATTAACATGTGTAGTTTGATGGTGTTTTCGGAATGCAGAACCACATATTTGTAACCACAACCATCCCATTTCGTTCATGGAAATCCGTAATTTCCTAGGATATGTTCAACGGATACCTAATCCTACAAAATCGTATATATAAGATCTTCGAATGGAGGTTTAAGTGATGAAAATCCCTTCATTTACTGAGATATTGTCTTCAAATATTAAACCATTTGAAATCTGAATGGTTAGATATTAGATCTAAATCTAAATATGTGGTTAGTTTTCAAAGAAAATTTCCCAAAATTCAGTTTACTGATGTGGTTTGATAGTTTTTTGTATGCTAAATATCTCTTTTTAACTAAAGCTTCCATTTTAGATACCAGACCCTTTTGAAATCTTAAAATGTTAGATCTTTAGAGGAAGGTTGAAGTCATGGAAAATCCTTCATTTATTGCGATATTGTCGATTTATTTTAGGCCTTCTGAGTTCTGATATGTTAGATCTACGGGGAAACAGGTATTTGAAGAGAATCTTGTCTTTTTTTCATGGAAAGTCCTTTATATACTGAGAAACCCTTCATTTTCTAGGATATGTTCGACAGATACCAAAACCTTTTGAAATCTTAAAATATTAGATCTTCGGAGGAAAGTTGAAGTCGCTGGAATATTGTCGATATATGTTTGGCCTTCTGAAATCTGATATGTTAGATCTACGAGGGAGACAGGTATTTGAAGAGAATCTTGTCTTTTAGTCATGGAAAGTCCTTTATATACTGAGAAACCCCTCATTTCCTAGGATATGTTCTACAGATACCAAAACCTTATGAAATCTAATATGTTAAATCTTCGTAGGAAGAAAAATCCTTCTGAAATCTGAAATGTTGAATCTTTGGCGGAACAGATCCTTGAAAAGAATCTTTTCTTTTTTTACCAAAGTATTTGGATTTTAATGAGAATTTCCCAAATTTCAGTTTACTTACGTAGTTTTGAGATGTTTTTTGAATGAAAATTTGCATTTTTTAAGCAAAACTTCCGATTAACTAGTAATTTGACAAATCCGGATGCACGAGTCCTTAGAAAATCAAATTCATCGATAAATTTATAGAATAATATAGTAATTCAAGGAATTTCGACGGTAATGTGTATACTGCACAAAGAAATCCCCATCCCACTATTTCGCCTCTCGATCAGCAACGGAAGAAAAAACAATTTTCCAAATCTTGGTTATATTGCGAAATTCTAGTTTCCCCGTCATCAACCGCAGAAAAGTGAACTTCGCACTCGTCGATTATTCATATGTCTGGTAGGGCATTTAATGGCCGGTTTTTTCTTGGCCATAATCATGTCTGCCTCGTTTGTGTTTTTTATTCTTCTCATTTTTCAATATTGTTTCATCATTGTTTTGGTTGCTAAGGCAAATATTTTGTAGTATATCGGGGTATGTTTACTCATATTTTTATTGTGTGAATCGTGCAAAAATACACGGAGACGCTAACAAAGTTGTCATTCTGCTGAGTTATTCAACTTTAATATAAGTAAACTATATAGTACACATATCTTTGGAAGACCCCAAACACACAAAACACCCACAGATACATGATCGTCTTCGGGGGGAGGACATCCACATTGTGGATAATGTCATTTGTTTTTGTTTTTTTTTGCTTTCGTATAACCAATTAATGTATTTTGTTGTTATCGTTCACATTTTGGATTTTGAAATTGCTTTGTTCTTTATCTTAACAATTGTTAACACACTTGGGGAGATAAAGACACCTTAATGCTTAAAATTTATGTGTTACCCTACCTAACGGCACTTTCCGATAAACGAAACTTTTGAACATTGAACTGATAACGGTTAAAAAGTACTACGCGGTTATAAATGTATTTTATGTTGCTAGAGCAAAGTTAACCAGGGGGGATATCGTTTAGTATCAGGGATTGATTAATTATCGCTTAAAATGAGATCATTAGCTTAATTTAGTAACTGATTTTAAAATGATTGCATTCTAATGAAAATTTGCTTTTGTTTTCTCCCCTTCTCCTTTAGGTCTGCAAAGCTTTGGGTATTATTTGCGAAATGGAATATTTTGGCCTTGAACACTGGACGCCCTCCCAAAAGGAATCTCGTACCCATCAATGGATCAATTTGCGCAATCGCCTTTCCTGTGATAGCGGCACTGGCAGCGGCATCCAACTGATGTTGGCCTTGCGTGTCAAATTCTGGGTTCCCGTGCACTTAATACTACAGGAAAGTGCCCGGAATTTGTTTTTCATGCAAGCCAAAGTTGACTTGTTGGAGGGACGTTTGAATGCCCGCAACTGGTCCAATGCCGCCAAGTTGGCCGCTCTCATGTGTCAAGCGGATGGTTTCCGTTTCAACGAAGCCGCGCTGAAAAGTGAATGTCCATTGAAAATTAAAAGACAACATGAGCTAATGAGACAACAACAGCTACAACAACAACTACAGGCCAACAAGGAACGCAAAGACAAGGAACACGTGCTGTCCTTTAAGAAACGTCGCCTTTCCAAACAAAAGTCCGTGGAACATATCGATCAAGCCTCCAGCTCCACCTCGGTCTGTGCCGCAGCTGCGGCTAATGTAACCACCTCCTGTTCGTCCATTGCCAGCAACTTGACAGCCGCGGCTACACCAAAACCTATTACCTCAAGTACAAATGAAACCGCAACCAAAGTACCTTCTTCTACTAGCGAAACGACAAGTGCCTGCGATAACACACAACAAGATAAGTCTATAGAGAGGACTATACGAAATTCGCCACTGCGCATATATCAGGATTACCTAATAAGACCCGTCGTAACGGAGCCTCAACAGTCCAGCGAAATGCCCGAAGATTTCCTGCGACAAATTGCGGAGGAACACGGCAAACTAGCGCAGCTTAAGATGACACCCAAATCTGCCAAATACTGGCTGCTGCAGGAGATACAAGATCTGCCTGGCTATGGCGAGGAAGTATTCAGTGGCGTCACCACCGCCGGTGAGAATTCTCAACGTTGTGATATAGCAGTAGGCGCTCATGGTATTAAAGTTTCCATCGGAGACAATGAAAAGAAGTAAGTTTGCCTTGATCGCCTGTTAACTTGCCGACCGTTACTAATTTCAATTTTGTTTTCTCTTTTTAGCATTCCGTTTAGCGCTATAGCTGCTGCTAAATCCTTTAGACGTACTTTCAAATTAGAATACGTAGATGATCATAACGACCGACGTGAGGTGGACATCAAGTTGCCCAAACACTGTATAGCGGCTGGCCTTTATCGGTCCATTACTGAGCGTCATGCTTTCTATGTGTGCGATAAGGTGCGCTGTGTCGTAACCAACCAATTCACCAGAGATCTCAAGGGCACCATAGCGTCCATGTTCAAGGAAGACACGGAGTTGGGCAAACGTTATGTGTTCGACATCCAACACACTAGTCGCGAGGTCCATGACCAGGCGAGACGGCTGTTGCATGAACGTGGCATCGAGACTTCGTCGACGCTTCATGAAACAGCTGGCGAATTAGACGATGTGACCCGTGGCCTAAGCAACCCGTCGTCGTCGGGTTCTGCCAGTAAACTGGATATGGTATTGCGTGAAAAAGAGGAACGCGAAGCTGCCATCGAACGCTGTGTGGACACACGAATCTCTGAAGCTATGACCTGTAAAATATGCATGGATCATGCCATCAACACCATGTTCAATCCCTGCTGTCACGTCATGGCCTGTGATCAATGTGCAGCCCGTTGCGACAAATGTCCCAATTGTCGGGTGAAAATCACCAGTGTGGTCAAGATCTACTTGCCGCCCGAATTGAGAACCACTCAAACTAATGGCTGCTGTAAACCAACAAGTGTTGCAAACGACATAAATTCCACAGAATCAAGTACGACAAAGCTTCCGGCAACGGTAGCTTAAATGGCGCACTTCAAGAATAATCAGAAAGGAGTGGTGTCAGTGGTGTCCCACACATCCCTTCCCCCATCTGTAATCTTAACGAACCAGTATACATGAGAATATAGTATATTTAGCTACGTAAACTTTGCTTCTTACTCTATCTTATGATTCTTTTGAGAAAATCAATCGAAAACCTTCTTCAATTCCTTCAAATGTAGCATTTAAGAAACTTTTCTTTTATTTTATTTATCTAAACTACCAACTAAACTATTTATTATTAATTTTACTACTACTATTATTTTAAATACTACATGTGTGTAAATATCTCTCTCTCTCTCTGTATTTTAGTGTTTAATATGTAGATAGCTGTAAAAACCCATCTCTCCCCCTATCTTTTGAATTGTCAACGAACTTACATACATATATACAAAGAAACAAAAACTCACAAAAAATTTGTTGTCATCAAAACTAAACTTATTAATTTTTATTAATTTGCTATGTAAATTAAATTATTGTCGCAATCAAACAATGCAAATAGATAAACAAAATGTTTATAATTTTAACTAAATTAACCAACGGTGTGTCAATTTATTTATAACTATAATTTTATGGTAATTTCAAATCCATTTGTTGGTAGCTGTAATAGCTACGTTAAAATTTGGGGTCAATTATTAAGGGTCTGAGGAAATTATAGCATTAGCAACACTGATAATTTACGGAAATTTATTTATAATTATCCGTTGGAGCAGCTCTGAGGTTGCTGGACCTATTTTTAGTGTCATTAATCGCTGGGGAAATGGGGCAATGTAATAGCCGTTGTATAGGTTACATTGTTAACTAGTAGTATAAATAACTCTTTGGCATGTCATTTATTTGAGTATTGCTGTAATTGCTATTCTAAATACCGGAATTTCATTATAACTAAGCTTTAGCTTTAATTGTTTTGTAATCCCAACTAAATGACTTAATACCTACTTAATGGATTAAATCATCGAAGCGTTTGTAGATCTGGTTTTAGAGTGTGTGTGTGTGTGTGCGTAGAAAATTGTTGTGTTACAAATATGGGTTATTAAGCTCTTAAGGTGTAGGGGTGAACAATATCGTTACATTATAATGTTCAGTACTATTCAATTATTTTTTAACTTAGTCTTTCATATTACATATCCAAACACATCAAAGTGTCGGGGTTAGGGCATTAAGGCTGATTTACACACTATTCTCCCATATCCCCTATCTACTGTCAAATCAGTACATTCTGATTTTCTATCCACCTTCCTATAATTCAATATTACTTTGCTATAATTTTGTAGTGTTTGTCTTTACTTACTCTAACATGTTTTCTAATTAGGCTATCTCGCTCATTTTGTTGAGGGGATGGATAGCGGTGGATAGCGTGTAAATCAGCCTTAAACCATACTTTAGACTACAATTTTCTTAGGTGTTTTCATGTTTACATAGATTTTTGTCTCCTAGACGTGTCTGCCAGTGTAAATGGCACTTAAGGGTATGTTTCCATTCCGCACAAATTTGTTTGTAATAAAACGAAACAATTTTTTTTTTTTAATGTGGGCTGACATTTCTTCTTATGTAGTAAATGGTTTAACAGATTGTATTGAGGGATCAGACTATACGTTCCTTTTGATGTGCTGAATACGAAACTGAAGTCCATTTTATTCCAGTACGTCAGGAATTTTTCATATTCCCTGAAGTTCATATCCGATTTCAGCGACTCCATAAAGAAAGCATTCATGTTCCGACCTCGGGCTTTAAACAAATTTCCGTGCACACAAAACAACATTTATGTTCTGAGCTCGTGATCCGACCACGACTACTTTTTCAGTTCATGACAACATCAGGTTTTTGACATAACCTCAAAAAACCTAACTTGGGCATAACATTTTGGTGGTTTTTAGGGTTAGGATAAAATCCAGACGAACTAAAACCAAATGGAATTCAGATTCGTATTCAGCACAATAAAATACCTAAGGAATGGATAGTCTGATTTCTCAACACCGAAACTTTTTTGTGTGGCTGTGTTATTATTGACTTTTATTTGTATTTTTTTTTATTGAATTCAACGATTTTTGATGGCTTTAATTTAAAATATCTCTTTGAAACCAAATAAAATCTGTCAAACTATTTCCTACACCATCAGACATGTCTGCCCAAATTTAAAAAAAAAAAACCTCTCGATTTTGTATCTTAATCACCTTTAGTGCCCTTTACCTTGGCAGACATGGCTGAACACAAAAAACCTATGTAAATAGCTGTATTTCCCCTTACACAACAGACATATCTGTCATACTTTAATATTTCACCAGCACCATCACCATAAACAGTGTAACGGACAATGCATAATATTTATATTTTTATTATACAATCAATTAACACAGCACTTTCTGAATGCTTAATTTTCTGAAAGTTTTCTGTATTAGACTTTTATTTGTATATTTTAGTGAATTCAACGATCTTCCATATTTTTATTTTGAAATTTCTATTTGATACCATATAAAGTCTGTCCATCCTGTTCCTCCGTTACCAGATAAATCTGGCCAAAATTAAAAAAAAAAATTGTTTCGGTTTTGTACAGACATGTCTGCGCAGACCGAAAATATCACACTTTACTGGGGGACATTATATGTCAACGACTTATCTGCCACTGTAATATGGGCTTGATACACATCTTATTAATTTGCTGCAAAATATATTATATTTTGACTCTGAAAGTTGTTTTTTATTCAAGTTACTCATTCGAAAACTTTAAACGTTTTACATAGTTTTGCAAATAATCGTGTTGTTACTTTACGGTATTAAGTATTAAGTACTTGGTACCCAAAAGACTTAATAACTTTACGTCTCTACTTAAGAGTTATATACAGAAGCGATTTGGCAACTCCTTAAATGGTATTAGGCTGATCAGTTATTTTAACGGAATATTCTCACTAATGTGTTATCGATAACCTCCCCAGGGATCTGGCCTTATTATATGGATACTGCCGGTGGAACTTAGAGCACATTCTACAGGATAGATAAGGTAAACTCCCGATCTGTTTAAAGTATGTCACCCTTTACAAAAAAAATTCGGTATGTTTTGTGAGTTCCGGCATTGTAAAAAGGATACAACGGTAGTTATATCTTTTTTCCTTAAGGGTTTCTAATATTTGATATTTGTTAAACTAATGGATTCATACACTTATATAATGAATTGCATTAGCTGGCAGTTGGCAGACATTACGATCTCTATCCGATACGAAGAAATTAACATGTAATTATTTCTCTATCTTCGATTTACGGTTATGGCTAATAAAATTTTGAACTGCGCACTAAAGTTATTCGTCGAAAATCGTTAATCTAAAACAAATACCATACTATACTTAGACTACTATTAATAACTACTATGTAACACTACACGATTTGTATTATGTCATTTCTCTAGCATCGCACGCGAATTTCATTAAAAAATTACTTAACGATATGTATAATATAACTGCATCGTTATTACAAATTTGCATTCGATTAAGGAGGGTCCATTCCAGCAATTACGATTAATGCGAATATTTGCAACACTGTTAATTTAGTATATGGTAATAAAAATTTATGTGAACTCATTAAGATCCATTTCTATAAAGGTCGCACGGATAACATGGCTCAATACATGACAGATAAAGAGAGGGAGAGAGTGGGAGGAAAGAATCAATATTTATAGCCATATTTTGTAATAATTATAGCTTTGAGCCGGTCTGGCGCTTAAACAAAAGGTTAAATGCAATATTTGTAAACAACTGAGGTAATACAAAAACAAAATTTAAACTGGAATTAAAGGAAATGACAGTTAAGTTTAGACAGTTTTTACATAAGAATTTTTCTATTTCATATTTGAAATATGTTTAACAACATTATTTTAGATTTTTGTATATATTTTTGTATGAAAAAATAGAAAAATATTTTGTAGATCCAAAAAATATGAATTAAAAAACAGTTGTTTCTATCCCGTTGTATTCTTCTAGCCTTTTTACACAAAAAAAAGGCTGAAGATGCGGAATGCTAAAAAGTGGTTTAACACTGCAGTTTCGCATATTGTCAGCTGTTGTATAGCTCACACATTTTTCCATTTGCCTTGTAAAACTGCAATATTTTCCTGCCACAAACCTTTTAACATTGTTACGAGGGCAGTATTCCACGAAGCGCGAATAGTTTTAACTAATTGGAATAACCATTTATTAATATTTTGGCAAAAATTTAAATTTTTTGTCCGTCCATGTTGTTTGGAATTTTTACGATAAATGTAAACAAACAACAAAAATGGTAATTGCCGCATCAACATTACTGAGAAAAATCGCTTAAATTCCAATTTTCAGAGTACAACTCAGTGTATTTTTCCGCATCTTTCATGGATGCGAAAATATGTTAACATCTTTCCAACAACAAAATACATGTAAAAATTTTAGCATTTTGGCCGCATCCATCAAAGAAGCGGATTAACGCGAAAATATGTTAAATGCGTTCCGGTGTAAAAAGGCTATTCAATTCATCAATTGAGTACCCACCACTTTTTTGGTGTCCCTAAAATGGTTCTGACAAAATCCAGAAAAGTCGTTCAGATCTTAATTTTAAATATCTCAAAACAAAATGATATTTTGCGAATATCAACACATGTACCTGCAAAAATAATTTTATTTCGTTATTATGCTCAGTGAAGACCCAATTTTCGATATCAAAATCAAGTTATTTACGGCCAAATCCCGATCAGATTATAAAACCTCATCAGTGTAGACATGTTATTTTTCTTCATTCTCATTAGTAGAGATGTTTCTATTTTGGTCGACTTTCCTGGTTTTAGAAAAAAATATTCGAGATATAGGCTGTGTTTTGTTGGTATCCTATATAGGAGACTGGTATAGGATACCAACAAAACGCTTCGCCGTTAACAAAAAGAAATTACTTGGCAGCACAGTAATTTATGTCAAATAATTGTTTGTTTTGTTTTCATTCATTCGTAAATATTGTATTAATTGTATTTTCGATATTTTTGTTGATTTTCGAAAAATTTTCTAACATTTGTATAAAAATGATTCACATGACCCTTATTAGGATCTAATGTTCCTCAGGAACCTTAAGCCACAAATTGGAACTTTTTCCTAGGGTTTAAATAACAAATTAGGTGTAAAATAACATTTTATTGAAAAAGTATCATTCAAATGGAAATTATTTTATTTGACATTCTCTTTCCTTTTCTATTTTTTGTTTACCCCTGCAATAAAAAATTTGGTCACATTTTTATTTAACTACTATTTTGAACAACTTATCCCCGGTAAGCTTAGCATGTAAATTTATCACCGTTAGCGTATATGGGATAGCATTTGTATGGCTAAGCGCGTATAATTTACCAACAAAACGCAACCATAGTTTCATAAAACAGCTGATGTCCTATTTGTGAACGATGACAACCAGATTCTAGTTTAAACCACGGTCTTAAGGAGCGTTCAGGTACACGGATCTGTCGACATATTTGTTTGTGGGTATTGTTATCGATAATTTGATAAGACTTTCGGGTTGTTCACACCAAGGAGAATGAGCTAAAAAGTCACAAACTGTCAAATTGGAACAGGAAAGAGATATACCAGAATATTTCCTTAAAATTATGCTATACGCGAAACGCCGTTAGCGCTACCCGGAAAACCTAGCGGAGGTAGAGCGCACAGCTTTTTCGATGGATTTATCTGCCAAAAGTGTCATCGAAAAGTGATTTCTTTAGTTGCACCCTTAAAAAAATCTGTATGTCTGAAGGCACCTTAAGAAATATTTAAATCTTTTCCACATGGCTGAATATTTCCCAAAGTATTCCATAGAGTTCCATTCAAGATGTATCCACTATAAGGAGGTGGCATCATTACAACAACAGCACAACAACTGCAACAAATTCATGTTTTCGAGTTATAAGCTGTCAAAATTTCGGCAGCAAATATATGCATTTGACAGCTTATGACACACTAAAAAAATATATGCTCAAATCAGCTGACATGTTAACACCACCTTACACGGGGTCTCCACCTGAAATAATGTTTGGCATAATATCTGAGAAAACGTCGACAGAATGAGAGAAGACATTTCTTCTTGTTCATCTAAATCTTAAACAAGGGGAACACGTAGTTATGTTAATCTTATAACAATTCATTTTTGACTGACTCTCGTACAGTAAACTTGTGTTGTTCGATGGAGGTTTTTATTGTGTGCGTGGTTTGTCTTTTTGTTTTTTTATATTCTTTTGTAAACAAATGCAGAAAAATAATTAAATTGGTATTTTGGCTGTATTTTTATTTCACAATTGTACACTTTTCACAAGAATTACATTTTCCATGATGGCGTCTGTTTATTGTTATGATTGTGTGTGCTGTTTTTGACAGCCCATATTATAACATAGTTGTTACGACAATTGTCGTAACAACTGTGTCTTGACATTTATTCAAATACAAACGCTAACACTATTTGAGAGTCCACACGTAACATAATACTCTCTGCGATTGAATTTGACGTTCGCTGATACAAAAACCTTATATCTTATCTCTGGTGTAGACCCCATGTTATAATTGATACATCTTGGTTCCATTCAACAAGAATTCACATCAGGGCTACTAGAAAATACCTTACTATGTTCTGCAAATTAAACAAAATTTGTATGCATTACTTAAACGCGTTTAAACCGTCAATAAAATTTTGGGTAAAAACCGCTGTCGGCTGATGAAAATGTCAAAACACTTGCCAGACATATATTTGAGAAAATATTTTTGTGACAAACTCGCCTTAATATGTTAGTTATTCTCAATTTATCCAAAAACACCCTACACCCACTTAAAATGTTTACCATTTTATTTTACAATCCCCCAAAAACCTTCTTATAATATGGTACCTCTCTCAATTCATTAAGTGCTGCCATTTTTCCCCTCAGTGGCAACATGGTTCGTTTGACAGCAGCAGATATACCAACCCACTCTGTTTTCGCGCTTTATCGACCATTCACAATTGCGGCGTGTTCGTTTCCCCATAATAAGGAGTTCTTTGTTGTTCCATAATTCTGATGGAAGAAAAATTAAACGGAATTTCTGCCCCAAAAACACTTAAAATATAAACAAATTCGACTGAAATAAACGCTACGCCAATAGTAATTACATAAAAACGGAAAATACAGTGTAAATACTACAGAATAGCCAAGAAAAAAGTAGTAAGAAATTAATAAAAAACACAAGTGTAACCCGAATCAACGTCACGAAACCAAATGGTCACTGAGTGAAACGAAAAGAAAGTGAGTGCTTAAAGGAAAAAAATACCATAAATTATTAAAAAAAAATATTTCCCAACTAAAGCCAACATAGTTTGGCCAATTTCTGCTCGATGAATTAATGGAATTCCTGCATTTTGTGGCATTTGCAAATGTTTAGTGGCCAATCGTTGGTCTACCTACCGAGCGTCGTAGTATCGTGTGTAGTGTAGTTAAAATTGGAGCAAGGTTCCCCTTCTCGATGACGTTAAGGTTTTGTGTGTGTGTTTGTTGTTTTGTTGTTCGATTATGAAGCAAAAATAAATAAAAAAAAAACAGCTTGGCATGCATATGCATGTAAATTTTCCGAAACGAACGAGTCGTCCAAAGTGAACAAATTTTCGTGTATTTCGTGTATATTTTGTACAAACATATACAATTCACATGCCTCGTATAGAATTCCCTGTGAATTTCGAGTACCACAACTGAACTGACTGGGCTTGTTTTGTTCTTCTTCCTCTTTCTTTCAGCAGAATTAGAACTCTGCTCGGCGCCGTTCAGCTCTCCCACTTTTTGTGTGGCCACAATTGCAACAACAAGGAGGAGATTGACTGACTGACTGTTCGACGACTATTATGTCAACAGCGACGACGAAGAAGACGTCAACTCTTTACACTCCGGGTGGGATTTTGTGCAATGCCATAATAAAGTAAAATAAACAAAATAAACGGCCAACAACAAAAGCAAATACAATATATAATATAAAATTAAACCCAAACTAAACAACAAAATAATTGTATACAAGCGGCTTGTATAAAACTTTGGAAAAGCAAAGCGGCAGCGCATCGCAGCCAAGTCGTTTCAACTCGTTGACGATCGTTTAACACCTTGTCTGCTGTTCGTCGGTATACCTTCAACATAACCAACAAAAACAAGTGCCTCCCAAATGTCCGGGAACAGATGAATGTGTGTAGCTCGCCAGTAAAGATCGAAACCAGGAGGTTACAGGTAATTATGCAAGTTTTAAGAAAATATAACATTAGGGTGATAATTATTTTTTTAAGAGATTTATATATGAAATATTTACTGAGAGGTAAAGTAGGAGAGAGGTTTCTAAAAAAAAAGGGGTTCAGGATGTGTTGGTTTTGGGGTTTTGCTAAAGAATGAAGCCCAGACAAAAGTTCGGTAGACAACATATGTTTATAAATAGACTCACTCTGCGATAACTTTTTAGTTTAATTAGTTTATTTACAATATCTTGGCACTTATTTTATGTTCAAAAACACTGTGAAATTTTTTTACTAATATTTTTGCAACTGTTTTTGAATTCAATAAATGAGAGCGAAGAGCAACATTCTAAACTAATTGCCTCCATCCTTTAATAGTACCGCAGGGTACAAAGCTGTATGAGAAAGGCTTTGACGTGCTTCTGCCTCGTCAAGGGCGGTGGAATTAATAAGATTTGCAGTGATTACAAAAGCCGGCTCTTCCGGGCTTCTAAGCAAACTTGCCGGCTTAAACTAGGTTCGGGTTGTATATCATAATTTCACAAGAGATTCTTTGGATTCATACTGAACTGTAGTTTCTAATTAAGTGCAACAATTGCATTTAATTAATTACATATAAAATCTTGTATACAATACCTAAAAATTTTTCCATTCATTTATCTCTGGACTGCCGAAAAGATTGAGCAAATGGAGCTCCTTCTAACTTTAATATATTGTAAGATTCTTGTTTAAGGCCTATACAATTGGATATTTTTCCACAGACATTGCCATTTGAAAATTCTTTAATATATTTTATATTTTTTTTGTAAATTTTGTAAGAACGGGACTTGATGTTTAGAACACTAGAATATCATGTCGAGGATGATGGGTTCGAACACGGCCCATCTGACTTTATGAATTAGTCTGATGTAAAGCTTTTCAAACACCGGTATCTTGTACACAACAATCGTTTCACTGAATGTTGATAGCTTTTGCGTTTAAATTTCATAGTTGGTAAAGGAAATTTGTTTTTTAAATTTGGAATTATTTTTTTCCCCCAACTTCCTTTTCAACATACAATTTGGGCTTAGCGTTGTATACAGGAGCTTAAACTATATGATCCCTTTTGTTAACGTATATTTAAGGGCCTGAAATACACCTGCCGCATGCCAGAACTTGTAGCTAACTCTTTTCTTGGAATGTTTTCCTTCTTTAGTGTTCAGAAGACCTATGCTTGGCTAAGGAAGACTGCTTTTAGGCCGATAAATGGATTATCTACTCCTTTTTTATAGGCAATAATCTTAAATCCCTCTCTGAATCCAAAACTTGTAATACCATACGAACATCTTTGTGGTATACTTTGTTTATGTTAACAAATAAAGGATTTCTTTATCAGGGATCTGAAACTTTCCTTCACTGTACAAATCATTGTTCAAATCGTAAAGAAAGTCTCATATGAAACAACTTCTAACTGCATTCTAAAATCTGTATTTCACGATTTCCGAAAAAACTTTTGGCAATTTAACGAATTTTGTACTATTTGCATTTATCAAAAATTTGTTCTCCCACCTGCAAACCGTAGCCTTTCAATGCAGTAAGCTCTCTTATTAATGGCTTCTGACTTGGCATTATTTTATAACTTTATTTACCTTAGGGTATGTGGTTGACTCTTCAAAAATAACAAATTTCAATCTTTGTTAGGACGTTGTAGATAAACACAGTATATCCGTTTTTTATGTCATATCCAATTACTACTAGCAAAAATAATCACCAAAACCCAAACTTTTCTTTCTTTACAGTTTTAAACCAAATTCCTCCCGGTGCAAAGCCATGGAAAAGGCCAAAGCTTATATAAAAAATGAGCTTAAAAGCAGCCAACAACAATTGGAACATAATCGGCCCTCCTCTGCCTCTTCGTCTCAGCAATATGCTCCTCAGCATCAGCAACATCAACTCTATCAACGACCCAGTACAGCGCCCCACATGGGCGGCTACAAACCACAATCGATGGAATTATCTATGTGTTATGTGTGTGGCGGCCATGGTGGCTATGAGCCACTTAGGGTTAGACCCAACTATGAAAGACCCCTGGAATCGTATTTTCCCTTTTTGGAACGCCATGAACCACCCACAGGTGTCGCCCCGGTATCAAGTCAACAAATGTATGTTATGGCCTGTCATCTATGCTATCGATCTCTGAATGAACAATGGGATGCCTATGAAAGGGAGAAGAAACCTCACATTCAACGAATCTACCACATGAAACGGGTGGACAATAAACCATATATTGGGGCTGATATAGCCACACAGGGGGAGTACGCGGCCCAAATGTTGGGACTAAGTGCAGAGCATTTAGCCCAGTCGAGCTTAGCTAATGATAACCAACAACAACAACAACAACAACAACAGCAACATCTACATCAGTCGTCGCCGCAAATGCCTTATGGCTATCCCCGTAGCAACAGGGAAGCTACGCAATATCGCAATGATCAAGTCTACAACACAAATCCTTCGCCCATGTACCAACCAAATTTACAACAGGGATCCATATCCAGAAATTCGTCACCCTCACCCGCACCTAATATGCCGCAGGATTACTATACAAGGAGTTCCCCGTTGCCGCCCTCTAGAAATCCCAATGAAAGATCGCAATCTCTGAGTAGGCCTCAATCCCGAGAAGGTGGTTTGCCTCTAACCTCTCCCTCATCCAGACCCTCGAGTGTCCAGGGCAATGCATACGAAAATTTGAACATAAAGCCTTCATCGTATGCTCATCATAAACTTAAATTAGGTCAACTGCCATATTCGAACTCGGTATTACATAACTCATATACAGGGCCACAACTTCATGCTGTGCCTCCATCACACTATGCTACTATGGCCCACATGAGTCTGGATCCATCACAGCACAATTACCAAATGACAAGACCTCCACCATCAGCCATGTCACCATCCGATCCGTCGGCATTACATAGGCAGATGTCCACCACACCACAGGCTTGTCCACCCAGTCCATATAGCACCGATTATGCACATCAGCGAGAAACGGAAGATGTTCTCGATTTGCGCAACACCCGACCATCCTCAATACCGCCTGTTAATATGCCGCCATCTTCAACGTCTGCACCATCGGTACCATCCACTTCTCATCTGACGAATAACGTAGGCGGCGTGGGTAGCGGAGGCAACCCCGTTGAAGTGGGCATACTCGATTTATCTATGCCCGATAAGAATTCCACCACCGAAGTGTGTTATGCTTGCGGTGAGGAACAAAGACGTGGAAGTCTAATAGAAATTAGTACACTAAAGTCCAAAGATGACAAAGTCGACTGGCCATATTTTCCTATATTCTACGATATGCATCCTCGTCCAGCTAGATCACGTCCAATGGATCCGCGTGGTATGATACAAGCCTGTCATTTGTGCTATGAGCATTTGATGAAACAATGGCATCACTATAAGGTGAGTTTATAAAATTGTAGTTTTAATTTCTAAAATATGAATTTATGAATATAAATGGGAGTATAATGACTTTATATAGTTTATTTTTTGTTAAAGACATTACTAATTGTTGGTATAATTATTGAAAATTATATGTAAAGTAATTGCTGTTATACAAAATAAGTTGTATTATTACAAAGGCAGATTTTATTATGGGTAAGAAATTTAAAAGAAAAAAATAAATATTTTAGATTTATATAATTGGGATTATGATCAAAAGGGCATATACTTGATCATCTTAATCATAATATCGACAAAATCTGACAAAAAATTGTTACTTGTACTTTCTGCTGTTCAGATGAAACCGCAGAAAATGGTATATATATAAACACCTATTTAATTTTCTGAGAAAAATATTCTTTAACTTGGAAAATATATACAGTGGTGTGCGATGAAATAGAGTCGTAGCTAACCAAAATTGTCTAAGCAAGAAAAATTCACAAAAAAATATATTTTTATGTAACGTTTAGTTATTTTTATTAAATTTTAATACTAATCTAACGAAATCAAATATCAGTGTGGAAGTTCAAAACTTAAAATGGCACGAACAAATAAAAATATCTCAAATTCCCAGGTTTTGGCTGTGAACAAAAATAGAGTCAAAGAATTTATCGACCTAAAAGTTAATAAATTAGTGACTTAAATTAAAAAAATGGTTAAGTTATATCTTTCTTTACCTCAGTACTTAGTAGAACAGCCATTACTTTTAATTACTTCGGCGGAACGATTTGGCATTAAATCCCCTAACTTTTGACAAGTCTGTATTGGAATATTCTACCACGGAACTTCAATCATTGCCCATAGTTCATTCTTATTGTATGTATTTTTTCCTCTAAGAGCCACTTGTAACTCCCGCCACAAATTCTTAATAGGATTTAAATCTGGCGATTGTGCAGGCCATCTTAAAACTCTAACTTTGTTATTTCGAAAATGAATTTAACATTTTCCATGTGTGATTCGGGTCGTTGTCTTGCTGATACAGCCATCGAAGTGGCATTTCCCATTCAGCATAAGGCATTATGATGTAATTCAGAACAATTGTGTAAACTTTAGCGTCTATTTTACCATAAACGAAACGTAAAAAGAAGAGATTAATTCCCCAAAGAACTTGCGGATTGGCCAGTAATCCAGTGGCGGCATATTTTGTGGTCATATGAAACGAAAGTGAATTTTTTTTTAACTCTCATCGCTGCGAGCTTCCTTTACAAAGACCACCCAACACCGATTATCGTCCCAATAAGCGAATATCGTCCCCAACACACCATCATGACCATAAAACATGGTGGTGAAAACATACTGATATGGGGTTGTTTTCGTACTATAGTACTGGGCCCGTATTTCGGTCTGAGGGTAAAATGTTCGCTACATTTTACACAAATATTTTAAATGGCTTCATGATGCCTTAGTCTGAATGGCAAATAACACGTCGATGGGTGTTTCAGCAAGACAACGACTGGAAACACACATGGAGTTGTCTAAAATGAATTTAGAAAACAACAAAATTTAATTATTAAGATGGCCTGCACAATCACAGGACCTAAATTCTGATGAGAATTTGTAGCGGGAGGTAAAAATGGCTCTTAAAGGAAATAATCCTTCTAATTAGGAATGAACAATGGACATTTATTGAAGCTGCGTGGAAGAATATTCCAATACAGACTTGTCAAAAGTTAGGGGATTCAGTGCCAAAGCTTTACACAACAGCAATTAAAAGTTATGGCTTTTCTACAAACTACTGAGGTAAAGTAAGATAAAACAAACATTTTTGTAATTTAAGTTACTTATTTATTTACATTAAGGTCGATAAATTATTTGACTCTATTTTTGTTCACAGCAAAAACCTGGGAATTTGAAATATTTTTATTTGTTTGTGCCATTTTATGTATTGAACTACCACACCGATATTCGAATTTGTCAGATTAATATTGAAATTTAATAAAAATAACTAAAAGTTCCATAAAAAAATATTTTTTTTGTGTATTTTTCTTGCTTTGACAATTTTGGTTAGGTGCGACTCTATTTCATCACACACCACGGTATATTGCGAACCACTTTTAAATGTTTTTGCATTATGTTAGAAAATTATATCATTTTGCTATAACTTTATACATCAGAAATAGGTTTTACTATATAAAACTCAACATCTGTTAACCTCCTTTCTACATTTTAAACTATGATTCAAAAAAATTTGCCAAGCGTAACAATATTTTTTTTGGCAATTTAAACGGTCACAATTTATTTTCCCCTTCTTATCTGTTGAAATATCTGTGCTATATTTAAATTACACGACTTCGTATAAAATGTGTTAAGTGATATTCAACATTGCAATATGCTAAAAATTATGTTTTGTTTAATCTAGCTGTGAGGATGATAGCTTTATCAAATTTGTGTGCCAGTGAACCATTTAAGAAAGTTCATTGCTCGAATTCCAATGCCCTTAAACGAGACCAACAATTATGTTGAAAATTAAATACAGAATTTTTATATACATATAAAACGTGCCCAGTAATGAAGTGAAAACCTTGAAGAAATATATACATTGCAGTTGTCACATAAGGTTATACACTTTAGAAGATGTTGTCGGAACTATTGAACTTTCAGATCCATAAGAAATAATAATAATAAAGTCGCCAAAAATTTGATAACACTTAACAATTTGAAATTATTTGAGGAATAGTATTTTTGCATTAAATAAATACTTTACACTTTGAACTTTATTATTCATATCCAAACTTTTTGTGATTGAAAATATCTTTGAAGCTAATTCTATTATCATAACTTTTTCTTCGACACATATTGTTCGAGATAAAACTCAAACCCGGCATCTTTGGCTCACTGATATGTGTAAGTTCAAAGTGGGGGGTCAAAAATACCACCTTTTTGCCCATTCTTATGAAGAATCGGGATTTTAGGTACAGTAGTTATATAGTACAATTTTACGTATAATACTACCAGAAACATTTATTTGGGGGTCTCTTATGCCCTTTTTACGAAAAAGGGTTTAAAAGCATCCCAAAAACAGGGGTATAGAAGGTTAAAATGTTTACTAAAAGTCCCTGAATATTCCATAGTGTAAAATACAACTTAGATGGCAAAAATAAGTCAAAACTGTCTGTAAATGTCTTTTATATCTACGTAAATCAAAATATATATAAAGTCATATATGTGCACATAATAGAAAAAGTTTGCGTACATACATTTATTTAAAGTAAGAATGATTATTTGGCCAAAAAATAGTATAAATCTTTAAATTGATGCTGTCTTAATACAAGAATCAAATATTTAAAAATGGTTTAGAAGCAAACAAAGTGATTAAAAACACTCCTATTTATAGATGAATATGTCCCATAATTAACAAAGAAAAAGTCTGCGTACAAAAATTAAATAGCGGTACCAACGGGTCTTATTTAACTTTAAACTTAAAATTTGTACTATTTTCAAATGTATTCCATTGTCAAACTGACCAAACAACAATTTCAACAAATTAATTGCGATGACTGCGATCGGAAAATCATTAAAAAAGGAAGCTTATTAACCCACTTGGCGCCACCGTCATTTTAAAAGAAAGTTTGAAAGTTTTTTATTATATTATTATTGTTTATGCTTTGTTATGTAGCTTCACAGCTTGAAAACGTTAGTTAATGATTGCAGTTCCGCGCAAATTAATTGCTAATTGAGAGCTCGGCGAAAAGTTTTTTCCTTAATAGAGCGCAATGGAAAAAAACATGTAAATAAGTCATTTACATCTATTTAATTTATGTTTTTTGTTTAAAAATTAATAAGAGTAACAATTTAGTTAAACAACAAATAAATAGAAAATGTGTGTAATGCTGTATTGCAGCGCAAAGTGCACTATCAAATCAGTGGCAATATATTCTACCTACTTTTAAAATTTTATTACATATTATTTATGTGCTTTTGTAGTTAGTCACACCGAATGGCATTGAAGTTGATCGAGGTTTTGGAAGTGCTTGAAAAATGTTGTGATAATGAGGTTTTTGACATAATTTATATCGCACCCCCGACAATGCTAACTGTAATATAACAGATGAAGAACTCTATTAGACCTCTATTAGAGGAAAAATTTGGTATTTTCCACCCATTACTTATTGCATAGACATGGCTGAATCAAATAGTTGGTTACTATATCGTTCGTATGGCGGAAATTTTGGCCATTTAGCTTTCAGAAGAATGGTTAAAAACGGATTACTAGAATCATTTAAAAGATCAGAAAAGAAGGGTGGAAGCAAGTCCAGCGCCAACCTTCATATGTACTCGCGATTTGATAACCAATGGCACCTAATTGAATACAAGCAAAAGCAAACTCGTTGCACACATTGCCATAAGAAGACCAACAACTTGCAACAAATGTAATGTCACTTTGCATCCAAAGAAGTACTTCTTGGCGTATCACATTCCAACTTAAAGTAGTGCATAATACAAAATGTTTCGAAACCAATAAATATTTAAAATTTGAAATAAAAGTTTGTTTTCAACAAAAAAAAGTTGCATCGCTATCTGGGTTAAGACCGAAAAAGACCATATTAATAAGCCACCAGAGTTCTGGAAAAAAGTTTATTATCTGATGCGAGCAAATTTTTTATATTTGGAATAAAAGGCTTACTAAAGCTCTTAATAAAGAAAAATTATCAGGCACGGTTAAGCATGGAGGATGTGGAATTATGTTGTGGCAGTGTATGGCAGCTAATGGAGTAGGAAAAATGCAGTTCATTGGGTCAACTATGAACAAACGTGGTTACCTTGAAATTTGGAAGTTAACTTTAAACAGAGTGCAGTAAAATTGGGACCTCGGGACCACTATTAATTTCGCAAAGATAACGACCCGAAGCATACATTGTGAATCTCGGGTTGCTATATAACGTTCCACACCAGTTATTGATTGCTGCCGTATCTCTATTTCCCAAAAATCCCACAGCGCTCAATGGGGTTGAGATCAGGGGACTGTGGCAGCAATCAATAACTGGTGTGGAACGTTATATAGCAACGGGAGATTCACCTGTGGTACACCTCCACAGTACCCTGATCTCAACCCCATTGAGCGCTGTGGAATATTTGGGAAACGTTATATAGCAACCGGAGATTCACCTGTGGTACACCTCCACAGTACCTGATCTCAACCCCCTTGAGCGCTGTGGAATATTTGGGAAATAGAGATACGGTAGCAATCAATTTTATCAAAAAGTATGCTGAAAAAAGTAATGCAACAGGAATGGGGAAAAATAACATCAGAAGAAACCTCAAAACTTATGTAATCCATGCCAAAAAGATTAGCAGAGGTTCCCCAAAAAAAGGCCATCATACTAGCTACTTAAATTAAAAAAAAATATGCAGACCACTTCGGACCGGCCGAGGCATAGTGGTTAGAACACGCGACTACCATGCAGGAGATCCCGGGTCCGATTCCCGCCATCAGTCATCTACATTTTTCTTTCATTGCCGGCCCCCTCGATGTTGTCGACAGCAACGTCGCAGTATAAATGTCGAATCAATCGGCATGTCTAGTAAAAGCTTCTCAAACAGTGACGTTCGCATTTGTCGATAAACAAGTGGGTGTCGTTAGTTGTGCATATAAAAATAGATAGCGTGTTAATTTACAACAACGGAAATTAAGTTTTTAAGTTATGCATACCACTACATCCCTATAAAGAATATACTTCTTGTACGCAGACTTTATCTTACGTCTTTTAACTTTTAAACTTCGTTTTTGATTTGTTGCGGTTTTATTCATTTGTTTTCTTCTTCAAGTTTTTTTGCACTAGAAAAAACTGAACTTTACTTTTTAAATAAAAACTGAATTCATAATCTGAAAACGTGTTTTTGTATATTGTTTTTGTATTTTTCTTTGGTTTTTCTACTTGTACGCAGACTTTTTCTAGTGAGTGTATGTCTCTGCAGAACTACATAATGAGATTTTTTAATTGAGTGATCGAAAAATAATGCTTTTGACAGCAAAAGCTGCCACTGTGTGACATCTTGACAAGCGTGTCGTGTAATGTTCTGCATTTTTATCCTTTAATTCCTCAAGAGACTTAAGGTATACCCAATGAAAAATATCTATTAAGGTGTTCTCAGTTTGGACTACGAGATGGCCTGTTAATATCGCCCCTGTACCTTAAATATTGGCGTTCTTTGAGTTTACCAAAAGTTCTGAAGTGCTAGAGCATAATGGACTTCAGATTCTAAGTCTGGACTACCATCCTTTAGCAGGAATTTATTTTAGGTTGTGTCGCATTCCTTAATTTTTAACATTGTGTAAAACTTTATTTACATTCTTAAGGATCTTACTAAAAATCATTGTTTTCTAATGACATTTCCTCTTTATCTACATGTACATATGTATATTTTGACAGTTTATACAAATTGAAAATTAATCCAATTGCACATTATTGTGTCGTTATCTCTCACTCTCGAATCTTTCGAGTGTTGTTACGTACATAATATATATGTATATTGTGTATTTGTATGTACATATTTATTAGGTCATAATTAAACTGTGCAAAATCCCAGTTATCGCACTTTAGTAGTTGCAACCCCGCCTGGTGCTTGCTGCTCGTGTATAATAATAATTTTCCGTTAATATTCCAAAAATAAAACAAAACTTGATATGAGAAATAATATAATAGAATAGTAAAAAAAGAAAAATATAAATAAACACGCGCCGTTGGCTGATGGAGGCATCATTATTGACGCTGTTTGACTACCACCGTCAATTTGGATGGGTTTAAATCGTGGCCAGCAGCGGAGTAGCTAAGGCCATGGCTAAGGCCATGGCTTAGGCAAGAAAATCTGCAATAGAATATATAAATAAATACTTATAAAAGTGTAAACTTGGATATCTACAGCTATTAGTATGCAAATAGTTTTGGTTTCCACCTCCTTTTAAGGAATGAAGGATTAAAATGTGGGGCGAAAGGCACACATATTTAGATAATGTCCTTCATCCACCGACAACCCGGAAAATTCCCCTTTATTTTTCTTATTATTAATTTAAAAAATTGGGCTTACTACTTTTCTTTACAAGCCGTGCAAATTTCAAGATATGTTCTCAATGGTTTAAAAAAAATTGACTTTTAAAAATACAATTATCACAATATACATACTAACGAACAAGTCGTATTTTTATGGGTCCAAAGATCACAAGCATTAACATTCAATTTTAATAACTATTTGTTGTATTAAAGTGTCTCTTTTAGGAAATTGTAAAAAAATAATCTATTAAATGTTTGAAAATAAAAAAAATTAGTATGTCACTCATTTTAATAAACAAATTGTGAGTTTTTAATTAAAAAAATATTAAAATCTGTTCATTATTTATTAAGTTTACCCGTGACAAACATTTTCATACAACCAATTTTAAAAATATTATAGATTCTCTTTATAGTGTATAAAAATCATAAACAGTAACATTCAAACGTAATAACTATTTGTCTCTCACTTGTCATACTATTAAGGAAGTGGGAGAAAAAAATTTATCTAAAGAATTTAAAATTAAAATTAAATTAAAAAAATATGAAGCACCTCTCAAATTTTAATAGCTAAATGGTGAGATTTTAAGAAAAGAATTATTGAAATCGGTTCATTATAAACAGAGATTACCCGTGACAAACTTTTTCATAAAACCAATTTTACAAATACAGTCGAAACTCTCTATAACGAACTCCTATATTACGAAGTTTTCTTTATTGCGAAGCAATTATAAGAACACTGTGTTTTGGGTCTATTTTGAGTGTATTATAATCTCCATATAACGAATTTCCCTATAGCGAATATTTCCTTATAACGAAGCATTTTTGCGACCGTAACTTCAAGATTGAAGCGTTTTCAATCTACATATAACGAATTTATTCAAATAATATTTCGTTATTATTTACATACATCTCTTAACAGATTCAGATGAATGCGAAAAAGAATCTGCCGATATTGTGAAACCGTTACCCACATATCGACAACTTTCTTCATCAGTTGAAGGTTTCCGTACCTTTTTGGGAAATGAAAACCAACGTACAAAATGCTGCGTTTACTTCTCTAAATGTATTAGAAAATTATATTGAAGAAGAAAAGAGGAAAAATGTACTTCAAACCAAAATAACTGACTACTACAAAAAAATAATGTTAAAAGGAACAAAATTGTTTTTTTTTTTCTTTATAGCGAAGTTAATATCCAGTCCCTTGGAATTCGTTATAGAGAGTTTCGACTGTATGTAGTAACGTATGTCTCTTAAAAATATCACTCAAATATATATTTTAACACCTAAGTATTATGTATGTAAATGTTAGTGAAATGATACAAATGTGGAAGGCCTTTCCCAACCCCATAATCCGCTCCAAAATTTATAAGCACTTCTTGGAAAATGTGTAAGGATGGTTGTTGGTTGAAACATGTCGCGTGTATTGTAGTAGGTTGTGGTGGCGGTTGTTTGATACACTCAATGTTGTTTGGTTGGTTGACTTCGTGATGGAATGGTGTCTTGTGGCAGTTTGTCGGTGCACAAGATGATGATGATGACTATAACGGTGGCAATGATGATGTTGCTTTTTTTATTGTCATGTCTAACGATTTTCTACCGCCTTTCGGTTGCGGACGGTTTAATTGTTTTGCTTTTGTTGGGTATCTAGAAAACGTGTCTCTGTGCTGTGTGTGTGTGTTTTTTTTTGCAGTTAAACATCGTAACAGATTTCAAACTTGGCATAACATTGGCATTTAATTTGGTCGCTGATGTTGTTCGTAGCCATACCTACATACATGTATTGTATATGTTGTTTGGTGTTTTTATGGATTTAAAGGGGTTTTGTGCGAATCACTAAGTATTTGACTGTCTACCTAACTACCAACCTACCTACCTACGAACCACCACATCCATTGTGATGTGTGTGTGTGTTTGTGAGTGAATATATGGGTTTATTTTATTTGCTCGTCGTTTGTTTGCGCATTTATTTGGATACATACAACACAACAGAGATAGATAGTCAAACAAACAGACAGACAGACTGCCAGTCAACACGACACGGACAGACTGTAAAATAATCGTATTGTGATGTTGTATGTTTGTTTGTTTGTTTCTCTTCACTTTTATTATTGTTATTTATGTTTAATTTTTCCACACATTTTGTTTTTAATAATTACGGTAAATGTTTTGTGAGCAGGGATGAGAAAATGTCACCAAAGTGTACTATAATAAGAGTGAACCTTAAGCACAAGGGCTCTTATTGAAGATACACTTAGGCGTGTTATTAAAACGTTACATTGTAAATCGGATAAATTAATGTCTTTAATAAAAAGATGTTCAAGTTTTAGAGCATAATAAGAATACTTAATTTAATAGTCGATTTTTTAGTTTTAATTTAAAAATCTGTTTAGAAATAACTTTTTACATACAACATACACAGTTTAATAGCAAATCATTCTTTACCGTTACGGCATGTAACTAGTTATCTTTTGACATAACGTATACGCTCTGAACTGTGAACATAACTCTATTGCGTATACGTAAGATATTTTTCTAAACCGAATAACAAATTTTAGTAACTGAAATTAGAAAAAACTTGTTCATTTGTTTTAATTTTTAAATATTTATTCCTAAATTTTTTTCTGTTGTTTTTCAGTCAATAAATATATGTTTGAAGTAAAAAAAAACAAATTAAATTTTTAAAGCAATTATTAAATTAATAATTAATTATTAAAATTAAATATAACTTTTTAAAATAATTCAAATAAATAAATTAATTTGGTTTAAATAAATTAATTATTAATAAGTGTTCATCGTTCGGTTCAAGATTTATTCTATTATTGCTAATATAATTTGTTTTACAAGAGTTGTGTGAAATGGATTATGTTGACAGCTGGCAGGGCAGATAGCTATTTCAATGGTTGCCAAATAGGCCTGCCAGATTTAAAACTGCAAAATTCTTGACATTCACCAAGAAATATCTTGATTGTGAAATAAAATCTTGGCAAATATAAACACTCATACGTTAAACGTAGTAAATATTTCAGTTTCATTTAGTTTTTTTTTAAATATAATTTTTATATAAAAAGTATACAAAACATTATACAAACCAAGTACAAATATTTCATTCAGATAAACTGACTGATTAATACCCTTAGCATATGTATGATATTATTTAAGTCTCGAGTTATTGAAACTAAACAATTTTACATGAAATTATTGATGTATTAAAATTTTCTAGTTTCTGGAGCATAAACGGTTGGAGATAGGACTCTCGGACTCTCTATGGTCAGACTTTTACTGACACGTAGTAACGCCGTTGAAAGGGTTACAGTGCAAAAAGTGTATTTCACGCACAAAAATCTCTAAAGAATTCATAATTTCTAATGGGTTGGATGAAACACTCAGTTTCTTAAGCTTTACCTATTAATGCAAAATATTGAAAGTACAATTTTTCACGGTTTTTTTTTAAACTGACCAAATTTAATCATCCTCCAGTTGTCCGTTTGGATGTTATGGAAGAATATAAATTTTCCAAAAATAGGTAATTTTGTATAGGAGAAATCAGTTGGGGTCGGCCGTATTCATTCCGAGGTCAAAATTGTATTACATATTGGAATTCAGTGTACTAACAAAATTGTGGTGCCGTGACATAACCCCACACGAACATAATCCCCAAAACGGGGATTATGGCCGAATTTGTTGTTGTTTTTAGTATTTCAACATATGAAGAGAACAATTTGTAATATTGTTATTGTAGCGAGGGACGAATGCGGTGGGGGGCATGCCCCCGGGTACCCAAAATGGTATGTATGTTAAACTATGAGTATGGGAGGTACCAAAGTGTAATTGGAATGAATGAGAAAAATTACGATTTAACATTACTTCGCTAATCTGACATTGTCTCTCTACGGCTTTCGACAGCCATTTGGATTTTCTCTATAAAAACAAGACGTCGGCGATATAAAGCCGATATTAAGCTTCTGCTTCAAATTCGATGATTAATGTTGTCAAATTATTAGTATTCAATAAAGTGGTCAAATATAAGTGTTGATAGCTTTTCG
Organism: Muscina levida; assembly: GCA_964034835.1. Lineage (NCBI taxonomy): Eukaryota > Metazoa > Arthropoda > Insecta > Diptera > Muscidae > Muscina > Muscina levida. Next base: position 86,588,801 of record OZ035884.1, read on the forward strand.
AACAAATAACTAATAGAAAACTTTTCGCAATAATATTTAATGAACATTTGATTTGTACAAAATTTACATTTTGAAAAAATGTGTACGTTATTTTTTGGTTGGTTTGTAAAAATCTTGACAAAACTTATTTTTCTTGATTCTTGACGAGCATTAAAAATTCTTGTAAATCAAGAAAAATCAAGACCGTCTGGCAACCCTATTGCCAAACCATCTTCATCAGTACCCGTTTGCTGTGACTTCTCCTCTCATTATCACAACCTTAAGTGTTAAAAGCTTCAAGAAATCAATGTGAAGCTCACACCGGTGCGAAAATGGTATCAACGAAGACCGCACGTCAACATAATCCACACAAGCTCTTGTCTATGCTTTATCCATCGGACAAAATTGCATAGAATTGTTTTTGGCAACAAACGCCAACAAATTCTATTAGCAATAATAGAATAGATCTTGAACCGAACGATGAACACACATTTATTTTTAACACATATAGATCAACAATACAAAACAAGAGCATAAATTAATTATTTCAATTTGCAATAACTAATAATAAAAAAATAATTTATTTCTTATTTAATTAAGAATTAAATAATAAAATTATTAATAACGAAATAAAGTATACACTTCAAAATGAGTTAATTAAGTTATTATATAATGTTTCAAAAAGTTAATTTAATGAATTTTATTAAATTAATTTAAATAATTCAAAGTATTTGGTTAAAATTTGTTTAATTAATTTAATTTAAAGTTTCGTTTAAATTAATTAAATAATTAAATCGATTTATTAATTTATTAACTGAAATAATTATTTTATTTTGTAATTAATTATTAAATTTTTAACCATTGACTATTTTTACTTAATTGCCTTAATAATAATTGATTTAATTTATAACAAATAATTTAGTAAATTCAATTAATCATTTAATTTCTTTTTAATTCTTTACATTTTTAAATAATTAAGTAGAGGTTTAATATTTTTTAATGAATTATTCAATAATTTTAATTTATTAATTGAATAATTAATCATTTAATTTCTTAACTATTTATTTAAAATTATTATGTACTCATTTAATTTTTTAGCTTTTTAATAATAAACTATTTAAATAATTGATTGAAACCATTACAATATTTTACTTTACAAGTTTTGAATAATTAAAATATTTTAAAAAAAATTTATTAAATAATTATTTTAAAAAAATTAAGTAATACAAATTTATAAAGTATTTAATTGAGAAATTAAGTAATTAAGTTTTATAAATTCATTTGTTATCAATTTTAATAAAATGCTTTAATAATAATTGATTAAATTTATGCTTAATAAATTTTTAAATTTAATTAATTTTTTATTTCGTAATTAAATATTTACATTTTTAATTAATTAAGTAAATGTTTGATATGTTTTTAAATAAATTAATAAACTTGTTTTTGTTTAAGTAATTTAATTCATTAATTTAATAATTAATTTTTTAATTAACTTTACTTACTATATTAACTATTAAAATTTAAATAATTAAAATACTAATAAATTATTATTATTAATTATTAACAAATTTGTTGAATTAAGTAAAACAATAGTTAATTGATAAATTAACTAATTAATAATATTTTTAAGTTTTATAAATTCATTTGTTAAAAAATTTTAATTAATTAATTGATTAATTAATTAATTTTTTTCTTAAAAAACAATTTATTAATGAAATAAATGAGTGAAATGAATTAAATTAATTAAATGAATGAAATGAATTATTTGAATTATAAATTAATTTATTTAAATATTAATTAATTAATTAATATATATATTTTTTTAATCATTTTTTTTGTGAAATTTTCAAAAATATATGTTTTAATAAACTAATTAATTGTCACAATGGGTCCATAAGGACCTAAGTGTTCTCCTCGAAGATGGAGATGCCCGCACACCAAACTAATTAATTTAATTAATAACATATAATAATTAATAATATGTAATTAATTAAATTAATTAATTTAATTAATAATATGTTAGTAATTAAATTATTATGAAATTTATTATTAAATAATTTCATTAATAATAATATTAATAATATATTATTGATTAAATTTATTAATAATAAATATTGTATAATTAATTAAATTACATATTATTAACAAATTAATTAATAATATATTATTAATTAATTAATAATTTATTATAAATTAATTTATTAATTAAATTAATTATTTTATTATATTTCAATATTTTAAAATTATTTCAGAAATTCAATGGTTAATTAAATTTATTAAATGATTATTTGTAAATATTAATAAGGCTCAATTATTGGTTAATTAATTATATTGATTAATAATAAAATTAAATAATGCAATTTTTATAATATTATTTAAGTTAATTAATTACATAAAAAATTATTTTTTTTAAGTTAATAGTTTATTGATTAATTAACTAATTAATAATATTTTTAAGTTTTATAAATTCATTTGTTAAAAAATTGTAATTAATTAATTGATTAATTAATTTATTTTTTTCTTAAAAAACAATTTATTAATGAAATTAATGAGTGAAATGAATTAAATTAATTAAATGAATGAAATGAATTGTTTGAATTATTAATTAATTTATTTAAATATTAATTAATTAATTAATATATATATTTTTTTAATAATTTTTTTTTGTGAAATTTTCAAAAATATATGTTTTAATAAACTAATTAATTGTCACAATGGGTCCATAAGGACCTAAGTCTTCTCCTCGAAGATGGAGATGCCTGCACACCAAACTAATTAATTTAATTAATAATATATAATAATTAATAATATTTAATTAATTCAATTAATTAATTTAATTAATAATATGTTAGTAATTAAATTATTATGAAATTTATTATTAAATAATTTCATTAATAATAATATTAATAATATATTATTGATTAAATTAATTAATAATAAATATTGTATAATTTAATAAATAACATATTTTTAATAAATTAATTAATAATATATTATTATTATTATATTATTATTAATTAATAATATATTATTAATTAATTAATAATTTATTATAAATTAATTTATTAATTAAATTAATTAATAATAAATTAATTAAATTAATTATTTTATTATATTAGCTTAATATTTGATAATTTAAACATGTAATTATGTTAAAAATTATTTCAGAAATCCAATGTTTAATTAAATTTATTAAATGATTATTTGTAAATATTAATAAGGCTTAATTATTGGTTAATTAATTATATTGATTAATAATAAAATTAAATAATGCAATTTTTATAATATTATTTAAGTTAATTAATTACATAAAAAATTAATTTATTTAAGTTAATAGTTTAATTATTTTAATAATTTTTATTAATTTTATTAAATTGTTAATTTATTTAAAAAATAAGCTATTAAGAAATATAAATAATTTAACTAATACTGAATTATTATTTCAATAAATTTTCTTATAGTAATTTGTAAGATATAAAAAATTAATTAACAATTATAAATTAATTAATTTTACTGATTTATAAACTAATTAACTGATATAGTTTCTAATATAGTTATCAACTTATTAATTGCATTATATAAATTTATTTTACTGAACTAAATGTTATTCAAATATATTAACGGAATTGAAAAGTTAATACAAATTATCTACAAATTATAAAATAATTAATTTTAATGATGCAATTTTCTAATTAGTTTCAAATTTTAAATTAATCAATTTTATTAATTTAAGTACATAATAATTAATTCAAAGAGTTACTTAATTAATTATTATTTAAATAAATTTATGCGATTAATAAGTTAAAAAAAATCAAATAATTAAATTAATTTATTAATTTTAATGTATTCATTTTACTGATTCATTTAAACCAATCAATTTATTTTGTCATTCATCATTTTGGCATTCATTTATTTTAATGATAATTATTAATTTAGACTCTTCTATCACATACTCATTTATAAACTTAAAATCACAATTTAAGCAGTGCAAATGTACCAAATATTGTACTAACAGACAGTATAGAACACAGATAGCATACCTAACTGTTTCCTGCAGTCTTACAGTGTGTGTACGTTTGTGTCATGTGTCTGTCTGTCTTTCTCTTTAATATTCTCTCACTGTTTGACTTGCACACTGTCTGTTTGTCTGTCTGTCTGTCTGTCTATAGGTCGTATCTCATTATCTCACATAGATTTCAGTTCAATATACGCGCGTTGGTACAATATTTTATCGATATAACACTTTATTTGGCTATTGGCATTTGCATTGTTGTTGTTGTTGTTGCTGTTGTTATTTATTATTAGTTTTGTTTGCACAAGTGCAAATGTGTTGTGTTTTTAAGGCGTTTTGTTGTTGTGGTTTGTAGGTTTAATTGATAACTCATTTCATTCTCACATATGTAGATACGAACACACATACACATACATACTACATGTATGCGAGTACATTTCTTTTCCATGGAAAATATAAACTGTATAATAAATTAATATTTTTCAAAATTTGTTGGTTGGTTACCAAGTGCAGGAAAGTTTGTTGTGTGTCGGAAGTTCTGTTTAAATCATGTTTTATTTATTCTTTGCTGTGTGCGCTGCCTTAAGTCGTCGTGAAGAGGAGGACCAAAGGGAGAAAGAAAAAGTATCTTAAGAATACCTTGGGAGAAGTATCAACAAGTCATAATACAACACGACAATGTAGTGTATGTGTGAATTGTGTCTGTTTGTTTGTTTTCCTTTGAATGCGGACGACACCGACGAAGCGAGCGCCGATGGACGACGACGGACGGACGGACTAACTGACTGACTCTGGCGAGCACACTACACAAACACATTCTCCCAGCCAGACATTTCACACATTTCGTACTCCTAAGAATGATTGTTGCTGTTATTGTTTTTGTTGTTGTTAGAATACCATTTGTTTGTATTATTCTCAGAAAACTGCAAAGCATTCATTCAGATTTGGCAGTGTTGCCTGATGGTGGCATGTAAGCTTAAAGCGCAGTTACGGGCTTGGGGAATATTTCCAGCGTTATAGAAGGGTAGAAACAATAGTGTTTAAACAATATGGAACATGATAATTTTTTATCTTAATTTTTAAAGGTAATTTATCCAAATAAAGTGACAAATTTAATATTTAATTATATTAATCATTTTCAAGGCAATGATTTATGAAAATGAATGATATCACAATTTTTATAAGTATTTAACGATATTCGATTATGAGAATTCTTGGGATTATACATCTGTTGAATTCGCGGAAGGCTCACTTTTTATATTTGCAAGTTAGTTAGGCTACATGGACAATACGGTGAACTGTAAAATAAGTGAAATAATTCAGGGAACGATAAAATGTAATAAAATTTCAAAATTTATTTTATAAATTATATTAAAAATTGCTTCTTCTTTCTTCACATGGAATTGTAATTGATTCCAATTTGTTAACCAATAAAATGATACAAAAGGCTGAAATTTTCAAGTTCGAATTATAAGGAATACAACATAATACGAATATACCTAAAAAAGGTCATATTAGGTATTTATATGTTATTTATATCACTTACATAGAAATAAACAGAACACATTTGCCATCTATACTGGAGGTGGTTGTTATTTTTATAAATTCATCTTGATGTAGAATCTAGATAATAGACAACAAACGATGGTACCTGAATCTATACTCGTCAAACCAGCCTATTGTTGTCTGACCCTTTGGGAGGGGGTTTTTAAGGGTTGAAACGAGAAAGAGATCTTTAGAACCTTAATATCATTTGATATGCCTTGTTTTGTTGTACCATATGAATGCTATGTGCAAGGGCGAAATTTATTCAACTATGTTCTCTTTTCAATTCTGAATTGAAAGAAGACAGTGAGGTAGGGTGATTTTGAATGTTACATTTTCTTACAAATTGCAACAATAACAATTACGTCAATTATTGTGTAGTATTTGCAATTGATAACCCAATATTAAAAGGGGTAGATAATAGTTTACAAAAAACATTATTACATTGTTATATCAAATTGCTAGACTTAATTCAGAAGTTTGGAATTTTTAAAAAATATTTTTTTTTGTAATTTTGGCGGAAAGACACAATTTGTCATTACAATAAACTATAGATTAGGCTAAAAGATATTATTACGTAAGTCGTAGTCGACTTTCGACAACATTCGATTTTTTTTGATTTTATTTGAATAAAATTAGTTATAATTAACAAAAATGTTTAGTGTTTAGAATTTTTCATCATCTGATGGAGAAGAAAATAATAGGGACAAGGACAGTCGTGTTTCAGTCTCACAAAGGACATCAGCAATGCCAAATTTCAAAAACGACAGAGATTCGACGTGACTACGACATACATAATAAGCTGGGTGGTAAGATTGATTTGGAAGTCATTTAGAAATTTTCTGCTACGTTTATTGAAACATCTTTTTTATGTACAATTACCCCATACACCCATTCACAGAGACCTCTTGTGTACCTTTGTAGCCCTAAAAGCGCAAATTTTATTAAATCGTTGCTTATCAGCACAACTCTTTTATTAAGAGAAACGAATATCCCAAGTTTGTTGTGTTTGTAGTTTTAGGCGTTTACTCTGAGCAATGGTACCATTTTTACCCCTTTTTTCCCCAAAAAGTACGAATTTCCAAATATCCCTTTGTATCGCCTTGCTGTTTCATAAGTCGAACGAGAGCCCCAAGTTTTGTGTTTGTAGCTTTTGTCATTTGCTCTGAGCTATAGTACAATTTTTGTCCCTTTTTATCTCTAAAAGTACGAATTGCCAAAAATCCCTTCGTATCTCACAACTACTTCATAAAATGAACGAGTGCCCCAAGTTTTTTTTACTTCACAGCTTAAGCCGTTTGATTTAAGCGATCATACCATTTTTTTGTCCCTTTCTATCTCTAAAATTACGAATTGCCAAAATATCCCTTCGTATCTCACAACTACTTCATAAAATGAACGAGTTCCCCAAGTTTTTTTACTTCGCAGCTTAAGCCGTTTGTTTTAAGCGATCATATTATTTTTTGTCCCTTTCTATCTCTAAAAGTACGAATTGCCAAAAATCCCTTCGTATCTCACAACTACTTCATAAAATGAACCAAGTGCCCCAAGTTTTTTGACTTCGCAGCTTAAGCCGTTTGTTTTAAGCGATCATATCATTTTTTGTCCCTTTCTATCTCTAAAAGTACGAATTTCCAAAAATCCTTTCGTAAAAAAACGCTTCGTGCAGCTCTCTAATTCTATAGGGAGCATGACGATAAACATATTCCCGTATTTAGCTGCAACCATTTAGTCTGGACGATAGTACCGATTTTATCCCTTTTTCGGGCAATTTTACATAAAAGTAGGAATTTTGAAAAGACCCCTTCGTGCAGCTCTTGAAGTCTGTAGGAAGCATGGTGATATAAATTTTCGCCGTTATAACTGTAACCTTTAGGTCTGAGTGATGGTATCAGTTGTATCCCTTTTCGGCCTTTTTATTCCTAAAAGTTAGAATTCCAGAAAAAACACTTTCCTGTACATTCTTGTTGTATATGAGAATGACAATATAAATTTTCGCAGTTTGTCTGGGAGATATTATCAGCTTTATTCCTTTTTCGGCCGTTTTACCCCTAAACGAACGAATTTCGAGAAACCCCTTCGTGCAGTTTTCTAGTTCTTAAGGTTAAAAATATTGCGTGAAGAAAGCTGAGGTTTATAGAATGGTTTATACTTTATCTTGTTCTTTCATTATCTTCTATGTAGTTTTCTGTGTCTAAGTGAGTTTTCTATTCTAAATTTATTTTTACCACTTCGGCTTTAACCCGTTTAACTTGTTTGCGCTCTTATGATAATTATTTTGTGCTAAAACAGTTAAACTTGTATAAAGTTGTTAACCCTATTTACATTTGGCTATAAATTCTGAACCTCTACTATATTTCTAAATATTTAATTGAAACAGTACAGAAGTTTTCTTTACATCACCAATGATATGTAGTTTCCTGCAAATATCACACAAATATGTTAACATATGTGAAACTCTCAATCTGGCAACACTTTGTCCTATCATAACAACCATGGTGCTCTCATTTTGTGCTATTCTACTCTTCAACACTCCAGTCGGGGCATATTTACGTTTGTTGTTTCAACACAAAGCTCTTTTGTGTGTTGTTCGTTTCCAAACTTTCATCATCATCATCGTCATCACCAACAGTGGAAGAAAGTAAACAGAATTGGTGGAGCTACAAACCATTTAGGCGTTGTGTTCGTGCTGTGGTGTTTTGCCCAAAGGCAGGACAACAACAGCAGCAGCAGCAGGCAAATGTTGATAGTAGTGGATGGATGTACCCAACAGATTTGTGGCAGTCGATATGACTGAGTGTAATGTGTGTGTTTGCGCTGCTGTTTGTGTGGAGGAAAAGTGTTTGGTGTGGAGTATAGTATGTAGTGGTGGATGTAGTGCAATAGATTGGGGTTGGTGCGACGACGACGACGACGACGATGATGATGATGATAATGTTGTGGACGACGAAGGTGGTGGTGGTGGTTGTGTTGTGTTGTGTTTTGTGAGCACAGCCAGCCAACGTGAGTATGTACGACACGAGAGTGAGTGACTGACTGGTTGGCCGACTGTGTAAGTGTATGTGTGTGTGCGTTGCGGCGGATTGTTTTATTTTTGTGATACGGTTTGAACCGTTCTTGTTGAATTGTCGGTCGTCAGTAGCAAATCGTAACCAAGCTGACATGTTGTTGGCTTCCATAATGTATTAATTTATTTACTATTATTATTATTAATTTTTTTCGTTACGTTTCGTTTACGCTTTTATCATCTGTCGTTCGGTCGGTTGGTCGGTTCGTTCGTTTGTTAGTCGTTTTGTCGGCGCGTATACGGCGGTGCTTTGACTCGTTTAACGTCCGTCTGTCGTTAGCTTTAACACACATCGTCCGTCGTTTTGCGGTGTAAAACGCCAACGAAGTTTTGTGTTGGCTTCTCCGTATTCTGCATTCGTTCGTACGTTTGGTCGGCTCTGTACAATTTCTATTGTTGTTGTTGTCGTTGGTGTTACTGTTGATGATGTTTAAACGGCGCGTCAGTTATATTACTTTTAAGATTTAGTGTGTGTGTGTGTGTGTGTAGTTGCTGTGTGTATCTTGAAAATAAATCATTGGAATCACTTGTTTATAGTTCTGTTTTTGCTGTTGTTGTTGTATTGTATTATTGAGTTTAATTGTATTCACATTTGTATTCTCTTATCGTAACAACACATCGCATCACATCAAGATCATGTTTTTTTTGCTGTTGTTGTTTGTGTGTCGGTTGGTCGTGTAGCCCCGATTTGGTTCGAATTGATATTGATGGATGGCTGTGGATGGGGGTAAGATGCCGACGCCGACGCTGCCGCCACCACCGCCGCCATATAAAATGAAAATGAAATACAAATTTCATACTTACGTATGAATTGATTAAGTGTGACATAAACAATACATTTTGTGTTGAAGTTGAAAGAAACGAAAAAAGCAACAACAACATCAACAACAAAAAATAAAACAAAAAGCATTTCTTTGATGAGAATGAAAGTTGAACATTTGAGCTTGTCATAAATTTGTGAAAGCAAAATGGTGATAATGAATGTGGGAAGTACACATTTTTCGATAAAAAATTAATGCGATTACAGAATTACTAATAAAATCTGGATTAAATTGTTATTGCAAACATACATATGTACATTCAACTTCCGGAAATACTTGTACAAAACAAAAGTGGATTGTAGTGGTTATATTTAGCGTAAAGCATTTAAGAGGTTAATTTATGGCATGTGGCATTTAAAGATTATCTGCTAATAACTGATTAGATTTCCTACCATTAAATAATAATACAAAAAAAAAAATAAAAACATTACCAAACAACAACAACTAACATACAAAGTCAATAAATAAATTGTGCGCTAGCAAGGTATTCACCTCAAACTGCTGAAGCATCAGAAATTGGTTATCATCGACAAAAGCCTTGCTCAGGCGGCAAACGAAACAACTAATAGTACGTGTACGTGATTTCATTAGGATTTCGTGATTTTCTTTAATTCACCATAAATCAGCTTATGTCATCTATTTATATGTACAGAACTAGGTTAGAAAGAGTTCCTGTCTGTTTCGAGAGGGTATTAAGGAGGTTATACTGTGGTAGTTGGTGTAATGTAACATTCAAACGTTCTGGATTATAATAACGTATAAAACTGAGATCAAATCCAGTCCAGGTCATTGTTTTGCTAGTGGATGTGTGGTGAATTATTAGTGTTGAATTAGTTGAAACTGAAACAAAGTGTAACCTATATTATACAGTGCAACAGCCAATTTGGGTGGTGAAATAATCCAAATCAGGGTGAAGGTACTAGGTCAATATAGTAAGACCCCCAAAAGGTTTGCAACGTTTAAGCGGTCTGGATTATAATAACGTAAAAAATTGAAATCAAATCCTGTCTAGGGCATTGTTTTGCTAGTAGAAGTGTGGTGAATTACACAGTGCAACATTTCTAAGGTCATCGTCTGGTGCCGCCTTCGTACCCAGATATTTTTGAAGTATATACCGAGACTAAAAAAATCCCCAAAGGATTTGGCCCCATTACATCGAAACATTTTTTTATGGATACTCCAATATTTTCACCTCAACACAATTTTTTTATCATTTTTACAGAGTCCATATTTCATAAACTGTTCGGAATTTTTACCTTTCGCCTTCGGCAAAGTTGTAGATCTAAAGCAGAGCAAAAAAAGTCTCAAACAGACCGACCCAAAAAAATTGCATCTAGTGCATGAAAATTGTAAAAATATGGGAAAAAAGGAAATTTTTTTATGATTTTTTCCTCACAAAATGTATTTCGTTGTACTCCGTGGCGTATGAATTATGTGGAATATTACTTGTTACAATCATAATTTTATGGTGAAAATATCATGAAAAAATAGCCGTTTTTCTCATATTTTTACAATTTTCATGCACTAGATGCAATTTTTTTGGGTCGGTCTATTTGAGACTTTTTTTGCTCTGGTTTAGATCTACAACTTTGCCGAAGGCGAAAGGTAAGAATTCCGAACAGTTTATGAAATATGGACTCTGTAAAAATTATAAAAAAAATGTGTTGAGGTGAAAATATTGGAGTATCCATAAAAAAATGTTTCGATGTAATGGGGCCAAATCCTTTGGGGATTTTTTTAGTCTCGGTATATACTTCAAAAATAGCTGGGTACGAAGGCGGCACCAATTTATGTGTTGCACTGTGTTATTAGTGTTGAATTAGTTGAAACTGAAATAAAGTGCAAGCTAGATTATACAGTGCCACAGCCAATATTGGGATGAGAAAATCTTAATCAGGGTCAAACTATTTTTATGACATTTAATATTTTTTCCTTATCTTGATGTTTGTTCGCAAAGTTGTTTTTTGTCTATAACTCAAGAACCATTAAACGTTTTAATAAATAATTTTTAATTAATATATCCATGTAAAAAACCAAACTGGACTAATTTTTTATAACTTTTCCCTAATAACTTTAAATTTCTGGCCATAATAGGCTGTCTCTTCTGTAATAAGTAGAAAACAGGTCATTGCCGATGATATTAAATGACGACCCTCACCAAATACTGTACTGTAATACACAGAAAAAAACACAACTGTTGTTAAGTAATTAAATATATTTGTAGGCATTTAATTTCGATTTATAACATCTTTTTCATTTGATCGTGTTTGTAAATTGTCATATTGACAAATTTTCAATCACTTTTCAAATTTAACTAAAAAACACAAATTGTAACTATAACTAAACTGTTTATTGTATTTACAATTTTGGTTGTTGGCGCCTTTTTAATTAAATATTTAATTGTATTGACGAAATGGTATTCAATATGACAACTAGTTTGTCGTAATTTTTTCTGTGTATACCTACGAGTAACGAGTTTGCATCCCAGCGACTTATAAGGCCTTACGGATCGCTTTCAAAAGCAGTCAGTACCCCTGAGCTCTGCATTCCCTCTTTCGTTCCAAATAACATAGGGTGTCATTGGGAGGCAAGTTCTTCCCCTATCGCTTCGTATAAGAAGGCCAGATGGAAAGCCTGCATACATATGAAAAAAGAAGGACTTTAAAAATAAAAAAATTCAAATTGTTTAGTTTATTTTTAGATATATCTCACCTATATAGGTATTTTTTTTTATACCAACACTTTTTTTTTGCAACGGCAGTAATCCTTCCTGGAGTTGGAACTCACTACCTTGCGATTGTTATTTAGCCATGCAACCATCTAGCTTAAGAAGACGCATTCGAATTGTTTGACTGAAACTAATCATAAACTGTTTTAAGAAAAATACACGAACACCTTCCTCGTTGCCTTTTCTTTTCATGCCTTCTCTCATGCCTTCTGTGAGAAGGGAGACGGAATGTGTATACTTACGAATTGGTGGAATAACAAATCATTGAAAACGTCGATTCTCCCTTCTCAAAGAAGGTGTGCAGCAGTGGTTTTTAAAGAATGGTGTAAACATGTGCTCGAGATATTTCAGAAAGGAAGGAGAAGGCCTGTTTTTAGGCATGTGAAAACAAGGCCTTGAAGACATGTCTCAGAAGGCATTGTTTCATGTCTGCTTGTATAGGCCTTGCTTATTCCTTCCTCGTAGCATTTTATTTTCTTGCCATCTCTCATGCCTTCTGTGAGAAGGAAGACGGAATGTGTATGCACAAGAAATGGTGGAATTACAAATCATCGAAAACGTTGATTTTCCCTTCTCCAAGAAGGCCTGCAGCAGTGGTCTATAAAGAATGGAGTAAACTCGAGATATTTCAGAAAGGAAGGAAAAGGCCTGTTTTTAGGCATGTGAAAACAAGGCCTTGAAGACATGTCTCAGGAGGCCTTGTTTCATGCCTGCTTGCATAGGCCTTGCTTATTTCGCCGCTGGGATTAAATGGCGACCCTGACCTAAATACTGTACTGTACATTTGTGGCGAGTTTGCATATTGTAAACACTATATATGTGTATGTACAACGTATGATTAATATTAATTTTATGCGGATTTTATATTAATCATACGTACATTGTTTCAATATTGTGGATTTATGGTTTAATAACACAGTACAATAGCCAATCTGGGCCGTGAGAAATTACTGGTGGTTCATGGTGCAGTATAATAAAACTGCCAAAGGGTTTGGCGTTATTAAAGGTCCTTCGATGTTGTAAAAGGTCTCAAATCTTATTGTTATTTCTAGACATGTAGGTACATGCATGTTTCTCAAAAGGTTTATCTTTTGACAAAAAAGTATTCTATTTTGATCCCCACCCTTAGGGGTGTGGGTATATCTATATCATTTGATACGAGAAAGTGTGTAACGCATTAAAGTATATAAGTTGGGCATTTAGATTCTTAACACCAAATTCGTTTTATGGATTTTTAATACGATTGGGCCACATCAGTCTGTCTGTCTGGCTAGCTGGATGGCTAGCTAGCTGGATGGCTGGTGAGCACGATAACACTAGTAAACCTTCACCATTGTTTTCTAATGAAGCTTTGAATAGGCAGAATAGTCCCACCCCTTCTGATACCTCCCATACAAAATGATCTATTTTTGTAAAAATTTATACTTTTCTTGTAGGTTACCTCCAAACGGGAAACTGCAAAATATTAACTTTTTCAGATTAATGACCTTATACAAGTAGGTAAAACCCAGAAATAGGCAGAATAATAGTCCCACTGCTTCTGGTACCTCCCATACGAAGTGACCTACATATTTTTGTAAAACTTCCAAACGGGAAACTGAAGAATATTTAAACTTTGTCAGATTAATAACCTTATACATGTAGGTAAAACCCCAGAAAATTCACCTTCTTATATGTACATGCATATTGACTGAATTTAGTCAAATTTTGCCCATGGGAAATCCGATTTAGCAATGTATGCGGGCTCTATTGGACTACTCCTTCTGGTACCTCCCAGACAAATGACCGAATTCACCCGCATAGTTTTACATACATATCTTATTTGTAAGTGCATATGTAAACTGAATTCAGTCATAAGATGCCCGCTTATTATAATTTAACTCAGGAATGAATATGAACCATATCGGCAGACCCCTTCTCCAATAAAAAATAACATAATTCTGGAAAATTTATATTTCAGCCATAACATCCAAACGGACAACTGAAGGCTTTTTGAATTTAGTCATTGTATTACCTTGCAATAATAAACGTATCTTCAGTAAACCGATATCTTTGCCACACCCATTCTGGTACCTCCCATACATATGACTGGGTTCACCCTCATTCATTCATTGATCCATATGAAAATTTACCATTATTAGTATCAAAATCAAGTTATGAGATTGCAAATGGGCGGAATAGCTACACCCCTTCTGGTATCTCCAAAACAAAATGACATATTTCTGGAAAATTTAGATTTCTGTTGGTCATTTTGTATTTTCTTGTAATAGTAGACAAATCTTCAGAAAACACAACCCTTCTAATACCTCCCATACAAATGATCGATTTCACCCAAATACATTTACATAACTTTGCTGTATTTTCACCGAACTCAGTCATGTTTGGTGATATTAAATTATTACGGCATGTAATTTGACAAAACAAATGATGCAGAACTTCTTCTTTTTGGGGCTACTTTAACGTGCAGTTTTCAAAAATTGAGTCCCAAATCAATGAGCTGTGTTATTCATTATTAAATCCGAACATTAGCCCTTTGTCTATAAAACAGTACATAATGTACTGCCAGTATAAAAATAGATATATGGACGCAAAACCTCCCTCTCCCTTAAGCCGTCATCCATGGGATCTAATGGAAATTTGCTATTTTTATTTGTTGCTGTGCAACCTAACCTAATTATCTCTACATGAGTTTAATACACTCTCTAGAGTGGATGATGATAGTCCGTCCGTCCATCCGCCCGTTACACCACCAACAAGTGAAGTGCAAAACACTAACTGTCATTATGGACAACTGCTGTAGGTTGTTGTTGATTTCATTTCCATTATCTGTAATTTGTGTTTTTTTTCAAGTAGGTGGATGTCAGAAAGAGCAAAACAACAAATCTAGGGCCAAATTAGACTATAGTTGAGAAAAAAAACTGTAAACATAGTAAAGAGAAAAAGGCGCAGGCGGAAATTAAAATTAAAGTTAAATTATAAAAGAAGAGCTCTATTTTCTATAGGTACCTACTTTCTTACATGGGCGTAAGTTAAGAAATTAAATGCTTTTTATTTTAAGTAAGATCCTCAAAGTACATCCTACCACAATAATCGCCAATGTAAGCAGCTACTTAAGTACTTAAGGTTGCACAGCGACGTTATAGTATACAAGTGTTGCCACTCAATAGTACCTGTATCAGCACTGAATAGTCGTCGTCGAGAGTGGACTGTTAATAGGCCCTACATACGGTCAAATGGAATTGACAAACAGAAGTCTCTCATAGTATCTACATTGTGGAGAGTGTCTATCATCGGCCCTTTTCTCAAGTACCTACATATGTACATTGTACATCCAAATAAACATTGTTGACACAGACACCCACATACGCACCTACATACGTGAGCATAAAACGAAACAAATATTGCATAAAAATAAACAAACAATTAATTATACGTATTAAATTTGCAATATTCAACAAGAATTACAAGTCCACACACAAAATAACACAGAAAAACGACAACAACAATAACAACTACATACAACAATAAAAACCTTATTAAATGAAACATAAGTAGCAACAACAATAACGACGACGACGACAACAAAAAACAAAAACACATCAACCACACTTGAAAGAAGTATCCAACAACAATAACGTCGATGGGTAACTACAACAACAAGGGCAACACAATACGGTGGCATGTTTACAAGTCTTCGTCATGCTCGCCATCCTCGGTCGTCGTCTCTTCACCGGTTCTTTTCACTCACTCACTATGCCATTCATCCAACCATAGCGCAAAAAAAAGCCAACAACAACAACAAAAAAAATGTTCACATAAATAAACAAAGATACAACAAATAAACATACTTATCTACAGATATTCATACATATTTACATGCAATCGTACGTACATACATACATACCTACAACCAAACATCCATCCGTCCACACAAATGTATGTATGTATGTCTGTAGTATCCATGTAATGTGTACAAAAAGTCAAAACAATTATACTCCATGAGTTTGTTTAAATTAACCACCGCGAACCTCAAGCCTTAGCCCGGCTCAACTCCCCTCTTCTTGGTATTTTGTTGTGCCCCCCCCACACAAACTGCTGCCGCAGTGTGATACAACCAACAAAATTGTATAGTCGTGTGTCCGTCGTGTCGGTCGTGTCACTACGCCGGTCGTTGTCGTGTAATTGGCGGCGTGTCTGTTGTCGGTCGGTCGTTATGCCTCGTGAGTGTCAGTGGTGTGAATTTATGTGCCGCTGCAGTGTTGCCAAGAGCTAAAGATTTGTGATAAAAGTGCAATATCGTAAAGAAAAAACTAAAAAATGGATAAAATATATCATTTCAAGTTTTGGAGGTGTTTTTTAATGCAAGAAGTTATTGTGGAGATTTGTTAAGAAAGAAGAAATAACTGTTTTATTATTAATAAGAGATTATTTTTATATAGGAAGTTGCCGGAGACTATGGTTTGTCTAAGTGACAAGGGAACGTTTCGTCTAATATTTTTGAGAAAATATTTTATTTATTATTCTTGTAGAGCAAAATTATGCTTAAATAATCGGAATTTAAGGTTTTGTCGATCCAAAAATATTTTAGTACTAAAATTTTATTAAGTCTAACAAACTACCTTAAAATAAAATTAATTATGATTTAAAAAAATTATATTCCAAAAGAAAAATAATTTACTAAAAAAATTATAATTTAAAAAAAAATGTAATTTAAAAAAATTTAATTTAAAAAAATGTAATTTAAAAAAATTATAATTTAAAAAAAATATAATTAAAATAAATTGTTATATAAAAAAATATAAGTTAAATTATACAAAAATAAAATTTAAAAAGTAAATTATAATAAAAAAAAACCTGTTCTATTAAACCTTAATATAATTTCTAAAAAATAACAATAAAAAATTAAGAATAACAAATTTAATAAAAAATTAATAAAAAAAATAATAACTAAAAAAAATAAATTTTCATAACACACGTTTGAAAAATTGTCAATATGCTCTATATGTATATAAAAAAAATTAAAAATAATATGAAATTTAATTTAATTGGTTTTTATTTAGAAAAAGTACTTTTTATACAATTATTCATTAAAGTAGAAATATTTTTTATAAAAATGAAAACATTTTTAATATTATTTATAAAAAAGAAAATATTTTTAATAATAATGAAAAAATATAAAAAATTAAAAAAAATATTTTTAATAAAACTAAAACAAAAAAAAACTTATTAAAAAAATAAATAAAGCAAAAGAAATATATAAAAAAAGTTTTAAATAAAAATAAATAACATATTTATAATAACATTTATAAAATAATAAATATTTAAAAAAAAATATTAAAAAAAACATTAAAAAAAAAATAATAATTTTATAAAAAAAAAATATTTAAATAACTAAAAATAAAATAATAATAAAACTAAAAAAAAATATTTTTGATAAAAATGATAAAAAAAATTATTTTTATTAAAAATGTAAAAAAAAAATTATTTATGATAAAAATGAAAATAATATTTTTAATATAAAATATTTCTTTTCATTTTTAATAAAAATATTTTTTTTTCATTTTATTTTTAATAAAAATAAAAATATTTTTTATTAAAAAATAATAAAACTAATTAAAAATAATACAAAAATTGTAAAGCCTATTTTTGTATACCTCGGATATTACGAACTTCGCATATAACGAACTTAAATGCCAAGTACCTGGGAGTTCGCTTTAACCGTACTCGACTGTAATACTGAATAAATGTAAACAATAACAAAAAATATTTTCAATAAAAATAAAACACAAAAATTATTAAAAAAAAAACAAATAAAGAAAAAAAATTAATTAAACATAAAAAAGGTTTTGAATTAAAATAAATAAAATATTTTTAATAAAACTAAAAAAAATATTTTTTACAAAAATGAAAAAAAAATTTTGATCAAAAATTAAAAAAAAATATTTTTGATAAAAAATTAAAAAATATTATTATATAAAAAACTATTTTTGATAAAAAATATTATTAATAAAAAAATATTTTTGATAAAAATAAAAAAAAAATTTTTTGTTAAAAATTTTAATGCAAAATAAAGGTTATTTTTTAAAGGAATAAAAGAAAATAATTTTTTGAATATATCGTCTTTCGTAGGAAGGCATCATCCGGTTTGAAATACAGTCGAAACTCTATAACGAACTCCTATATAACGAAGTTTTATTTATTGCGAAGCAATTATAAGAACACTGTGTTTTGGGTCTACTTTCGGTGTATTATAATCTCCATATAACGAATTTCACTATAGCGAATATTTCCTTATAACAAAGCATTTTTGCGACCGTAACTTCAAGATTGAAGCGTTTTTAATCTCCATATAACGAATTTATTCAAATTGAAAGTGTATTTTGGGGAACCACCGAACTATGCAAGTGAAAACTGGAATCATTACCATCTCTCACATTTCTTGCAGTCTCTATCAGTTTGCCTGTTCTTTTAACAGATTCAGATGAATACGAAGAAGAATCTGCCGACATTAAGAAACCGTTACCCACATACGGATAACTTTCTTCATCAGTTGAAGGTTTCCGTACCTATTTGGAAATGAAAACCAACGTACCAAATACTGTTTACTTCTCTTAATGTATTAGAAAATTATATTGAAGAAGAGAAGTGGAAATATTTACTTCAAACCAAAATAACTGACTACTATAAATAAAAAATGTTACAAGGAACAAAATTGTTTTTCTTTTCTATATAGCGAATTTTCTTTATAGCGAAGTAAATATCCAGTCCCTTGGAATTCGTTATAGAGAGTTTCGACTGTACATTTTAATTTTTAATAAAAATAAGAAAAAAAATTTAATAAAACAAAATATTTTTGATTAAAATAAAAAAAATTAATGCAATTAAACATTATTTTTTAATCAAAATAAAAGAAAATGTTTTTAAAACAATAACAAAATTATTCTTAAAAAAAAATTTTATTATAATAAAAATAAAAAAAAAATTATTATATTACAAATATTTTGTAAGTTCGGCATAATGTCTATCGAATTTGAATTTAATTAAAAATAATTTTCTATTGTATAAAACATAATTTTTGTTTTATATCAGACATCAGTTTATCGAATTTGCGTAAAGAATTAAAGAAAAAAATATATATTTTAAATATAAAAATATTTAAAAAAAAAAATTAAATTTTTTTCAATTATTTTCAGAAAAAATTTTATGAAAAAAATTAATTTTGTTATTTTTTATTAGACCTTTTTGTTATCAATGTATATGACCTCGAGCTTAATTATTTAAAAATATTATAAAAAAATTAATTATAACAAAATTTAAATAAATGGCAATATATATTTAAAATAAATTTAAAAAAAAAAACCAAATAGTTAAAAATAACTGATGGATGATGAAAATAAAAATATTTTTAAGACAATAAAAAAATTATTTTTAATAAAAACGTTTAAAAAAATATCGTTTTTAACAAAAAAAAAAACGGAAACTCTTTCATTGTATTAAAGATATTAATTTTTTATCGAATTTATATAAAAATTAATCAAATTTAAGTACTAAAATTTTTAGAAAAGAAAGATTCCTAAAATTACCACAACATAGGTACAAAATAGTCTAACGGACTTTAGTCTCGAATCTTAATGTAGGAGCCGCATACAATATTGACAAAAAAGAAAATTTTGTTTTGTACCACCTAGGTACCAAGAACCTTTGCTACTTACATTTTGTAAGTGTATTTAGAACCAAACTAACTTAAAGGTATGATTGTAATTTTTACTTTTTAAACTCAATCTAGCCAGGAAACAATAAATGCAGTCTGTTTTTTCTTACCATTGCCGTTCCCTCACAATTTGAAAGTCTTCAGGTCTTCAAGAAAACTTAATTGCAAAAGTTTTTGGCTCAAATAAGCGTCCACTTCTGTTAAATAATTGTTGTTTTCTCTAGTGATAATATTCTTAATTAAAAAACCCTCCATACAATACTCTGTTTAAAATCACCAAAATATCAATTTAATCAATATTATTAAAAAAGTCCCAAAAAATGTCTCATACAAATGCTATAAAATAAGAAATACACAACAAACAAAACTACGTTACAAAATAATAATATACAGCAATTAAAACTACGCAATAAAATTAACGATAACGCTTTAATAAATTATCACCCAACTGCAATTAAAACAATATATTATTATAAAAATATTGTTTGTAATTCAAATTTTCAAAGTATCCTTGAACCTTTCTCAACAATAATTTTATCGTCTTATAGAAATTTACGCCAACTTCAGATCAAAGTGTATTAAAACTAAAAAAGAAACAACAACCAAAAAATACAAAACAAATATTTATCCAAATATATGTATGTGAAATTGCAAAATAAAAGTGTTAAAATCTTAAAATTAGCCTCCATGCAAAAAGTGCAATAAATTTACTAACAAGAAATGCTAATGTGTTAACTCTCACCCTCTCTCGCATTTGAGGGGATCAAAAGTGCAAGTGTTGTAATACAAATATAATTAAACAAAAAACACAAGCTTAATATTCTGGCTGACCCATCATTACTCCCTCCAATTACTAACAACGGTCAACAAGGCAGAGCTCTCTTGCCCCTTCGTCTCACGCTCTCTACCCCCTTCTCCAATACAAAGCATTCCAAATGGTGTATAAAAAGTGGAAACATAATCAAAAAATGTCTAAGAATGATACGGCCATTGACAGTGTTTTATGTGACACCGTTGTTGTTGTTAATTCATCATCACAAAGCAAAACAAAGCTTGACAACAATAAAAACTGTCACAGTGACAGCGGTAGTATAAAGCAAAAACAACAACAACAGCAGCAGCAGCAGCAATATGATGATGAAGGTGGTGGTGACGGAACTGGGGCTAAAATCACCACCACCACCACCAGCACCAACAACAACAATAATAATAACAACGACATCGATACCAGCACCATGGATACCTTAACTAAAAGTGGTACTACCGGCAAAATTAACAATAACATTAACCGTAGCAATAACAATGACGTTGACAGAGGTTTTACAAGTGAGACAGCGCCAACAAAAACAACAGTTATTGTTAGCAATAACACGGCAAATGTTGCCGGTGCTGTGGCTGTAGCCGTCGTCAATACCACAACCACCAACGCCACCACCAACACCACCATAAGCCCGGTTAATGTCACCACAAATAACGTCAGTGTTACCATCGGCGGCGGCTTGAGTGGTACCATCACCAGCAGCAATTCCTCTTTCTCTTCCTCTGCTGCTGCTGCTGCTTCTCCACCTTCGACTACCTCAATTAATAATGTGATTTCCAGTAAATCATTGCATACTCCAGCAACAACAACAATGACGCCAACAACAGCAACAAAAAATAACAGTAATGGTTGTTGGATGGATTATAAAAAATTGAAAACTTATTTAATATTAAAGGATAAACAAAATGAAAAGGTAAATTGAATTACACAAAGTTGATGTAACTATGTAATACATTTGTTAAGGTTAAGGTCTGCCATCTATATATGAATAATATAGGGAAATTTAATTATACATGTATATGTGTGTTAGATGTGTTTTTTATATCGAATTTGCCATATGAATTGAAAAGGAAGAACGGAAAATTCGAAACTTATTATAGATTTTAGGGATTCTTTGTAATAAAACGTTAAGGAAATAAACCTCTAAACAGTGTTGGGCGTTATTCAATAAATTTTTATTCAAATAACAAATAACAAATGAGTTTTCAATCGTTATTTGTTATTTGGAATATATAGATTTCAAATTTCAACCGTTATCTTTTCATTTGTGCTACAAATAATTATTCGGCATTTGTTAGTTCTTATTTGTCATACAAATATCATACAAATAAAATATTTTTTGATTTGAAAGGAAAAACGAATATTTCAACAATTGAGCCAGAGAAAAAAACGAAAAAAAGAAAATTTCTCATACATACGTACGTACGTACATTATTTGAAATTTTATTTGAAATTAACGAATAACAAATAAAAAGATGACAAATAAATCTAAGTTATTTATTTTCCCAAATAAACAAATAAAAATTTGTAGTTGTTATTCCAAATAAAAACCAAATCAAATTTATTTGTATCTTTTTATTTGTTATTTAGAATAAATTTTGCCCAACACTGCCTCTAAACTGATCTTAAATATGACTCCTGGGGGAGTTGACAGATTTAACAGTTTTTGCTCTTCAGAACCTCTTTTTATAGGGTGGTTTTGTATGGTCGCTCATAATAAGACGTGTTATGTAATCTTAATTAAGAACAATTTTGAAAGACTCTTCCTTATTGGCTTATTTTATTTTATTTATTGCTATGTAGTATTTAAAGAAGGTAATATTTTTGAAATAGGATTAAAAATACTGTAGAAATAGTTCTAAATAAATTATTTTCCGTCTTTGTTTTGAAATAATATTTAATAAGTTTAAAAATAATATTAAATGTACTATTAACATTGTATCAAAAAATTTGTGACATGTCCTGTTTTTATATAAATTAACGGTCCTATTCTAATAATTTGGTTACAAAAATTTGTCACTGTAAATTTGTTACAATTTTGAAATCAAACATATTTTAAATTTTTAGATATTTTACACATTTGACTGAGCTTAAGGAGACGACACATATCCCAGATAAGTGGACAGTCGAAAATGTTGGACAAATACTGTGTCATGGAGAATTGGTCACAGCCGTCCCATAGGTTTCTTGGCGATTGTGCCCTTTCCACACATTTGTCCACTACATTTTCATAGCAAAATAGGGCTAAAAGTGTTTTACCCACGACTTCAATAATTTAAATTTTTTTTTACATCTCAAAATATTATTCCAAAGAGCTGAAACTACCTTGTTACCTCCTTTTTGGCAGGTAACAATTTTTGTAACAATTGTAACGGTAACAAGGATTCGGAATACCGATTTTTTGATTTTGTAACCAAAGTAGTCTATTGTAACCGTGGTGACTATTGTAACCACTTTAGAATAGACCGGTAATTCGATTTTTATTATGGAAAAATTTAGAAAATTTTTTAAATGTGAAGGAAAGAAGTTTGGAAGGATAATTTAGACAATTTTTAAGCTGTGAAACATTGAGTGGGGCAGTGATAGTTAAGTTATTTTTCACGTTTTCTATTCTTAAAGCCAGTCGGCATATTGTGATGTTTTTGTAATTAACAATTTATTTTCCTTACATGTGTTCAACCGAATTGACTTCTTCAAGCGTTTAATATGGAATTTTCGCCAACAATTATTTATTTTGTATGTTTAATTTTGTATGTTATATCGCATTTTTAATCGTATCAGTTTTTTTTCGCCGAATTTATAATAAGCAAATTCCAGAGCAAAAAGAAAACCAAAAAAAAAACAATAAATATGTGTAAACAAACACGCGAAGGCGGTAGATAGATAAGATGGTAGGAAAGTCCGTGTATAAAATTTAAGTAAACGAAAAATTTATTTAAAATAAAAAAATATATAAATAAGAGGGCCTGGCAATGCTTTTGCTATTGCATAGTTGACGAATATTATAAAAAATTCACTTTAGACAACACATCTAAAGAAATTGCCTCACAGTTATAAATGTTGCCAAATAACATTTTTAAACATGCTTACTATCTATATCAATCTGTATATCAAATTTTATCTCTTAAATCCTAAAAACTCTTTTTCAACTCCCCATCCGTCTGCTTAACCAAAATGTAGATTTCGTTAACATATTCATATCTGTTGTGCCGAGTGCTATCTGTGTACTAAGTTTCATTTCTCTGAGGATAAAAACGAAACATTTACGGCCCATCTACCTTCTAATCGAGAATAAAAATGTTTTCCTCAAATTTGATCCTGAAGTGACGAGTACTGTCTGTATAGCAAACTTTTCCATGTTTGGCCATGCCTCGCCGCCCGTTGATGGAAAGTAAAAATTCCGTCTAAACTCCCGTTCGGCCGCGCCCCTCCGCTCACTGATTGAAAATACAAATATCGTCTGCAAATTTCAACCTGTCCTGTCGATTATTATCTGTGTACCGAATTTTATATCTCTAGGGCTTGAATATAATTTTGTCACGCCCAAAATTATATCAAGTTAAAATTTCGTCTGCAAATTACAATCTGTACTGTTGAGTATTATCTGTGTACCAAATTGTATCTCTCTAGTTTTGTCACTCCCACTCCGCCCACTGATCGAAAGTAAAAAGACGAAAGTCTGCATAATCATAATTGTGTTGCAAAGTACTATTTATACCACTGTAAGACAAATTTAAACTTTTGACCTCACCCATGATCAAACTGACCAGATTCTGAAAATATAGCTAAAATAAAAATATACGTATCTCCCAGTTTTTCTAGATCAGCTCATTTAAGTTTTTTACGAGCAATTCAATTTTTAGAGCAAAGCTCCCATACAACGACTCGAAAGTGACTTCCTCCTGTTTGCAGATCTCAGAAAGTTGTTAACAGATTTTGAGGAATTTTTTTTTTAATGTATTTCAAATGGCCAGGATTTGGTTCTGCCCAATACCAAATTTAAAATTTGTCACAAATTAAATTTGTCACAAACAAATTGTCAACAGATTTTGATGAATTTTTTTTTTAAATATGTTTCAAATGGCCAGGAGCGGGTTATGACAAAGTCCAATTTATAATTTGTCAAAAATTAAAGTTATTACAAATTGTCAAAAATTATAATTGTCACAAATTTTTTTAAAATGTTTTTCAAATGGCTAGGAGCTGGTTCTGACTAGCAAAATGTGTTGACAAATTTTAAAATTTTGTGACACAAATTTTGTCACAAATTTTGTGACAAATTTTAAATTTGGGCTTCGTCAGAACCCGCTCCCGGCCTTTTGAAAAACAATAAAAAAAAAAAATTCATCAAAATCTGTTAACAAGAAGAAGAAGTCACTTTTAAGACGTTGTATGGGAGCTTCGCTCTAAAAATTGAATTGCTCGTAAAAAACTTAAATGAGCTGATCTAGAAAAACTGGGAGATACGTATCTTTTTATTTGAGCTATATTTTCTGAATCTGGTCAGTTTGATCATGGGTGAAAAATTGTGTCGTACAGTTACTATACTATGTATACCAAATTGTATCTCTCTAGGGCTAATATCCAATTTGGCCACGCCCCCTCCGTCCACTGATCGAATATTAACATTTTATCTGCATATTCATAATTGCATCAGGATATACAACTCTATCTGCCTAGGATTTAAATACAGTTTTTCACGCCCCCACCGCCCACTGATCGAAAATCAACATTTCGTCTGCAAATTAAATCCAGAAATGCCGACTAATATCTGTGTACTAAATTGTATCTCTCTAGGGCTAAAATATTGTTTGCCACGGCCCACAGCCCCACCTGGTCGAAAATAAAAATCTCGTCTGCAAATTGGAAACTAAAGTGAGGAGTAATATCTATGTAGCAAATTTGATTTCTCTAGCTCTCAAAATGTTTTGCCACGCCCTCTCAGCCCATTGGATCAATTATTTCTAAAATGTATAGCCTACGATAATTTCCACATAAATCCTCACATTATTTTTGGCAATATTTTATTTATCAAACGTTTTAGTGTATATAGAATTTTTTAGACATATTGTGAAAAGGGGGCGGTATAGGAAAAGGAGAGTACAAATTTTGTTTTTCTAAAAACCTTATTTGAAGTTTACGAACATTGAACAACAAAAAATTAGCAAAATTAGTCCACGCGCGCTCAAGAGATACGCTTACCAACACACTTCAATTTATGTATACTTATATAGATTTATATATAGTTTTTACGTTTTATTATTTTTTTTACTAAAAATAATTGTTAATTTTTTTTATTTAAAAAAAAACGCGTTTATGTAAATACTTTGTTTACAAAAATTAAATAGTTTATTACAAAAATATTTATATTTTTTATTTATATTTTTATATATATATATATTTTTTATAAAAAATTTGTTTTTCATACTTTCTTTAGACATAAATAATTCTAATATCTTTTTTACTAAAAAATTTGATTAATTTAATTTAAAAAAAATCTGTTTTTTTTATTGGACAGATTGGTTTTATTAAAAAGTCTATTTTTAAAAAATTTTATCATTAAAATATTTTTGTTAAATTTTTATTATAAAAACTTATTGAAATTATTTATAAAAATGTAAATTTTGTTAAAAATTTTATTTGTTTTTTGATTTTTTTTCGGTTTTCATATTGTTTTATAAAAAATAATTAATTTTTATTAATACTTTCTTTCGAAAAGAAAATTTTTTAATATTTTTTTATTAAAAAAATTTCTTCAATTTAATTTATAAAAAATGTCTGTGTTTTTTGTTAAAAAATATCTATTTTTTTTTGTTAAAAAATGTCTCTTTTTTTTATTAAAAAGTGTTTTTACAAAATTTTTATTATCTTTAATTTAAGTTATTTATAAAGAATTTAAATAAAAAATTCTGTTTTTAAAACAGTTTTATTACACTGCTTAATTGTTTATTAATTTTTGGGTCTGTTTATATTGTTTTATAAAAAAAGTTTTTTATATTTTGATTACAATTTTTTTTTGTTTTTTCATAATTTCTTTAGAAATATATTGTTTTTAAAACTTTCTTTAGAAATATTTTATTTTTAATATATTCTTTATTAAAAAACAATTTTTTATTTATTTATATTTTTATTATTTTTAATATATTTTTTATAAAAAATAATAAATTTTTTTTAAAAAATTTGTTAAAAATAATATTTTTATAACAAAAAATATATTAAAAATAATACAAAATATAAAAAAATATTAAAAATAATATTTTTTTAATAAAAAATATATTAAAAATAATATTTAAAAAAATTATTAAAAATAATATATTTCTAAAGAAAGTATTAAAAATTAATTATTAAAATGCAGAAAAATTTTGTAATAAAAATATAAAACCTTCTTTTTATAAAACAATATAAAGAATACAAACAAATTAATAAACAAATAAAACTCTTTTAAAACAGATTTTTATCTGTTTTTTTTTATTAAAATCTGTCTGGTTTTATTAAAAAGTCTATTTTTAAAAAATTTTATTAAAAAGTATTTTCAAAAAATTTTATTATTACAATATTTTTGTTAAATTTTTATTATAAAAACTTATTGAAATTATTTATAAAAATGTAAATTTTATTTGTTTTTGAATTTTTTTTCGGTTTTCATATTGTTTCATAAAAAATAATTAATTTTTAATACTTTCTTTAGAAAAGAAAAATTTTTAATATTTTTTTATTAAAAAAATTTCTTCAATTTAATTTATAATTTTTTTTTTGTAAAAAAAATTTTTTTTATTAAAAACTGTCTCTATTTTTTTTATTTAAAAGTTTTTAAAAAAATTTTTATTATCTTTAATTTTTGTGTGTTTTTTATGTATTATTTTTTAAAGTTATGTATTTAAGTTATTTATAAAGAATTTAAATAAAAAAAATCTGTTTTTAAAACAGTTTTAATACAATGATTAATTGTTTATTAATTTTTGGGTCTGATTATATTGTTTTATAAAAAAAAGTTTTTTATATTTTGATTACCATTTTTTTTTGTTTTTTTAATAATTTCTTTAGAAATATATTATTTTTAAAACTTTCTTTAGAAATATTTTATTTTTAATATATTTTTATTAAAAAACAATTTTTTATCTATTTATATTTTTATTATTTTTAATATATTTCTTATAAAAAATAATAAATTTTTTTTAAAAAATTTGTTAAAAATAATATTTTTATAACAAAAAATATATTAAAAATAATACAAAATATAAATAAAAAAAATATATTAAAAATAATATTTTTTTAATAAAAAATAAATTAAAAATAATATTTAAAAAAAAAATTATTAAAAATAATATATTTCTAAAGAAAATATTAAAAATTAATTATTAAAATACAGAAAAATTTTGTAATAAAAATATAAAACCTTCTTTTTATAAAACAATATAAAGAAGACAAACAAATTAATAAACAAATAAAACTTTTTAAAAACAGATTTTTATTTTTAAATTTAAATTCTTTATAAATAACTTCAAACACATTTTTATAAAAACACAACAATTTTTATTAACAAAATGAAATATTTTTAATTAAAATACGAGGGCTGCTATATATATTTCTGGCCTAGGCAACAATAAGTGTTGCCAGGTGCAATCTGATATTTCCATTGGAAAGGTTGACATTTTTTAGCATAACATCACTCAGAACGTGTTGTCATTTAATCGTGAATTGTTAAACTTACAGAGCTTTGAACAATTCAATTCCGTTAAAAAAATGGAATTGACACGTGAGCATTTTCGTGCGATCATTTTTCACAACTTTCGACGTGGATTATCCAGACAAGAGTGCATCGATGAACTTAAGTCTTTGTATGGTGATCAAGCACCATCATATAGCACCGTGAAAAACTGGTATAACGAATTTAATCGTGGTCGCAGTTCGCTCAACGACGAATTCCGTGAAGGTCGTCCAAACACGTCCGTTGTGCCAGAGAACATTGATGCCGTGCTTGAACTAATAATGCAAGATCGTCATGTGACATACCGGGAGATAGAGGCATCCTTGGGCATTTCTCCCACCAGCATACATTCGATATTACATAAACACCTGACCGTAAAAAAGGTTTGTTGTCGTTGGATCCCGCACAATTTGACAATCGCTCAAAAAAAGGCTCGTGTCGATTGGTGCAAAGAAATGTTGAAAAAATACGATCGCGGTGCTTCAAAAGATGTTCATAAGATCGTCACAGGTGACGAATCTTGGATCTATGCGTATGAGCCCGAAACAAAACAACAATCGACCGTGTGGGTCTTCGAAGACGAGCCAAATCCAACGAAAGTTGTTCGTGGAAGAAGCACTTCGAAGCAAATGGTCGCCTGTTTCTTCGGCAAAACTGGTCATGTGGCGACTGTTCCGCTTGAGCAACGAAGGACGGTCAATTCTGAGTGGTACACCACAATTTGTTTGCCTGAAGTCTTCGGAGAAATTCGAATAACAAACAAGAGAAGACGAATCATTCTTCACCATGACAACGCGAGCTCTCACACATCGGCTTAAACCAGCGCCTTTTTGACCGGCCAAAACGTCGAATTGATGGGTTATCCGCCGTACAGCCCTGACTTGGCACCCAATGACTTCTTTTTATTCCCGCACATCAAGAAAAAAATGCGTGGTCAACGATTTTCGTGCCCAGAAGATGCTGTTGAAGCGTTCAAAAACCATGTTTTGGAGGTGTCTCAATCGGAGTGGAAAAAGTGCTTCGACAATTGGTTTGAGCGCATGCAAAAGTGTATAAATCAGGCTGGAGAATACTTTGAAAAACAATAAAACAATTTTTGATGATAAATATTCGCATTTTCATTATTAGGCCAGAAATATATATAGCAGCCCTCGTATATAAATTATTTAATGATAAATTTTTTTTAAAACAGAATTCATTTAAAAAAAAAATTAATTAAGGTTAATATATTTTTTTTTAGTAATAAATCATGGTTGGTTGGTTGGTATGCAGGCATCTCCTTCATCAAAGGAGAACACTTAGGTCCTTATGGACCCATTGTGACACCCGTTGGGCATTTGTGCCATCCCTTCAACCTATGCTATCAGCGCGTGTGCTGACTGATTGCGTTGCCAGTTGTCGATTGGGAATCCGGAGTTTCGATCCAATCCGTCCAGTTGATAATTTTACAAAAGTTGTTAATCCTTCCGATGTCCAACGATGCAAGTTCCTCTACACCATTTAAGAAGGGTTTCCCCAGGGTTTCCAGTCTCCTTCTGTATAGCGCTGGGCAATCACATACAATGTGGTCGGTGGATGGTTCACTGCTACTGTTTCCGCAGTAGTAGCATTCGCTTTTCGTTGCGAATCCCATTCTGCTCGCATGTCTGCCTATGGGTCCATGTCCCGTCAGGAAGGTAATAATGTTCCTTATCTGGTCCCTCTCAAGACTTACCAGGTACGATGCACGTTTCGCGTTGTATTCTGGCCAAGTCATTTTGGCCTTTCTACAAGTTTCTTCATTCTTCCTTCTGTCGTTTGCAATTCTAAACGTTAGATTTTCAATGGTACTTTTACAGGTGGATATAGGGCGAAGTGATACGTGTTCAACGTCGCTTTCCTGCAGGGCTGAGCCCTGTCTGGCCTCTTCATCCGCTCTACAGTTGCCCTCGATTCCGCTGTGTCCGGGAATCCACGTAACCAGAACTCTGTTATTCCTGGATATCTCGTTAAGAGATTTCCGGCAGGCACTGACCACTTTCGATTTGATGTCACAGGACTTCAACGAGTTTACCGCCGCTAGGCTATCCGTGAACAGGAGAATATCCTCCTGTGATATCTTCTTCCGCGGCTCGTTTAATAGCAAGTATTTCCGCTTGGAAAACGCTGCAGAAGTCTGGAATTCTCGATCTTATATTTAGGCCTCAGATCAGGTGGTAGTAGATTGAGTATCGTGTAGAGAGCCTTAGAGGGGGTCGATCTCATACAACCGGTTATCAGGAGACAAGAGGATAAATAATAGTAAATCATATTTTAATTTATTTTTTCTATTTTTTTATATTTATATTTTATTATATATTTTTTTTATATTTTTATTTTATTAAAAAATATAAAAAATAATAATAAATATATTTATATTATTTTTGATTAAGCAAATATTTGTTATACTTTGTTCATTCAAATGGCTATTTATCCACCAATTTAAGTATTGACACTAATAATTCGCTTTGGCTCTTAAATGTGACTCAGGCGCCACCTTTAACACATTTAAAGCACCATCATCCCCTCTACATTGCTTGTAATCCCTCAATTACCCTTATAGGCGCCCACTTCGATTATACCAGACCGCCACCACACATCGATTTTTTTATATAACATTTTGCTATGCGAATTTTCAAATCTCCTTACGTTACCTACCCTCTCCCTCTCTCTCTCTTAGATCTATCAAAATAATTCTATTATTTGCAATTTTCTTTGCCTTTATTGTTAGATTGTTGTTAGTTAGCTTCTCTTTCTAATCATCAAAATATTTATGTGCAAATTTCGTGTTAGCCCGCAGTTTTGTAAATAATGGAGAAATATAAAATAACAACAACAACAACAGCAGCAGCACCAACATGACACAATAAACAAAAAACAAATTTGAAATATTTTTTTTTCTGTTATTTGTTTAGTGTGGGGCATTTGAATAGAAGAAAGAAGAAAAAAAACGGAGCTTTATGTTGTTATTGCTTAGCGTGCGTCTGAAATGTGGGTTTTTCATTTACGTTTTGGGGTTTCGGTCCGTTGCTGTTGCTTGTAATATATTTCTACACACATATTCATATACCTATACATACATATGTTTGTATATCTATATATTTATGTATATTTTTTGCAGCAGTCGGCTCTTTCCGGCATACGGCAGAGTTGCTGTGACTCTTCAAATGTCAATAAACTCGTTCATATAAATTTAATTTAACATTTTTGTTTGGCAAAAATTTAATATGATGCTTTAATTGTTTTCAAATGTGTGTGTGTGTTTCTTACTGCTAAACAGCGTACCAAATTTGAATTTGAATATAAACATATTTTTATTTCAAGCTGTAGCGTAGCGTATAAGTGGAGATTATTAATTAGTCGCATTAAGTTGAAAAAAAGCGAAATTGATTCTTGTGTGAACTGCTTAAAGTGTATATTTATACATTTTTATATATTCACATACGCAAAATAAAGTGTGCTTTAACAAAAAACTGACTATGGTTGTTAGATTAGCAGTTATCGCTTTGGCATTGTTAAAGACGGCGGCGGCGCTGATTCATCAGCTACCGTGAACTTGACTTATGAGTTTCGTGAAACTCAATAGCCTGGGAATGAAATCATTTACAGCCTTTGCATATATAATCGATACAATTTAAATTTGTATACACAAAACAATGAATTAGACTAATGTCCCATCATGTTAAATGTCAACAAACTTGTCGATAAACAAGATAGATATTAAAAAAAATTGGTAAAAACTAGATATTTTGTAGCATTTTTAAAATTGAGATGATTTGTCTCAACATATTCAATAATTTCTCATTGTTGTATTATGTTGTAAAATTTAACTTTGGTCTACTCACCTGCCCTCCCCTCTCCCTATAGTGTAATACTACATGCTTAGGGTGCACTAATGCTCTGTCAAGTGACAAACTGATAGGTGCGTGTGCTAATCTGTGTGCTCAGCTGTAAATTATACATGTCAAATGTCAATAAACTTGTTCATACACATACTACATTGTTTGGTTAATTATTTGTTTTATATGGAAATTTTTGTTATATGACTAAAATTGCACACACACCTTTATGGGTGTTTGCATCGTTTAATACATACACGTAATTGCAGTATACAGTAGTGGCATTACAGTAAAACCCCTTTGTTGTTAACCGGTACGGTCGCAATTTATCTTTTGTGTTGGGAGGTGTTAACATTTGTGCTATGAAATTACAGATAATAGTGATAAATTTTAGTTGCTAAAAGGGGCTTCATTTAGGAGAGTGTTATTTTGAGATACAGTCTTATGTGGAATGACATTTGAAAAATTATATTTAAAATATAATAAAATATAAAAAATAATACAAAATAATACAAAAAAATAAAAAAGGAATACTAAAATATAATAAAAAATAATAAAATATAAAATTAAAAATAATGCAGTCAAGTACAGTTATAGCGAACTCCCAGGGAATAGGCATTTAAGTTCGTTATATGCGAAGTTCGTTATATCCGAGGCATAAAAAAATAGACTAAAAAATTTTTGTATTATTTTTTTATTAGTTTTATTATTTTTTAACAGTATTTTATTACACTAAAAAAATAAGATCAATCAACTTAACAAAAAATCAAACAATTTTTCAGGAATAGAAACAATGGAATAAAATTTAGTATTTGTTTGAAAGAAATAACGTTGCCGGTGCGGACGTACGTAAAGTTTGCTATAAACGATGTTCGCTATATCAGTAAAGATTTATATGAAGAAATGAAACAAAACCGTTGGGGACCAAAAAAAAAAATAAAAGATTAGACAAAAATAAAATTAAAAATAATACAAAAATAAAATAATATATAATACAAAAATGAAATAAAAAATAATACAAAAATAACATAAAACATAATGCAATAATAAAATAACATATAATACATAAATAAAAAAAAGTAATACAAAAATAAAATAAAAAATAATACAAAAATAAAATAAAAAATAATATAAAAAATTAAAAAATAATATAAAAATAATCTGAAATAATACAAATATAAAAATAATATAAAACAAATCTGAAATAATACAAATAAAAATAAAATAAAGAATAATACTAAAATAAAATACAAAATAATACAAAAATAAAATAAAGAATATTACATAAATAAAATAACACTAATAAAATAAAATATAATACAAAAATAATACTAAAATAAATACAAATATCCATAACCGTCGCACCTACCGACTTATGCGATTGAATACCGGTAATTGAAAGGAACATGATCAAGGACGCCATCAACGACTTTGATCCCTACAAATCACCCGGTCCGGACGACATTATATGGCTGGAGGCTATTTTTAACGGCTGTGTGAAATTATCCTACCTACCAATACGATGCAGAACGGCAAAGGTGGTCTTCATCCCAAAGGCGGGAAAGCCATCACACACCAAAGCGAAGGACTTCAGACCTATAAGTCTCACTTCATTCCTTTTGAAAACCCTTGAGAGAATCATGGACGACATTATCAAAAATTCAATCGGCCCGGATCTCCTTTCGAATGCTCAGCATGCTTACACAAAGGGGAAATCGACAGAAACCGCACTCCATTCACTATTGTATCCCATAGAGAAATCGCTAGACAAGAAAGAATTTTCTCTAGTTGCCTTTATGGACATAGAGGGAGCTTTCAGCCACATCGAACCCCTCTGCATCATGACAGTGCTCAACAGCCTACATATCAATTTACATATTAGCAAGCTGATTCGCAACATGCTAATAAAGAGAACTATCGCCTCAAAGCTGTGAAATCACGCCCTCACTAGAAAGGTGACTAGAGGCACTCCTCAAGGGGGAGTATTATCGCCGCTATTGTGGAATTTTGCCGTCAACGACGTTCTCAAGCATTTGGAACCGGAAGGATGCACAGTAGTAGCGTATGCAGATGATATAGTACTCTGCGTCTCTGGGGGAAGTTTATCTTGTCTCGAACAAAGGATGCAGGACTATATCAACATTTTGGCAAACTGGTGTGCCAGTAGAGCACTTAATGCGAACCCTGACAAAACAGAACTAGTACTTTTCAGTCGGAAACAGAAATCGCCCGCTACATCCAACATCTATCTGGGCAATAAACAACTCAACTTCTCCGATACGGCGAACTACCTGGGCCTTATATTAGACAGGAAGCTAAATTGGAGACAGAACATTGAAAGCAGATCCAACAAGGCACTCAAAGCTTTATATACATGCCGTAAAACTATCGCGAAAACCTGGGGATTTAAACCCAAGGTAACACTTTGGATTTACAATGCCATAGTGAAGCCAATATTACAATATGGCTCTATAGTTTGGTGGTACGCGCTCGACAAGAAGAGCAAATTTAGACAATTGGATCGTTTTCAACGGTCCTCTTGTCTCCTGATAACCGGATGTATGAGATCAACCCCCTCTAAGGCTCTCTACACGATACTCAATCTACAACCACCTGATCTGAGCTGCAAATGCTCCGCTCTCAAATCAGCTATTCGACTAAACGAGATTGAACATTGGGATCCTTCCATAGGACATTCAAGGATCCTGAACCATATCAACATCTCACTTGAAACTGACTACGTGCTCAATACACGGAAATCAAACATCCTTTACGAAATCAAAACGCCCACCAGAAAGGAGTGGGCAGAGAATGAGAACGCAATGTATGGACCAATAAACATCTTTACCGATGGGTTCAAACTGGATGACAAGGTCGGCTATGGTATCTACTCCGCGGATCTAGGCCTAAGTATAAGATCGAGAATTCCAGACTTCTGCAGCGTTTTCCAAGCGGAAATACTTGCTATTAAACGAGCCGCGGACGTGATCAACGTGAGGAAGATATCACAGGAGGATATTCTCCTGTTCACGGATAGTCTAGCGGCGGTAAACTCGTTGAAGTCCTGTAACATCAAATCGAAAGTGGTCAGTGCCTGCCGGAAATCTCTTAACGAGATATCCAGGAACAACAGAGTTCTGGTTACGAGGATTCCCGGACACAGCGGAATCGAGGGCAACTGTAGAGCGGATGAAGAGGCCAGACAGGGCTCAGCCCTGCAGGAAAGCGACGTTGAACACGTAGCACTTTGCCCTATATCTACCTGTAAAAGTACCATTGGAAATCTAACGTTTGGAATTGCAAACAACAGATGGAAGAATGAAGAAACCTGTAGAAAGGCCAAAATGACTTGGCCAGAATACAACGCGAAACGTGCATCGTACCTGGTAAGTCTTGAGAGGGACCAGATAAGGAAAATTATTACCTTCCTGACGGGACATGGACCCATAGGCAGGCATGCGGTCAGAATGGGATTCGCAACGAAAAGCGAATGCTACTACTGCGGAAACAGTGAACCATCCACCGACCACATTATATGTGATTGCCCAGCGCTATACAGAAGAAGACTGGAAACCCTGGGGAAACCCTTCCTAAATGGTGTAGAGGAACTTGCATCGTTGGATATCGGAAGAATCAACAACTTTTGTAAAATTATTAACTGGACGGATTGGATCGAAACTCCGGATACCCAATCGACAACTGGCAACGCAATCAGGCAGCACACGCGCTGATAGCATAGGTTGAAGGGATGGCGCAAATGCCCAACGGGTGTCACAATGGGTCCATAAGGACCTAAGTGTTCTCCGCGAAGATGGAGATGCCCGCACACCAACCAACTATAAAAATATAAAAACTTAAAATAAGACAAAAATATTAAAAGTATAAAAATTTAAAATTATTTAAAAAATATTAAAGATTTTAAATAAGCAAAAATATTAAAAATTTAAAATAAGGTAAAAAATATAGAAATTAAAAATAAGATGAAAAATATTAAAAATTTAAAATAAGATGAAAAAAAATGTAAAATATGATAAAAAAAATATGCGAGCAGAATGGGATTCGCAACGAAAAGCGAATGCAACTACTGCGGCAGCAGTGAACCATCCACCGACCACATTATATGTGATTGCCCAGCGCTATACAGAAGGAGACTGGACACCCTGGGGAAACCCTTCTTAAATGGTGTAGAGGAACTTGCATCGTTGGGCATCGGAAGGATTAACAACTTTTGTAAAATTATCAACTGGACGGATTGGATCGGAACTCCGGATTCCCAATCGACAACTGGCAACGCGATCAGTCAGCACACGCGCTGATAGCATAGGTTGAAGGGAAGGCACAAATGCCCAACGGGTGTCACAATGGGTTCATAAGGACCTAAGTGTTCTCCTTTGAAGAAGGAGATGCCTGCATACCAACCAACCAACCATGATAAAAAATATTAAAAATTTAAAATAAGATAAAAAATATTAAATATAAAAATATAAAAATTTAAAAATATAAAAATTTAAAAATATAAAAATATAAAAATATAAAAATATAAAAATATAAAAATATAAAAATATAAAAATATAAAAATATAAAAATATAAAAATATAAAAATATAAAAATATAAAAATATAAAAATATAAAAATATAAAAATATAAAAATATAAAAATATAAAAATATAAAAATATAAAAATATAAAAATATAAAAATATAAAAATATAAAAATATAAAAATATAAAAATATAAAACTATAAAAATATAAAAATATAAAAATAATAAAAATATAAAAAAATAAAATAAAAATATAAATATAAAACTAGAAATGAATTTCCACCAAACTTTTTCATATTTCGATATACAATATTATTGACCCATGTTTAGAGTATACAAACATTCGACTTTTTCGAAAAACTGGTTTCGGTTATATTCGAAATTTACATTATTTCAAAAACTCGATTTTCGAATACTAAATTAGGAAAAAAGCCGGGTAACCGGTTATTTTTCGATTTTTTGCTTTGTCCACAAAAAACAAACAAAGAGTGTTACTGTTATAAGCAATTAAATTTAGAACTATTAAAAATAGAGTATGGAAGGGAGCGTTTAACAGAAAAAACATGTCTAAATCTTATTCTAATATTAATTAGATTAAAATATAAGCCAATTATTGGGCATCTGGAGCCTGCTTATTGATCCGGCCAAGTGCAACAAATTTTTAAGAACGGAATAATTCCGCTAGGTTTGTATATTACCAGTAAAGTTTTCAGTTTAATCTAATATAGACTTTGAAATAGGTACTAAAGAACTATGCTTGTTACCCGTATTGATTTAGTGCATTTTCGATATCAGATGTCTGCAATAAAATTTAACGATACATTTTTAATGGAACATTTCTACTCTCTATCTCGAGTCCTTACGTGCCCGTTTTGTCCCTATTTCGAGAAAAGTCAGGCAAATACCTTTAAATGGGACTTTACAACATTCAAATGCTCTACAAATATGTTTCCCGGAAAATTTAACATGGGGTGCTCTAAGACCAAAAATCGGTATCTCCAACTTTTACTACTCATTTTGTCTCTTTTTTAAATGACTGTCTGAATGTTTGTTATTGTTTTAGTACATATTCGATATCAGATGTCTTCAATGGAATTTTATGATGATTTTTGTTGTGGAACATTTAAACTCTCTATCTCGACTCCTTACTTGTCCTTTTCGTCCTTATTTCAAGAAAAGTCAGAAATGTGCCGTAAAATGGGACTTTGGAGCATTAAAATTTTCACAAAGATGTTGCTCAGAAAAATGGGGCTGTTCTTAGACATAAAATCAATATCTTTAACTTTTCATAATTTCGGAAAACCGGAAAACCCGACCTCAAGAAACCGGTTAAACCGGTTATTCGAAAATCGATATTATGTAAAAACCGGCAGACGGTTTTCAACAATAAAACCGGTTTGCCGGTTTACGGTTTCGGTTTCGGTTTTGTATACTCTACCCATGTTCTTATTTTTATTTTGATTACAACTTATATTGTATTTTTAGCTTTTAAAGACAAATAGAGTTAACTTCTCAAAGAAACTCTTACTTTAGCAGTTTTAATTCCTCATTTAGTATTTTAAAATTTATTAATTTTTTTTTGGTTTTAATGTTTTGACTTGTACTCATATATCATTTGTTTTCTTGTTTTTTAACTTAATTCCAGACTAATCAAATACCAGAAAGTGATCGCAACTATTATCTGCGCAAGAAGCCGGCCTCTGTCGTAGAGCGTGCTAAATTCGTATGCTACACTTGTGGCACTGATGCCCCATCATCACAACTAAGACTGGTCTATTGCTGTCCCAATGCCGAAAGGGAGCCCTATTATCCTTTCATAAAAACTATGACAGCATATAAAAATGCTAGTCCAATTAGCCCGCAAGGTATATACACACATACATATAAAGAATATTATTAAATTTTATATTAAATAATCGTTTATTTTTAATGTTCTTTGTGGTCGCCAATGTAGGTATGGTTCAAATATGTTCCACGTGTTATGAAAAACACTCTAGTCGTGCCGAAGGTGTTCAACAGTCATCGATTGTGGTTTCATCAGCTGCGGAGAAGGTAACAACAAAACGATATTTAATAGTAATAGTAATTTAATTATAGGATAGTAGGGTTTGTTCATGTTAATATAAATTGTTGTTATGGCAGCACTTAGTGTGAACACATAACAGTTTATTACGTAGTATAGTTTGGAAAGCAATACCAAAACTTTGTGTTGAGCAATTGTGTACTATTTCGAACCCTAAGGGGTTTGCTTGTCTTTGATTCGTCAGACATTTTACCGATCAGTTTTATTTTAACGGCTAGCTTTAGCTAGTTCGAAAGTTATAATACACTGCTCTGCAAGAGAAAAAAAGTATCACTATTCTTGTTGATCCTTATGTAAAATGACCTCCTAAATTCGAATATCGTCCCCATTTTGCCTCATCACGTACCGTTTTGTCGGCAATAAGCAGGAACATCGTAGTGCAAATAGCAATGAAAAGTAGATAGTACAGTCTTATATGCCTCCATTTGCCATGATATTTCAAAGGTTTTGCCATGATATTTCATATAGACTGAGTTATAATGAGCTCCTTAGAATTCTGCTTAAAAATTCTCCCATTGACAAATTCTGCTTTGCTGCGCAACCGTCTTACAGCTTATATTTTATCATCATCAATGACAATTCATGCGTTTTGGCCCCATTATACACTGTTGTTCAATTATGATGTGTGGTAATACAAATGTCAGAGAATTTTCCATTCCAACTGATATTTATAGAAAAATCTCTTTGTTTATTAGTCGCATTTACAATCCCAATTGTCTACCAGTTTTGTAGCATTTTACCGCGGTATAAAGAGGGGCATTGAAATACTTATATATGTGAAACAGAAAAAAGCGATTATGCCAACACATGTTGTTGTCTCCCATATGAGTGAGTACAATCATATGTGGTGTGCCTGTACGTTGATGATGAGAAGAAACCTCATCTTCATCGGCAACGGCATCAGCATTATTGCGTGAAATCTCCTTCATAGTAAATATCAACGTCGTCATATTTTGTTGTCGTTATCATGCGACCACAGAGGCATTATCTTGGCTCACAGCTAAAACCTCGCATAATAAGTGTAGTCGTCAGTCGTCGCCTTAATTTCAGGTCCAGTTTCTTTTCGTTTTTTTTCTGTATTATTTTTAATTATTTCCATATAGCACCAAAGTGCGGCAACAACAGCCACAGGGAGATAACAGTGCCAAAGTTGCGCGTTTTAACATAAAGGTTATCGCGCTACAGCAATGAAACGTTCAGACGAGTCAACTTACGGGTGAAAGGTCTATATAAAGGTGGTCACTATTTTGCTGATACTACTACAGCTACAAAATGCTGCAATCACGACAACGACGACTACGATGATAATGATGATGTAGATGAATGTGTAAAATCAAAGTCTTGGGAAGATAATTTCCAGTAGAGTACGTATTCTAGAGGTACACGAACATGGCATGCTATCACAGGGAACAGCCAGTCAGGGAAATGTGGGAAAAGTTCTTTGGAGGAACTGAAACAAGACCAACAACAAAATTGCTGAGGTTGTTGAATCACAAAAAAACTTGTGACGGTTCTGGTTATATGAATTATAGACATAGAAATTTCCTAGATTCTTATCTTATCGCCCGTTTTGATTGTCAGTTGTTGTATTTAGTGTGGTGATTGCTCAATGTTTGTGTTGTTTCTATAAATCATTTTAATCGCAGTTTGTGTTGGTTGTTATAAATCGGGTAATAAGACTCTGGTTGGTGTGTTTATTTTTAAATGATTATGAATTTCGTATGGCATATAATTGGATTAAGTGGGATTAATAGCTGGTTTTAGCGGGTGGGGGGCTAGAGGATTATAAAACAATTTCAATTAGAGTCAGGGGATGGGAGGGAGGTAATGAGGCTTGAAAAGTATGAAGTATTAAAGAAAAGTTTCCATGGCATTAGTAGTAATATGAATAATGAGCGAAACTTTTAGAAGACTATTTAATAGTTTAGTTAATAGTGTGGCTGTGTTTTTTACAATAATGCTAAAATTTTTCTTTTCTTAGAAAATTTTTGGGATTAATTTTAATTTCTTAGAAAGTTTTCTTTTTTTTTAGAAAATTGTTAGGATTAATTGTAAAAAACATGTCACACTATTAACTAGTCTATCAACTAGACTTCTAAAAGTTTCGCATAGAAAATGTTCTTTTCTTATTAAATTGTTAGGATTTATTGTAAAAAACACAGCCATACAAAAATAGTGTCTGGTTTGAGAAATCAGACTATCGTTTTGCCATGTATTTTGATGCACTGAACACGAGTCCATTTTATTCCAACAGGTCAAGTTTTTTTCCTTACCTCAAAAACGCCAAAACTCGACCTAATTTTATTGCAGTAAAAATTTCGACTGATTCAGTCTATTCGTACTACTACTTTATACGATCATTGGGTTCCTTAATGTTTGTAATTGTATCTTTTGCCGTTTGGACTTGACGATGGTACCACTTTTATACCTTTTTAGCCCACAAATTACAAATTTTGAAACATGCATTCTTAACGCTTTACTACATCATAAGAGAAATGGAGAAACAGGTTCCTCAATAATAGTTTAAGCCGTTTGGTCTTACACAGTACAACATTTTTCAGCTCATTGATTAGGGACTCAATTCTGAGGACTGCACGTGAAAGTAGCCCAAAAAACAAGAAGTTCTGCATCATTCGTTTTGTCAAGTTACATGCCATAATAATTTGAATGAAGTTAGTAAGTATCGTATAGGGGAATTTGTCACGTTTAAGGGTCTTTTGTTTGACAGAACTCGAAAACCACCAGACCGATTTAGCTGTAACAAATTTAAAAAAAATTAGAATTACAATTCCTTTAATCTGTTAATATAAAGCTTCCCTACATAAGCAACAGTTTCGCTTTTCCATTCATTAAATGATTTTGAATTGGGTTTATTTTGCAGCAGTTACAATAAAACTATTGTATTCCGTGGCATATGATTTACGTAGGATATTACTTATGATAATCATACGCCACCATATAACAAAATAGCCTTAAACGTGACAAATTCCCCTATACGATACTTACTAACTTCAAATCGAAATTAAATGGCATGTAACTTGACAAAACGAATGATGCAGAACTTCTTCTTTTTGGTAATACTTTCACGTGCAGTTCTCAGAATTGAGTCCAAAAATCATGTGTTGTACTGTGTTAGTGAAGGTAGCATTTTTGTCCTTAAAGATCAAATTTACAAAAATACTTTCATATTGCACAACTAACATATTTTGTTAGACAAGCGTGTACCCACATTTAGTCACGGTAGCCTTAACCGTTTGCTCTGATCCACGGTACCAGTTTTGCCCCCTTTTTAGCCCTAAAAGTAAAATTTTTTAAAAAGCCATTATCGTTTCACTACTTTATAAGAGGAGCGGGTTTATTATTGTGATTGTTGCTTTAGTGTGGACAATTGTGCCACTGCAGCCCTTTTTCTCCCTTCTTACATATCCCGACAAGTCCACCTAAATTTTAGCAATCCATGTTTTAGCGGTTTGTTCAGGGCGGTTTGTTCAGGGCGGTTTTGTCAGAAATAGAGTAATTCCTCCTCACTTTTCAAAGTGAATTGAACTCGTTTTTAGCTAGATCGCTTTGTTTAGGAGATAAATGCAGTTAAATGAACTTTTCATCATCTGCCTAGTGATTCCCACACTTTTTATTAGTGATCCCAGATTTAACATCCTTTTGCTTTAGAACGCTTTGTTTAGGAGATAAATGCATCTAAAGATTTCCATTCAATTATTTTTTTCGACGATTTCTTCATATTTTGGTAAATTTTTCCATCCTCTTCCTAATGATCCGCCCGCTTTTTCATATTGATCACTATGTATGCTCCAATTTGTTCTAATACGCTAAGTTTAGGAGATAAATGCATTTAAAGATTTCCATTTCAATTTGGACGATTTCTCAAAAGTTTCATAGAGCACTCCCATCCTCTTCCAACTGATTTCCCCGTTTTGTCATATTGATCCCAAATTAAACTCCCTTTTGCTCTAGACCGCATAGTTTAGGAGATAAATGCATTTAAAAATATCCTTGTGAATTTGAACGGTTCATACAGAGTGATCACATAAAAAGCTCATTTTTCTCTAGGACGCTTAGTTTAGATGATAAATACATTGAAAGATTTCCATGCGAATTTTGGATAGTTTGATAAGGCATTTTCATGCTCTTCCCTTTTGCTCTAGAATGCTTAGTTTAGGAGATAACTGCATTTGTAGTTTTCCATATGAATTTCGATAACTCCTTAAAAGTTATAGAGGGAATTTCCATCTGCTTAGTGATTCCCCCACCTTTTGATAGTGACTCCAGATTAAACTCCCTTTTGCTCTAGAACAGCTATCGGCAACTAACACAACCACAATATGGGTTTGTGTTGGTGAGTTGTTCTCTTCCCTCTCTCACTGTAGTGAAGGAAATTGTTGTAAATATTTTTTCATAACTATGAACAAAAATATAATATAATAATATAGGAAATATTACTGTTGTGCGCGTGGCAATGCACATTAACATATAAGAACTCATTTTTACCGAAAAAATTCATTTCTTTTATTGTCTTGCTAACAACAAGCGTCAACACAACTGCGTCGGACGAATGCTCAAGCGAGACTGATTCAGTTTGTTTGTTTTCGTTCAATGTGTGTGAGAATACATGTGTGGCTCTCTCGCTCATGTTGCACAAGTGCGCGCTCTCGCCGATCGCTGCTCTAGAACGCTTAGTTTCGGAGATAAATGCATTTAAAGATTTCCATTTCAATTTGGACGATTCCTTCATATTTTGGAAAAGGTTTTCCATCCTCTTCCTAATGATCCCCCCACTTTTTCGTATTGTTCACTATTTATGTTCCATTTTGTTCTAGAACACTTAGTTTAGGAGATAAATGTATTTAAAGATATCCTTGTGGATTTGGACGGTTCCTCAATAGTTATTAAGGAAATTTCCATTATCTGTCACTTTTCATACAGAGTGATCACATATTAAGCTCATTTTTTCTCTGAGACGCTTAGTTTAGATGATAAATGCTTTAAAAGATTTCAATGCGAACATTGAACAGATCTTAAACAGTTTGATAAGGCATTTCCATTCTTCTCTTTCTACTGATTCCGATTTAAGCTCCCTTTTGCTCTAGAACGCTTTGTTTAGGAGATAAATGAATTTCAAGTTTTCTATATGAATTTTGACAATTCCTCAATATTTAAAGACGGAATTTCCATCCCATGTGAATTTGGCCAATTCCTCAAAAGTTAGAGAGGGATTATCCATCCCCCTCCTAGTGATTCCCCCACTTTTCCATAGTGATCACAAATTAGGCTCTCTTTTGCTCTAGAATGCTTTGT
This sequence comes from Muscina levida, assembly GCA_964034835.1. Lineage (NCBI taxonomy): Eukaryota > Metazoa > Arthropoda > Insecta > Diptera > Muscidae > Muscina > Muscina levida. The sequence goes on from OZ035884.1 coordinate 86,632,985, forward strand.
TTAGGAGATAAATGAATTTAAAGATATCCAAGTGAATTTGGCCAATTCCTCAATAGTTAGAAAGGGATTTCCATCCCTCTCCTAGTGATTCCCCCACTTTTTCATAGTGATCACAAATTTGGCTCTCTTTTGCTCTAGAATGCTTTGTTTAGGAGATAAATGAATTTAAAGATATCCATGTGAATTTGGCCCATTCCTCAATAGTTAGGAAATGATTATCCATCCTCCTCCTAGTGAATCCCCAATTTCTTTCATAGTGATCACAAATTTGGCTCTTTTTTTTTTTGCTTAGTTTCGAAGATAAATGCATTTAAAGATCTCCATGAGGATTTGGACGATTATTGAATTTTTAGAGAGGGCATTTCCTTCATCTGTCTATTGAATTCTTCAGATAAAGTTCATTTTTGCTCTAGAACATTTAGTTTAGGAGATAAATGTATTATAAACGAATTCTCAATTGTAAGAGAGGGAATTTCCATCGGCTTCTTAGTAATTCCCCCAATTTTTGATATCTTTTGATTAATTTTTATTTGAAATCATTAGTAATCTAGACATGACAAAAAATCTATACACCAAAATGTATAGTTTAGTAACTGTTTTCGCCATTTCGTTACAACGCTTCATGCCACATCACCTTAGCCATTATAAATTTTATCGTTATTATCTCCTTAACACATTTTATGATTATTATTAAATACAAACACCATTAGTATTTCCCAGTTTTTTTTTGTTTTGCCGGCGGTACTGACATAAATACAAATTCAAAACCCCGTATATTTGACCCACCTAAAACAACGACGTAACCATCCATGACAAATGTTCATATGTATGTATATTGCCCACAACACGCAATCATATAATTTTGTATAATAATATCCAGCAGGCAGTCCGACAGACAGACAGGTCAACGTCTTTATCATAACCAATAACAATAAATAATTCAAAACAATTTAATAAATTTCAACAAAAAAAAAGTAGTAGCTATTAATATATTAATAAGACATCTTGTTCACACTCAAACCTCTAGTAGCGTTGAATAAGAGACAGTGACGTGACGAATGACGTATGACTCGTATATGAATGAGCTACAAGTAATCACAGACATTCGTCGTTCCTCGTTCCCATTAACCTCAATTAGCAACTGAAAATGTTTTGATTCCAGTTAATATCTTTAAACTATACCAACACACGTATCATTAACAAATAACTATAATAATGCTAATGACAATATTAATATCTTTACTTGCTGTGTTCACTGAGTAAGAGCGCAACATATTGGGGGGGGGGGGAGAAGTGGGGGGCTGAAGTGCACGCACGGCATAGCTCATTCTAACGACTACGATACGTTGTTGTGTAGCAGTTATAATTATCGACAATTATCAATAACACTCAAAAAGTAGAAAACCAGATACGTCGTCGCGTTCTATATTTGTGCATGAAAGACTAACGACACGAACTGAAAATAAAACAAACAAACGGAGAGAAAAAAAAACCTGAACAAAGTGATAAACAGTAAAGAAAACAATATAAATAAAATAAACATACAACAACAGCAAAAACACAAAAACAAATATGGATAATCAAATATTGACTAAACGGAGAGATAAATGCACTGACAGTCGGACCAAGAGACAAGACTAAATACAAGCACCATATAACACTTAAGCAGGGCGGCAACAACAACAACAACAGTTGAAATGAATTTGAAAGAGCTGGGTGCACGCACGTACCAGGTTAAAGGTGGGAGATAGAGTGTAGGAGAGAGACTTGGGAAAAAATTTAAAACGATATGGAATTTAAAGATAAAAAAAGTCGCTACACTAACATAACTGTCGTTAACACCCCGATTGTGAATAACAGTTCTTCGGGCATTGTTCTAAATAAAAACTGTCCAGGATATTTTTCTCTTTTTCTTACTCTAAACGAACTTTGAAAGTGGGAAACTACTCCCTGGGAAGAATGTACCCAATAAGGACTCTTTATACCAGTTCAAATATATTTCATTTCAAAAATATAGAATTTTTAACGACTTCCTTATAACACTTATTTTAACCTATGGAATTTTACATCAGTTAAACGTTTCTAGGTGATAAATAAGAAATAGGGAACTTTTTAAGTAATTTTATGAGAGAAATTTTGCAGAAAGCAATTAGTAAACTGTACTACTATATGAAATTTTCTTGAAAAAAAAAACTACTTTCAATGCATCAATTTTGCACTAGTTCTTAACAACCTCTTTTGAATTGGTTCCAACCTAGATCAAAAGAAGAAAATCAACTACCACCCGACTACAATTTTCTAAGTGGTTCTAACTAGGGATGTAACGAACGTTCGCTTTCGCATATGCGAATGCGAATTATTCGCATCTTTTTATACATTAGCTTTCGCATTCGCATTCGTATAAATATATATTTCAATATTCGCATTCGCAATCGCAAAAAAATTTCTTAAATACAAGTAATAGTGAGACGACATGCAAGAGGTCACGTTTTTAGTCTCTCATGCAAAAAAATTGTTACCTGAATACAATAAAGAGAAAAAAAAAATTATATTTTAGAAGATCCTTTATTGTGGTGGAAACGAAACAGCTCGCAATACCAAAAGTTAGTACCTTTGGCACGCCAGTTCTTAGCTACGCCTCCGGGAAGTGTCCCCAGCGAACAGTTGTTTAGTGGAGCCGGACTAATCTGTGATCCACTAAGAACTAGATTGCATAGCGAAAAACAGCGAAGCTTCTTTTTGTTGAATGCAACTTGGCTCTACTAAACTTTGAATACAGAATACGACAAAGTTTTCGAAAGTAAATAAAATTATTGTTTAGTTACCTTAGAGGCTAAATTTATAAGATTTATATATATTTGGTTTTTGTTTTACTTTGAAATAAATATTTTATGTTTAATTACTTAACTGGAATACATTTGTTTAAATCTAAACGTCCTTTTTCTTGCCCACAATACGATTAACAATCACTCAATACTATCTGTTATAAACTCCTTTTTATGACAACTTTGTTGTGTTATCAGGGAAATTGTTTAAAACTTATATCGATAACAGTATCGGCGCCACCTTCTCCATCTTGGTTTAGATCCTGAAGTAGTCAAGTTTATACGAACTTTCCTACGAAGAGCATCTACGGCTCCATCCTAATCATACATACATACTTCTATTATAAGAGTATATATGGCTCCATCCTAACTACATTTTATACAAGGGTTCTACGACCCTTGTGGTTCACACAAATCCTTTATCCGAAGGTAACACAAAATAAACGCTATTTACAATAGCAACAAAACACTAAATTTCACTTGGATTCTTATTTTTTCCCCAAACCTATGGAAATACATCCATTATATCATTGCCCCACAAACAACATATTTTTATTTGAAAAGCCAGACAGTAGGAATGAATCTAAATTATTCGTTAAACCATTTTTTGACATTCGCTAAACAATTTTGGAATATTCGCTTTCGCATTTGCATTCGCAAAAACCAAAAATAACTATTCGCATTCGCTTTTGCAAAAAAAAAATATTTCAATATTCGCATTCACATTCACATTCGCTAAAGCACATTCGTTACATCCCTAGTTCTAACCAATACGAAAGGGGCAATAACCCCCAGGACTTCTATGTGTTAAATGATATTGTACCAAGAAGTACATTTATTGTATTAAAATATAATATTATTTGTCCCAAAAAGTACTTTCATCGTTTATTTATTATTATTTATACTTTTATCGTCCAAAATGTACTTTTATTGTCCAAAATGTTCTTTTATTGTCCAAAAAGTACTTTCAATGTACTAAAAGTATTTTATTTTACCCAATTTTTTTTGACCCCAAAAGTACTATGTACTTTTATTCTACCGCGGTGTTCTGTAATTGTACCAAAAAGTACTTTTAATGTACAAAAAAGTGATTTTTGTCCAAAAAGTACTTTTATTGTACCAAAAAGTACTTTTAATGTACCAAAAAGTACTTTTAATGTACCAAAAGTATTTTATTGTACCAAAAGTTATTTTTTTTGTGCCGAAAAGTACTTTCAATATACCAAAAAGTACTTTCATTGTACCACTAAGCACTTTTATTGTACCGCAAAGTACTTTTGTTGTACCAAAAAGTACTTTCGGCACACCAAATAGTACATTTATTGTACCAAAATATATTTTTAATGTACCGGAAAGTACTTTTGTTGTACCAAAACGTACTTTTTACCGTAACAAAAAGTACTTTTATTATACCACAAATAACTTTTTTTGTACCAAAAAGTATTATTCAAGTGACAAAAAATACCATTAATGTACCGAAAAGTACTCTTATAATATTCAAAAGTATATTAATTGTACCAAAAAGGACTTTTATTATACGAAAAAATATTATATCAAAAAGCACATTTATTGTAACACAAATTACTCTTATTGTACCAAAAAATACTTTTATTGTTCCCCAAATCAGTTTTGTTGTATCAAAAAGTTCTATTGATGCCCCAAAAAGTACTTTAAATGTACCAAAAAGTATTTTCAATGTAAAAATAAGTTATTTTTTTTGCAAAAAAAGGATCAGTGGTGGCACCAAAAAATACAATTATAATACTAAAAGGTACTTTCATATTACTAATAAGTACTTTTTTATACCAATAAGTACTTTTTTTTATACCAATAAGTACTTTTTTTTATAACAATAAGTACTTTTATTGTAACGCATAGTACTTTTGTTGTACCAAAAAGTTCGTTTATTGTCAAAAAAAAGTGGTTTAATTGTATAAAAAGGACAAAAAGTACTTTTATTGTACCAACAATTACTGTTGATGTACCAAAAAGTACATTTAAAGTACCAAACGTTACTTTCATTGCACCAATAAGTACTTTAATTTTACCAATAAGTACTTTTGTTGTACGGCAAAGTACTTTTGTTATACCAAAAATTACTATTTATGTACCAAAAAATACTTTTATTGTACCAAAAAGTGCATTTATTACAACAACAACAAAATTATTGTACAAAAATGTACTTTTACTGTAGCAATAAGTACTTTTATTGTGCCAAAAAGAACACTGATACATTGCTTGTACTTATTGGTACTTTCAATGTACCGCAAAGGACTTTTATTGCACCAAAAGTCAATTTATTTTACCAAAAAGTACTTGTTTTTATCAAAAGTACTTTAAGTTTACCAAAAAGTACTTTTATTGTACCAAAACGAACTATTATTGTACCAAAAAGTACTTTAATTGTACCAAAAAGTTCTTTTATTGTATAAAAAAACATTTTTTTTTGTACCAAAACGCACTATTACTGTCCCAAAATGAAAATTTTTTGTACCAAAATGTACTTTTATTGTACAAATTGGTACATTTATTGTACCAAAAAGTACTTTCATTGAACATTTATTGTACCAAAAAGTACTTTTATTGTACAAATTGGTACATTTATTGTACCAAAAAGTACTTTTATTGTATCAATAAGTACTTTCATTGTGCCGCAAAATTACAAAAAAGTACTTTTGTTGCACCAAAAAGTACATTTATTGTTTATTGTTCCAAAGATTGTATGTTATGGTTTCTTAACTTCTTAATATTTTTTAAATTCTTTTTTTGTAAATTTTTTGCCAAAACAAATTGGCCAAAGCAAAGCAGATGACCTCGAATACTTGAAAATTCTCTCTCTCACTCTCTCTCAATTGTCTTTCCTTACAGTATAACATGATTTTAGAAGAATTTTATTATCGGGAAAATGAATTCCCACTGAATTTATTTTCCTAGGAACATTTAGAATTAAACTCTTAGTTTGTTTGCATATCGAGAGAGAGGACCTGCAACTACGCTACACCTCCAATTTGAAATTAGCACTTTGTAGTTCACTAGAATCTTGTCTAAAAGTAGATTTAACTAAGAAAAGATTATATTTGTATTAATAAAAACAAATTTCTTTTCAATTCATTTAAAAAAAAAAAAATTCTTAAATATTATATGTGTAAAACACACATTAATATAACTCTCTTGTGCAAACTTTCATTTGCCAGCACTTTAACTGTGGCTCAAAAGAACAGCCAAGTTCTCTGTGTTAAAGCATTAACTTTCAAGTGTATAAGAGTAGGCTGCTCATATATTATAATCTATAAAAAATCTTTATTTTCCTTTTGCTTAACTGGTTATTATCTGTTCTAGGCGATATTTTTCTTTTTTATCAACCACTTCTATTAAAACAATTTCTGTATAAGCAAACACTTCAATATAGATCATTTTTGGAAATCTTGCTCTTTAACTGAAAAGCTTTTATCTACTAAACTTTTTGATTGTAAATAATATTCTAATTAAACATTTGTGTGTGAAATGATTAAGTAAATGAATAAAACAAACATCCAACTCTCCTCGGCCCACCAACAACCAGCAATGAGCCACTCCACACTTGAACCCATCGATAACTAGGCCGCTTAAAGCTGACAGCCCTTCACGCCAAACGCCCCTTTAAGGTGGCGGTAGGGTACTATGGGTTACTGTCTCTTATCAGCGACATGACAAAATACAATGTCAACACATGTGAACAACGAACGGCAAACACAAGCCCAAGAAGTACAAAACAACAAAAACAAAAACTAAAACCATTCGAGAAGAAAACAAAAACCCAGAAATTACTAGCAGGCAGCAGTTAGTTTATGCCTCATAATCGTAAAAATAATAATACGATAATATTGTCCCTAGATAAGATAACACCCCATGTGTAAGCAAGACAGACCCACTTTACTTACACTTTACTCCTCACCACCCCATCTGTAATACTGTTGTTGCCCTAACCTATACTATAGAGTGGCTGGCTATAAAGCCTTTTGGCGCTGTCGGCTCTCTTCGGCAAGTTTTATTTGCTTTCCAATAAACAATTAAAGTTTTGTGCTTGCGACGGGGGAGGCGAGTAATAGCAGACCTAATTTCATAAGTTTGAAGTGGTTGGGTTGGGGTTGGGGTGGGGTGGGGTAAATGTTGTTGATATTGTACCAACAAACCCATAAACTAAACAGCAAATAGAAATCTGTTTATTTTTGAATATGTTATATAGTACTTGGAGAGGGTATCAGCCGGTCTTAACTGGATTGTATTTTGCTATGAAAAAAAAACTAAAGCAAACGGGACAAAGTGGAGGCGGAGGCGGTTCGAGGCGGATGAGTAGCTGGATATTATGGTTGCGGTGGTGTTAAAGCGCCAATTATTAAACAAAAAGATACATAAAATCAATTAACAACTTGTTAATAATATGCCAAAATAAAAAAAAAATGTGTGAGGCGTGAGGATAAGTTAATGGTGAATCTGGTTGCTACTGGCCTGGTAAATAATTTGCGGTTTGCTGTCTCATCTTGACCTCAAATTAAGAGATGACAATTTAGGGGAAGAGGGGAAAGCAAAAAAATTCTCATAGCTTTTAAAGTTATTTAAAGGAATTTCTGAAGAATGCAAAATTTTTTATGCGGACGTAAAGGAACTAGATGCGTTTATACTTACACAGTTCAACATATGATTTTGGGACTTAATCCTGAGAACTGCACATGAAAGTAGCGTCAAAAAGAAAAAGTTTGCATCATTTGTTTTGTCAAGTTACATGCCATTATAATTTAATATAGATTTGAAGTTAGTAAGTATCGTATAGGGTAATTTGTGACGTTTTAGGCTCTATTGTTTGACATTACTCGAGAAGCACTAGCTGAAACAAATCTTAAAAAATTCAGAATTACTATTCCTTTAATCTATTACGTATCCCTACATAAGCAACAGTTTTACTTTCCATTTATTGAAAGATTTTGAACTGGGTTTATTTTGTAGCAGTAACAATAAAACTGTTGTACTCCGTGGTGTATGATTTACATGGAATATTACTTATGATAATCATACGCCACCATATAACAATATAACAAAAGAGCCTAAAACGTGACAGATAACCTACCTATACGATACTTATTAACTTCAAATCGATATTAAATTATTTTGGCATGTAACTTGACTTGACAGAATTGAGTCCCAAATCAATGGGCTGAAAAATTTGCTGTTGTACAGAAATTTCGTAATAGAATTGAGTCCCAAAATCATGTACTGCACTGTGTTATGGTAACTGGAAAAGGTGGGATAAGTTTTTCATCCAAATACGTTTGGAATATTAACTCAGCTTATTCTTCTTTTATATATTTCGTATACCAGTACAATAGAAACAATTGTCCTCAAGCCTAAGACATCTACCCTCTTAAATGAGACAGTTGTTTCTATGCAAGGTGCCAATGATGAACTAGTATGGAACTAGTTCCGAACTTGGTTTACTACTTTTTTGTTTGTTTCTATAGCTAAACGTTACCCCTTCCGACTTAGTCATACTTACTTACTTACTTACTTACTTAAGTGGCCCATTACAACTTACAAACATGGTTCATAAGTTTGAGGCCTGAAGTACTAAAGAATTCCACACGCTTCGGTCTTGAGCGTGTGTTCTCCAGTTAGTCCTACCAGATGGTGGCACGTCGCCTACCACTTGGTCCTTCCAACGGAGTTTGGGTCCCCCTGCTCTGCGCCGTCCTTCAGGTTCGCCTTCAAACACCTTTCTCGCTGGAGCATTTACATCCATCCTGGCAACATGACCCAGCCATCGTAGTCGTTGCATTCTGACTCTTTTAACTCTTTTAGCCGTCGACACAGATAGGTCCATAAATTTTTCGGAGTACTTTTCTCTCGAATACTCCCAGGTTTTGTATGTCCGTTGTCGTAAGCACCCATGATTCGGCAGCATACAAAAGAACGGGTAAGATTAGCACCTGGTAAAGCTGTTTCTTAGTATTCCGAGATAAGGGGGTATTACTAAAGTGCTGCCGAAGTCCGTAAAAACATCTATTGGCTAGCACTATTCTCCGCTTAATTTCTTGGCCGACATTATTTTTCGTATTGACGGAAGATCCGAGGTAGGTAAACTCATCTACTACCCCAAAACAATAATTTTCAACGTTGACGCTGCGTCCCCATCGAGAGGACTCTTTGTTCGTCGAAATCATTATTTTTGTTTTGTCCTCGTTGACCGCTAAACCCATTTTTGCCGACTCCTTTTCTAGGGATGAGAAGACTGCAGTAACGTCCCGCAGATTTCGACCAATGATATCTATATCATCGGCGTAGGCTAGTGGCATGTGGCTTTTGTGGAATATGGTGCCAGACATGTTGACACCAGCCTTTCTCATCACCTTCTCCATAACTATATTAAATAGTGTACAGGACAGGCTATCGCCCTGCCTGAGACCTCTTTCCGTGTTGAATGGTTCAGACTGATCCTTACCAATCTTAACCGAGGATTTGGTGTTGTCTAAGGTACATTTGCAAACTCGAATCAGCTTTGCAGGAATACCAAACTCAGACATGGCCTCATAAAGCCTATTCCTTATCGGAGAGTCAAAGGCAGCTTTGTAGTCGACAAAGAGGTGGTAGGTGTCGATCTGCTTATCATGGGTTTTTTCCAGGATTTGTCGTAAGGTGAATATTTGATCCGTCGTAGATTTGCCAGGTCTAAAGCCGCACTGATATGGTCCAATTAGTTTTTCTACAATTGGCTTTAGACGTTCACACAATATGCTTGAAAGGACCTTGTACGCAATTGGTAATAGGCTTATTCCACGATAGTTCTTACATTCACTACGATCTCCTTTCTTGTATATGGGACATAACAGACTGAGACTCCAATCCCCGGGCATGCTCTCCTCTTGCCAGATGTTTTCCATGAGCTGATGCATGCTCCTAATCAGCTCCTCCCCGCCAGCCTTTAACAATTCAGCAGGGAGACCATCGGCTCCAGCAGCTTTGTTGTTTTTAAGGCGGGAGATGGCCATACGTATCTCGCTCTGGCTCGGAGGTGGACAGTTAATACCATCGTCATGGATTGGAGCAGGGTCTTCTGGAGTGGTGTCAGTATCCAGTAAATTTTTAAAGTGGTCTCTCCATATCTTCAGAACGTTATCCGGGTCCGTCACTAGCTGACCATCGCTGTCCTTGCAGGAGGGCAACCCTGTTCCACGCATTCTCGCTTTAACTCTCTTGTAGAATTTTCGGGCTTCCCCTCTACTTCGGAGCAACTCAGTGCACTCATCTTGCCTCTTCTTCAGCTCCTTCTTTTTTCTTCTAAAAAGACGAGTTGCCTCTCGTCTCTTCTCCCTGTGCCGTTCACGAACAGCTCGCGTTGCCATTGGCTGCAGTTTTGCCCTCCGACTTAGTCATAACTCGCCAAATTTTCAATAACTTTCATTCTTATAATGACTGATCATATGCCCCACTACAAGTATGTTAGTACTCATTTCTTAAGCAAACAGCATACGACGCTGCCACTTTCTAACCCCCTTTTTAACTAGTCCATAAACATCTTAGTACTTGCGATTCCCCCCCAGCAACAAATATTGACTTTATAGCCCATACATACCTAGGCGTATTTTGAAATAGACTATTTTTACGTACATACATACATACATACATTGCTCAACTCTTGTGTGACTGTTTTTAAGGCATTTCAATGTTGACTTTAGTTCTCTTCTGGCCATAGTAAAATAAAAATAGTTTATATGATAACACTATGGGTAAATAACAACAAAATTATGACAAAAAGGTAAACTTCATATTGTTATTTATTAATTTAGAAGGGTACTCCTGCTCATCAGTCAAAATAACCGTCGAAAGTTTAACACAGCAATGAGTATTATTAGTAGTTGCCATTAAATACAATTATAATTGTTTTGTATGTATGTCTGTATGTGTTTGTGTTTTTCATCTTTCTAGACCTGTGAGAGTAATTCCAATCATTCATCAACACAGCAGCAGCAACAACAACAGCAACAGCAGCACCATCATCAACAGCAGCAACGTGATTTAAAACATTTACGGGGTAATGATTCACGGCCAACGACACCTACCAGCAGTACACAGCAACCACATTACCAAGCGGCGGGCCAGCAGCACCAACAACAACAACAGCAACAAGTTGAAAATGGTCATGGCCAATATCCGTAAGTGAAACATTTTGTTTTAATGTCTTGTATAGTTTCTAGTTCTAATGTTTTTATAATTTGTTTGTGTGTTTTTTCTCTCTTCATTTTCGTGGTTTAGCTGTTATATTTGTAAAACCTTATGCGCTTCTAATAAAATGGAGTGGTTGTCCACCAGTGCTGAGCACATGAATTCGCATGCAATGCATTTCCCTTGTTTGAAGGGCAACTTAACGTCAGCGGGAAATTCGAATTCCAATTCAAATAACAGCAGCAGTGGAGGCGGTGGCGGCGGTAGCTGTAGTCGTGATAGTAATTTAAATACAAGCAGCGGGTCTGCCATAAACAATGACCCCAATGGTAATCGGGTATTGGCCTGCAAAGACTGTGTCAATCATTTGGCCAGACAATGGGAAACAATGGATGCCGAGAGAGTGCCATTGGAGCATCGAAGGTGAGAGTTTAACTATAATTGTTAAGTAATTAGTATTAAGACGTTTATATAACAAAAAAATACAGTGGTATTTTTTTTATAAATACTAAGAAACTAAAAAAAATGCAATATCCCAGGAATTTATAGTTTTTTTTTTTAAATATTCGAAACAATTTGAAAATTAGAATATTAAAATATTTTTTGTGTGTAATAAAAGTTTTTTTTGATAATATAAAAGTGCTTTTTGGGTACAAAAAGTACTTTTTTAGTACAATAGTAGTACTTCCCGGTACAATTAAAATAATTTTTAAGTAGAAAAAAGTACTTTTTTGATACATTAAAAGTACTTTTTGGGTATGACAAAAGTACTTTTTTTTTTTTAGAAAATGCCATAAAAATGTTTTAAAAAGTAGTTTAATTGTACCAAAAAGTACATTTATATAGTACCCCAAGTAATTTTGTTGAACCAAAAAGTATACTAACTGTACCAAGAAGTACATTTATAGTCCCAAATAATACTATTGTATCATATTTTAAAAAAGTATTCAAAAAATTTGAAAAAAATATAAAAAAAGGAGATGAACTCGTCATGGAATTCGAAACGCTTCATCCTAATGCGTGACACACTGAATTTGACCAAAAATAACAAACAATAAAAAACACTTTTCTGATCGTTAGCCGAATTTGATGTATCATTTGATACACTTAAAGTAATTTGTGATAAATAATAGAATATTAAAATATTTTGTAGTATAATAAATTCTTTTTTTTGATAAGATAAAAGTACTTATTGGGTACAAAAAAGTACTTTTTTTTAGTATATTTAAAGTACTTCCTGGTACAATGGAAATGCCTTTTAAGTACAAAAAAGTACTTTTTTGGTACATTAAAAATACTTTTTGGGTATGATAAAAGTACTTTTTTTTATGGAAAAATTCCATAAAAATGTTCTATTAAGTACTTTAATTGTACCAAAAAGTACATTTATATATAGAACCCCAAAGTAATTTTGTTGAACCAAATAGTATACTAACTGTACTAAAAAGTACATTTATTGTCCCAAAAAGTAATATTGTTGTACCATAGTTTTATAAAGTATACACAAAATTTGGAAAATGTAAAAAATAGAATATTAAAATATTTTTTGGGTATAATAAAAGTTTTTTTTTGATAATATTAAAGTACTTTTTGGGTATAAAAAGAATTTTTTTAGTACATTAGAAGTGCTTCCTGGTACAATAGAAATACTTTTTGAGTACAAAAAGGCACTTTTTAAAGTATGACAAAAGTACTTTTTTTTTACAGAAAAATTCAATAAATATGTTCCAATGAGTACTTTTAGTATACCAAAAAGTATATTTTTTATATATAGAACCTCAAAGTAATTTTGTTGAACCAAAAAGTATATTAACTGTACCAAAAAGTACTTTTATTGTACTGCAAAGTACATTTATTATACTGCAAAGTACTTTTATTTTACTGCTAAGTATTTTTATTGTACGCAAATTATTTTTATTGTACACAAGGTACTTTTGTTGTAACAAAAACTACTTTTTTACTATAAATTACTTTTATTGTATCAACAAGGACATTAAATGTACCAAAAAGTACTTTAAATGCCTCAAATAGTCATTTTACTGTTATTGTATTAATAAGTACTATTATTGTACTAATTGTACTGTTTATGTACCGCAAATTCTTTTGTTGTCCAAAAAGTACTTTCAATGTACCAAAACATAACTTTGATTGCGAAAATTAAATTCTGTACCAAAAAGTACTTTTGTACCAAGAAAGCACTTTTATTGTGCCAATAAGTACTTAAGTACTTTTATTGCATCAAAGAGGACATTAATTGTAAAGGATATCTATTGTACCAAGAAGGAATATTTTTGTACCAAGAAGGAATATCTTTGTACTAAAAAGTACTTTTATTGTACCAATAAGTACTTTTATTGTACTGCGAAGTACTTTTGTAGTAACAAAAAGTACTTTTTTTTTTACCATAAATTACATTTATTGTATCTACAAGCACATTTAATGTATCAAAGAGTACTTTAAATGTCTCAATAGGGCATTTTACTTTTATTATACCAATAAGTACTTTAATGTGGCAAAAGGTTCTTTCAATGTACTAAAATGTAATAATAATACTATTTGCTACATTTAAAGTACATTTTTAATGTCCTTTGTGGTACAATAAATGTACCTTTAAGCACTATAAATGTACTTTTATAGTACCAAAAATCACTTATATTGTGTCAAAGAGTACTTTAATTGTGCTAAATAGTGCTTTTATTGTACCACATTAGTACTTTTATTGTACCAATTAGTACTTTAATTGTACTAATTTTTATTTTTACTGTACCAATTAGTACTTTTATTGTATCAATTAGTACTTTAAATGTACCAAAAAGTACTTTTACTGTACCAATTAGTACTTTTAATGTACCAATTAGAATTTTTATTTTACAACTTTTACGTTTATTGTACCAATTAGTACTTTTAATGTATCAATTAGTACTTTTACTGTACCAATTAGTACTTTTAGTGTACCAATCAGTACTTTTATTATACAAATTTTTACTTTTATTGTATCAATTAGTACTTTTATTTGACCAATTAGTACTTTTATTGTACTAATTTTTACTTTTATTGTATCACTTAGTACTTTTTTTGTATCAATAAGTACTTTTACTGTACCAAGTAGTACTTTTTTTGTATCAATTAGTACTTTTATTGTACCAATAAGTACTTTTATTGCACCAACTAGTACTTTTATTGTACCAATTAGTACTTTAATTGTACCAATCAGTACTTTTATTGAACTAATTTTTACTTTTATTGTACCAATTACTACTTTTATTGGACCAATTAGTACTTTTATTGTACTAATTTTTACTTTTATTGTATCAATTAGTACTTTTATTGTATCAATAAGTACTGTACCAAGTAGTACTGTTATTGTATCAATTAGTACATTTATTGCATCAATTAGTACTTTTATTGTATTAATAAGTACTTTTACTGTACCAAGTAGTACTGTTATTGTATCAATTAGTAAATTTATTGTACCAATAAGTACTTTTATTGTACTAATTTTTACTTTTACTGTACCAATAAGTACTTTTATTGCACCAATTAGTACTTTTATTGTACCAATTAGTACTTTTATTGTACCAATCAGTACTTTTATTGTACTTATTTTTACTTTTATTGTACTAATATTTACTTTTATTGTATCAATTAGTACTTTATTTGTATCAGTAAGTACTTTTACTGTACCAAGTAGTACTTTTTTGGATCAATTAGTCATTGTATTGTACCAATTAGTACGTTTATTGTACCAAATAGTACTTTTATTGTACTAATTAGTACTTTTATTGTACCAATCAGTACTTTTATTGTACTAATTTTTACTTTTATTGTACCAATTACTACTTTTATTGGACCAATTAGTACTTTTATTGTACTAATTTTTACTTTTATTGTATCAATTAGTACTTTTATTGTATCAATAAGTACTTTTACTGTACCAAGTAGTACTGTTATTGTATCAATTAGTACATTTATTGTATCAATTAGTACTTTTATTGTATCAATAAGTACTTTTACTGTACCAAGTAGTACTGTTATTGTATCAATTAGTAAATTTATAGTACCAATAAGTACTTTTATTGTAACAATAAGTACTTTTATTGTACCATTAAGTACTTTTATTGCACCAATTAGTACTTTTATTGTACCAATTAGTACTTTTATTGTATCAATCAGTACCTTTATTGTACTAATTTTTACTTTTATTGTACTAATATTTACTTTTATTGTATCAATTAGTACTTTTTTGTATCAATAAGTACTTTTACTGTACCAAGTAGTACTTTTTTTGTATCAATTAGTACTTTTATTGTACCAATAAGTACTTTTATTGCACCAATTAGTACTTTTATTGGACCAATTAGTACTTTTATTGTATCAATAAGTACTTTTACTGTACCAAGTAGTACTGTTATTGTCTCAGTTAGTACATTTATTGTACCAATAAGTACTTTTATTGTACCAATTAGTACTTTTATTGTACCAAATAGTACTTTATTTGTACCAGATAGTACTTTTATTGCACCAATTAGTACTTTTAATGCATCAATAAGTACTTTTACTGTACCAATTAGTACTTTAATTGTACCAATTAGTACTTTTATTGTAATAATTAGTACTTTTATTGTACCAATTAGTTCTTTTTTGTAGCAAGTAGTACTTTCATTGTACCAATTGGTACTTTTTATTGTACGAATTAGTACTTTTTTGGTACCAAAAGTACTTTCATGCAGAAACCCAGGACCCAAAGCGGGTAAACCAAGTAATTGGGGTTTGCTATAGGTATCAATTTAAATGACCTTTGTCTAAATCCTTTAGGGACGGATGATTGTTTTTTTCTCTAAATTATCGTTTCTCTTGCAAATCGTCATACAAATTTGTACTATCTTAATCTATTTTAAATTTACCATCTTTATTTATCATTTTCCCCCTATTTTTTTTTGTCCAGGTACAACATTCCATCACCTGTTATTACGTCCACCTCACCAAATGGCTTACGGCACGGTGGTCTTAGTATTAATACACCACCATCGACACCATCGATTTCATCAACACCAGCCACAACCACATCGATATATTGTTTTTTGTGTGGTTTACATTCGGATTTAACATTGGCCAGAGTTCTATATGCACGCAAAGAGGTACGTTCGTTTTGTTATATACTCTTCGTCTTAGTTTGTGTAATGTAACGTTTTTTTTTCTCTTTGTGTCTTTGTATTTCAGGGTTCCCGGCCATATTTTCCATTCTTGTTAAAACACAGTTCCTTGCCAAATGCCGAACAATTAAGACCAGATTATTCGGCTTATGTTTGCACATTTTGTTATCATTCGTTGTTGAAGCAATGGAGAAAGTAAGTAAGAGGCAAAAAAAAGTGGTGGAAAGGATAGATAACCTTCTTAGTAATATTATATTTTAATTATAATTTAAGTAAAACAAATAACATATATCCTTAAGCTTCTATGGGTGGATTAAGGGAGAGAGCTAGTGTAGCATTAAGTAAGCTTGTAAGTTTTTCTAGTTTGCGACTAACGCACGAGTATTAAATTTAAATTTTTTCCTGTGTGTTGTGACAATTATGAATATTTATCATATTCATAATATTTTTCCAGTATCGAACTGGTGTGGAACTGGTTGCATCTAGTTCTCTGTAGTGTAAACAATTTAACAAATTCACCTGTACAAACAAATGTCTGTCTAATTAAACATGCAGACGTCATAGGCTTGGATGGAATTGTCCCTTTTATATTCGCATATAACTTGAACAGAATTCTAGCTGGTCTATAATACCAGTTGGAACTAGTATCCCAGTGGGGAATGATACTAGGTTGGAACTAGTTGCATATAATTTCTGCATAGATAATGAACTAGTTCGACTTCTACACAAACAACTGTCTTATTTAATATGGAGATGTCCTAGGTTAGAAAGATCGTCCCCCAGTATAGAACCAGCTAATAATAAGAACTGTTTAAAGTCTATATGTGTCGTATGTTAGATTCCCATTTGGATCGTAAATTTTCTTAAAGTTATAGGAAATTTAATAAATCCATTGCAAATCCCACCTGTCGCTCTTTGCAGTGAAATCCATGTACCCATAAAAACAGATTTGTCAATGCCTATTAATATTGTATCAAGAATTACCAAATGTTATCTGCTTTAATATTCATTTTAAAAATGATTACCGTGACAAGCGAATATTAATTAAAATACATATGCACTCAAATTTCGTGGTGACAGCCCGCAAGCTAAAAGCATGACTGCAACCAAATTAAGATAATAAATTATCAAAAATATTTAATGAAAAACAGAACGCCGGCCAAACTGGTATGTGACCGGTATTAAGTAGTATATTACACATATAACATTATTGTGCTGTCATAAACGATTGATGATAAGCACAGCAAATTTTTAGGAATAACCTATCGTACAGTAACCCAAAATAAAAAAAAACACGTAAGATTATTACGGTTCGCCGTAGACACCCTACTATCAAATCATACGATATGACACAATGTATAGGTGTTTTTGTTGTTGCTTATAACCCAGTAGGGGAAAAAACCTATGTTCATGCTAGCTCTACATGGACTGTGAACTATTTTAGCTTACATTTAAAAACTCTTTACCATTTAACACGTATACGTCCCAGGCTTAGGGGCAACTGTCCTTATCGTACTAGTATAGTCCAATTTAGAAATTCTAGACGGGAAGAAGTTGACTGTCTCCTTTGAACTAGCTTAGAACCACTTGAAAAGAGGTTGATAAGAACTAGTACATTAATTGAATTGATGAATCTAATGCAGAAAATTTGTGATAATAGTATATATAGTAGTATTTTTCGTATAGTAGCTGCTTTCGGACCGGCCGTGGCACAGTGGTTGAAACACGCGACTACCATGCGGGAGTTCACACAGGTTCAACTCCTGGCTCCAGTCATCTTAAAAAATAAGAAAAAAGAATTTTCTTACATTGTCGGCTCCCCTCCAATGTTGTCGACAGCAACTTCTCGCAGTATTAGTGTCGTGTCAATCGGCATGTCTAGTAGAAGCTTCTCAAACAGTGACGTTTGCATTCGTCGATAAACAAGTAGGTTAGTTGTGAAACTTAAAATAGAAAGCGTGTTAATTCACAACAACGCGAGAAGCTATCCCATTCCTTATTCCTGGGGTGTAAAGGGAAATTAAGTTAAAGCTGCTTTCGGCATATTTTCTAAATATAATTTGTGAAATTATTTCAACATTTTCTTTTTCTTATACAACCACTAGAAATGTGTTACTGTGCCTTGATTCGATAGTTTGGAAGTGCTACGGAATTTTATACTTTTGTACCCTAAAACGTTTTTGAACTAGTAAAACGAGTCCCTGCTGAAGTGGTACCAAAATTAGTTAATAAGAGACAATCGACTACCACTCAAACATGAATCTGTTGTATCTTGTATGTCGATACTCTGGATTCCCGTATTGAATAAATGATTGCACGACTTATGCTTGATAAGTTAATCTTAATTTATTATAATGTTATTTACAATATGGATACAATTTATAATGGTGACCGGCTGCTGTTAACTATGTTTTACGAATGATAATAACAAAAGCAATCATTGTATATATTATGACAAGTAATGACACTTGTAAAGAGTATAATCAAAGAAGTTGTAAAGTGCTCTAACAATCATAACAAAATCCTTAACTGATTCTATACTAGTAAAAAAGGACAAGTGTTCCGAAGGCCTACGACATCACCATGTTAAGTGAGACAGTTGTTGTTTGTATGTTTGGTTTATTGTCTTATGGAAAACTAGTACGACATTGATTCGGAACTACTCTTATTCCATACTGAAGAGCTTGTCATAAGGGGGATTCTATTTTTTTATTAAGACATTTTTTTTTGATTTAGGCGATTTTCGTTTTATATATCTAAATAAGGTATTTTTTGGTTAAAAAAAACATAGCTGTAAATATTGAAATCAATGGATTCCGACATGTTTTTTTTAGTGTGTAACAAAATGAAAATTTATTGTAGCAAAAAGTACACTTTATTGTACCACAAAGTACATTTAATGTACCACAAAGTACATTTAATGTACCAAAAAGTACATTTATTGTACCACAAAGTACATTTATTGTACAAAAAGTACATTTATTGTACCAGAAAGTACATTTTTTTTGAACTAAAAAGTAATTCCATTGTATCCCCTAAAAGTACATTCTTTTATTGTACCAAAAAGTACTTCTTTTTACCAAAAATAACTTTTATTCTACGAAAAAAGTACAATTTATTATATTCCCAAAGGTACTGTTTATTGTACCAAAAATTAATTTTAGTGTATGAAAAAATAAAACATTTATTGCACCAAAAAGAACCCTTAATGTACAAAAAGTACATTTATTATAGAAAAAAGTACTTTTTTATACCAAAATGTACTTGAATGTACAAAAAAGTACTTTTATTATTTTCCATTTACTTTAGTAAATTTTTATCGAAAATTATTTGTATTCTATCTAAAAATAAATTTAATTCGATCAAAAAGAACCTTTATTGTACTAAAAAGTACTTTTATTGTACCAAAAATGATTTTTATTGTATCAATAAGTACTTTTAGTTTGCCAAATAGAACATATATTAACCCAAAAATCACATTTATTGTACCAAAATGTAATTTTATTGCAGCAAAAGTACTTTTATTGTAACACAAGTACTTTTATAGTACGAAAAAGGACTTTCAATGTTCCAAAAAGTTTTTTCATTGTACCATAAAGTACTTCTATTTTAGCAAATATAACTTTATTGTACCAAAAAGTACATTTTATTATACAGAAAAAGCACTTTTATTGTACAAAAAAGTACCACAAAATACTTTAATGTTCCAGAAATTACCAAAAAGGTCAATATATCGTATCGTATACTTTTCATGTGCATCAAAGTCCTTTTTTGTGCCAGAAAGAAGAATTTTATTGTACTTAAAAGTACTTTTATAGTATCTAAAAGTACTCTACTGTATTATTTTACCAGAAAGTACAATTATTGTACTAAAAAGTATTTTTACTGCATCATGTCCAAATTATTTTACCTCAAAGTAATTTTATTGTAAAAAAGTACTTATATTTTAAAAAAGTACTTTTATTTTAAAAAAAAATTACTTTTATTTTAAAAAGTATTTTTATTTTACTTTATATTTGTTTTTAAAAAGTACTTTTATTGTACGAAAATGTAATTTCCATGTACCAAAAAGTACTTTTGATATGCAACAAAGTACTTTTTTGTACCAGGAAATATTTTTTTTGTACTAAAAAGTACTTTTTTAGTTTCAAAAAGTACTCTATTGTATTATAAGTACTTTTTTAGTTTCAAAAAGTACTCTATTGTATTATAAGTACTTTTTTGTATGAAAAAAGTGATTGTTTTATACCGAAGAGTACTTCACTTTTACCGGAATGTACTTTTATTGTACCAAAAAGCATTGTTATTGCACCAACAACCAAAAGTACAATTTGAAGTATATAAAAGTACTGTATATTGCTCCAAAAAGTACTTTAATGTACCAAAAAGTTTTATCAATGTACCAGAAAATTATTTTATTGCTCTGAAAAGTACAATTTTTGTACAGGAAAGTAGTTTTTGGATACCACAAAGTACATTTAGCGTACTGAAAAGTACCAAAAAGTACAATAAACTTACTTTCCGGTACAATAACAATACTTTTTGGTACAATAAAATGACATTCTGTTACAATAAAAGTACTATTTGGTGAAATAAAAGTACTTTTTAATGCGATAAGAGTTCTAAATGTACTTTCATTGTACGCAAAAGTAAAATTTATTGTACCAAAAATAACCTTTATTGTACAAAAGGAACATTTTTGGCACCAAATATTACTGTCAATGTACAAAAAAGTACTTTAATAGTACACAATAAATGCTTATATTGTACCAAAAAATACTTTAAATGTGCAAAAATGTATTAAAAAATATTGTTACCTTGTAAAAAGGTACCGGGATAAGTACAAAGTTCTTTGAATAGGTATATCCATACCCTACCATATTTAAATATCCTTTCAAACGAAAAATAGACTGGAAATAGGAGAACTGACTACAGTTTAGTTACGTGGGGGGTTCTACATTCTTAAATATCTAAAGTTGTTAATGACACACACACACTGAATAAAATTTATGGATTACAAATATTTGTAATAATCCAAAATAAAATTTTTCATATTATAAAGCTCGTAACTAGTACGAATAAAAATTAAATATAACAACGTTTTATATAAAATTAAATATAATAAAGTACAAAAATATTTCCAATACTTTTATTTACTTACTTCCAATTATTAATATGTATAATTTTCCCCTTTTTTTCCTTCTCCTCCCCCACCCAGATATGAATCGCAGAATCCTACACTCAATGGCGTGGATCGCACTTACAATTGGCATGATTACATTTGTCATTTGTGTAATGTAACTACGTATAGGAAACGTGTTAGAGCTTTGCCGGTCAAAGAGTTTCCCTTTGTAAAAAATCGAAAAAGTGAAGATGGCCTCCTATTGGAAAATGGAGAATATGCGGTAGTCTGTTTGGATTGTTATGAAAGTCTGAGGTAAAGTATATTTTAAAAAAAAAAAACTATTACCTAATAATAAAATCATTAACATTTCTATTGTCTATGCAGGCAACAAGCTTCACAACATGATCGTTTTGGTGTTCCTATATCTAAACGTGCTTACAATTGGGTACCCCAGCCGCCACCACCTGAGGACAGCCCCGATGCTGCGGTGGCCCGTTTGCCATGCGGTGAACGTTCGGACAGAATTGTTGTAAGTTTTCTTCTTGGCTCAAGTGTCGCGTTGAACTTTAAAGTCTTTTGCAAACAATTAACACATTTCTTTTTGCGGTTTTAGCCAATTAACAATGCCCTGAGACCAGTTGCCTCCTCAACCAAAAAGAATAGTTCACCCAAGCTATATGACAAGTCTAGAGAAGGTAAGTTGCACCACCCATAATGTATAACATTTCCGTAGAATATGTTGTAAAATGTAAAATATCCAAAGCCAAAGTAGCAAACAATTTGTCGTCAACATTTGTGGGCGGGCTGTCGACTATAATAAGGCTGTAAAAGCCAAAGCACAAGTTGCAAATGAGACTTGTGACTGACATGCCAAGGGATATATAGAAAACAATAAATATCAATTGGCTTCACTTAATACAGTGTGCCTGGCTAGTGGAAATAGTAGTTGTGGCTGTTGCCATTGTGTTAATGCTATTGGCACATTACTTCTTACTGGTGCTTCTTTTGCTATCGTTTTGCCTTGTTTTCTTGTAATCTCTGCTCTCGCAATTGGTAATGTGAGAAAACAAAATATAATACTTACATTACAGAGCTTTCAACTAAATCGGATTATATTGATTACAACAAAATATACTAAGACGACTAAATAGGCAGGAACACAACTGTGATTTGACATATTGGTCAAATGCGACTGTTGTCATTAAGGCGAAATGGGGGAAATTAGTGTTGATTTGCTTACAAATGTAAAAAGTATTAATGTTCAGTATTTTTTAGAATATATCATCGTTTTGTTACATTTTTTAAATAGATAACGTCTCGGCTTTGGTGTCTAGTTGCTGTCTGCAGAAAAATGGTATCACTGTACTTATATTTTAAAAAGTGTACATGTTGAATAAAAGTGGTAGTTCTAATACTACTTCTTATAAAAAACAATTTGGAAATTTAAATTGCTGTACTTTCTCAAGTTTTATTTTAACTTTCTGTATTTCAGCAAACTTTCTCTTACGTCATTTGCCATTTTATTAAATTTTATTTAAGTTCTCTCTGTAATAAATTTAAAGAATGCCAGTTTTTTTTAATGTAAAATACCCTTTAAACATTCTGATGAAATTTTCCTAATAAAGGGCATTTACTTTAATGGATATTTTCTTAAAGAAATAATATTGCTTTAATAATTTATTTCAAAATTAACATCGAACTGAATAATTTTTTTCTCTTATTTCAAAAATAAGAAACACTAATTTTATAGAAAATTGATGAGGTCTTATGACCGGGCAAAGGAAACTTTTCTTTGTAATGTCATAAAGATACATCTTGTGGTTTGCAGCGTGTATTGTATCTTTTGGAAACTCTCCTTTAAATTCTTAAAGAATCAGTAGAATTATTTTATAAAATTTTATTTATTGACATTTAACATAAACTTTTTCTAAAGCTGAAATCTCTCAGAACTTTTTTTTCGCTAAGTTCGAATAATTTATTTATTGGCAATGTCATATTTTAACAACGACAACGATTTGTCGTGACTTCGACATACATACCTAATAAGGGGGGAATACATGATATGTAGTTCGAGAGCGAATATACGTATGAAATTCACACAGAACTTTAATATAAAGTATACGCTCTAAATCCCTACACTGATATCACTTAGATAAGCAGATTTTCAATGTAAGCCTATATTTTAATATACATGCATACTTTGTGATTGTGGAAGTGTCAAACTTTTTTCTATCCAATAAGAACGCTTTTCTCCAATGTTTTAAGTTTTTCGTTAAGATTTGTATTAGAAAATTGTTTTAGGGTTGATATCAACTATGGATGTGATGAATCTTTGGCAAATTACTGTGGTAAGAACAGTCAAATTAATACACGATAGTTAGCTAGCGAATAAATGATATTTAAGTATGAAATACGAACAGCTCTTTAAAGTAACGTATACGTTCTAAATCTATGAACTAGAGTCCTACACACATGCATTTGCTTTGCTATACATTCGGAGAGAAACAAAACTTGAGTTTTGTATTTTTAAAATAAACTAACATCACTTTATGCTCAAGGTAATCTCTCTTTTAGCTCTTTTCTCTTAAAACCAAAACAATAACAATTACTAGTACTTTTTGGTACAATAAAATACTTTAAAATACAATAAATTTTACTTTTTAGTATAATAAAAATACTATTTAGAACAAAAAAAGTACTTTTGGGTAGAATAATAATAAATTGTACTATTTTGTGCAATAAAAGTACTTTTTGGTATAATGAAAATAAAATGTACTACAGTACGAGCTCGATTTTCGCAACCGATAGCAGCCCAAGCCGGTTGCAGTTACCGAGATTGTTGCGCTTACCGAACCTCTATTGAAAATTGTTATTTTACTTTGTGCAAAATGACTCACGTCACTAAAAAACTGTACTATAACAGTCATTTGCTCACTCACATTGAACAATGGCGTAACATTGCATGCAAATAAAAAAAAACATATAATTTCTGCGAATACATTGAAAAGTTGCGCTCATCGAGACTGCTTTTTAGAACGTGTTGCACTTATCAGAACTCATTTGTAAAAAAGAGCGGTTGCGCAAATCGGGGTGTTGCTATAATCGGTAGTTGCGAAAATCGAGCTCGTACTGTATTTGGAAATGTATTATATTGGTACTATAAAACAAATTTTTGTTAGAATGAAAATATTTGTTGGTGCTAAAATTGTTCTTCTTGGGATAATAAATGCATTTTTTGATAAAATATAAAATACAACAAATTGTACCATTTATTACAATGAAAGTACTTTTTCATACAATACATTTTACGTTTTGATACAATAAAAGGTATCTTTTGGTAAAATAAATTGTACTTTTTGGTGCAGTAAAAGTACTTTTTGATACAATAAACAAATTTTTGGTACAATAAAAGTACTTTTGGATACAATAAATTTTACTTTTTGGTATAATAAATTGTACTTTTTGGCACAAAAAATTTTGTTATTTGGTACTTTAATTGTATATTTCAGGACAATAAATTGTACTTTGTGGTACCATTAATTATACTTTTTGATACCGTTATTTGTACCTTTTGGTACAACAGATGTACATAGTACTTTTTGAAACAATAAATTTTGCATTTTGGTACAATTAAAGTACTTTTTGGTAAATTGTACTGTACTTTTTGGGGCAACGGGTTGTCCACTTTGTTACAATAAAAGTACTTTTTGATACAATAAAAGTACTTTTGGTACAACCAATTGTATCATTAGCTACAATAAAAGTACTTTTGGATACATTAATTTTATTTTTTAGTACAATGAATTGTACTATTTATTACAAAAAATATTTTTTTGGTACAATATATGTACTTTTTAACAATAAATTGTAACTATTTGGTACAAGAAGTGTACTTTTTGATACCAAAAATTTTTCAAAGTGGTAGAATTAAAGTACTTTTTGCTATAATAAATTGTGCTATTTGATACATTAAAAGTTATTTTTGGAAAAATAAATTGTACTATTTGGTACAATAAATTGTACTATTTACTTCAATAAATTTAACTTTCTGGTACAAAAAATTGTACTATTTGGTAAGATAAATTGTATTTTTTGGAACAATAAAATTAATTTTTGGTACAATAAAAGTACTTTTTGGTACAACAAATTTAATGTATTTATAAAGTACTTTTGGATACATAAATTTTACTTTTTGGTACAATAAATGTACATTCTAGTAAAATCAACTGAACTATTTAGTACAAAAAAAAAATACTTTTTGGTACAATAAATGTACTTTTTTACAATAAAATAAATACAAATAAATATTGGTACAACAAATTGTACTATTTGCTACATTATAAGTACTTTTTGGTACTATTTGGTACAACAAATTGTACTTTTTGAAAAATTGTAATTTTTAGTACAATAAACTGTACTTTTTGGTACAATAAAAGTACTTTTTAGCACAATGAATTTTACTTTTTGGTAAAATAGAAGTACTTTTAGATACAATGTACTATTTGGTATAATAAATTGGACTATTTTCTTCAATAAATTGTACTTTTCGGCACAATAAATTGTACTATTTGGTACGATAAATTTCATTTCACTTCAATAAATTGAACTTTCTGGTACAAAAAATTTTACTATTTGGTAAGATAAATTGTATTTTTTGGAACAATAAAATTACTTTTTGGTACAATAAAAGTACTTTTTGGTACAAAAAATTTACTTTTGTGTACAACAAATTTTACTTCTTGGTACAATAAAAATACTTTTAATACAACCAATTGTACAATTTAATACAATAAATAAAATTACTTTTGGATACATAAATTTTACTTTTTGGTACAGTAAATGTACTTTCTAGTAAAATCAACTGTACTAATTAGTACAAAACAAAAAAATACTTTTTGGTACAAAAAATGTACTTTTTAACAATAAAATAAATAAAAATAAATATTGGTACAACAAATTGTACTACTTGCTACATTATAAGTACTTTTTGGTACTATTTGGTACAACAAACTGTACTTTTTAAAACAATAAATTGTAATTTTTGGTACAATAAACTGTACTTTTTGGTACAATAAAAGTACTTTTTGGTACTACAATGTACTATTTGGTACAATAAATTGTACTATTTTCTTCAATAAATTGTACTTTTTGGCACAATAAATTGTACTATTTGGTACGATAAATTTTACTTTTTAGTGCAATATATTTAACTTTTTGGCACAATATTAGTACTTTTTCGTACAATAAATTTTACTAGTTTTACGTTCAAAGTACTTTTGGAACAGAAAAAGTACAATAAATTGTACTTTTGGGAGCATAAATTGTATTATTTGCTACAATAAAATTTCGATTGGTACAAAAAAAGTTAATATTTTCTACAATAAATTGTACTAATTGGTTGTACATTGAAAGTACTTTTTGGTACAACAAATTTACTTTTTAGTACAATAAATTGTACTTTTTAGCGGAATAAAAGTTCTTTTTGATAATATAAAAGATCTTTTTGGTACAAATGAAATTTGTTTTGAAACATTTACTGTCGTGCATAACACGTTTTAGTGTATTTGTTTACAAAACACTGTTTTGATCAAAACTCCCACTCTTTGGCTCTTACGCTCTCTTGCTTTTGTACTTTTTGGTACACTAAAAGTTACTTTTTTGGACAATAAATTGTACTCATTGGTACATTGAAAGTACTTTTTGGTACAACAAATTTAATTTTTAGTCCCAAAAGTACTTTTTGGCTGAACAAAACTACCTGTTGGTACAAATGACCACTGTTTTGATCAAAACTCTCACTCTTTGGCTCTTACGCTCTCTTGCTTTTGTCTTATTTATTTAACAAACATCACCGTTGTTGTGTTTAGGTCTTGCTGACAGAATCAAAACAATCACATGTCTTGACAAAAAAGGAAATGGTCTTGAAGCCGTTTCAAGTGCACACTATTACACAGTACAAAATTTTTCAGTTCATTGACTTAATTCTGAGAGCTGCACGTGAAAGTAGCCCCAAAAAGAAGAAGTTCTGCATCATTGGTTTTATCAAGTTACATGCCATAATAATTTAATATCGATTTGAAGTTAGTAAATATCGTGTAGGCGTATGATAATCATAAGTAATATTCCACTTAAATCATACGAGGGAAATAGATTTTGGTTAATATTTTGTTGTTTTAAAATAATGTATTATTTTTTTTAACTTTCTTTAGAATAATTTGTAAATTTCTAAAGCAAATATTAATTCTTATTGTTATTTTTAAATTTGTTTGTTAGGCAAACTTTTAACGATATTCGTAGCAGTTACGTGAGCAATTGTTAGTCAAATTTCCTGTTAATATGTTGTTGTTGTTTTTTTTTGTTTGTTAAAGAAATCATTATTACCTTTTAATAGAAACTCTTTTGCTAGAACAAATTTGTTTTAATGTCATTTCTTTAAGCTTTTAACAATATGAGATAGTTTTTTTTATTTGAGTGAATCTTTTGCAACAGTTCTACTATGAAAGCAATTGTCTTATTTTCAATTTGAATTGCATTTAATTTTTGAAAAGATTTTTTTTCATTAAAATTACTTTTTACACAACAAGACAGCAGATATTTCTTGTGGAATTTTTCAGTAAATAAAATCGAACAATAAATACAGCAATTTTTTTTGTTTTTTCTTAAGAAATTCCTTCTTAATTTATATATACTACAAAACTACAACTTTTTCGTTTTTTTCTTTAAAAATTGCCCCTTTCCTGTTAGCCCTTGCATAGCCTTCAACGAATAATTAAGTTCCTTTATCCTTTTAAGACAAATTTCCTCTTACATTATGTATCTTTATTTTCTACTGCCCTTGCAGATACTCGAGTTAATTTAATATCTGCAATATACATTTGTATTCAACACCTAACTCCTTATGGTTTATTTGCATTAGTTGGAAGCTCTCTTGGCGTTATTAATACAATTACTTTGTATTAACTTGTACAATTTAGTGTGTATATAAATGTATATATTTACATAACATGCCGTTGTTTGCCTCATGCTGTCAGTTTTCCACTCGGCTTCCTTGTACATATTTTGTGGCGATAAGAAGAGTATAAAAAAACAAAATACACAGACTCTCGTTTACTCGCAACAATCGTATAATCCTTAATATAATAAAAAGTAATACTAACTATTGGTATGAGAAAAAGAAGAAGAGAGGAAAAAAATAAATAAACGCACACAACATAAAAAGATCATAAAATTCTAAATACTTGAATAAATAAAACAAATACACAAAACAAAAAAAAAACGTAAAAAATAAACAGCCACCCCAAATCCTATTCAATGCAATACCCACTTGCCAAGCATTTAAGACTTTAGACGGGGTAGAGCAGAGTAGAGAGAGTGAGTGGCGTACAGCGGATGGAGCAGCAAGCAATATCAAACACATTAACATCAATAATGTAAAGTATTTGGAATTGAATTACTTGGTGTTATCATGTCAACCATGTTAGAAACACTCCATACTACTACTGTTACTAGAGGGGATGGGGGGGGGGGGAGGGCTTCATACAATTTCTATTGTACCTCATTGTATAACAAACATACACACACACACGCTCACTCACTTTCTTACAAATGGCATGCGGCATGTGGCATACAACTTAATAAAAATACGAGTAAATCCTCTCCCCTTTCTTGTCCCTGGGCCCCTGGAGAATAGACAGTTGAACTTACGGACAGACAGACAGACACACACACACACACATACCCTTTAGATGGGTATTTTATGCGGTTAAGTGGTGGGATACCGACCCACGACCATTTGCCACGATGTCTCTTAAACGTTTCAATAATAAAAAACGTACGTACGAGGAGGGGAGGGGGGTACGAGCAAAAAGACTAATTGTAAGTGGTTGGGGAAGGGCAGTGGGGGGGATTGGAGTGGAAAACGAGCAGAAGAGTTGAAAATACATATAATACTTTATAATATAGGATGTGGCAGCATTTAAGAAATACGCAAAAAAACCATTGGGTTTATGCTTATTGCACCCACAAACATTTTGTTAAACCTTCACTTACACGCACACAAACACACACTCACACGTGTTGGCTTACTTACACACTTCAAGCAATGGGTATAAGGTTATTATTGTAAGCAGAAGGGGCGTCTCTTCACTTAGTCCTTGTTTAAAGCTCACAAATACACCGGGGGTGTATTTCAATTTCCTCCCAGATTGTATCGTATTTCTTATATGTTTTTCACACAAAAAAAAAAAAATTTCCGGTGCTTTACATTACACTGCGTCCCCTCCCCTACTGAGCCACAAATCTGCATGACTTCTTTAGTCCGCCCCCCCCCCAACTACTCGTCTTACGTTTACCCCATATTATATCGTTTATGGTTATGGTGTCGTTTAAGGCAAAGGGAGTAAGATACAGATGGACAGACAGGCAGGCGTTAGTGAAATTACTTGTACATTGCCGTAGAGTGCACGTAGAACGGCAACAGTTGGGGGCAAAATAATAGCAGTGGAGGAAATCTGGTTAATAATTGGAGACAAATTTAAATATTTCACAACTTGTGAGTCTAGAAAGTAAATTTGTTAAATTTAAAAATTATAATAATTTAAAGTAAATTTGTTAAATTTAAAAATTATAATAATTTGATAATTACTTAATTTTTTTTTAAATTAATTTATGGTTATTGTGCCAAATACATAGTACAATTTATAATAAAAAAATTATTTCCTTATACAACAAGTAACAAAAGTTGTACCAAAAAGTACTTTTGTTTATAGCACCGGAAAGTTCATTTATTGTAACAAAAAGTACTTTTATTGTAACAAAAAGTACTTTTATTGTACCAAAAAGTACTATATATTGTTCCAAAGAGTACATTTATTGTACCAAAAAAGGACATATACTTGTACCAAAAGCACTTTAATTGCCACAAAATTTTTTATTGTACCGAAAAGTTTATTGTACTTAAACGTACTTTTAGTGTACATAAAGTATATTTGCTGTACCAAAGAGTAATGTCATTGTACCAAAAAGTACTTTTATTGCACCTAATACAATAATTTATTGTACCAAAACGAACTTTCATTGTAAAAAAAAAAAATTTATTGTACTAAATATAATAATTTATTTTACCAAAAAGTACTTTTACTAAACCTAAAGTACTTTTATTTTACAAAAAGTACAATTTATAGTACTAAAAATTATTGTACCAAAAGCTACATTTATTGTGCAAAAAGTTATTTTATTGTACCAAAAAATAAAAGAATTAATTGTACATAAAGTACATTTGGTGTACCAAAAAGTACTTTTTATTTTACCAAACAATACAATTTTTGTTCCAAAAACAGTATTTTTAATGAACTCTTATTGTAGAAAAAGTACTTTTATTGTACAAAAAGTACTTTTATTGTACCAAAAGTACAATTTATTTTTCCAAAAGTACAATTTATTGTACCAAAAAGTACTTTTATTGTACCAAAAATACCTTTTTGTAACAAATAGGACAATTTATTGAACAGAAAGTGCTTTTGTTTTACCAAAATGTACTTATTGTACCAGGAAATCTTTTGATTCTATCAAAAGTTCCTATTGTTGTACCAAAAGTACAATTTATTGTACCAAAAAACACGTTTATTGTGCCAAAAAATAACTTTGTTGTACCAAATTGTATAATTTATTGTACAGAACGTAATTTTATTTTACCAAAGTACAGTTTATTGCACCAAAAAGTACTTTTATTTTGTACCAAAAGCATCATTAATTTACCAAAAAGTACTTTTACTGTACAAAAAGTAGTGTTATTGTACAAAAAATACCATTAATTCTGCCAAAAAATACTTTTATTGTACCAAAACACAATTTATTGTACCAAAAAGTACACTTTATTGTACCAAAAAGTACCATTTATTGTACCAAAAATACAATTTATTTTCCCAAAAGTAAAATTTGTTGCACCAAAAGTACATTTTATTGTACCAAAAGTACAATTTTTTGCACCAAAAATATAGTTTATTGTACCAAAAGTACAATTTATTGTACCAAAAAGTACTTTTATTGTATCGAATAGGACAATTTATTAAACAGAAAGTGCTTTTGTTTTACCAAAAAGTACTTATTGTACCAAGAAATCTTTTGATTGTATCAAAAGTTCCTGTTGTTGTACCAAAAGTACAATTTATTGTGCAAAAGTACTATTTATTGTGACAAAAAACACTTATTATGCGAAAAAATATTGTACAGAACGTAATTTTATTTTACCAAAGTACAATTTATTATTTTGTACCAAAAGCATTATTAATTTACCAAAATGTACTTTTACTGTACAAAAAGTAGTGTTATTGTACAAAAAATACCATTAATTCTGCCAAAAAATACTTTTATTGTAACAAAAAGTACTTTTATTGTACCAAAACACAATTTATTGTACCGAAATACACTTTATTGTACCAAAAAGTACTTTTAATGCACCAAAATAACTTTTATTGTCCCAAATAGTACAATTTATTGTCCCAAATAGTACAATTTATTGTACAGAAAGTAATTTTATTGTGCCAAAAGTACTATTTATGTACTAAAAAGTACTTTTATTGTACCAAATAGTACAATTTATTGTACAGAAAGTGCTTTTGTTGTACCAAAAAGTACATTTATTGTACCGAGAAATATTTTATTGTATCTAAAAGTACTTTTATTGTACCAATTAATTCTACCAAAATGTACTTTTATTGTACCGAAATATAATTAATTGTACCAAAAAGTACACTTTATTATACCAAAAAGTACTTTTATTGTGCCAAAAGTACAATTTATGTACCATAAAGTACTATTACCAAGTACTATTACCAAATAGTTCAATTTATTGTACAGAAAGTGCTTTTGATGTATCAAAAAGAACTTTTATTGTACCAAGAAATCTTTTGATTGTATCAAAAAGACCTGTTGTTGCACCAAATGTATTGTACCAAAAATCCTTCAATTGTACTAAATAGTGAAATGTATTGTACAGAAAGTACTTTTATTGTGCCAAAAGTACAATTTATGTACCAAAAAGTACTTTTTTTATGCCAGAAAATATTTTATGTACCAAATAGTACAATATATTGTACCAAAAAGTACTTTTATTGTACCAATAAGTCATTTGATTATATCAAAAAGTTCTATTGCTGCATCAAAAAGTAAAATTTATTGTCCCAAAAAGTATTTTGATTTTAACAGAAACTATTTTTACTGTATCTAAAAGTTTTGTTGTTGTACTAAAAAGCAAAAGCTATATTGTGCTTCTCTAAGTATCAAAAAGACAGCACAGACTTAATACATTCAAATAATTCACTACAGTTATTGACATAGAATATAGTTGTTATTGTTTTGGTTTTGAGAGAAGAGAGCTTATCGCGAGCAAGATGTGTTCTTAGGGTGCTGATGAGATAGTTTGGCTTTTATCACAATAGCTATCCGCTATCGAGCAGGAAATTCCAAAAAATAAATATATACAAATACGTATACGTTACAAAAAAAATATATTTTATGTAACGTATACGTTACAAAAAAAATATATTTTATGTAACGTATACGTTACAAAAAAGATCTTTTATGTAACGTATACGTTACAACTCAATAGCTTCATATGAGCAGTAACGATGAGAGATTGCATGTATAAAGAAGTTTCTTTAAGAAAAGTTAAAATGTATACAGAAAGAAAATATAGCTAAAAATTGTATATTCGCACTTTCTCCTTAAGAAAACAGCCAGGCCTAAATTGTGTTTAAGATCAGTTTCTTCGGAGTATATACTATGTATAAGATGAAAAGTTTTGTTTTGATATTTACTCTGTCTATAAAAAAAGTACTTTTATTATTATTTTCACATATTTTCTTATAATTAATTTTATTGTTGTTGGCCTGTTGCAACCATAAATTGTTTTCACATTGCTATAAACTTCCACACAACACAACAACAGCAATAGCAAACAAACAAACAGACAGACAGCCGTTACAGAGAACTCACTAAACTTGTACATAAATTGTGTACATATTTATTTTAAATACTGTTTTCTTCATTTGCCTCTTGGTTAGTTTTTTTTTCTACGCTTTCCATTCAACTCTATTGTTGTTGTAAACAATATGATGGTGTGTGCGTTTTTTTTTTGTAGTCCTTGTATGCCTAACTATGTATGTACGACTATGAGTATAAGTGTTTGTTGAGTAAATTCTCAGTGTTCCGGAAAACTTATGTCGTGTCGTGTTGGTTTGCCTAGGTGTGAGTGTGTGTGTCTGTATATGTGCAAGTGTTTGTATGAGTTTTCATTTATAAACTTTTTGTGTGAACCCCGAACCTCTTATCCTCTGCGCCAACTTTCCGCAGTTGGTAGTCACATTCACATACACTTAACACCCTTTTGCCCTAAAGAACTAATACAACACAACGCAACAACCTTACTTGAACCTCCTCGCCTCGCCCCGCCCCCTCCCTCCGCTCCTATACGATTCTATTTGCTTTTATAGCTCCCCCTTCCATGATTGTACGTACTCGTACTATCGTCATAATCTTATTGTGTTGCCTTGCTTGTTTGCTTGCTTGCTCCCTTCTAGTCCTTGTTCTTGTGAGTGTTTAACTGCAAAAGTCTGTTCATTTCACTTGTGTAGTCTTGTTGTCGTAGTTGTTTTTGTTGTTGTTGGTTTTTACTACCACTTGCCACCTTTACCACAAAAGTAATGCAAAATTTTTATTACGAGTTTACGCTACACCAAATAGAGCTGGTATTATCAGATGGCAACTGGTTTTTGTAACACAGAAGTTTTTTTTTTTGCGAAACTTGTAATAAAGTAAATTTTGGTACATTAAATGTATGTTATGGTACAATTAAAGTACTTTTTGACACAAGAAATATTCCTTTTGGTACAAAAAAAATATTTTTGCAAATACAATAAAAGTACTTTGTGGTACTTCAAAATAAAAACTTTTTGTACTTCTTCCTTTTTTTTTTTCTTTTTCGATATATCAATATTTTAATGAAACTCTCTACGCTACGATATTTCCTGTTATAATATCGGCATTGACAACTATTCCAGCTATAGCTGTCACCAACAAGTTATATATGTGATTGTTTGTTGGTGTTGCCTCTGAGGTTATTGTCTGATTTCGCTTTAGTCATACTCGTACAACAGTTTTAACACCGTACACCATAAATAAATGTTTATATCCTTTTCCGACGCCTCGTCTCATCTTCACTCCGATCTGCGACTTTTCAATGCCTTCGCCGTCCTAGTCGTTGGTGTCTTCTCAATGTACATTCACTTTCCTCTACACAGTTGTTGTTGCTGTTGTATGCGGTTATTCCTTCTGTTTTTGGCTGCAGCAGCAGTTTCATCGTTGTTATTTCTATCGCATTACCGTTATATTATCCTTCTTATTGCCACACTTTTGACACATCCCCATGCATATACACATGCACACAAACACCGCACCACACCGACCGACCGACCGACAACTGTTGTTCCATTTGTATACACTTGTACGAACGCGTATGTAGGCAGGCATGAACGAGTGACGAGTGCTGTGCTTCAAGTGTGAGAGTGTATTTATTGATGTTGCTGCAAAACTGTATGCATTCAACTAACCGAGCATTTGTCGACATATTAACATGGTCGGCATTCGGTTAGTTCATCCTATACATAAGCACGAGCCATGGGGGATCCTTTACATATCCGCACACACACACACACAAACAGCAATAAACTTATGCAATAAAGGGGGACGAGTGACAAAAAAGCGCACACAAAATATTTTCAATCCGTTGCTGTGGACAGACACATCATATTCTTGATGGTGTAGCAGCAGTCATAGTACTCGTAGTTGTAGAGAGATAGAGTGAGAGAGAAATTATGCATTCGTCGTTTTGTGTTTATTTTGCAGTTTAGTTTGTCGTGTTGTTGTCGCTGTTGTGTTATTGTTGTTGTTGTTATAAATTGTGGTGAATGAGCACAAGTGCCAGAGCCTGTCAGGCAGTTATGAGAATACGTTAAAAGGAAATGATATGGGAAGGGTGGGAGGGAGGAAATTACTGTGGTCTAAAATAGTGTAAAACAGTAATCGAAATTTTTAGCACAATAAAAATAGTTTTTACTACAATAAAATTACTTTGTGCTACCACAAAAGTACATTTTAAAAAAATTTAATCAATTTAGTGTACAAAAAGTACAATCCATTTTACGAAAAAATACTTTTATTGTACTACAAAGTACTTTTGATGTACTAGAAAGTACTTTTATTGTACCAAAAAGTATATTTATTGTTACTAAAAGTACATTTTTTGTACCAACAGTACTTTTTTGGTACAATAAAAGTACTTTTTGGTACCACAAAAGTACTTTTTGGAAATAGTTAATCAATCTAGTGTACAAAAAGTACAATCTATTCTACGAAGAAGTACTTTTATTGTACCACAATGTACTTGATGTACCAGAAAGTACTTTTATCGTATCAGAAAGAACAATACATTTACAATACAGTACATTTATTGTACAAAAAGTACTTATGTTGTTCTAAAAATGTACTATATATTGTACCAAAAAGTAATTTTTTGCACAACATAAGTTATTTCGGGTACAATAAAAGTACTTTTTGGTCCAATAAAGTAATTTCTGGTACACTGAAAGTACTTTTTGGTACAATAAAAGTACTTTTTTTTTGCTATATATATCTATACTCTTTGCACTAATTAAAATACTCTTTACTATATCAAATTTTACTATTTGTAACAATAAAAGTACTTTTTATTGCAATAAATGTACTTTTTGAAACATTGAAAATAATTGTTGGTACATTAAAAGTACTTCTTGGTACAATAAATAAGAGAGAAAAAATATAATTACTTTTTCCAACAAAAGTACTTTGAGATGCAATAAAAGTACTTTTACTTTTGTACTTTTAGTACTTTTTGGTACATTAGTGTAGTATATTTTGGTACAGGAAATGAACATTTTTGAAACAATAAATGTACTTTTAGGTACAAAAAATCTACTTTCTATTGTTCTTTTTGATACAATAAAATTACTTTGTGGTGAAATAACAGTACTTTTTGGTACAATTATAGTACTTTTTAGTGCAATAAATGCGTTTTTTAGTACAATAGAAGTACTTAATGGTAAAATAAAAGTTCTTTTTGGAACAATAAAAGTACTTTTTAGTACAATAAGTGTAAATATTGCAGCAATAAATGTACTTTTTGGTGTAATAAAATTTACTTCTTAGAGCGATAAATGTACTTTTTAGTACAATAAATGTATTTTTTAGAACAACAAATTTGTTCTTTTAGTACAATAAATGTACTTTTAAGGAAAATAAATGTACTATTTAGTGCAAAAAATTTACTTTTTAGGACAATAAATGTACTTTTTAGGACAATAAATGTACTTTTAAGAAAAAAAAAATGTACTTTTTAGGACAATAAATGTACTTTTATTACAATAAATGTACTTTATAGAACAATAAATGTACATTTTAGTAAAAGAAATAAATGTACATTTTAGTTCAAGAAGTGTACTTTTAGTACAGTAAATGTACTTTTTAGTACAATAAATGTACATTTTAGTACTAAATATGTACTTTTTAGTACTATATATGTACTTTTTAGTACTATATATGTACTTTTTAGTACAATAAATGTATTGTTTAGTACAAAATATGTATTTTTTAGTAAAACAAATTTACTTTTAGTGCAATAACTGTACTTTTAGTACACTAAATTTACTTTTAGTACAATAAATGTACTTTTAGTACAATAAATGCACTTTTTAGAACAACAAATTCAATTTTTAGTACAATAAAAGTACTTTATGTTAAAATAAAAGTATAAATATACAATAAAAGTACTTTTTGGTACAATAAATGTAGTTTTTGGTTCAATTAATAAATGTCATTTATAGTACAATAAATGTTCTTTTTAGTAAAATAAATGTACTTTTAGAACAATAAATGTACTTTTTAGTACAATAAATGTTCTTTTTAGTACAATAAATGTACTTTTTAATACAATAAATGTAGTTTGCAGTTAATGCAAATGTACTTTGTAGTACCAAAATGTACTTAGTACTTTAGTACAAGAAATGTACTTTTTTTTAGGACAGAAAAGTACTTATTAGTAAAATACATTTAGTTTTAGGAATAAAGTACAATCAAATTTATTTTTTGGTGCAATAAAAGTACTTTTTTGGACACTAAAATAACTTTTTGGTACAGTAAAAGTACATTTTGGTACAATAAAAAGTACTTTTTGGCAGATTTTTCTTCGTACAACAAATTTACTTTTTGCAACAAAGTATCTATGGGTTGTTCAATAAAAGTACTTTTTTGTACACTAAAATAACTGTTTGATACAGTTAAAAGTATCTCTCTTATATTGTTTATGTTTAGCTTTCCTGTTTTCGATACGATTTAGATCCTCTCATTCTTTCACCGATAAAAACCCCAACTCAATTTCCGATTTTTACATTATATCCTGTTTTTCTCTCCCCTAATCACTGTGCTGTAGCTTTCCCATAGACTTCTCATGTTTGATTCTATTGTTATCTTCCAATATCCTTTATGATGGCATGATGAGACGTAATCTGTTTGTGTTTAGTGTAGTGGTGTTCAATACGCATCGAGTTGACAGGACGCACCAAACAGGACTTGAACATGAATGTTGGGTTGTTAGTTGTTGCGGCAACGATGATGGTGATGGTTATGGAGGATTAAATGTGTATGTGTGTGTGTGTGTGTGCGTGCGTGAGATTTGCAGGAAGCGAACAAAGAGTATATCTCGCATAAATAACATAATGTCCGTGTGTCTATGCGAAGGAAGAGCGTGTTGTGTCGGACAAAATACTCTGGTGGGGCAGTATAGTGGTGTGGTGAGCCTTAGTAGGTTGTATCATGAATAAATACAAATTCAACTTAAGCTGCTTGTTTACTTAAATGCCTTGGGTGTGTATGTGTGTGTGTGCGTGATTGTATGTTGATGCTTAACTTTGGATATCATAAGGGCATCATCATCATCATCAGCGTCAGCACCACCGTCATCGTCATCGACTTTAGTATCAGCTTCAGACCTACCCAATCATCAACCCCCAATCATACTGGAGAAATGTCGATGTCCTAAGTTCGTCCCTTACAGCAGCAAGTTCGTGATGTTAAGTTAAAAGACCCGGGGACCCCTCGTCACATGGCCACAATGCCAATAAATGTTTTATGTTTTTGAACATATTTATTTTATGGGATAAACGAATCCTTGGTCTGATGGTGGTTTGTTTTGTTACTCTCCTCTGTTGTCTCAATCACAGTCGAAATATTTTCAGACAAGAAGGATATGCTGTTCAAACGTCTACTGAAGTCAATATTTTGTGCTTTAACGCAAAGTGTGGTTGGCCTCTTATCCTTATCCTCCTACCCTGCCCTTTCTCTACTTGTCCGCTTAACCATATTAAAAGGTATTTAGCATCATTTCACGCCACTGTGCTGTGCATGTGTGTGTTGGTTGGCTTCTAGGCAAGACGAACGTTTTTAGTTCCAAAGAACTCTCTCAGTCAGCCACATCCTGTGCTGTGCTGTGCTGGGTGTGATTGAGTACAGCGTGTGGTGTATGTGTTAGTGTTGCTGTTTGTATTTGTTTATTTGTGTTTACTTCGTCATGTTTGCAGTTTATTTGCATGTTTACTTTACTTTTTCACAGTTTGTTTATTTTGGCGCACAAATTTAAATATGTATTAGTAGAAATTACTGTCAACTCTGAAAAGACGACAAAAAGGAGCTCAAAGGATAAAAGACAGCATGTTGCCACAGCTACTGTTGGCACTCTTTTGTATATTTTATTAGTATTCATTAATCTTGCGCCACGCCACTACTACTATGATGTTTGTGAAAAAAGAAAAACACATTGTATAAGTTAAATATGTAAAAGAAAAAAACTTCTCATGGAAATCTATTTTTATATTTCACGTGTTATTTTAAGGTGTCCTTAAAGGATTTTTTTGAAACTAGTTACATCATTAGGAAAATATTCCATAGGTCTTTTCTTTTTCTACAGATTTTGAGAAAGGTTTTTTGTTTGGAGGGGGAATAAGAATAAAAAGGATAAGAAGAAGGATACAATGTACAAGCTTACTAATATTCATTGAACGCACTATGACCTTTTATGAAAAATTTAATTTAAAGAAATTTACCTACGGAAGTTCCATTTTAAAATATGGTTATTTCTATGGTACTAACAAGTACTCTTAAAGATATAAATAAGATACTTAAAATACTTTTATGATACTAAAAGGTACATACAAAATTTTGATAGTACTTAAAGGATTGTATTAAAAAAACCACTTAGAGTGCTAACAAAACAAAAAGTTGTTAAGGAAAAAGTACTGTTTTATCACTGAAAAGTACTTGTAACACACCAACTACTCCGGCAAGTACTTTTGTGGTACTAAAGGTACTTTTTATTGGGCATGATGTTTAGAACACGCGACTACCATGCGGGAGATCATAGGTTTAACTCCTGGCTCTAGTAATCTAAAAAAAAATCTTAAAAAGTGTCGGGTTCACCGGCACGTCTAGTAAAAGCTTCTCAAAGAGTGACATTCGCCGGAAAAAAAAAACTTAATTTCCCTTTGCACCCCATGAATGAGGTATGGGATAGCTTCTCGCGTTGTTGTGAATTAACACGCTTTCTATTTTTTTTTAGATTCACAACTAACGGCACCTACTTATTTATCGACGAATGCCAACGTCACTGTTTTGAGAAGCTCTTACTAGACACGACGATTGAATCGACGCTTAATACTGCGAAGTTGCTGTCAAACAACATTCGAGGGGAGCCGACAATGAAAGAAAATTTTATTTATTTTTTTCTTTTAAGATGACTGGAGCCAGGTTTGAACCTGCAATCTCCCGCATGGTAGTCGCGTGTTCTAACCACTATGCCACGGCCGGCCCCAATTGCTAAAAGTGCTAAAAGTACATTTTATTGTCGTAAAAAGTACTAAGTGGAAGATAATCATTTTGTTTGCCACTATAAAATACTTTTTATGCACCAACTACTCTAGCAGGAATTTATGTGGTGCTAAAAGCACTTATTATTGTAGCAAAAGTGTATTTTAAAGTACTTTAAGTACTTGAAACTGTCCTATAAGTACTTTTTATTATTTTTGTATTTTTCAGACACTAAGACGTACTTTTGGTATAATAAAAATAGTTTTTATTGTACCAAAAGTACTATTTATTGTACAAAAAGTACTATTTATTGTACAAAAAGTACTATTTATTGTACTAAAATTATTTTTTATTATATTAAAATTACTTTTTATTGTACTAAAAGAATTTTTTATTGTACTAAAAGTACTTTTAATTGTACTAAAAATACTAATTTTAATGAACGTACATTTTATTGTATTAGAAGCACTTCTTATTGTACTTAAAGTACTTTTTATTGTACTAAAAGTACTATTTATTGTACTAAAATTATTTTTTATTATATTAAAAGTACTTTTTATTGTACTAAAAGTACTTTTTAATGTACTAAAAATACTATTTTTAATGAACGTACATTTTATTGTACTTAAAGTACTTTTTATTGTACTAAAAGTACTATTTATGATACTAAAATTACTTTTTATTATATTAAAAGTACCTTTTATTGTACTAGAAGTATTTGTATGATACTAAAGGAATGTTTTATTATAATAAAAGTACTTTTTATTGTACTAAAAGTACTTTTTATGGTACTAACACCCATTTTTATTGTATCAAAATTATTTTTTATTGTTCTAAATTTATTTTTCATTGTACTAAAAGTACTTCTTATTGTACTAAAAGTTGTATTTATTGTACTAACAGTATTTTTTATTTCTTAAAGTACTTTTTATTGTGCTAAAAGTATTTTTTATTGTGCTAAAAGAACTCTTTATAATGAACGTACTTTTTTTTTATTGAATTTTAAGTATTTTTATTGTACTAAATTTTGCGCCAAAAGTACTTTTTATGGTAATAAAAATACTTTTTATGGTACTAGCAGTCATTTTTATTGTTCTAAAATATTTTTTTATTGTATTTAAATGATTTTTCATTGTACTAAAAGTAATTTTGTTGTACTAAAAGTACTTTTTATTGTACAAAAGTAATTTGTACTGTACAAAAAGTACTTTTTATTATCCTAAAAGTATTTTTATGGTACTAAAACTAATTTTTTTGTACTAAAAATATTTTCCATCGTACTAAATTTACTTTTTTATGTACTAAAATAAGTTTTCATTGTACTAAGTCTTTTTTAATCTACTCTTTATTGTATCAAAGTACTTTTTATCGTACTATAAATACGTTTACTATTGTGTTGTTCTTCAGGTACTTTTTTGTACCAGCAAAGACATATTGTACCAAAAAGGTACTTTTATTGCAGCGAATAGTAGTTATTTTGTTGTATTAAAACGTACTTTTATGGTACCAAAAATAATTTTAAGGTACTAAAACTAATTTTTTTGTACTAAAAATATTTTCCATCGTACTAAATTTACTTTTTTAAGTACTAAAATAAGTTTTCATTGTGCTAAGTCTTTTTTTAAACTACTCTTTATTGCATCAAAGTACTTTTTATCGTACTATAATAGCTTTTATTATTGTGCTGTTCTGCAGGCACTTTTTTGTATCAACAAAGACATATTGTACCAAAAAGGTATTTGTATTGCAGCGAATAGTAGTTATTGGAGCAAAAAGTCATTTTGTTGTATTAAAACGTACTTTTACGGTACCAAAAATAATTTTAAAGTATCAAAAATACTTTTATGGTACTGAAAAGTTCTTTTATGGTACAAAAAGTACCTTTAATGTATCTCGCGTTTCAAAAAGTGCTATTAGTAAGTATTATCATTGTTTTAAGTTCTTTTATTGACTATAAAGTACTTTTATTGCATCTTTTTGTGTACTAAAAAGTACCTTTTTGTATCATAAAAGTACTTTTATGATACTGAAATGTACCTTTTTGATACTAAAAATTACTTTTGCAATTGTATCGAAAAGTACTTTTATTGTTTAAAACTATAATTTTAGGGTACCAAAAAGAACCTGTAATGCATACAAATAGTACTCTCCACATTCTAAAAAGTACATTTATTGTACCAAATATACATTTAGTGTACAAAAAAGTACTAGCAGTGTACTAATATGTTCTTTTAGTGTACTAAAATTACATTTTTTGTCGAAATAAGTACTTTTATTATATCTAAATGTGCTTTTAGTGTACCAAAAAGTACCTTTAATGTATTAAAGAGTACATATCGTGTTCCAAAAAGTACTATTAAATTTTATGGTACCAAGAAGGACATTGTTTGTATTAAGAAGTACTTTTATTGACTTAAAAGTACTTTTATCAAATCAAAAGGTGATTTTTGTGTACTAAAAATACCTTTAAAGTACTAAAAAGTACATCTCGTTGACCAAAAATGTACTCTTATTGTTTTTAAAAGTACTTTTAGTGTACGTTAGTTAATTTTATTGTATCAAAAGTTCTGTGACTGGTTTTTTTTTATCTGTTCAGAGACAAATTTTTCATTTAAAGATATAAAAAAGAATTTGTTTGTAAAAATTTCTTTAAAAAACATGTTCAAAAAAGTTGATTCTTTAGTATTGTTTTCTTAATATTTTAAAAAATGTCCTAATAAGTAACTTTTTACGCACAAGGAACTATCTTATTATGTACTATGTAGACAATACTCTCTTTCCATAAAATACAAAACCCAATTCTCTACATAATGTATTACCCACAAATGTAAAAAATTTCAGTAAATCGATTGTGTGTAAATGTCGTTAATAAAACGATCATTCTACTTTCTTATTTTTGAAAATTCACTTTGAAGAAAGTTTTCTTAAACAATTGCACTACCCTCCCACATATCATGCCCAATATAACAATTGGCATATCATATCTTTAGTCCTTACGAATTTTCACAAAACCTTTTTCTTCTTGCCGAGCACACTTCATCCATACCCTCTCCTCTATGGGGATTTATGTACCCCACTTGTATCCTGTTCATACTCATGCGTTTAATGATAATGGATGCCATGTTATTCCCTCAGCTATAAATTTGTTTTTATGTAAGCATTTTCAAGTTCTTTGTCATTTTATTGATATGTATTGTAAATGACTTTTATGATGACAATTCATGTTTCCACACACTCAACCAACAACATTTCAGTCAGTCAGCATATCCATTACGAGAGAGAAAGAATGTACTATGCCTCAATCTTATCTGTCGTTGATGGTGGAAGAGACGGTTTGTGGAGAGGGAGGGGGTATTCTGCTGTAAAAGGGGTTATAGGAGGAGGGTGTAGGGTTAAGTTTGTGAATTGATTTTTTTTTTTTGTTGCTGTACTCCTTGGCTATCATCATATGTTAAACTCTTGGAAAGAATTTCGAAGTTTTTTTCTTTCTTTTGAGGGTGGCACAACTGCCGAAACAAAGAGTGTGAACGTGATATTACAACGAGTATTATCGGAGTTTCATTCTTTTGTGCCTGGCTCTGTTCTCTTTTGTAGTGTTGTGGAAAAATGTTGAAACTAATTTGTTTTGTAAAATGGTGGTAAGACTTATGGTAATGTCCTACTGTTTTGTGTGTGACGACAGTAGATGGAATTTCAACCACCATTTCTGTTAAATTGTTGAAATTTGTCAAAATATTTCTGTGTCATCATCATAATGAGGGTTAGACGACAACGACAGCGACAACTACGGGGTTGGTTAAGTTCTTTGGGCTCTAATAACAATTAAATGCTTCATTGAGTACTTAATAAGTGGAAACGCGTTTTTTTAAACGATTATGGTTTTCCATCATTGTAGATAGCAGACGCGAAAAGGAAGGGAATAACAGCCGCTAGACGGAGAAAAGGAAAAAGGTGTTCATGTGCTAATAGACAGAAGTATTACATTACAACGGGGTGGCAACATCATCCG
This sequence comes from Muscina levida, assembly GCA_964034835.1. Lineage (NCBI taxonomy): Eukaryota > Metazoa > Arthropoda > Insecta > Diptera > Muscidae > Muscina > Muscina levida. Next base: position 86,677,238 of record OZ035884.1, read on the forward strand.
GTTTCACTTGTACATCATTAGTGGTTAAGAAGTATTTAAAGGCAAGTGTGTAGCTCTTTAAGGGCAAATATAGTGGAACATCGACTATTCGAAGTGGTTGGAAAACAAGTGGGTAAAGGATACAAAAACTTTGAAATATTCAAAAATTTAAAAAAAAATAAAGTATGTAGTTATGGGATTCAAAAACTTTTGCAAAGATATTTCAAAAATTTCTTTTATAAAATTTCTAAGGTTAAGTTTTTGATAAAAATTTTTTTATTTTTATAGAATTTATTGTAGAATTTTTTTTGTAATATTAACATTTAATCGCATAAGATTCTGTTTGAGTAGATAAAGTTTGAATGTAAAGTCAGGAGCTGCAAAATGCAAATGTTTTTATTTCTGAAAAGTTTGAAGTCAATTGAGAATAATTTTGTTAATAGATTTGAAATTTTTCAAAAATATTTTCTTACACAAAATTCTCCTGTTCGAAAATTCGAAAATGTTTGTTTTTTACTAAGAATTCTCTATAAAATCTTGATTAATCAAATTTTTCTTGAACGGAGTAATTTAATATTAAAATGAAATGTCGTTTTTTTTGGTACTAATAAAATTTTTTTAAGATCCACTAATAAATATTCTCGTATGATACTAAAAATAATTAAATAATATTTAAAGCAGCAACTTCTATTTGCACTTATATTTTTTGTACTAAAAAGTATTATTATGATATTAGATATTACGTGTGTGGTACTAAAAAGTACTTTTATGGAACTAAAACGTACTTCGATAGTTGCAAAGAGTATTTTTATGGTACTAAAAATTGTTTTTATTCTACTAACAATCATTTTAATGGTACTAAAAATTATTTTTATGGTACTAAAATTATTTTGATGGTGCTTAAAAGTACTAAAAATTATTTTTAAGATACTTTATGGTACGACAAATTCTTTTAAAAAATACTAAAAATTCTTTAACGGTACGTAAACATACTTTTATAGTACCAAGAACTATTTTATGAGCATAATTATGCTCTATTATGGAACTAAAAATTACTTTTATAGCAGAGAAAGAAGCCGACCGAGAATTAGCCGATGCGCCGCCGCCGATAGATACGGCTAGTGTCGGCTTATTTTTAGCCGCCGATGTATTCGATCTGTAGCGGCTGAAGTCGGCAAAATTTCGTTGTTTTGGTACCCTTTTTTTTTTTTTTGGTCACCAAAATTTTTGTTAAATCTGTATGACCTTTTTTTTTTGGTCGCTGTTTTGTTCGGATCTGTTTCAATTTGCCGCCGCCGACCGATAAAAATATTCTGAGCCGCCGCCGCCGACAAATTCGGGTCGGCTTCGTTCTCTGTTTTATAGTACTAAAAATTACTTTTATGGTATAAAAAGGTACTGTTTTTGGTACTAAAAGTATTAAAGTGATAGTATAATGACCTTTAATGGTTGTAAGAAGAATTTTTATGGTATTAAAGTTTTTTACGCTACTCAAAATACTTTTTGTACTAAAAATACTTATGGTACTAAAAAGTTTTTTATGATACATAAAAATACTTTTATGGTACTAAAAAGTTTTTTATGGTACAATAATGTACTATTATGGTACGAAAAATATATTTATGATATTAAAAAGTACTTTTTGGTACTAAAAAAAAACTTTGTTATGGTAATGAAAAAAAAACAACTTTTTTTTGGTAATGGCAGTAAAATGTACTTTAATGGTCGTAAGAAATATTTTTATGATACTAAAAGGTTTTTACGGTACTAAAAAATGTTTTTACTGTACTAAAAAAACTTGTATGGTACTAAAAAGTACTTTTATGGTACTAAAACGTACTTTTATGATACTAAAAAGTACTTTTATGATACTAAAAAGTATTTTTATGATACTAAAAAGAATTTTTATGATACTAAAAACTACAAAACGGTACTAAAAAGTAATTGTATGATACTACAATGCTAATAAAAAACACTTATTGTAAGAAGTATTTTTATGGTACTAAAAAGTTTTTACGGTACTAAAAAGTATTTTTACTGTACTAAAAAATACATGTATGGTACTAAAAAGTACTATTATGGTACTAAAAAGTACTATAGAGGCACCGAAAAGTTATTTTATGGTACGAAAAATACTATTATAGTACTAAAAACTACAAAACGGTACTAAAAAGTAATTGTATGATACTACAATGCTTAAAAGCTCTTTTATTGTGAGAAAGTTATGTGTGATACCGAAATATTAACTTTTGCGCCTTACCTTAAAAAAAGCTCTAATTTTGCAAAGATTCTCCCTGATCTCGAAAAATAGGACAGCCAAAGGAAAACTTTACAAATATTTCTCTGCCGTTATAAAAATTGGGTATTTTTTTCATATATGTCCTTAAGGAATTTTTTTAATAAGTTGACAAAGGAAAGTCTGTTAAATACCTACATAAAAAGCTGACCGGCCGTGGCATAGTGGTTAGAACACGCGACTACCATGCGGGAGATCGCAGGTTCAAACCTGGCTCCAGTCATCTTAAAAGAAAAAATAAATAAAATTTTCTTTCATTGTCGGCTCCCCTCGAATGTTGTTGACAGCAACTTCGCAGTATTAAGCGTCGATTCAATCGTCGTGTCTAGTAAGAGCTTCTCAAACAGTGACGTTCGCATTCGTCGATAAACAAGTAGGTACCGTTAGTTGTGAATCTAAAAATAGAAATCGTGTTAATTCACAACAACGCGAGAAGCTATCCCATACCTCATTCATGGGGTGCAAAGGAAAATTAAGTAAGTAAAAAGCTGACTTGCCTTTATGAAGTTTCAAAACTTTACAACGGCTCGCTAAAAATTATAAAATTTGGACAATGTCGAATAGACATTTTAACTTTTACTATAATGGTATAGCTTATTATTTAAAAAATTCTTATGATTTAAATATTTCTTATATGTGTTTATTAATTTTTTATCTCTCTTACAATTCAGGTGTGATAAGAGAGAAATTCGTTTTTTCGTATAATATATCATTTTGGATTGATTGATTTGATTTGTTATCGGTAATAATTATTTTGTTAAATATATACGAGTACCACTATTGTTTCATAGTTTTTTTTTTTAAAGATCTTATTGGCAATTATTTCCAATGGAGTTTGTTTTACAAGATTTGTGTGCAATCGATTATATGACAAATGTGGGGAGGGCGGATAGCTATTTCGTTAGTTGCCAAACTATCATTATCAGCACTCTATGCTGTGACTTCTCCTCAATCATCACAAACCTTATCTGTAAAAAGTTTCACGAAACGAGAAACCTACTCAACGGTGTGAAAATTATACTTTTAAATACAACAATCATTGTCCCACGCCATCTATTGTACATAATTTTTACTATGTATTTTATATATTTTCCCTCATAGACAAAGTTTCATCGTAATATGATCAAATAAAGTTTAAAGTTGTTATTCCCACAACTAACAAAACTCAATATATCTGTAAAATAAAATAATAGATATATATATTACTCTATTAAAAATTTTAAACTTTGTCTCTTTCATAATATTGACTTCAATCACATTTGCTGATAAATTGGCAACACCATCTTGACTCATGTTGTCATCTCCACTTATGCTCCATGTTTTGCCACTCTCTCTCTCTCACCTTACTTTGTACAGAGTTCCATTACATGGCCTTAGGAAAATATTTATTAAAAAAAAAAAAACTTTAGTGGTTACCTTTTGATTGTTACTACAACTAAACTCTATTTTTTTTTTCTTTTTGCATTCAAAAAACTTTTTACAGCTTTGATATCCTGTTCAGAGTATGACACTGTGACTAATACAGACTCCTTGGCATCCTCCTAGCTCGCAAACTGCACTGTTGCACATTGTGCATAATATGCTCTCTTCACATAAATGTTTGGCTACGTCTCTCTTTCTTGCTCTCCGGCTCTTATGAAAAACATAGTGTATAGTATAGTCCTCCTCACTGTTCTCCAACTGCCAAACAATAGAGCTGGGAGTACAAACTCATGTACTCCTTTAATCGTGTGAGAGTGAAAAAAAAACACAAAGATGACAATTTCAATGGCCGAGCGCAAAAACGTGTAATCGTACTTCATAAGTAGCAAGTGCGTGTGTATACACTGAGGAGACCTCTTCCCCTGTTCTCTGGGTACTGTTGTTGTCTTGTGTTTTTTTTTGCTTTGTGTGTAAACTTTGCACCTCCACCACAATTGTAACCTTTCTTTGGCACACATCTCTACATGTGTGAGTTCATGGTGCTGCTACTCCTGCTGCCACAGGATATCTGAGCAAAAGTGCTAATAGGAATATGGTTGACTCGTTTGGTTAAAGCAATAATAGTTTACAAGGCAAAAAAACGAAGAAGAACACAAGTCCAGGATAACAATTTGTGGCATGCATATCATAGATTATGTATGTGATGGCTGCTGTTGCTGCTGCCAGTTGGCCTCTAGGACAGGACAAGTCAACAGGGGTCAAGTATGGGGGTCACCGGGGTACACTTAGATGGGTAGCAAGATGTCAATTTAAAAATAATTTAAATTAAGATGAATTATAATGTAAGGCAGGTTTAGGAATCGAGAAAGGTGAAGGGAATTTAAGTAATGGATGGTTTTAGGTCGGATTTTTAAGGAATTAGAAAGGGGAAATTGATAATTGTATGACTTTAGAAAAGAACTAGTTGCACAGGGAATTATCTGGAAATGAAACTCATATTTTGAAAGTAATCGGGACTTTTCAGAGTTTAAAATACTACTCTTTTATAATATTTTTAAAAGTAGTAAAATTAATGAACGATAGGTGGCGTTCCAGTAGTGTCTATAGTATTTTTAGTAAACATTTAATAAAATTTGTGTTTTTTTTTTTTGCAATTTTGTTAAAGTTTTGTAATACTTGACTAAATAGTTATGATCGTGAATATCCCTTATCTTTTTATCCTTTTTTTTACAAATAGTAAAAGGTATCTGAGCTTTGTCATACTTGACTAAATAGTTATGATCGTGAATATCCCTTATATTTTTGTCCTTTTTTTTACAAATGGAAAAGGTTATATGAGCTTTGTCATAACCGAAGATATTTATCTTACTAGATTATTAGTTGTCTTGTTTATCTATAGCATTCTCTCCTATATTAACTAACCAATTTCTTTGCTGGGTTCTTTGCAAAAATTTAAACAAATTGATACGTTTAATACTTTTTCATTTTGTTTTTCGTAAAAGTTCTCTTCAGCATTTCAGCATTCTTTCAGCCTTTAACATGTATTCACTAATTAGATTCAACTTTTTAACCACATCTCTTTTTCTCCTGCGTAAAATGGACCCTAATAACTTCTCTGTGCCTCCAACATCACACCCCAAAAAAAAAAAAGCAATTGACTATGTTTCCTTGCAGCTCAGCGGTTGTGCATCACATCACACTATGCATGTATACCACCAATTGATTATTGGTAGTAGTGCAGCTCCACTGCTCTTCTTTTGAGGTTCCTTTGCTTCTCTCCATTAGTAGGTATACACATGGATGCATGCCAGCGCTAGGATATAAGCTAGTGTGTGTGTGTGTGTGCATGGATGCTTGGTTGTTCATTTCTCGTTGTATGTTGCTGTAGTTTGCCGTTATGGTGTAAACATTTCCAAAAAGGGTGAACAATGGATGCTGAACTTCTCCACCACACCCCCCTCCACGCCCCCTCTGAAATACACTATGAAATTCTTATTTAAGTTTTCATATTTGAGTGCATTGTGTGACGGTGGTGCCTAGCAGGGATATGGACAGAGTGTTGTGGCAGGCGCAGGTGGTGGCATTGGTGCATTGGTTGCATCCGAGTAACAATGCATTGCATCGCAAATTCTTGTGATACAACAGCATTCGTGTTGAAGCGAAGAGTTGCCAAGTCATTGTTGCTTATGCCATGGCGTTTTCTTTTGTTATTCTTTGTGTGCGTGTTTTTTTCTCGTTTCATTTTGTTTTGTTTTGTTCACACACAAAAATGGGCGTGGTTGTAGCCTTAACTAATTTGCAACACAAATTGTCTATGACTACGCGGCCGCTACACATGTAAAAATGCCAGTCGTTTTTTTTTTTTTTTTTTTTGGTAAGCAAAATCCTTTTCAAGTCCTTGCCATTGTCTGAATGTGTTTCTAAAACCCCTCAACGTAGTCATCATCCTTCTCATCACCATCATCATCATCCACTTAATGCCGGCAAATATGATCGTTTTTTGTTTCTTAACGATACAAGGGAAAACAAGAAAAAAGGAACCACACCGAAATCCGTGACTATATCTTCTTAAAATAACTGTGAAAAAGGATTTAAGGCGGAGTATGACTAAACAGTGCTCGTGTATTGTAAGCAGACGAAGTGAGCGAGGGATGCCTCCTTCCTCTTCTTTACTCATTTTTATTGTTATTCTTCTTACTTTACCGGATATCGTAATGGTTTTCACAGTTCTTGTTAAAACTACAACAACTACTACAATGGTAAAGAGTAAAAGCAATAATAATATAAACAATAGCATTAGCACAACGATGTAAAGTATGTCTGCCTGCGTGCAAACTCATCCTTTCGTGTGTCCGTCCGCAGCGGTGTGTGTGTGCTTATTTTGTTTTTGTACAAATTTGTATTGTATACGTATTGTGTTAACAGTTTGAAATTGTTTTGGTTGTAGTTCGTTTTGTTGTTGGCGTTGTTGTTGCTGTTGAATTGGATAAATCTTTTTCTTGAGAGAAAAGAGTTGTCGGAGCTTGAGTTGAGAGCGAACAATGTAATACATATTTAAAGATAATTTTAAATATTTACCTTACAGTCCAACTTTAGCCTAATAAAATATTCGTATTGCTCCAAATTTTCGCAATATTTTTTTCTTTTTTATTTTTTTAATTTTATTTTTATTATATTTTATATTATTTTTATTCTATTTTTTTTTGTTATTTCATTTTATTTTATTTTATTTTATTTCGCAAATTTTCGCAATATTTTTTTTCTTTTTTATTTTTTTTTAATTTTATTTTATTTTATATTATTTTATTCTACTTTATTTTTTATTTTACTTTATTTTTTCTTTTATTTTAGTTTTTATTTTATTTTATTTTTATTATATTTTATTTTACTTTGTTATTTTTTTTTCTATTCAATTTTATTTTTTGTTATTTCATTTTATTTTATTTTATTGTATTTTCTTATTTTATTTTTTTTTATTTTATTTTATTTTATTTTATTTTGTTTTTGTACAAATTTGTATTGTGTTAACAGTTTGAAATTGTTTTGGTTGTAGTTCGTTTTGTTGTTGTTGTTTTTGCTGTTGAATTGGATAAGTCTTTTTCATGAGAGAAAAGAGTTGTTGGAGCTTGAGTAAAGAGCGAACAATGTAATACATATTTAAATTTTAGCCTAATAAAATATTCGTATTGCTCTAAATTTTCGCAATATTTTTTTTATTTTTAATTTTTTATATTTTTTTCATTTTATTTCTTATTTATTTTATTTTATATTATTTTATTTTTTTTTATTCTATTCTATTATATTTTTTATTTTATTTTATTTTTGTTTTATTTTATTTTATTTTATTTTATTTTATTTTTTACTTTATTTTTTATTTTGGTTTTGTTTTATTTTTTTTCTATTATTTTATTTTATTTTATTTTATTTTATTTTATTTTATTTTATTTTATTTTATTTTATTTTATTTTATTTTATTTTATTTTATTTTATTTTATTTTATTTTATTTTATTTTATTTTATTTCATTTCATTTCATTTTATTTTATTTTATTTTATTTTATTTATTTCATTTTATTTTATTTTATTTTGCGATATTTATTCCGATAATCTTTTATTATAAAGTTTGTCTATGGCGCTTTCGGTTTATAGAATTGCGCAATCAATTCTGTCATCTTAATCTGGCACCCCTCTCATACTTAAATGTTCTCCCATTTGGGGTTTCCAATGTAGCCACAAGCATTAAGTGGGATATGTGTTTAATAATCATTAAGATTTATCAAATGCTTACCAAAGTTTTCGCAATGATAAGCCAGGACTAACAACACAACGATAGCTAACTAACTCGTCCAGCAAATAACCACAGTCCTCACATTCTTAATATGGCAACACTATAAACGCTAACATTGCTTAATGCTCATTCACTCTCTTTCTCTCTCTCTGTATCTGCCGGTTGGCCATTTCACTCTTAGCTCTCCTTTGTAAACAATCTTCTATTCGCTCACTCTCTCTCTCTCTCGTTGTGCGTCCTTAGAGAGCCTAAGCATGGTACAGCAAGAGCATAAGGACTTACCAACAACTAACCCCCATTGTGTTCCATTGTGCATAACAGCGATGAGATGATGCTGATGCTCCGTAAGGAGATTGTTGAGGGTCACACAACGTTTGATGTGTGCATGCTATTTTTCGCCGTGTGTACCCATAGAATGCAAACACACAAACGCCAAAGAGAAACTAAGTTGGCCAGCCAACAACATTGGCAGCAGTGTTGAGTGTAGGTAGGATGTAGTGTAAGGAACGTCATGTTATCCTGTGTGTATTATGCATTAGGTATACTTTTTTTTGTTGTCGTTGCTGCCGTTATTTGCAATTCAAAGAAAGGCGCGCGTTACACACGTTCTCTTTGGGAGTGTGTCCTGCTGCTGCTGCTGCTACTACTACTGCCGAATGCTGATGATGAGTGAGAGTGTAATGCATTGCTGGCGAGTACTACTAGCAAGCAGTAGACTTGTGTACACAGAGTACTGACACGAAGCGGAGTACAAGTACTGCTTGTAGTACGACTACGACTACTTGACTGTTTGTTATCTTTGAGGCTTCCCTCTTAGCACAACCAGGAGACTGAGCGCAGCAAGTCATAATCAACATCACCACTGGCAGACACTCGCAAACATATACAATACAAACACACACACACACCGACACCCTGATACATTCGAAATCATCTGCATGAAAATGTGTTGGTTGGTTGGTAGTTGTTCAACTACTGTAATAAAAGTCCTGCGAGTGTTTGCTGAAAGGTGACCAGATCACAAGATAATAAACTGAAACTAAATTTAGAAAAAGGGTATTTGTACAAAAGAGTAGAGAGTATTTATATAATACAGTAATAAATACAAAAGTTTTCAGTATTAAATAGAGTAGAATAGTCTATCCAGATGAATTATTTATGTCTACTATCTGGCGCTATCATCGAATATTATAATGAAATTAATTTTAGTTCTTTTATTCTAAATACATATGTATGTCTGTATAAATTTACATCTAATCTGTTCTAAGATTTGTCTTTGATTTTATTCGATTTCCTATCAAATCAATCAATATTAATGCTCTTATCATATTAAATTGAATTCAGAAACTCCCATCAGATGCAATTTTATACACTTAAAAATACAAAATGCTACTAGATCCTGATAATACTGGATATAAGAATATATAATCCAATATAATGAGATCTTCAACTAGGACACATTTTGGATCTAATTACATAAAATTATATAAATTCTGATCTAATTTGATCTATTAGATATAACCATCTCCCGATGTACTATTAGATCTTCTTTTTACATTGGATTTGAGAGTATTTTAAGAGAAATAACTCAAACAACTCTAAAAACACTAGTTAGCAGCCAGATGTGGTTTCGAAGCCACTTTAATAATTTAAAAGTTCGAATAGATCTATGTTTGAAATTATGTGTTCGTTTTTTTCGATAACACCATAAAAAGGTTCAGTTTTAAGATTTTCGTAAAAAAGATGTCAGCTGGAGATAAGTCCTGACTAATTTCCAGTTAATGTCGACTCATTTAGATATCACAGTTTTTCCCCAGAAAGTTCTGTAGCTTGGTAATATGCCGCTTTGTATTCACTGTCACTCTGTTTCTGAATAACAATTCCATGGGAATTTGTCCATATTTCTTGTTTCGATAAAAAAACTCTCTGGAATATTTTTCTCTATTCCCTTATTCTAGGCGAGCTTTGAGAAAGGGAAATTATTTCCCGGGGAGAATGTTAGTATAACAAATGTAAAACCTGGGGAAGAAAACTTCAATGTACCAAAAAGTACTTTCATTGTACCAATAAGTACTTTTATAGTATGTAGTGTTGCACCAGAAAGTTATTTTATTGTACCAAAAAGTACATTGTTTTGTACCAATAAGTACTTTTAATGTACCGCAAAGACTTTTGTTGTACCAAAATGTACTTTAATTGTATCAAAGACTAAATTTATTTTAACAAATCGTACAATTTATTATACCAGAATGTATATTTTTGTTGTACTAAAAGTACTTTTTATGTACCAAAAAGTACTTATATTGTGCCAAAAAGTACTTTTATTATACCAAGAGGTACATTTGTTGTACTAAGTGGTACATTTATTGTACCAAACGGGTGAACGGTTTTATTGTACCAAAAAACACAATTTATTGTACCAAAAAGTAAATTTTTTTAACCAAAAGGTACATTTATTGTACCAGAAAGTACTTTAATTGTACCAAAAAGTACTTTTGTTGTTCCATTAATTAAATATTCATATTGTTTACAGTGAGTACAATTTAGTGTGCCAAAAAATCCTTTCTTGTGCCAAACCCAATTTTATTGAACCAGACAGTACAATTTATTGTACCAAAAAGTAAATTTTTTTGTACCAAAAAGCACTTAAAATGTACTGCAAAGTACTTTTATAATACCAATGAGTACATTTATTGTACCGCATATTTATTTTGTTGTACCAAAAATAACTTTTATCGTACCAAAATTTACATTTATTGTAACGAAAGTACTTTTTTTGTGCCTAAAAGTAAATTTTTTGTATTAAAAAGTACTTTTGATGTACCACAAGGTACTTTTGTTGTATCAAAAAGTACTTTTTTGTGTAAAAGGACTTTCTTTGTATTAAGAAGAATATATTTTGTACCAAAAAGTACTTTTTGTAGCAAAACTTTAAAATACTAAAAAGTACTTTTAATGTACCAAAAAGTACTTTTATTGTACCAAAAAGTACTTTTATTGTTCCAAAAGGTTCATTTATTGTACCAAAATTAAAATTTTTTGTATTAAATGGGACTTTGATTTGTTCCAAAAAGTAAATGTTTGATTCCATATTTTTTTTTTTACCAAAAAGTACATTTTGTAGCAAAACTTTTATAATACTAAAACGTACTTTTTTGTACCAAAAAATACTTTTGTTGTATCTAAAAGTACTTTTGATGTAAAAAGTATTTTTATTGTATTAAAAAGTACTTTTTTTATATAAAAATGTACTTTTTTTGTTTTTTTTGTACCAAAAAGTACTTTTTGTTGCAAAACTTTCATAATACTAGAAAGTACTTTTATTCCACCAGAAAGTACTTATATTGTACCAAAAAGTTCGTTTATTGTACCAAAATTAAAATTTTTTTACCAAAAGGGACATTTATTTGTTCCAAAAAGTACTTTTATTATAGAGAAATGAATATTGTTTTGTACCAAAAAAGTACTTTTATTATATCAGAAAGTACTTACTTTAATTGTGCCAAACATACTTTAATGTTTTTATTGTACGACATAGTACTTTTATTGTACCAAAAAGTACATTAGATGTACTACAAAGTACTTTTGTTGTATCAAAAAGTACATATATTGTACTAAAAAGTTTTTTTTGTATCAAAAGGTAGATTAATTGTACCATTATTTACTTTCTTTGTACAAAAAAGTACATTGTTTTGTACTAAAAGAAATTTCATTGTACCGAAAAGTACTTTATTGTACAAGTACTTTTATTGTATCAGAAAGTACTTACTTTAATTGTGCCAAACATACTTAAATGTTTTTATTGTACGTCATAGTACTTTTATTGTACCAAAAAGTACTTTTGATGTACCACAAAGTACTTTGATTGTACCAAAAGTACATATATTGTACTAAAAAGTACATTTATTGTTTTAAAAGGTACATTTATTGTACCAAAATTTAATTTTATTGTACAAAAAAAGTACTTTGTTTTGTACTAAAAGTAATTTCATTGTACTGAAAAGTACTTTAATTGTGCAAGTACTTTTATTGTATCAAAAAGTATTTTTTGTATCAAAAAGTACTTTCTTTGTATTAACAAGAAACAAGAAAACTTTCGTAATACTAAAAAGTACTTTTATTGTACCAGAAAGTACTTTTATTGTACCTGATACTTTATTGTGCAAAGTACTTTAATTGTATCAGAAACTACTTTTAATGTACCAATAAGTATATTTATTGTACCAAGAAGCTAATTTTATTGTACCGAAATGTACTAAATTTTAACGTAAAATTACTTAATAAAGATAGGGAGTTTGAAGTTTTCACTGATATATTAGTCATAAACTCGTTATTCTCCGCTGTGGTTGCTCGGCACAGCTATTGATACAAATGTAAACTGACTTTTGGTCCACCCTGTATTTATAGATTTTCCTTGCAAGGATTTCATTAAATACTAATCTTCTTAACAATCTGGCCACCCTAACAACGACTTTTACCAAATTGTTTACTTACCTCTACTGGCCGTCATCGTCGTCGTCGGCTGCTCCTGTTTTGTGTGCGTGCGTGCGTTTGTGTTGTTGGTGTTTGCCATGCTATGAGCTGTGTGTGTGTGATGACGACGACGACGTATGGCATGTGGAAATTCTTACGAGTAGCAAAGCCAGCCAGTCATCCAGCCAGCCAGCCAACCAGCCAGAGCAGCAATACATACAAAGCGGGAGCAAATGAGTTCACAGTTTTCAAATTTAGTCCTTTCGCAAACGTCGTCGAGTTCTTGTCAAAATTTTAACGGATGAACAAAAAATTACTCCGAGAGTGAACACAAACGGCCGAACGTACAAACGCCTACAAACACATATTTTAGAATTACCAATACCATTACCAACACCACCACCACCAGCACCACATTACCACACACCAACAGTGCCAATTCCATCTCTCTCTTACATTGTGGAAAGCTGGAGCAAAAAGGAAAACACATACTTTGGCACTTCTATGATGGTTGGTTTTGTGTAATAATATTGCAAACATATAAAAAATTATATAGAAAAGAGTAGTAACAAAAAAAAAACATAGCAAGAAACAACAACTTCTATAATAATGTTACATTAAAAATAAAACATCTCTGTGAATGTGGTCTCGTTGTCGGTTGGTGGGACAAGAGCTAAAAGCACATAGCAAAAAAAAAAGTAACAGAACACAAGTCTTCGTCGTTTGTGTATCTTGAATTTCCGTGGCGGATTTTGGTTCGTTTTTTTTTTTGTTGCTGTTGTTGTTTTGTGCCATTCCTCCTCTAACGCAAATCCTTTAAATGTTTGAGGTTAAATGTGATATATTCGTGTGATTATTTTTTCTGCTCTTTTATTATAATAACAATAAAAAAAAGTAAAATAGCGAAATAAGCACAACAAGAAAAAAAGCAGTAGCAGAAAAGTTGGAAAATAAAAAAAGTATGAGATTAAGTACAAAATAATACATTACGATGATGGGGTGTTTGTTTATAAGTAGTGTTTTGTAAGTGAGTTTAAAACGGTGTGAATGTGTGTGAAACACGTCAAACTAGAGAAGAGATCTTTTTAATTACTCACGAAATGTATAGACGAGATATATGTAGTAGTACCTACGTAACGTTGTTTGTTTAATGCCTGCTTTTGGTGGTACTGACTGCATCAACAGCGGCATAGCAAAGGAGTCCCAGCCAGCAGCCCATCATCAACAGCTACATAAGTACATATTCGTCACACACATTACGAACAACAGCAGCAGCAGCAGCATGAATTGTGTGTTGCTGTTAAAGTGAAGTGAGTTACGATGTAAGTTGTTGTTGCTGTTGCTGTAACTGCTCCTCAATGCGATGTTTTTGTGGGCTGCTGTCGTGTGCCTCCCAACATAAGCGAGCAAGTACACTGCCACCGCTAACAGCCAACGACAACAACAACGGTAACAACAGTCGTCACACACATGTAAAACAACACCCGCATTTTTAAGTGTTAAAAACAAGAAGAAGAAGAGACGAAGCAAAAGCATAGTGGTGAATGAAGTGAAATGATGGCGTTTTTGCTGCCACTTAAAGAATGAAGTAAACGAACACACTCACACACAACCGAAGAAAAAAAAACAACAAAACGGTGAAAAACCAAGCGGAAAAGTAGAAGATTTTGTTCGACTGCAGTGGGGGAAAAGGAAACAGAAGTGTAATAACATGAAAAAAGAAGAAGCATACGGTGACTACAACCACGACGACTACGACACAATGCGCTGTTATTCAGTTGTTGTACTACAACAATGTTGGTGTGTTCGTTGTGTGTATGTTGTTACGTTAGTCTACGCTGTGTACACTTAACGGTAAAGTTCGCGCGACGGCGGTTACGTGCTAAACGTCAAATTTAAGGATAATTTACGGGATTTAAAAGCAAAACGAGATAACAAAACCAAAAACAAAAGTAGCAGTTGGTAAAATAAACAACAAAAAATTAGTGGATATATTAAAGCAAAATTAAATAGAAATTAGTGGATATTTAAGGAATTTAAATATTAATTTGTGGATATTAAAGAAAATTTAATTAAAATTATGGAATATTAAAGAAAAGTGATTAAAAAAAATAATATAAAAAAAAACAAAAGAAAATGTTTAATTGAAAAAAACTAAAAATGATTTTTTTGTCATACAAATTTTGATGTAAAGCACTTATCCTTATCAGTCATAAATAAAAATAACTTTTAATACAAAATAAGATAAAAAATTAGATTTCTTAAAACATGTCCTTCTTCCGTAATATCTCAAAATTTTAAAGAACCGTATTTACTACACAAAAAGCAAGTTAATACAATATTTAGACGTAAACTAAAGAATATTAATTACACAACAAATCGTTGAATAATAAAAAAACAATCAATTGAGGTCAGAGACAAAATAAAAAGTGCACCAGAGATTCATAAGATTCTGCAGCAAAATATTAACGGCAGATACTAATATTTTGGAAAAATCGAAGGATTTATATTTTAAATCAAAACAACAGTACTTTATATTTTTATAAAAGTGCAGAAGAAACATCACAATTATTTCTATTTAATTCCCAGATTGGATGGAAGCTTCAAAAGCATATAAAACTAGCAAAAAACCATTCTATTTTCATTCAACACGTCCGCGCCACCTTCAGTACATTATTTGTACTGTTTTAGAACCACTTTATTATAATAAACAACATCTGACTAAAGTTTCATGAAATTAAGACTTTATATAATGCACAACACACCCACAGACTCACATTTACTTACAAATATTACGGATCTGTAAAACAGAATACGGTTTATAAAAGTGCAGAACAAACATCACAATTGTTTCTATTTAAATCCCGAATGAATGCTTCAATAGAATATAAAACTATCAGAAGACCATTCTATTTTCATAAATATGCCAACAGAAAAAACATCACAATAGCTTTCATATTAAAATTCCAACTTTTACTTGCCCTTCCAAACTACCGCGCCACCTATAGTACATTATTTATACTGTTTTGAGAATCACCTAAATATCATAACGACAACATCTGACTAAAGTTTCATGGAAATCAGACTTTTACATAGTTACCTATGCGCAACACCCCCAAAGACTCACATTTACTTACAAATATTAAGAATCTGTAAAACAAAATACGGTCTACGTTTTCAGCATCCCTTCCATTGTTGAACCCATCTGCTTGAACTTCTGCACTTATTATCATCATTTGTTCATTTGATACGATCCAAAAGTGTAACACATAGAAGGTGTCACTTTAGACCCAAAGTTTCATTGAACTTAATTCGATTCATGACTTTTTAAGTCGTTTGAGCTAAGTCCGTCTGTCTGGCTGTCCGGCTGGCACGTACGATAACTTTTAAAAGACGCAACCAAATGTTTTGAAATTTTTCACGAGTTAATATTTCCCAAAAACTACTAACGGTATTACAAATGGGCTACATGGCCCCGCCGCTTCAGGTAGTTCCCATACAAATGTACCACTCCGCCCACTTCAAAAATCCAGTAATAATATCAATACACCCAACGGGATCGTACCCAAATTTTGTATTTATTAAAGCTATAACAGGATAAAGTTTTGGAAAAAGAAATGGAAGTCTAGCCACGCCCCTTCTGGTACCTCCCGTACATACATATGTACCTTTCCTACCACTTCAGAGATGGAGTAATAATATCAATACACCCAATGCGGTCGTACTCAAATTTTGTATTCTATTAAGCTATAACAGGATAAAGTTTTGGAAAAAAATTGGAAATCTAGCCACGCCCCTTCTGGTACTTCCCATACATATGTACCACTCAGCCCACAAAAAAAATCGAGTAATAATATCAATACAGCCAACCCGATCGTGCCCAAACTATGTATTTAGTAAAGCTATAGTAGAATAATGTTTTGAAGAAAAATACTGGAAGTCTAGCCACGCCCCATCTAGTACCTTTCATACCCAGCCCAATTTAGAAACCAATTAATGTTGTTATTATACACCACACGATCGTGCCCAAACTCTGTATTTATTAAAGCTATAACAGGATAAAGTTTGGAAAAAAAATTGGAAGTCTAGCCACGCCCCTTCTGGTACCTCCCATACCTTTTCTACTACTTCAGAGATGGAGTTATAATATCAATACACCCAATGCGGTCGTACTCATATTCTGTATTCTATTAAGCTGGTACCTCCCATACAAATGTTCCACTACGCCCTACATAGAAATCGAGTAATAATATCAATATAATAGAAAATTATTTATTTTACTGAGGGTGAGGGTATATGTAAGTCAGGTTTCCCGACTGAAACTTTCTTACTGGCTTTTTATACACTTCAATCGGTGGAGCTATATTTCTACGCCGTATTTTGTAATGAGTGTAAAATTTTCGTTTCGTCTTAGTCGAAGAATTGTTGTTTCTATAGTACTCGCTTACGTAGAACACACTTTGTGCTCCGCTGAATGATGTCACGGCACTATATTCCCATTTGCTACTCTTGCATTTCGTATGCCCTACGCCTAGCACCGGCTGTCTGCAAGACGCAGCTACCGTTACAAATGTAAAAGGACTTTTAGTCCACCCTGTGTTATTAATTACATTCATTCCTACTTAAAGGCAGTGAAGTGATTTTTATTACTCCGCTGTATGACGCCAAGGCACTGAATTCCCATTTGCTACTCTTGCATTTCGTATGCCCTACGCCTAACACCGATGTGTCTGCAAGACGCAGCTACCATTACAAATGTAAAAGGACTTCTGGTCTACACTGTGTTATTGATTACTTTTATTCTTTCCTACGTAAAAGCAGTGAAGTAAAGTGATTTTTATTACTTTGATAACAGCTTCCTTTATTTATTTCAATATTAAATTACGAAATCGCCTAAAATTCCAAAAATCCAAAAATTCGAATAATACAAAAAAATAGTATACCTTTCTATTCTTAGGCCAACTTGTGATGCATTAACAAAATAATTATAAAAATCTATTGAGTAGTTTTTGAGTTTACTCGTTACAAACAACAATCTTAAAACGAATTTCATAAATAGTAAAGATTTTACCGTGACAAGCGCGTTTACGTATGCGATACAGCTTTAACTGCTCTCATATTTCTCTTTTGTGATCCAGATTTGGATTATTTGAATATTTAAATATTCAAAAATCTAAAAATTCGAATAATACAAAAAAAAATAGTATCCCACTCTATTCTTAGGCCAACTTGTGATGCATTAACAAAATAATTACAAAAATCTGTTAAGCAGTTTTTAAGTTTACCCGTTACAAACAACAATCTTAAAACGAATTTGATAAATAGTAAAGATTTTACCGTGACAAGCGCGTTTACGTATGCGATACTGCTTTAACTGCACTGATATTTCTCTTTTGTGATCCTGATTTGGATTATTTGAATATTAAATTACGAAAACGCCTAAAATTCCAAAATCCAAAAATTTGAATAATACAAAAAAATAGTATACCACTCTATTCTTTAACCAACTTGTGATGCATTAACAAAATAATTATAATTATGAGTTTACCCGTTATAAACAACACTCTTATGCGATACAGCTTTAACTGCACTGATATTTTTCTTTTCTGATCCTGATTTGGATTATTTGAATATTTAATTACGAAAACGCCTAAAATTCCAAAAATTCGAATAATACAAAAAAATAGTATCCAACTCTTTTCTTAGGTCGACTTGTGATGCATTAACAAAATAATTATAAAAATCTATTGATAACCAATTTATAAAAACATTCTGATAACCAATTTCATAAATAGTAAAGACTGCACTGATATTTCTCTTATGTGATACTGATTAGGACAAAAACAAAGAGAAAAGTCATAGCAAATAAGAATTTTTTTTGAATAATTGTTTTGCACAAGGAAATAATCTTTCATGTAACTCGATGTTTTCGACATCAACTCGGCAGTATTCGAACTGATCGGCAGTGTAGTAAAAGCTCTCAGAGAGTTGACGTTCAGATTAGGGGGAAACGTTTTCTTCGCTATGACAATGAGTCCCACCGAGAGTATATTGATGTTGTGACAGCAAATTTCGAGTAGTCTAATCAACCATCATTTGTCTACTAACGGCTTGCCAAAAGAGCTGAAGTTTGAAATCGGCCTTAAACTATAGGTCCCAAATGTGTGAGTCTAATAATAGAAACATGTTAACTTACTGAAATGAGAGACCTTCTCTTATATCTCATTCAAGGGATGCAAAGGGATATACATTATCTTTTATGACAATGCTTTTGACAACTTAATGATTGCTGACGGGTCAACAACACATAAAGAGATGATTAAGTTTAGCAATTGTGTCATTAATTAAAAAAACTTTATAAAATACATAAAAAATACTAAAGAATTTATAAAAAAAACTTATTTTAAACAATAACAAGTACATAAAAATTATGTGAATTAAAAA
The DNA here is from genome assembly GCA_964034835.1 of Muscina levida. Lineage (NCBI taxonomy): Eukaryota > Metazoa > Arthropoda > Insecta > Diptera > Muscidae > Muscina > Muscina levida. The sequence goes on from OZ035884.1 coordinate 86,696,139, forward strand.
AAGTGCATTTGAAAAGTACACGTGTAATATTATTCAGTGACATTCCTTTAAAAACCACAACGATATTTAAAATAATCTCACCACCAAATAACATGACCAATATACAAACACCGCCACGAAATAACGAACACTGTTTTAGTGAAAATCTATAACTAATTTTTAAAATTTAATGTCTTTTGTAAAATTTAATAGAAATTGAATTGAAAACCCCCCCCCCTATTAAATTGCCAAAGAAAACTACTTAAACCAATAACAACAACAACAACAAAACTCTCTCCAAATGTTTTATACTCCAAACACCAATAACAAAGGAAAAATGCCAACAAAAGTAATAAAAATGAAAACATATCCTGTTTGAGAAATAAAAACAAACTAAAAAAAAAAAACAAAGAGAAAAGTTTAGTGTCTACAACTTTTTTATAGTTTTTGAACTCCAGTTAAATAAAATTGCATACTCTGCACAACTTCCGCACAACTGCATACCCTGGACACAAGGCAGGCACACACACACATACACACATCGAAACAAGGATATTTGTTTTTTCCACCCAACTCTCCACACGGGGAGTGAGTGCATGACGCCTCAAGCTGTGTGCGTGTGCGTGTGTATGTTAATGTTTGACATGTTGTCAAAACTATTGTCATTGATGCTGTTGACGCTGCTGCTGCCTTTGTTACATATGATGCAATTGTTGTTGCCATTGCCGAGAAACAACTGCTGCTGCGTTTATTGAACAACAGTGGTTGGATACCAACAACTCTGACAGCTTTTTGAGTAAACCCTCAAGAAAATCAACACCACACAACACATAATCTCGTCGGAATCAATACTCCCAACTACTCCTCCGCCTCCTGCCCCTTTTTGTGGCAAAAGAACAACGTGAAAAACTACTAAATTCTATAAACCCTTCACACCAATATTGGGAGAGCCAAGCAAGAGTGTTTTTAGTGAGTGCCGCCGAGTGTGAGAGAAATAGTGAAGTGAGAACTAGCAAATCAATATCTAGTGCATATCAATATAAAAATCTAACCAAAATAAAATCTCTCAAGCCAACCATACAATTTTATTGCATTATCTACTCGAAAACTTTTGTTGGTGCTCCTACAAGAAAGCAAAAGGATACTTAAATATAGCCCAGTGAAAAAGTAACTTTTCTTCATAGTCTAACGTTTCCACTGCTCGGTCTATATCCCTTTTTGTGTGGGTCTATTGCTACTCTTTCGTTTTTTTTTGTGGGATTTTGATTTAACCACCATCGCCGAACAACACAAACATCACCCACATCACCATCACTACTACCACCACTCAAATTTTTGTTGAATTACTTCTCAAAATATATGATGGAATGGCTACCAAGAGGATTACCCAGCATTCATGCGCCAATACCAATTTGTGGTGAGTCGTTGGTAACGTTATCGTATTGTATACAATAAGCAGCTAAACAACAAAAGAAAAATGAAAAGCAACTACAACAACAACTACAATTGAAGTGTTTATATTTTTGGTGCTTAACTACCTAAAAATGTTGATCCAACTGCAACAATGCAAACAAGAAAAAAAATATAGGATATTTTGAGGGGTAAACAATTGTTTGTGTATAGTAAGAGCGGAACTGGTTCGATAACAAAACAAAAAAAAAAAAAGTCAGCTGCTTTGTAAATGTCATAACATTTTAGATCTTTGTATGTATTTAAATTAAGGGATGTCATAAAAGCAATGTTGTGGGATGGAAATGTCACCATACAGTTTAAATTTTTTTAAAATTGATTTTATAACTAATTTGGTTGCCTTACACAGTACAACATTTTTAAGCTCATTGATTTGGGACTAAATTTTGAGAGCTGCACGTGAAAGTAGCCCCAAAGAGAAGAAGTTCTGCATCATTCGTTTTGTCAAGTTACATGCCATAATAATTTAATAAGTAAGTAAGTAAGTAAGTAAGTAAACAAAAGAGCCTAAAACGTGACAAATTCTCCTATACAATACTTACTACTTCAAATCGATAATAAATTATTATGGCATGTAACTCGACAAAACGAATGATGCAGAACTTCTTCTTTTGGGGAAACCTTCACGTGCAGTGCTCAGAATTGAGTCCCAAAATCATGTGTTGTACTGTGTAATGTACTTTTGTTGTACTAATTTTCCAAACTATTGAATCGATAGAGCTTTATTTCTATGTCGTATAACTTTTAGTCCACTCAGTATGAATATTTAAAGATATTAGTCAATTTCTCAAAAATCGCTGTTTTTATTCTTAAAGTACTTTTTTTTCCTACCCAAAAGCACATTTGTTGTACCAAAATGTACTGTTTTTGTGCAAAGTACTTTTGTTGTATCAAAAAGTACATTTACTGTACCCAGTAAGTACTTTCAATACATCAAAAAGTTCCCTTTTTGTGCCATAAAGTAATTTGATTGTACTAAAAATTATTTTTGTTACAATAAAAATACTTTTTGATACAATAAGTGTACTTTTTGGTAAAATAAAAGTACTTTTGTACAACAACTTTTATTTTACCAAAAAGTACACTTATTGTATCAAAAAGTATTTTTATTGTAACAACAAAACTTTTTAGTACAATCAAAGTACTTTATGGCACAATAAAAGTACTTTTTGATATATTGAAAGTAATATTAATTCACAAAAAAGTGCAAGAAATTACATCTGTTGTATCAAAAAGTACTTTTGATGTGCAACATAGTACTTTTAATGGACCAAAATTTACTTTTAATGTAGCAAAGTACTTTCATTGAAACAGAAATTATTTTGTGCCAAATAGGACTTTTATTGTACCAGAAATTTTATTTCCTGTTCTGTTATTGTACTAAAAAGTACATTTATTGTACCGAAATGTACTTATATTGTGCCACAGATTACCTTTATTGCACCAAAAAGTACAAAAACAGTACCAAAAAGTACTTTACTGTGCCAAACGATACTTTGAATGTGCCAAAAAGTACTATTATTGCACCAAAAAGTACTTATATTGTGCCAAAAAGTACTTTTGTTGGTCCAAAAAGTACTTTTATTGTACAATAAAGTACTTCTGATGTGCAGCGAAACAATTTCATTGAACCAAAAAGTGCTTCTGTTGTACCAAAAAGTACTTTTATTGTGCCATAAAGTACTTTTTTATACCAAAAAGTATTTATATTGACCAAAAAGTACATTTTTTGTACCAAAATGTACTTATATTGTGCCAAGATTACTTTTATTGCACCAAATAGTACAAAAATTGTACCAAAAAGTACCTTTGATGTACTATAAAATATTTTTATTGTACCAAAATGTACTTGTATTGAACCAAAACGTACTTTCAACGAATCAGAAATTAATTTTTTGTACCAAAGTTCACTTTTATTGTACCAAAAAGTACATTTATGTAAATGTACTTATATTGTACCAAAGATTACTTCTATTGAACCAAAAAGTACACAAAACAGTACCAAAAAGTACTTTTGATGTACTATAAATTACTTTTATTGTACCAAAAAGTACTTTTATTAAACCAAAAAGTACTTTCAATGTACCAGAAATTACTTTTTTATACCAAATCAAACTTTTGTTGTATCATGAAGTACTTTTATTGTACCTAGAGATACTTTTTATGTACCAGAAAGTAATTTTACTGTACCAACAAGTTTATTTTTATACAAATTAGTACTTTTATTGCATAAAAAAGTGATTTTGTTGTACAAAAGTACTTTTGTTTTACCAGAAAGTTCACTTATTATATTTTAAACGTATTTTTATTGTACATGTACATGTACAATTTTTTGTACCAAAAAGTAATTTTAATGCACCACACAGTACTTTCAATGTACAAGAAATTACATTTATTGTATCAAAAAGTACTTTTGATATGCAACAAAGTACTTTTAATGTACCAAAAAGTACATTTATTGCTCCAAAAAGTACAAAAAACAGAACCAAAAAGTACTTTTGATGTACTATAAAATACTTTTATTGTACCAAAATGTACTTATATTAAACCAAAAAGTACTTTTAATAAACCAGAAATTACTTTTTTGTACCAAATAACACTTTTTTGTACCAAAAAGTACTTTTATTGTACCTAGAGGTAAATTTTTTGTACCAAAAAAGTAACACCATATCAAAAAATATTTTACTTTGGAGCATTAAATTATCGTCTCTTTGCATTTCTACCGCAATGTGCTCCCTAGTGTTGCCACCTGTTTGCATATGCATAATTCCCATTAGGCACGTTCCATTATAAATGATACTAAATTAATTTTACTTATATCATTCAAGAATAAGAACATTAAAACAAATGTTATTTATATTAATTCCTTTCTCTTTGCCAACTAATTTCTATTCATATTGTATAAATTAACAAAAGAACAAAATTAAACCATTTATATACACACACGCATTCCTCATCTAATTAACTTCTAAACATTTATGAATTTCCGCTCAAATTTCTAGGGGTTTTGTATATCAAAATGTATCATTGTGTTTACCCACAGTTGTTATTTCATTGTTTGTTAATAAATCAATTAAAACAAATTAATGACACATCTTTACAAAGTATAACAAATAGATGGTGGATGGGGTAGCCAACCAAGAACTTTGTATTGCTCCGAAATAGTAAAATATTTTGACAACACGCAATTAAATGTCACGCACACTAATACTGACAACTGCACTGACTTCTATGAGTTGGCATTCTATTCAAGCTATGGCCTCGCTGTTCTTTTCCCCCATTCCCCTCTCTCAATTTTCCTGCCTGCCCTAATCATCACTCTGAACTGCGTGACTTTCTTCTAAGTTCAAGAGAAGCTAATTTGTTGCTTTGAAATGATCTGTCAGTGATCTATTTCGTGGTCTCCTTGCTCAAAATGAAAAAAATTCTTAAGTGAAATGCTGCTTCTAGTTTAAACACATGTGGGGGAAAATGAGATTAATATGGTACATGGACAAATTGTGTGTGCGTGCGTGTGTTTTGGCTGCATTATGTATACTTTATGTAGTAGGTAGTATATAGTACTACTATATTGTATGTATGTAAACACAACAGTTGTTTACATATCCCCTCTTGTTTTTAAGCACGTGCTTGTTTTTATTGCATTGCATTCATTATATGCGTATATGTTGTATACATACATATGCTATGCATTTAGTTGCAGTTGTTGTTTTACTCATTCATTCATTTCATTTCGTTCACTTCCATTTCATCTGTTGTTTAAACATCACTTGAATGCATGTTTTTGTTTATATTTTATAATGGTATTTACTTAAATTCCACCCTCTTTTTACTTTAGAACATATTATGTTATTTTTTTTATTGGCAGATACTATTAGAAGCAGCCACTACATACACACATACTCTCTTTTAAGTCCTATAAATAGTCGGATGGAGTTCCACATAGTGTGCCTTGATGTTAAGTGGGCATGACATTTAAATCTGTACTTAGGTTGAACAATTTGTTTGAATATCTATTTAAAATTGAATACCAAGAATGTTTTGTTTAAACATGTTATTTGAATAACATATTAACTTATTGGTGTGATATTTGGAAAAAGTAAGATGGGAAATTTGTAGTATTCTGTTTCCCATAACGTCAATCGTCGTAGTACTTACTGTCTACAATGTAGTAATAGTAGCCAAGGTTTGGACTAACACCAAACTTAGTGTTTTTTTATAACGATGTAGTTAAACTGCTACTTAAACGATCTTGTGAGAATTTAAGTTAAGTTTTATAAATACTGTGCGAAAAATTTTAGAAGGAATATAAACTTTCTAAAATGTTATTCGATTACGAATTGTATCATACGATTTTAAGCAACAAGTAGGTATTGTCATTGAAAGGACTTTTTTTTACTCTTATTTAGTGCAAAGTACTTTTTAAGCACCAAAAAGCAGTATTCTATCAGAAAGTACTATTTTTGTACCAAAAAGTACATTTGTTCTAACACAAAGTACTTTTATTGTACCAAACAGTACATTTATTGTACATGAAAGTACTTTTATTGTATCAAAAAGTACTTTTTTTATACCAGAAAGTACTTTTCTTGTACCATAAAGTACATCTTTTGTGCCAAAAAGTACTGTTGTTGCACCAAAAAGTACTTATATTGTGCCAAAAAGTACTATTGATGTATCAAACAATACTTTTAATGTGCCAAGAAGTACTTTAATTGTACAATAAAGTACTTTTAATGTACAACAAAGTTATTTCATTTATTGTACTTCAAAGTTCTTTTATTTTACCAAAAGGCACTTTAATTGTAACAAAAGTTACATTAATTGTGCCAAAACGTATTTTTATTGTACCAAAAAATACATTTACCAAACTGTACTTCAATTGAGCCAAAAAGTACTATTATTGCACCAAAAAGTACTTATATTGTACCAAAAGGAACTTTTGTTGTACCAAAAAGTACTTCTGATGTACAACAAAGTACGTTTGTTGTACCAAAAACTACTTTGATTATACCAAAAGGTACTTTTTATGCAATAAATGATATACCAGAAAGTACTATTATTATACCAAAAAGTACTTTTATTGTGCCAAAAAGTTATATTGATGTTCAACAAAGTACTTTTTTTTACCATAATTTCTTTGATTGTACCAAAAATTACAGAAAGTACATTTATTGCCCACAAAATAATTTTATTGTGCCAAAGTACTTTTATTGTACCAAATTGTTGTACCAAAAAGTACTTTTGATGCACCAAAAAGTACATTTATTGTACAATAAAGTACTTCTGATGTGCAGTAAAGTAATTTCGTTGAACCAAAAAGTGCTTCTGTTGTACCAAAAAGTACTTTTGTTGCAAAAAAATAACTTCTTCTGTGCCAAAAAGTACTTTTTATGCTATAAAGTACTTTTTATACAAAAAATACATTTATTGTACCAAACGGTACTTTAATTGTGCCAAAAAGTACTAATATTGTGCCACAAAGTACTTTTGTTGTACCAAAAAGTACTTTTTATGCACGAAAAAGTACTTTTATTGTACAATAAAGTACTTCTGTACTTTTGATGCACCAAAAAGTACATTTATTGTACAATAAAGTACTTCTGATGTGCAGTAAAGTAATTTCGTTGAACCAAAAAGTGCTTCTGTTGTACCAAAAAGTACTTTTGTTGCAAAAAAATAACTTCTTCTGTGCCAAAAAGTACTTTTTATGCTATAAAGTACTTTTTATACAAAAAATACATTTATTGTACCAAACGGTACTTTAATTGTGCCAAAAAGTACTAATATTGTGCCACAAAGTACTTTTGTTGTACCAAAAAGTACTTTTTATGCACGAAAAAGTACTTTTATTGTACAATAAAGTACTTCTGGTGTGCAGCAAAGTAATTCCATTGAACCAAAAAATGCTTCTGTTGTACCAAAAAGTACTTTTATTGCACAAAAATAACTTCTTCTGCACCAAAAAGTATTTTAATTGTACTAAAATTTACTTTTCATGTACCAAAATATACATTAACTGTACCAAAAGTACTTAAATTGTATCAAAATGTACTATTATTGCACCAAAAATTACTTTTATTGTGTCATAAAGTACTTTTGTTGTACCAAAAAGTACTTTTGATGCTGCAAAAAGTACTTTTATTGTACAATAAGATACTTCTGATGTGCAGCAAAGTAATTTCATTGAATCAAAAAGTGCTTCTGTAGTACCAAAATGTACTTTAATTGTACAAAAATAATTTTTTCTGTGCCGAAAATACTTTTTTTTGTACCAAAAAGTATTTATATTGATTAAAAAGTACTTTTGTTGCACCAAGAAGTATTTTTGGTATACAATAATGTACTATTATTGTACTAAAAAGGACTTTTAATGTGCCAAAAAGTACTTTTATAGTGCCAAGAAGCATTGCACACCTAAACAATTCAACACACATCTATTCTATGCATTTTACCTTCAATAACGTTTATATATTTTTTTTCGGTCTCGGAGAATATCGAAAATTTGCCATTACTTTAAGGTTCCGCATAAATTCTGAAGATTTTCTTTTTGACATTTATTTGTGTAGTCTAACATTTGAAGCACCTCATAGCAAATACATAAAATCCTCATTTAAGCTTTCTCTAAACATCAATGAAGAAAGGGATTTCCTTTCCCCCTTCATCAAAACTTACATACCCCAAAATTGTGTTGTTAAGAACATAAAGCTAAGCCCAGAAATTATAGTATTAATTTCTTGCACACAACAAATCAATCCACATGTGTCATGTGTTACAAAGAATGTGGCAGCACCACTTCTCCTCCTACTCCTTGCTTTCGATAACGACACAAGCGAAAAACAGATTATAACCACTTACACACTCAATATGTAGAACCTTTCAAGGATGCCAACTAAATAAGAAGTATAGTAATAATGACATTGCTATCCTTTGCTTTTGTGTCTGTCTGTTAGCGATAGAGAGAAAGGAAGATGTGGGAGCAGGCTCTGTGAGAGTTTTATTTAAAACGATTACTTCTAATTCGTTATAGTTCGGCTTAAGTAAATGTACTATTATTATTATTATGTAGCACTTCTCTGCTATTGTCTGCTGTGAGCAGCTCAACTAATTTTAATCTTCTTGTAAGTAACAAATGTTTATTACTTCCTTGTTGAATGACGGCGTCGTCTTGATGATAGGTAGTGTGAGCGAGTGAGAGAGAGAGAGAGTGAGAGCATCTGACTGATGGGGTGTAAATTTTAGTGTGAAATTGTATTTGTTACGCCTAATGATGGGTGATGAAAGATGTACAATTTGTAGCAGATGTCTACTATTGTGACAGGGGAGAGTTAGGGTGCGGGGAAAAATGATTTTTTTTTCGTTAGTATAAAAATAGATCTTAAATTGTTTAAATATTTTTAAAAACAAACAAACAAATTACAGGAAGTTGACGATGTTGGTTGACTGTATGAAGGGGAGATGGACTTTGTATCGACGTGGTAGTTTTTTCATATTTATTTTAAGGCTGATTGCTAGAAATGGGATAAATTAAAATAATATTTAAAAAAAAAATACAAAGGAATGCAATAAAACACAATTATATTGAAATAAAATAAAATAAAATAAAATAAAATAAAATAAAATAAAATAAAATAAAATAAAATAAAATAAAATAAAATAAAATAAAATAAAATAAAATAAAATAAAATAAAATAAAATAAAATAAAATAAAATAAAATAAAATAAAATAAAATAAAATAAAAAAATATAAAATAAAATAAAATAAACTAAAATAACATAAAATAACATAAAAAAAATAAAATAAAATTTAATAAAAAAAATAAAGTAAAATTAAATAAAAAAAATAAAATAAAAAAAAATAAAAAAAAATAAAATAAAATAAAAAATAATATTAAATAAAATAAAATAAAAATAAATGAAATAAAATAAAATAAAATAAAATAAAATAAAATAAAATAAAATAAAATAAAATAAAATAAAATAAAATAAAATAAAATAAAATAAAATAAAATAAAATAAAATAAAATAAAATAAAATAAAATAAAATAAAATAAAATAAAATAAAATAAAATAAAATAAAATAAAATAAAATAAAATAAAATAAAATAAAATAAAATAAAATAAAATAAAATAAAATAAAATAAAATAAAATAAAATAAAATAAAATAAAATAAAATAAAATAAAATAAAATAAAATAAAATAAAATAAAATAAAATAAAGTAAAGTAAAATAAAATAAAATGAAATGAAATAAAATAAAATAAAATAAAATAAAATAAAATAAAATATAATTGTATTGAATTGAATTGAATTGAATTAAACTAAATTAAACTGAATTGGTTACGTAAAATGAAGTATTAAAAATAAAATAATAATAAAATAAAACAAAGAAAATAATAATTAATAAAATATTGAATTCATAACTATGCTGGACATTTTCGGCTGATATCTACTTCACATGCATATGTTTGGCATAATTGTAGATATATATACAGCTGATGATGTACCATTGTGCATCAGTTCGTCACAAAGGGATCTGAAGATGAACTCGTCATGGAGTTCGAAACGCGTCATCCTAGTGCGTGACACACTGAATTTGACCAAAAATATCAAACAATAAATAAAGAACACTTTTCTGATCTTGAGCCGAATTTGTTGTATCATTTCGATACACTTAACGTAAATTAATAAAATATTGAAATATAAAAAATTCATAATTCAATTTAAATTTAAAAAAAAAATAATAAAATCACTTTCTAATAAAATTTAAAAAATTCAAATTTAAATTAAGCCAAAATGCAAGTGAAACTAAAGAAATATATCAAATAAATTACAAATTAAATTTAAAAAATTAAATAAATTAAAAATATATTAAGTTAGAGGTCAAATCAGGTTCGAGTGAAATTAAAAGAAAAATAAATAATGTTCAATTTCAAATAAAATTATAAAAATACAAATAATATTTGAATAAACTTAAAAAGATAAAAGACAAAAATCAATTAAAATTAAAACGAATAAAAAAATTCAACTTAAATTAAAAAATCTAATAAAATACTAATCAAATGAAATTCAAGTCCAATTAATTTCAAATAATATTTAAATAAAATTCAAATTAAATTTTAATAAAATTTAATTAAAATTATAAAACGAAATCAAATAAAACTAAAATAAAATGCAAATAAAGTTGAAAAATGTATTTAAAGTTCAAATACATTACGTTCGAATAAAATTAAATAATTTCTATTCAAATAAAAATTAAATATGTAGTACTCATTTTTACAAAAATACGAAATAAATTTTAATAGAATTAAAATAAATTTAAAATAAATTAAAAAAAATAAAATAAAATTATAACGAAATGCAAGTTAAACGAAAAAAATACATATATAAAATAAATTACAAATAAAATTAAATAAATTCGAATAAAATAAAATTCAAATAAAATTAAAAAAAAAATTAAGATTGGGTGCAAATCAGGTTCGAATAAAATTAAAAAAATAAATAAATAAAATTCCAAAAAAATTGCAAATAAAATTACAAGAATTTAAATAATATTTTAATAAAATAAACTTTAAAGTACAATTCAAAAATATCAGTTAAATAAAAAACCAAAAAAGTACTAATTAAATGAAATTCAAGTCCAATTAATTTCAAACTACATTTTCCAATTAATTTCAAATTATATTTAAGTAAAATTCAATCAAAAATTAAATACAAAATCAAATATTTTCAAATTAAGTTAAAAAATTTATATCAAGTTATCAAGTTATATTACATTTAAATAAAGTTAAACGCAAAAAAAATAAAATTCGATTCAAATCAAGTTCGAATAAAATTCAATAAAAAAAAATAAATAAAATTCAATAAAAAAATAAATAAAATTCAAAATAAATTGCAATATTACAAATAATATACAAATAATATTTTAATAAAATTCGAATTAAATAAAATTTAAATATAAAAAAAATTTTAAAAAATTAAAAAAAATACACAAATGTAAAAAAAAAATAAATTTCAATAAAATACAAATGAAATTAAAATAAAACCAAATTTTATTAAATAAATTTAAGTAAAAGTTTAATAAACATAATTCAATCCAAAGAAAAATTATAATTAAATTAAAAAAAATAATAAATTATTCAAATTAAGTAAAAATTAAATAAAATTGAAATAAAATAAACTTGTTATAAACTAACATTAAAATTCCGAACAGAAATTCATAAAAAATACACAAAATTAAAAAATTAATAAAATACAAATGAAATTTAAACTAAATTCAAATGTAAACAAAATTTTAATAAATAAACTATAAATAAATTTTAGTAAAATTTATAAAAAAATAATCCAATCCAATAAAATTTAAACAAAATTCTAATTAAATTAAAAAAAATACAAAAAAATAATATTCAAATCAAGTAAAAATTAAATTATAAAAAATTAAATAAAATTCAATTGAAAATAAGAAAAAAAATATTATAAAATTCAAATAATAATCAAATAAAATCCAAAATAAATTAAAAAAAATTATGTAATATTGAAATAATTTTGTTAGCATCCTTTCTAAATCAAATTGAAACTAAAATAAAATTGAAATTAAATAAACTTGTTATAACCTTATACTAAAATTCCTAACAAAATTTGATAAAATATAAAACTCTATATTTCGACTTAGAAATTGTCTAATAAAAATTTCTGAAATATTGAAAATGGCTTCTAACAGACACACACAGTGCTACAACATTTAGGAGGCGGAAAATTTCCTTTAAAGAACACAATACACCACATAATTTTGGGACTCAATTCTGAGAACTGCACATGAAAGTAGCTCCAAATAGAAGAAGTTCTGCATCATTCGTTTTGTCAAGTTGCATGCCAGAATAATTAAATATCGCTTTGAAGTTAGTAAGTATCGTATAGGGGAATTTGTCAAGTGCAGTTCTCAGAATTGAGTCCCAAAATCATGTGTGTGGAATTAAAGTTTAAAGTGAGAGAGATCCTCCAATTTTTTTTAAGGCATGGTGAAATTTTCGTTTTTAATTTAAAATGACAATTTAATTAACTTCCATTTCATTAAACCTCAGGTTTTACACCAACTCTATACAAATGTTAACACATTCAAAATATTGCAAGTATACAGACAAACAATTGTTAGTTTATTATCCTTACAAAATATTAAATATTCAATGACTTTTAAATGACATATTGAACATATGATATGACAAACAAACATGTGTTTTGAAAATTTGCTTATATAAGAGTTGGGAACATATTCAACATGGTTTTTAATGTGTACCAACAACATATTTACATATTAACATATATACATATATATGTGGAATATACAATTAAAATGATATAATTTATGCACAACTTTGGTTGGTATCAAATTCATACATAGTATGTTATACTATATGATGGCCCACAAGCCTTTTGTATATAAAAGCAATAGTTATTCTACTTACATATGTTTACATACATACTACACTTACCACACTGGTCGACAAATTATCATAGGAGAGTAGGTTGCAAGTTGTTGTTTTTTTTTTTTGGCACATTTCCAATCCATCTAATAATATTTTTAATTAATTTAATGCAATTACAAACCAATAACGTATCAATTTATAATCTTTTATGAGAACCGCAACAAATACAATAATTGCAAATGCCAACAATGTATGAAATTCATGAATTCACTGAAACCACCAGCAAACACGCTCGCACACACTTTCACGCACACACGCAGGCAAATGTGGCCGGTTACATTATTTCCGTATCCTGTGTGTATGTTTGCATATATTTATCACATTAGTCCTGATTTGAATATGTAAGTTACTTATGTACATAAAGATTTTCCCCCAAAATCATCTAAGGTCTAATGTTTATTGTGTTAATCGGTAACAGCACAGGACAAATGCGCTGGTGGTCTATATGGTAATGGTAGTAAATTCGACCTCATACTTTCTAATAATCGTAGGCATATGTGCATGACTTGCATTGTATATGCTTACGATATGTATTATTCGTAACTCCTCTACTGTTTAACTCCTCTACTGTTTACCACATGGAACTGCTTGAGTATCCTGGCTACCTTTGTGTAATCTCTTAAATGCTATTCCCTTGCGACTCAACCCACCCACCACACTATGTGTGTCCTTCGACATATAGGCATAAGTTTGTTTGTTTGTTCGCTTGGGCATATCTAATTTCTGACCACTTCTGAGAATGTCTCATTACCACTACTTGGACATTTACTACCTGCAACCTGCCATAAAAGCCCTACATGTGGAGGTGGGTGAAGTGTTTACCAGTAAACCCTTAACCAGTATTGATCACTAATTATTAATGGATGAATTGCAAAGCAATGGACGACAACGTTAGCCACAACGACCATGGGGGGTTGCTTACACCGTTTTCCTCGAAGTGTGTTAGCCCTTCAGTTGCGTTGCCCGTTTGGCCGTTGCAGTATTTGGGGATTACTCAAATTTACATGTTTGTAACTTGTCACTCTGGTTAATGTCATGTGGTTAAACTCACATTTCTCTCTCTGTGGACTTGCAGGCAGTCATTTAAGTAGTAGTGTTAAGATTTTGGCTTGAACGCAATCATTTAATTCCCTTTATTTTTCTTGTCTACTTTCAGTGCCCCCTAAAACGGCACAAAAGCGGCCGGCCACCAGTCCTGCACCCGTTGTTCCCTCACCACATCATTTGCAATCACCCTCGACCACAGCCACCACTCCGGGCGGCGGTGCGAGTGCAAATTCATCAAATATTGCCCAGCCTCCTAATTCTGCCAACACAGCGCCGGGACCACCGCCGGGCATAATCAATCACTCGCTGGGTGGTCCCAATCATATGGGCACACATTCGCCCTCTTTGGCACAGCAGCAACATCAGGCCCATCAACAGGTGGTTGCCGCAGCAGCAGCTGCGGTCCAAGCGCAGCAACAGTTAGCTGGAGTTCCCGGAGCTTTAAATACGGCAGCTGCCCAGGCTCGAGGTCCGTTTGCCTCGGCATTGCGTAATCTGGCTAAGCAGGCCGACATAAAGGAGGAAGAGGAGGTATCATCGCGAGAACGCAGTGACAGAAACGTGGCGCCCAGTATTCAGCCACCCAGCGTGGGTGGCGGTGCTTCGAATACCTCCGTATCGATTAGTTCCAATAACAATCCCAGCAACAACAGATCGTCTATCTCCACAGAGCGCATAGCATCATCTTCCCTAACACCGACCTCCAATAATGAGGATCGTTCTTCGTCAGCTGCCAAAAAGAGATCAGCACCCTCACCCCAGCCGGCAGAAAAGATAGCACGTCTAAATTCCCAGCCGCCCAGTTCGAGCATACAACCGGAACTGTTGGCCCGCAGTGGGTTTCAACCTTATCGATCGGACGAAAGACTTATACATCCAGCTGGCGCTTTTCCTCTGGACGCATATTCGCCCTTTGCCGGTTTACCAGGCATGGCTCCAGGTAAGTTGTATTGCTAATGGCGGGGAAATCAAGAATTTTCGAAAAAGAAGCAAATTGTTGTTCACGCTATAGTGAAACATTACAACAACACAACTTTTTGATACAATAAAAGTACTTTTATTGCACTAAAATGAAAGTAGTTTTTAGTACAGTAAAAGTAGTATTTAGTACAATAAATGTTTTTTTGGTACAATAAATGTTTTTTTGGTACAAAGTACTTTTTTGTACAATAAAATGTACTATTTGGTACAAAAGAGTACTTTTTTGTACAACGAAAGTGCTCATTGAACAATAAAATGTACTGTTTGGTACGATAAAAGTACTTTTTGGTACAATAAAAGTAGTTTTTAGTACAATTAATGTACTTTTTGGTACAATAATAGTACATTTTTGTACACTAAAATGTACTATTTGATACAATAAAAGTTCTTTTTGATACAAAAAAAAAGAAGTTTTTAGTACAATGAATGTACTTTTCGGTACAATAAATGTACTTTTTGGTAGAATAAAACGTACTATTTGGTACAAGAGTACGTCTTGATACAATAATGTACTTTTTGGTACAACGAAAATACTCTTTGTACAATAAATTGTACTTTTTAGTGCAATGAAAATACTCTAATGTACAAAATATTGTACTATTCGATGCAATAAATGTACTTTTTCGTACGAAAATTGTACTTTTGGTACAATAAATTGTATTATTTTGTACAATAAAAGTACTTTTTGGTTCAATAAATGTACTTTTTGGTGCAATAAATGTGCATTTGATTAAAAAATACTTTTCAGTGCCATAATTGTACTTTTTGGTACAATTAATTGTTCTATGTATTTGGTAAACTAATAGTACAACGACACGGTACTTTTTGGTACAGTAAATTGTACTATTTCGTACAATAAATGTAGTTTTTAGTACAACTAATGTACTTTTTGGTACAATTAAAGTACTTTTTGCTACCATAATAGTTACCAATTGGTACAATTAATTGTATCACACTTTGGTACAACAACAATATTTTTTGTTAAAATAAATTGTACTTTTTGTATAATAACAATATTTTTGATACAATCAATTTAACTTTTTGATACAATAATTTGTACTTTTTGGTACAGTAAATTGTACTATTAGGTACTTTTCGGTACAATAAAAGTACTTTTTATACAATAAATTGTACTATTTGGAACAATAAAAGTACTTTTTGGTACAATAAATTGTACTATTTGGAACAAAAAAAGTACTTTTTGGTACAATAAATTGTACTATTTGGTGCAAAAAAAACTCTTGGTTTTCACCCTTGTTTGCTTTACTACAACATACTAAATTTCAATTTCTTGCACCTTAGGTACCTTTATGAATCATGCCGGTCTGCCTTACCCCGATCAAATGTACTTGGACCAGCGTTTCCAATTGCTTAGGGCCGCCGGTGCTCACCCCTCACATCCCCATGCTATGGGTGGGTATTTAGCCTCACCGTATGCCTCTCATTTGTATTCGATGATTCCTGGAGCCGCTTTGGGTCTGGGGCCAAGTCTACATGAGCGCATCAAACTTGAAGAGGAGCACAGAGCTCGTGCGATTGCCCGCGAAGAAGAACGTGAACGTGAACTGAGGGAACGTGAAAAGGAACGAGAGTTGCGTGAGCAACGAGAACGTGAACAGCGGGAGAAAGAGCAAAGAGAGCGCGAACAGCGCGAAAAAGAGCAGCGAGAAAAAGAACAGAAAGAGAAAGAAGCTCGAGAACGGGAGATGCGCGAAAAGGAGCGTGAAGCCCGCGAAAGGGAAAGGCAGCAGTTGTTGTCGGCCACCCATCACTACTCGAATCCCTTGTACAATCCACTGAGTAGAAATCTTTTGGGATCGATGATACCCCATTTGAATTTGGGTTTACGTGCTCCTCCCGCAGGTCTACATGGTCTGCCCAGTATCTCCCCCTATCACAGCGCTAACCAAAGACAGAGCCCCCACGGTGGCATGAGCCTGAACTTGGGTCTACCGGGTTTACCCGGCGTACCGCCACTTCCTCATGTTACCGCCAATCTACCACATCATTTACAACAGGCCGCCTTGGGGCTCACACATCCAGGAGCAGCCGCTGGCTTAACCCATCCTGGATTCTCGGCGGCCGCATTAGGTCTGGCTCATCACACCATGAATTTAACGCATCCGCACATGTCTCCACATCATCCAGCTATAACATCTAGCCACCAACTGCCACCCCACTCTACAGCGATGCTGACCTCCACTGCTGGTTCAGGAGCCGGCTCACCGCATGGTCTTATCGTTGTCAGTTCCAGCGCCCCAATGCAGTTACGCCACTCGGACTCGGGTATCATAACATCGTCCGCACCGACAGTACATTCGACGGCAAGCATTGTGCAACCCACCTCATCCCTGTCCACCCATATGTCCTCCATCAGCAATTCAGCTCTGTATTATCCACATCATCCAAGCCATTTAGCTGCCATGCATGCAGCGGCCACAGCGGGCATGCCGACAAGTCAATCTCCCCACTCGTTGCCCCCACTACCCATGCCCGGAGGTGTCAACCCGGCTGCATTCTCGGCGGCATCACTGGCAGGCAAAATGTCCTCGAACACTCCGGTATCGTCGTCAACGAATTCACAGAATGGCAGTAAACCCACTCAAAGTCCACATGCGATGCGCCATCACATAGCGAATGTGGTGCCGACAGCGATGGACAAACCTCCCAACTCAACCACCGGCATATCAGCTTCCACGCATGAACCAACGACTTTGGATCTTACTGGTTCTAATTCTAACTCCAGCAACCATGCCCCCTCAACGGTCAGTAACTCGGAGTCAGTGCGAGCCAGCAACAATAATCAAATGGCCACGACTGAAGTGAATGGCCTGGAGGCAAACAACGACAATGGCAAGGACGCTGATGAATCTGCGAAAACGGAAACGCATTTAACTGACAAGAAACCACCAACGCGTTCGCCCAGCACCACACCGGGAGCTCTTACACAGAAGGATGCAGAAGACGCCCAACAAGCCGCCAAAACTGTGGGTGAACGCCGCCACGGTAGCAGTCCCCCTGGCCAAGGTAAACATGGGGGTCCCTACAAATCAGACGTAGCCCAACAGAATCAATTGATAACGGGTAAAGATGGGCATATGGTGGCCAGTGACGGCGGCTCCATGTCTCACGGCATGATGGTGGCGACCCAGGTTAAAGCTAAAGAAATCTCCTCCCAGCCAGCTTCTCCTCTTCATATGGAAAGCGGCAAACCATCCAAATTACCACCACCACAATCACAACCTTTACCACCTCCCCCCACAACATCCACGACAGCAACGACTAATTCGACTACCTCTAACATACAGCTTAAGACACAAACGGACTACCAAATCCACCACCATCACCACCACCAACAACAACAACAACAGCCAACTACTACCCCTACAACACCAACACACCAACAACAACAACAATTAGCAACTACACCTGGGTCTATTAGCACATCGGCGGCGGCAACGTCTCGATCGAATCATACGACTGGTGTTGGCAACGCCAATCAATCACCGGAAGTGGTATCCACCACGGGTGTAACTTCGACCACAAGTGGTACAACCTCACCACCCGTGGTGAGTAGCAGCACTAATGTGGCTGGCTCATCGCCACAAACGAATTTCGTTGACGAGGCTGCTGTGTCCAGTGCTACGCCCACGACCACCACCTCAGTACAGGCTGAGGTGAGTAGTAGGTGATTGATTGTATGTACAAACTAAAAACAAATGTCCAATCCATCCATCCAACCACCCAACCATCCATGCATCCCTTTTCACCACGGCCAATACAGGGATGACAATATGTACTATGGTACACAGTGATAGATCAGGGTACCAAATGTGTACGAAAGGTTTTGTTGACTAGGAAAGAAAAGAACAAATAGAATGGGATACATTTTACTACACAGACATAAGCTCTTGAGTGTTAACAGATATTACAATATCTGTTTTTCAATTGTCATCCCTGCTCCATCATCCTTGGCCCAGCCCTCTGAACATACAAGAGAACTAGTAGCAGCGGTCTCGTATTTTCTTTGTTGACACTTTGATTTCAACAACATCTCATAGTCATGCGAATATGTAGCATATATGTATCATCCAAACAGATCATTATTATAATGAATTGATCATATATACACACACATACATACGTACATATTACATTATTTATAGTTTTTTATCATACGGGTTTCAAGACGAGTCATTAACGTTCGCAGAAGAACTGCATGTGTCCTTAGAGCTTTACTTTCTTTAAAACAAAAACAAACAAACAAAAAGAAGCAGATGTTACCGAAGTTGATCCTTGATCATTTCAATGAAGATTGCATTACTTTCGTACCATATCTCTTTTATATATCATTCACCTTTAGTTATTTAGCTTATTTTGTTTTGTTTTTATAATAATATTTAGTTGCGTAAACGTGTATCTATATATAATCAAGCGTATACAATTAATTCTTTATAATAACACAAAAAAAAATATGTCATGTATGAATATTTTCTAATTTGATTGAATTAATAGGCTGGAAACAGACAGAGAGCGAAAGAAGATGTGTAAAAGTAAAAATCTTGTTTTTAAGTTTGGAATTATTATCTTATTATTATTATTATTTCTTTTTTAAAAACTTCTTATAATTAATAATTTTATTATTGTAAAAGTAAACAAAACACACACACACACACACTTGTACTACTTGTAGCTTTTTGATTTTCACTTGCGCTAATTTCGCTGTATCCACCCAAAACCAACACCTACCACTACTACTACTACTACATACTACATACATGTATAAGACTTATTTCTATGATGTATAGAAATGAACATAACAACCATAGCGTTTATATATATATATTACAATCATCTTTATATACATACATATTATTAATTATAAACTCTTGTATAGCTTTTTAATTTCTTTATTATTCTTACCCTTCTACTATATGATTTTCTTTAAAATGTATCCTCTTTTTTTAAGTTTTTCTTTTGCCTTTCCTCATTTGAACTAAGCATTAATTAATAATAATAACATAAATCAAAATGTATTTTATTATGATTTTATTTTATTTGTTAAGTTTAATTGATGATATAATAATTTCTACTGTATAGTTCAGTTCAAATTGAGTACTATATTATGTGTAAAGAAACAACAAACAACAACAACAGAAACAAGTTGAATGAATGATATAAATAAATGTTTTGAATTATTAATGTTTAACAAAAAAAAAAAACGACATTTGTTTTTATTTAATTTTTTGATATATTTTATTTCTTTGGTTTTTTTTTTATAAATTTCTAATTTTCTGAGGTTTTTTTTAAACTGCTGCCCTGTGTGCGAGTCAGTCTTTTGCATATCGTTTTACCTATCTATGCCCGTTTCTTTTCAGATGCGGAAAACAAACATACTCTACAGCAGCATACGTCAGTGAATAGTTTCATTAACGCTAGCTCCTCAAACAACAACACCTCCACGGAAGACTCTACACCGTCAGCACCATCGTCAGCTTTATGACATCATCTGTTTAAGAATATTAGTAATTAGTAAGTGTACGATTAAGTGTGAAGAAGCACTTGGATTCTGTGACTGGTGGCTGCATGGCCACAATCGATATACAAATTGTAAATGTGTAATTGTTAAGTAGGAAAACCCTTTGACGACGCTTTATTAGATATGGGACACTTGGCTTGGTAGCATTTAAAAATTATCAAACATATTTAATGTTGTAATGTGTAATTGTCAACAGGAAAATATATTTTAATAGCTTTATTTGGCCTTCCATGGAGGTTCTAAAATAACTTAAATATAAATAGATAATATGTGGTATATTATACTGGTATCGATCAATTAAAATTGCATTTTGTTTGGTTTAAAAAAGATGATTATTTTATGTTATTTAATTTATTTATTTTTTTATTTTATTTTATTTTATTTTATTTTATTTTATGAGGCGATCTTCGTGCTGCCTCAAAAGTTTTCGATTTATAAAATGACGAACATAACCCAACTTTTTTATATATCAATATTCATAACAAAGTCATAAAGGTATAATATTTCAAGGGAGTGAAGTTAAATACGTTTTTTAAATACGTTTTTAGCGAAGACACAAACCCCAAATATGGAATCCATCAAAACGAGTTTGTAATGAAAAAAATATATTTCAACTTGAAAATAGTTAATAATTATTGAAAAATAGTGAATAATACTGATATATAAAGCAATAAATAAATACATTTGTTAAATTTGTAATAAATAATTTCCTTTCTAAATACATGTGGTATAATAGATACTTAGCATTACCATATTCGGGGGCCCACATTGGGCACTAGGGGCAGAGAGGAATGAAAGTCCTTTCCATCACGTCGTAGCCCCATGGGAGTAGGTCACTCCCATATCCAAGATATATCAATCGTCTGTTTCAGATCAGAGATATATCACAAAGTATATGCGATATAAATGATATTTAGTATTGGCGTCTTTGGGGGCCCAGATTGGGTACTAGGGGCAGAGAGGAATGAAAGTCCTTTGCATCACGTCATAGCCCCATGGGAGTAGGTCACTCCCATATCCAAGATATATCAATCGTCTGTTTCAGATCAGAGATATATCACAAAGTATATGCGATATAAATGATATTTAGTATGGGCGTCTTTGGGGGCCCAGATTGGGCAATAGGGGCAGAGAGGAATGAAAGTCCTTTGCATCACGTCGTAGCTCCATGGGAGTAGGTCACTCCCATATCCAAGATATATCAACCGTCTGTTTCAGATCAGAGATATATCACAAAGTATATGCGATATAAATGATATGTGATGGTAGCGTATTCGGGGGCCCAGGTTGGGCACTAGGGGCAGAGAGGAATGAAAGTCCTTTGCATCACGTCATAGCCCCATGGGAGTAGGTCACTCCCATATCCAAGATATATCAATCGTCTGTTTCAGATCAGAGATATATCACAAAGTATATGCGATATAAATGATATTTAGTATTGGGGTCTTTGGGTGCCAAGATTGGGCACTAGGGGCAGAGAGGAATGAAAGTCCTTTGCATCACGTCGTAGCCCCATGGGAGTAGGTCACTCCCATATCCAAGATATATCAATCGTCTGTTTCAGATCAGAGATATATCACAAAGTATATGCGATATAAATGATATTTAGTATTGGCGTCTTTGGGGGCCCAGATTGGGCACTAGGGGCAGAGAGGAATGAAAGTCCTTTGCATCACGTCGTAGCCCCATGGGAGTAGGTCACTCCCATATCCAAGATATATCAACCGTCTGTTTCAGATCAGAGATATATCACAAAGTATATGCGATATAAATGATATTTAGTATTGGCAACTTTGGGGCCCTATTGGGCACTAGGGGCAGAGAGGAATGAAAGTCCTTTGCATCACGTCGTAGCCCCATGGGAGTAGGTCACTCCCATTTCCAAGATATATCAATCGTCTGTTTCAGATCAGAGATATATCACAAAGTATATGCGATATAAATGATATTTAGTATTGGCAACTTTGGGGCCCAGATTGGGCACTAGGGGCAGAGAGGAATGAAAGTCCTTTGCATCACGTCGTAGCCCCATGGGAGTAGGTCACTCCCATATCCAAGATATATCAATCGTCTGTTTCAGATCAGAGATATATCACAAAGTATATGCGATATAAATGATATGTAGTATTAGCGTATTCGGGGGCCCAGATTGGGCACTAGGGGCAGAGAGGAATGAAAGTCCTTTACATCACGTCATAGCCCCATGCGAGTAGGTCACTCCCATATCCAAGATATATCAATCGTCTGTTTCAGATCAGAGATATATCACAAAGTATATGCGATATAAATGATATTTAGTATTGGCGTCTTTGGGGGCCCAGATTGGGCACTAGGGGCAGAGAGGAATGAAAGTCCTTTGCATCACGTCGTAGCCCCATGGGAGTAGGTCACTCCCATACCCAAGATATATCAATCGTCTGTTTCAGATCAGAGATATATCACAAAGTATATGCGATATAAATGATATTTAGTATTGGCGTCTTTGGGGGCCCAGATTGGGCACTAGCGACAGAGAGGAATGAAAGTCCTTTACATCACGTCTTAGCCCCATGGGAGTTGGTCACTCCCATATCCAAGATATATCAATCGTCTGTTTCAGATCAGAGATATATCACAAAGTATATGCGATATAAATGATATGTGATAGTAGCGTCTTTGGGGGCCCAGATTGGGCACTAGGGGCAGAGAGGAATGAAAGTCCTTTGCATCACGTCGTAGCCCCATGGGAGTAGGTCACTCCCATATCCAAGATATATCAATCGTCTGTTTCAGATCAGAGATATATCACAAAGTATATGCGATATAAATGATATTTAGTATTGGCGTCTTTGGGGGCCCAGATTGGGCACTAGCGACAGAGAGGAATGAAAGTCCTTTGCATCACGTCATAGCCCCATGGGAGTAGGTCACTCCCATATCCAAGATATATCAATCGTCTGTTTCAGATCAGAGATATATCACAAAGTATATGCGATATAAATGATATTTAGTATTGGCGTCTTTGGGGGCCCAGATTGGGCACTAGGGGCAGAGAGGAATGAAAGTCCTTTGCATCACGTCGTAGCCCCATGGGAGTAGGTCACTCCCATACCCAAGATATATCAATCGTCTGTTTCAGATCAGAGATATATCACAAAGTATATGCGATATAAATGATATTTAGTATTGGCGTCTTTGGGGGCCCAGATTGGGCACTAGGGGCAGAGAGGAATGAAAGTCCTTTGCATCACGTCGTAGCCCCATGGGAGTAGGTCACTCCCATATCCAAGATATATCAATCGTCTGTTTCAGATCAGAGATATATCACAAAGTATATGCGATATAAATGATATTTAGTATGGGCGTCTTTGGGGGCCCAGATTGGGCACTAGGGGCAGAGAGGAATGAAAGTCCTTTGCATCACGTCATAGCCCCATGGGAGTAGGTCACTCCCATATCCAAGATATATCAATCGTCTGTTTCAGATCAGAGATATATCACAAAGTATATGCGATATAAATGATATTTAGTATTGGCGTCTTTGGGGGCCCAGATTGGGCACTAGCGACAGAGAGGAATGAAAGTCCTTTGCATCACGTCATAGCCCCATGGGAGTAGGTCACTCCCATATCCAAGATATATCAATCGTCTGTTTCAGATCAGAGATATATCACAAAGTATATGCGATATAAATGATATTTAGTATTGGCGTCTTTGGGGGCCCAGATTGGGCACTAGGGGCAGAGAGGAATGAAAGTCCTTTGCATCACGTCGTAGCCCCATGGGAGTAGGTCACTCCCATATCCAAGATATATCAACCGTCTGTTTCAGATCGGAGATATATCACAAAGTATATGCGATATAAATGATATTTAGTATTGGCATCTTTGGGGGCCCAGATTGGGCACTAGGGGCAGAGAGGAATGAAAGTCCTTTGCATCACGTCGTAGCCCCATGGGAGTAGGTCACTCCCATATCCAAGATATATCAACCGTCTGTTTCAGATCGGAGATATATCACAAAGTATATGCGATATAAATGATATGTGGTATTAGCGAATTTGGGGGCCCAGATTGGGCACTAGCGACAGAGAGGAATGAAAGTCCTTTGCATCACGTCATAGCCCCATGGGAGTAGGTCACTCCCATATCCAAGATATATCAATCGTCTGTTTCAGATCAGAGATATATCACAAAGTATATGCGATATAAATGATATTTAGTATTGGCGTCTTTGGGGGCCCAGATTGGGCACTAGGGGCAGAGAGGAATGAAAGTCCTTTGCATCACGTCGTAGCCCCATGGGAGTAGGTCACTCCCATATCCAAGATATATCAACCGTCTGTTTCAGATCGGAGATATATCACAAAGTATATGCGATATAAATGATATGTGGTATTAGCGTCTTTGGGGGCCCAGATTGGGCACTAGCGACAGAGAGGAATGAAAGTCCTTTGCATCACGTCATAGCCCCATGGGAGTAGGTCACTCCCATATCCAAGATATATCAATCGTCTGTTTCAGATCAGAGATATATCACAAAGTATATGCGATATAAATGATATGTGGTATTAGCGTATTTGGGGGCCCAGATTGGGCACTAGCGACAGAGAGGAATGAAAGTCCTTTGCATCACGTCATAGCCCCATGGGAGTAGGTCACTCCCATATCCAAGATATATCAATCGTCTGTTTCAGATCAGAGATATATCACAAAGTATATGCGATATAAATGATATTTAGTATTGGCGTCTTTGGGGGCCCAGATTGGGCACTAGGGGCAGAGAGGAATGAAAGTCCTTTGCATCACGTCGTAGCCCCATGGGAGTAGGTCACTCCCATATCCAAGATATATCAACCGTCTGTTTCAGATCGGAGATATATCACAAAGTATATGCGATATAAATGATATGTGGTATTAGCGTATTTGGGGGCCCAGATTGGGCACTAGCGACAGAGAGGAATGAAAGTCCTTTGCATCACGTCATAGCCCCATGGGAGTAGGTCACTCCCATATCCAAGATATATCAATCGTCTGTTTCAGATCAGAGATATATCACAAAGTATATGCGATATAAATGATATTTAGTATTGGCGTCTTTGGGGGCCCAGATTGGGCACTAGGGGCAGAGAGGAATGAAAGTCCTTTACATCACGTCGTAGCCCCACAGGAGTAGATCACTCCCATACACAAGATATAACAATCGTCTGTTTCAGATCAGAGATATATCACAAAGTGTAAGTGGTGTAAATGATTTTGCTAAGAAAAAAATAATTTTATTTAAAAACAAATATATTTTGACCGGTCGCGAATTCGAACCGTGACCGTAATTTAACAGGCGCTCGTCGCTACCAGTTACCCCAACGTCCTCTCATAACCGGTATCAATATTTGGTTAAAGATGCTGAAGTTGAAATATGTTGCCAAACAATCACTCTTCCTGCCAATAATGTGAAATTGGTACTAGAATATTTAAGGTTTTTTAGTATGCATTGTATTGTTAAGTTAATTAAATTCAAGGACATTCCGATTGAACTACAAATATTATATTACCAAAATTCACAAAAAAAAAACAAAACAAAATAAAAAAAAAAAAGGTCTACCCCCACCGGGAATTGAACCTGGGTTACAAAAAAAATAATTACATATTTCTCCCACTTACTTCCAACTTACACCATATTTACTCGGTCATGTGCATGTGCGCATGCGGTACTTTTATATATGACATCCAATAAAAAAAAAAAAACCTTGAATACAATGTTGCTATGCGCATGCCGTTACCAGTTACGCCACCGTGAAGGAAAGCAGAAATGTGTTACGACCAAAATTGTATGCAATCACTCTTGTATACACGGCATTGTGATGTGCATTCAGCTATGTCTGTCAATAATAAGAAATTAAAAACAAAAACACCACTAACAAATATGTCTTCCCAAGTATGCTTTTTATTGTTATTCTAGTAATTAAACGTAGCTCTGCAATAAGTAAATGTAGATACAAAGGCAATTAAAAAAAATTATTTAAGAAAAGTACTAGGACATACACAATGAAAAACAAAAAAAAAACAGTTTTCACCAAAATCAAGAAAACTTTAATAAAAAAACAATTTTGCGTTAGCGGTGCACAACAACCCCACCGGGAATCGAACCTGGGTTACAAAAGAAGTTGTCAACATTACCTCAATCTTCTTCCAACTTACACCACGTTGGCTCGTCGATGTGCGGGTGCTACTTTTGAATATCACATCCTGCGTAAGAAAAAAATCGTATAATACTTACCTGTTCCATATATAAAAAATGCATCTCTGTGGGATTTATTAAATTTGGAATTCGGAGTTGCCATCACCATCGATTTTGCTGTATTAACATTTTTGTATAAAATATGATATAAGTATTTAGAAATAACACCACTATTAGTGCTAACAGGCTTAATTGCTGTATATTTCTTAATAAAGATTTAAATAAAAAATTTATACTTACATTTTAAAAGTTATTATAAGAAAAATGCTCCAAAAAATATTATTTCCAATTCAATGCCCCATGTCAATGTGCTGTTGGCTTTTTGAAATTTCTAATTGATTGAAGTTTTACATCTTTGTTAGAATTTTAAACTTTCCATATTTATCCCTCTCGCTCTCTCTCATTTGCGAATGATTCTGACGGTGTAATCTGACACATTGTAATTTATTTTCTTTGCTCAGGTATAGCAAAAATAAGTGTAACAAAGTTGTAAATGTATACAAATGGATGCACGTGCCAAAGATGCAACAGTCCTTGTTTTGAGCACCTTAAAAAATGAACACCCATAAAACCATTTTCATTCATAATTTTACATCTCTCACATTTTCAGCTCCGCTCGCCGTTTTTTTATGACTTTTTCTCCGTAAGACAAGTGTGTTTTGTGTGTTATTTTGGTCAGTAATTGCACATCGCTCAATAAAATATGTGTAATATTACATTTCTGTAAATATATCTGGCCATAAATGTACACACACATGCCGCATGCATACTTAACGCATAAAGGAAGGAAAATATAAATAATTTGTTATATAAAAACATAATTTAATAAATATCAATATAATTGGTGCTTAGTTATGTTTTATGGTTGTATGGTTATATATTTTATTTCATAAACTTGAATTTTTAGTTTGTATATGTATTGTTAAAACATGCATAATGTGCGGTATATTACAGTGAAAAATCTTTCGAATCAAAAAGTCTAAATATTGATTTACTATATTTAAAATTATATCTATATTTATCGCCTACAATACAGTACTTGTAACTAAAGGTTAGGCATGCATGTAATGTGTATTTTATTTACATTATTACATTATTACCTACGATTTAAAAAGCTAAATTGAGAAGGTAGCGACGTCGTCAGTTTCACTCAAATATATTATTGTTACCATGTAGGATAACATTTTTCTCTGTATTTTGTAGTTCGACATATCTATATTTAAACGTTATTAACCGAACTTGAATAACTTTCAAGTATTTTTAATTAGTTCACAAACTTATAGTTTAATGTATCGCAATGTATTTAATTTAGAATTGTATTGTCATATCATAAAATATGGGATCAATTTTGCTGCATACAATTACTTTTTAAACTTATTTGCACATACTTTTAATATAACTTGGAATAGCTTGGTATACTTTTAAAACTCGTGATAGTCCAATTTATTTCAATTCAAAAAAAAAATATATGCTAACAACTAAGAACAAAATTTAAAAGTATTACATATATACATTGGTTTCAATTACACGAAAAAACATTAAAGACTTTTAAAACACGGCTGAATTTCTTGAGATTTAACAACAAGATAAAGTAAACACAGAATACAAATTAAGCAAAGCACGTCTATTCTTTTCAAATTCGCAACACAAAATGTTTCTTTCTTATTTTCAGCTTGGT
The DNA here is from genome assembly GCA_964034835.1 of Muscina levida. Classification (NCBI taxonomy): domain Eukaryota; kingdom Metazoa; phylum Arthropoda; class Insecta; order Diptera; family Muscidae; genus Muscina; species Muscina levida. Next base: position 86,724,532 of record OZ035884.1, read on the forward strand.
GTAATAGATTTTGGGCAGCTCAAAACACGGCGCGACATTTGTCGCGGCATGTGTGTGTACATTTATGGCCAGATATATTTACAGAAATGTAATATTACACATATTTTATTGAGCGATGTGCAATTACTGACCAAAATAACACACAAAACACACTTGTCTTACGGAGAAAAAGTCATAAAAAAACGGCGAGCGGAGCTGAAAATGTGAGAGATGTAAAATTATGAATGAAAATGGTTTTATGGGTGTTCATTTTTTAAGGTGCTCAAAACAAGGACTGTTGCATCTTTGGCACGTGCATCCATTTGTATACATTTACAACTTTGTTACACTTATTTTTGCTATACCTGAGCAAAGAAAATAAATTACAATGTGTCAGATTACACCGTCAGAATCATTCGCAAATGAGAGAGAGCGAGAGGGATAAATATGGAAAGTTTAAAATTCTAACAAAGATGTAAAACTTCAATCAATTAGAAATTTCAAAAAGCCAACAGCACATTGACATGGGGCATTGAATTGGAAATAATATTTTTTGGAGCATTTTTCTTATAATAACTTTTAAAATGTAAGTATAAATTTTTTATTTAAATCTTTATTAAGAAATATACAGCAATTAAGCCTGTTAGCACTAATAGTGGTGTTATTTCTAAATACTTATATCATATTTTATACAAAAATGTTAATACAGCAAAATCGATGGTGATGGCAACTCCGAATTCCAAATTTAATAAATCCCACAGAGATGCATTTTTTATATATGGTACAGGTAAGTATTATACGATTTTTTTCTTACGCAGGATGTGATATTCAAAAGTAGCACTCGCACATCGACGAGCCAACGTGGTGTAAGTTGGAAGAAGATTGAGGTAATGTTGACAACTTCTTTTGTAACCCAGGTTCGATTCCCGGTGGGGTTGTTGTGCACCGCTAACGCAAAATTGTTTTTTTATTAAAGTTTTCTTGATTTTGGTGAAAACTGTTTTTTTTTGTTTTTCATTGTGTATGTCCTAGTACTTTTCTTAAATAATTTTTTTTAATTGCCTTTGTATCTACATTTACTTATTGCAGAGCTACGTTTAATTACTAGAATAACAATAAAAAGCATACTTGGGAAGACATATTTGTTAGTGGTGTTTTTGTTTTTAATTTCTTATTATTGACAGACATAGCTGAATGCACATCACAATGCCGTGTATACAAGAGTGATTGCATACAATTTTGGTCGTAACACATTTCTGCTTTCCTTCACGGTGGCGTAACTGGTAACGGCATGCGCATAGCAACATTGTATTCAAGGTTTTTTTTTTTTTATTGGATGTCATATATAAAAGTACCGCATGCGCACATGCACATGACCGAGTAAATATGGTGTAAGTTGGAAGTAAGTGGGAGAAATATGTAATTATTTTTTTTGTAACCCAGGTTCAATTCCCGGTGGGGGTAGACCTTTTTTTTTTTATTTTGTTTTGTTTTTTTTTTGTGAATTTTGGTAATATAATATTTGTAGTTCAATCGGAATGTCCTTGAATTTAATTAACTTAACAATACAATGCATACTAAAAAACCTTAAATATTCTAGTACCAATTTCACATTATTGGCAGGAAGAGTGATTGTTTGGCAACATATTTCAACTTCAGCATCTTTAACCAAATATTGATACCGGTTATGAGAGGACGTTGGGGTAACTGGTAGCGACGAGCGCCTGTTAAATTACGGTCACGGTTCGAATTCGCGACCGGTCAAAATATATTTGTTTTTAAATAAAATTATTTTTTTCTTAGCAAAATCATTTACACCACTTACACTTTGTGATATATCTCTGATCTGAAACAGACGATTGTTATATCTTGTGTATGGGAGTGATCTACTCCTGTGGGGCTACGACGTGATGTAAAGGACTTTCATTCCTCTCTGCCCCTAGTGCCCAATCTGGGCCCCCAAAGACGCCAATACTAAATATCATTTATATCGCATATACTTTGTGATATATCTCTGATCTGAAACAGACGATTGATATATCTTGGATATGGGAGTGACCTACTCCCATGGGGCTACGACGTGATGCAAAGGACTTTCATTCCTCTCTGACCCTAGTGCCCAATCTGGGCCCCCAAATACGCTAATACCACATATCATTTATATCGCATATACTTTGTGATAAATCTCTGATCTGAAACAGACGATTGATATATCTTGGATATGGGAGTGACCTACTCCCATGGGGCTATGACGTGATGCAAAGGACTTTCATTCCTCTCTGCCCCTAGTGCCCAATCTGGGCCCCCAAAGACGCCCATACTTAATATCATTTATATCGCATATACTTTGTGATATATCTCTGATCTGAAACAGACGATTGATATATCTTGGATATGGGAGTGACCTACTCCCATGGGGCTACGACGTGATGCAAAGGACTTTCATTCCTCTCTGCCCCTAGTGCCCAATCTGGGCCCCCAAAGACGCCAATACTAAATATCATTTATATCGCATATACTTTGTGATATATCTCTGATCTGAAACAGACGATTGATATATCTTAGATATGGGAGTGACCTACTCCCATGGGGCTACGACGTGATGCAAAGGACTTTCATTCCTCTCTGCCCCTAGTGCCCAATCTGGGCCCCCAAATACGCTAATACCACATATCATTTATATCGCATATACTTTGTGATATATCTCCGATCTGAAACAGACGGTTGATATATCTTGGATATGGGAGTGACCTACTCCCATGGGGCTACGACGTGATGCAAAGGACTTTCATTCCTCTCTGCCCCTAGTGCCCAATCTGGGCCCCCAAAGACGCCAATACTAAATATCATTTATATCGCATATACTTTGTGATATATCTCTGATCTGAAACAGACGATTGATATATCTTAGATATGGGAGTGACCTACTCCCATGGGGCTACGACGTGATGCAAAGGACTTTCATTCCTCTCTGCCCCTAGTGCCCAATCTGGGCCCCCAAAGACGCCAAAATATCATTTATATCGCATATACTTTGTGATATATCTCTGATCTGAAACAGACGATTGATATATCTTGGATATGGGAGTGATCTACTCCCATGGGGCTACGACGTGATGCAAAGGACTTTCATTCCTCTCTGACCCTAGTGCCCAATCTGGGCCCCCAAATTCGCTAATACCACATATCATTTATATCGCATATACTTTGTGATATATCTCTGATCTGAAACAGACGATTGATATATCTTGGAAATGGGAGTGACCTACTCCCATGGGGCTACGACGTGATGCAAAGGACTTTCATTCCTCTCTGACCCTAGTGCCCAATCTGGGCCCCCAAATTCGCTAATACCACATATCATTTATATCGCATATACTTTGTGATATATCTCTGATCTGAAACAGACGATTGATATATCTTGGAAATGGGAGTGACCTACTCCCATGGGGCTACGACGTGATGCAAAGGACTTTCATTCCTCTCTGACCCTAGTGCCCAATCTGGGCCCCCAAATACGCTAATACCACATATCATTTATATCGCATATACTTTGTGATATATCTCTGATCTGAAACAGACGATTGATATATCTTGGATATGGGAGTGATCTACTCCCATAGGGCTACGACGTGATGCAAAGGACTTTCATTCCTCTCTGACCCTAGTGCCCAATCTGGGCCCCCAAATTCGCTAATACCACATATCATTTATATCGCATATACTTTGTGATATATCTCTGATCTGAAACAGACGATTGATATATCTTGGAAATGGGAGTGACCTACTCCCATGGGGCTACGACGTGATGCAAAAGACTTTCATTCCTCTCTGACCCTAGTTCCCAATCTGGGCCCCCAAATACGCTAATACCACATATCATTTATATCGCATATACTTTGTGATATATCTCTGATCTGAAACAGACGATTGATATATCTTGGATATGGGAGTGATCTACTCCCATGGGGCTACGACGTGATGCAAAGGACTTTCATTCCTCTCTGACCCTAGTGCCCAATCTGGGCCCCCAAATTCGCTAATACCACATATCATTTATATCGCATATACTTTGTGATATATCTCTGATCTGAAACAGACGATTGATATATCTTGGAAATGGGAGTGACCTACTCCCATGGGGCTACGACGTGATGCAAAGGACTTTCATTCCTCTCTGACCCTAGTGCCCAATCTGGGCCCCCAACTACGCTAATACCACATATCATTTATATCGCATATACTTTGTGATATATCTCTGATCTGAAACAGACGATTGATATATCTTGGATATGGGAGTGACCTACTCCCATGGGGCTATGACGTGATGCAAAGGACTTTCATTCCTCTCTGCCCCTAGTGCCCAATCTGGGCCCCCAAATACGCTAATACCACATATCATTTATATCGCATATACTTTGTGATATATCTCCGATCTGAAACAGACGGTTGATATATCTTGGATATGGGAGTGACCTACTCCCATGGGGCTACGACGTGATGCAAAGGACTTTCATTCCTCTCTGCCCCTAGTGCCCAATCTGGGCCCCCAAAGACGCCAATACTAAATATCATTTATATCGCATATACTTTGTGATATATCTCTGATCTGAAACAGACGATTGATATATCTTAGATATGGGAGTGACCTACTCCCATGGGGCTACGACGTGATGCAAAGGACTTTCATTCCTCTCTGCCCCTAGTGCCCAATCTGGGCCCCCAAAGACGCCAATACTAAATATCATTTATATCGCATATACTTTGTGATATATCTCTGATCTGAAACAGACGATTGATATATCTTAGATATGGGAGTGACCTACTCCCATGGGGCTACGACGTGATGCAAAGGACTTTCATTCCTCTCTGCCCCTAGTGCCCAATCTGGGCCCCCAAAGACGCCAAAATATCATTTATATCGCATATACTTTGTGATATATCTCTGATCTGAAACAGACGATTGATATATCTTGGATATGGGAGTGATCTACTCCCATGGGGCTACGACGTGATGCAAAGGACTTTCATTCCTCTCTGACCCTAGTGCCCAATCTGGGCCCCCAAATTCGCTAATACCACATATCATTTATATCGCATATACTTTGTGATATATCTCTGATCTGAAACAGACGGTTGATATATCTTGGATATGGGAGTGACCTACTCCCATGGGGCTATGACGTGATGCAAAGGACTTTCATTCCCCTCTGCCCCTAGTGCCCAATCTGGGCCCCCAAAGACGCCAATACTAAATATCATTTATATCGCATATACTTTGTTATATATCTCTGATCTGAAACAGACGATTGATATATCTTGGATATGGGAGTGACCTACTCCCATGGGGCTACGACGTGATGCAAAGGACTTTCATTCCTCTCTGCCCCTAGTGCCCAATCTGGGCCCCCAAAGACGCCAAAATATCATTTATATCGCATATACTTTGTGATATATCTCTGATCTGAAACAGACGGTTGATATATCTTGGATATGGGAGTGACCTACTCCCATGGGGCTACGACGTGATGCAAAGGACTTTCATTCCTCTCTGCCCCTAGTGCCCAATGTGGGCCCCCGAATATGGTAATGCTAAGTGTCATTTATATCGCATATACTTTGTGATATATCTCTGATCTGAAACAGACGATTGATATATCTTGGATATGGGAGTGATCTACTCCCATGGGGCTACGACGTGATGCAAAGGACTTTCATTCCTCTCTGACCCTAGTGCCCAATCTGGGCCCCCAAATTCGCTAATACCACATATCATTTATATCGCATATACTTTGTGATATATCTCTGATCTGAAACAGACGGTTGATATATCTTGGATATGGGAGTGACCTACTCCCATGGGGCTATGACGTGATGCAAAGGACTTTCATTCCTCTCTGCCCCTAGTGCCCAATCTGGGCCCCCAAAGACGCCAATACTAAATATCATTTATATCGCATATACTTTGTGATATATCTCTGATCTGAAACAGACGATTGATATATCTTGGATATGGGAGTGATCTACTCCCATGGGGCTACGACGTGATGCAAAGGACTTTCATTCCTCTCTGACCCTAGTGCCCAATCTTGGCACCCAAAGACCCCAATACTAAATATCATTTATATCGCATATACTTTGTGATATATCTCTGATCTGAAACAGACGATTGATATATCTTGGATATGGGAGTGACCTACTCCCATGGGGCTACGACGTGATGCAAAGGACTTTCATTCCTCTCTGCCCCTAGTGCCCAATCTGGGCCCCCAAAGACGCCAAAATATCATTTATATCGCATATACTTTGTGATATATCTCTGATCTGAAACAGACGATTGATATATCTTGGATATGGGAGTGACCTACTCCCATGGGGCTACGACGTGATGCAAAGGACTTTCATTCCTCTCTGCCCCTAGTGCAAAATCTGGGCCTCCAAAGACGCCAATACTAAATATCATTTATATCGAATATACTTTGTGATATATCTCTGATCTGAAACAGACGATTGATATATCTTGGATATGGGAGTGATCTACTCCCATGGGGCTACGACGTGATGCAAAGGACTTTCATTCCTCTCTGCCCCTAGTGCAAAATCTGGGCCCCCAAAGACGCCAATACTAAATATCATTTATATCGAATATACTTTGTGATATATCTCTGATCTGAAACAGACGATTGATATATCTTGGATATGGGAGTGACCTACTCCCATGGGGCTATGACGTGATGCAAAGGACTTTCATTCCTCTCTGCCCCTAGTGCAAAATCTGGGCCCCCAAAGACGCCAATACTAAATATCATTTATATCGAATATACTTTGTGATATATCTCTGATCTGAAACAGACGATTGATATATCTTGGATATGGGAGTGATCTACTCCCATGGGGCTACGACGTGATGCAAAGGACTTTCATTCCTCTCTGACCCTAGTGCCCAATCTTGGCACCCAAAGACCCCAATACTAAATATCATTTATATCGCATATACTTTGTGATATATCTCTGATCTGAAACAGACGATTGATATATCTTGGATATGGGAGTGACCTACTCCCATGGGGCTACGACGTGATGCAAAGGACTTTCATTCCTCTCTGCCCCTAGTGCCCAATCTGGGCCCCCAAAGACGCCAATACTAAATATCATTTATATCGCATATACTTTGTGATATATCTCTGATCTGAAACAGACGATTGATATATCTTGGATATGGGAGTGACCTACTCCCATGGGGCTACGACGTGATGCAAAGGACTTTCATTCCTCTCTGCCCCTAGTACCCAATCTGGGCCCCCAAAGACGCCAATACTAAATATCATTTATATCGCATATACTTTGTGATATATCTCTGATCTGAAACAGACGATTGATATATCTTGGATATGGGAGTGACCTACTCCCATGGGGCTACGACGTGATGGAAAGGACTTTCATTCCTCTCTGCCCCTAGTGCCCAATGTGGGCCCCCGAATATGGTAATGCTAAGTATCTTTTATACCACATGTATTTAGAAAGGAAATTATTTATTACAAATTTAACAAATGTATTTATTTATTGCTTTATATATCAGTATTATTCACTATTTTTCAATAATTATTAGCTATTTTCAAGTTGAAATATATTTTTTTCATTACAAACTCGTTTTGATGGATTCCATATTTGGGGTTTGTGTCTTCGCTAAAAACGTATTTAAAAAACGTATTTAACTTCACTCCCTTTAATATTTCTATTATATTTCTTGTACCTTTTTTCAATAAAAAATCTCCCCGCGATATTTTCTCTTATTCTCATATTACGAACTTAGAAAATGGGAAACTATTCCACGAGAAGAATGTTTTGTATTGCGAATGTATATTAATGGAAGAATGCCCTGACAAATTTGGGAACAAATCTGCCAACATATTTTAAGGCAATCATTCAGAATGTTTTGATTGTTTAAGTTAACGGCCAATTCAGTCACGGACTAGGATGACGCGTTTCGAACTCCGTCACGAGTTAATTTTTAGATCGCTATGCGAAAAATTGGTGCCCGTTGGCACAATGTATTTTGAACATGAACATGTGAAGTAGATATCAACCAAAAACGTTTTTTTTTTTTGACCATTAACATTCAAACATGAGATTTTAAAATTTTATTGGTAAAGTTGCAAGAAATTTCAAAGAGATGAATCTTGACAAGCACAGGGATGGAATCCTCTGCTCATGATCACCAGGGGTGCGCTAGTGTTATATCGTTTTCAAATATCGTGGGGAAGGGAAAACAATCCACAACGAGCCCCGCAACTGCCCCGAAATCACCACTAGAAGGGGTAAAATGTATGACCGAAACCTAGTAATTTTTTCTTCCCAACATTTTTCCCAACCATACCAACCACCCATTTTCACAGAGGTGGCCTTCGATAGCTCAGTGGGATCGGCGTAGACTAGCAATCCGAAGGTGCCGGGTTCGATTCCCGGCCGGGGCACTGGCCAAAATCAACATCGATAAAAAAATTACTTTTCAAATACTTTCGAGTTCTCCAGCCAACAAAAAACTCATTCTAGATGCTTCCACTACAAAAAAATCCAGATTGCGCAAGGATCAAGGAAAAAAAGGAAAAATGATTTATCAACATCTCACATAAAAATCAACTAGCCAGCTGTCGCCATCTTTGGTGGAATTTGGCGGTTAAAACTCACAACAACAACACCTAACAATCCTTGACACAAACCTTGTAATCTACAAAGGAACGAACAGAGTTGCCAACGTATGATAATCGGATTATATGCCCGGTCGAGTGCCGATAAATTTAAAATCACCCCAGCTACCACCAGCTGTTACAACAACAGACGCTCTCACATAAAATTAAAATTTGTATAAAATTTGTTCTCACCGCTCTAAATGCCACTAAAGTATCCCTAGAGGTGTCAAATGTATGACGGACCCTCAATATGTTTTGCAACACCAGTTTTTTAGAACATATCTACCCTCTATCTTCAACCCTTAAGATGGTCCCCATAGTGCTTCCTAGAGGGGTGTAATGTATGACCCCGGCACCCACTAGTATTTCCCTACTAACATTTTTATCGAACATATCTGTCCCCTTTCTTCACCCCCTAAGGGTGTGTGTGCACTAATGTTCACAGACCTGAAAATATGTTGGATTTTTGTTTAATTAAAAAAGTACTTTTATTTTGCGTTTTTAATAAAGTAAAATTTTTGTCCCTTAAAGTATTTTTATTGTACCACAAAGTACAATTAGTATCAAAAAGTACGATTAATTGTACCAAATGTCAAAATTTAAAGTACTTTTATTGTACCAAAAAGTACAATTTATTGTATCAAAAGGTAAAAGTACACTTAAAGTACTTTTTGGTACAAAAAAATTTATTTTCGGATACAATTTATTGGTGCAATTTTTTGTACCAAAATGTACTTTAATTGTTCTAAAATTTATTTTTATTGTACCAAAAAGTACTTTAAGTGCCCTTAAAGTATTTTTATTGTACCAAAAAGTAAAATTAGTATCAAAAAGTACGATTAATTGTACCAAAATGTAAAATTATTGTACTTAAAATCAAAATTTAAAGTACATTTATTGTATCAAAAAGTAAAGTTTATTGTATCATAAGGTAAAAGTACACTTAAAGTACTTTTTGGTACAACAAAAAATTATTTTCGGATACAATTTATTGGCGCAATTTTTTGTACCAAAAAGTACTTTAATTGTTCTAAAATTTATTTTTATTGTACTAAAAGTACTATTATTGTAACAAAAAGTACAATTTATTGTACCAAAAAGTGTTTGTATTGTATCAGTACAACTACAATTAAAGTACTCATTTTTAAAGTAAAATGTTTGTCCCTTAAAGTACTTTTATTTACCAAAAAGTAATTTTATTTATACCAAAAAGTACAATTTGTATCCTAATGTGAAAATAATTCTACTAAAAAGCAAAATTTTATTTTTATATACAATTTATTGGTGCAATTTTTTACACTAAAAAGTTCTTTAATTGTTCTAAAATTTCTTCTTATTACTATTATTGTACCAAAAAGTAAAATTGTCCCAATGCTTATTTTTATTGTACCAAAAAGTACAATTTATAGTATCAAAAATTAAGTAAAATTTTTGTCCCTTGAAGTACTTTTATTGTCCCAAAAAGTACTTTTATTGGTAGCAAAAAGAATGATTTGTATCAAAAAGTACTAGTAGACTTAAAGTACTTTTGGTACAAAAAATTTTACTTTTTGATACAATTTATTGGTACTATTTTTGGTACCGAAAGGTATTTTAATTGTTATAAAATTCGTTTTCATTGTATCAAAATGTACAAGTGCACTTTAAGTGTTTTGGTACAATTTTATTTTGAATAAAATTTATTGGTACAATTTTTTGTACCAAAAAGTACTTTAATTGTTCTAAAATTTATTTTTATTGTACCAAAAAGTACTATTATTGTGACAAAAAGTACAATTTATTGTACCAAAAAGTGTTTGTATTGTACCAGTACAACTACAATTAAAGTACTCATTAATAAAGTAAAATTTTTGTCCCTTAAAGTACTTTTATTGTACCAAAAAGTACAATTTGTACCCTAATGTGAAATTAATTCTACTAAAAAGCGAAATTTTATTTTTAGATACAATTTATTGGTGCAATTTTTTAATTGTTTAAAATTGTTCTAAAATTTCTTCTTATCGTACCAGAAAGTACGATTATTTTACCAAAAAGTAAAATTGTCCCAAAGCAAACAGTACAATTTATAGTATCAAAAATTAAGTAAAATTTTTGACCCTTGAAGTACTTTTATTGGTAGCAAAAAGAATGATTTGTATCAAAAAGTACGATTAATTGTACCAAAATTGTGAAATTTATTGCACTAAAAAGCAAAATTTATTGTACCAAAAATTACCAATTTTTTGTATCAAATAGTACTAGTAGACTTAAAGTACTTTTTGGTACAAAAAAATTTACTTTTTGATACAATTTATGGTACCAAAAGGTATTTTAATTGTTATAGAATTCTTTTTCATTGTATCAAAATGTACAAGTACACTTTTAAGTATTTTGGTACAATTTTATTTTGGATAAAATTTATTGGTACAATTTTTTGCACCAAAAAGTACTTTAATAGTTTTATACATTTTTTTTATAGCAAAAAGTACTATTATTGTGTTAAAAAGTACACATTATTGTTCCGCAAAGTGATTGTTTAATACTAGTACAAGTACAATTAAAGTACCTTTGGTATATAAAAAAATGCACCAAAAAGTGTTTTAATTGTCCCAAAATGTATATTTATTGTACCAAAAAGTACAATTTACTGTATCAAAAAGAAAATTTACCAAAATGTACAATTATTGTACCAAAAAGTACAATTAATTGTATTAAAAAGTACTTTTATTGTAGCAAAAAAATACAATTTATTGTACCAAAAAGTACTTTTAATGGAACAAAATTTCTTTTTAGAGTACCAAAAAGAACAATTTATTATACCAAAGAGTGTTATTTACTGTACTAAAAAGTACATTTCGTTGTATATGAAGTACTATTATTTTGTCAAAAACTACAAATTATTGTACTTTTGGCACAAAAAAGTGTTTTTTTACTGTCCCAAAATGTATATTTATTGTATCAGAAAGTACAATTTATTTTACCAAAAAGAAAATTTACCAAAATGTACAATTATTGTACCAAAAAGTACAATTAATTGTACTAAAAAGTACTTTTATTGTAGCAAAAAATACAATTTATTGTACCAAAAAGTACTTTTAATGGAACAAAATTTCTTTTTAGAGTACCAAAAAGAACAATTTATTATACCAAAGAGTGTTATTTACTGTACTAAAAAGTACATTTCATTGTATATAAAGTACAATTATTGTGTCAAAAAGTACAAATTATTGTACCAAAAAGTGCTTGTATTATATTTGTACAAGTATTATACTTGTACAATACTTGTACAAGTACAATTAAAGTACTTTTTGTACTTTTTTTTTAATTGCATCGAAAAGTAATAGTTTTTGTACACATAAAATACTTTTTGATACAATTTATATTTGGATACAATTTTTTTGTACCAAAAAGTGTTTTAATTGTTCTAAATGTCTTTTTATTGTACAAAAAGTATAATGTATTGTACCAAAAAGTACAAATTATTGTACCATAAAGTGATTCTATTATGCCTGTACAAGTTCAATTAAAGTACTTTTGAATAAAGTAAAATTTTTGTCCCTTAAAGTACTTTTATTTGTACCAAAAATAGTGATGGCGCGATTAATCGAAAAATTGGTAATAATCGATTATTTTCTTTCAATTAACGATTTAATTGTATCGTGACTTTTCCTTCGATTAATTGAATTAATCGATTATTCCAAATAATAATCGATATACATCCAGGAGCAAAAAAGATTCGTCGGCAGCCGCCAAATATATTCATTGAGCTTTCACGGCTGATGACGAAAGACCTAGAACTGCAACCCTAGTTATTAAAAGCATTGGGAGCGGCAGTGAAACGTCTTCTGCTGGTGATGCTGAATTTGATTTATGGGCGCACCATAAATCTTTAGCCCACACACGAAGAAGGAAGGACAATGACTCAACACTTCCTCAAGATGAACTAAGCTTCTTTGTCAATTCTCCAGTACTAGAATTAAAGCGCAATGTAATAGACGCATGGGAAGAAATGAAATAGGTCAACCCTAAGCTGTACTCTCTTACACAAAAATATTGCTTTTTGATTGGTACATCTGTACCATCAGAGCGGCTTTTTTCTAAAGGGTGTGCAATAGTAACGGAAAAATGGAACAGATCAACCACGAAACGGCTATCGAAGCTCCTATATTTAAATTCTGTATTATACAAATAAATTCTTTTTTAATAAATTAAATAAACAGAAAATTTTGTAATTAATTAAATAATATTTTTTTTTTATTTATGATTATTTTAAATTTTATATGAAAATATCGATTAATCGATTAACTGTTTCCGATTAATCGCGATTAATTATTTGTCGTTTAGATTAATCATATGATTAATAAATCGATTATTCTTTGTTAATTGCCATCACTAACCAAAAAGTACTTGTATTTGTACCAAAATTTACAATTTGTATCAAAAGTTCGATTAATTGTGCCATAATGTGAAATGTATTGTACTAAGAAGCAAAATTTAGTGTACCAAAAAGTACAATATATTGTATTAAAAGGTCCAATACACTTTAAGTACTTTTTGGTAAAATTTTTTATACCAAAAAGTACAACTTATTGTACTAAAAAGTACAATTTATTGTACCAAAAAGTAAAATTTATTTTACCAAAAAGTAATTTTATTGTACCAAAATTCATTTTACTGTACCAAAAAGTACAATTTATTATACCAAAGAGTTTTTTTACTATACCAAAAAGTACATTTTAGTGTACGGAAAAGTACTTTAATTATCAAACAGCTTGTTGTAAAACTGTAGGTTAAATTATGTGAGTCTAAACATAGAAACGTGTTAACTTTCAAAAGCGAAAAACTCTCCCTTATCTTATTCAAGGGATACAAAGAGTAAATAATGATTGAAGATGATCTCAATAAAGCAACTGTTCTACATATAAAATCTCATATTATCCTATAACTATAAAACTTCAAAATAATAATAATATGTTATCTGCATATCCTCAAGTGGTATTTTAAAATGTTTCAAAAGATGAGGACTTTTCACAGTTTTCGCGCTCGAAAGATTTCGATCGAAATATTGACTTTTTGCAATGCGATTGCCGAAACATTTCGATCGACATCTTTCGATCACGAATGCCGTGATTGGGCCCCTGAATTGGTTATTTATTCGATATCCATTGGCATTCATTTTAAGCAGAGCTCGCAAACCGTTTGCCTAGTTTTTATGAAGTAAAGGGTCTTGAGTGAACCCCCTGAGCCGAGCAAGCGAACAAAAACTGTCATGGGTTGAGCGAAGAGCAAGCGAAAGAAGAACGAAATTTGAAGGTTTTTCGCGATAGTTTTGCATAGTGTCAGTGGATTAGTGTTTTTTTTTGTGACAACAAGCACGAAAGAGACCAATTATTGCGAGCTCTGATTTTTAGCAAAAATATCAGTGTCCACGAACTTCTCTCATTGTATGTTAGTGTTGTTTTCGTTTTCAACTCTCTGTGAGGCAAACAATTGATGCGTATGATTAATATTAAATTGAAAACCTCTAGTACGTATGATTAATATCTAATATGATTTAATTTGATTGACATTATACGTTTTTAAAAAGTACATAACGATCGTCGCCTGATATTAAAATATCGGAATACACATTCACATAAATTTTTTGGAAAATTAAACAAATTAAAATGTGGAATAATAAACTATTTGCAGCTTTTGTTCAAATCGGATTGATAATGCACTAATAAAACGGTTTATTGAAATGAATACTTGTATTCTTTGGCCACTTCCGCTTTACCTATCAAAAAATCGATTTTTATTTCTTTAAATTTCGTAATTTGGATTTCAGCCAACGAAATGATAGATTTCAAATTTTGATGAATACTATAGAATTATTTGTACAAATTTACTCAAAAGTAAAATTAGATGTAGGTGATTAAATTTTCAAACAAAGCCTATTTTAAATGAAGTCTAGTCGAATTGTGAATCTAAAAAGTAAAAAGCGTGTTAATTTACAACAAAGCGAGGAGCTATCCCATACCTCATTCGTGGGGTGTAAAGGGAATTTATGTTTTTTTTTATGTCGAGATGAGTGTTTCAGTTATCACAATATAAGTCACTTCAAAGGGTTTTCAATAAAACGAATACAAAACAGACTTGCAAAATAAAATAATTTATACAAAAAGAAACAAAAAAAAAAACAAAACAGTAGTCATGAGTAATTATTATAAAAAAAAACTATTTTCTTTTTAATTTTACTACCATTTTAACTAATTGTTTATAAAAATTATACTAAAAACAAAAACAACAAATTAAATTTAATGTTTAATCAAAGGCAAGAAAACCACAAAATAAAATGGCCATAAATGTGTTTACCTAAGCACTTAGACTATATATATATATATATATTAATTATTTGATTAATTAATATCAAAAAATATTAATTATTAAAACAAACATACAAAAAAAAACACAACAACAACAAAAAAACATATAATTTTAGGTTAAATAAATTCAATGTGATTTTAAAGGTTAAAGGATATTCGACAAAAAAAAAAAAACAAAGCAAAAACCCCTAAACAAAAACGAAAATGCAAAAAAAAAATAACTAATAAAATAAAAACACAACAAACACGACAAAATATGAAATTTTTTCGTCTCCTTCTCTTTCTTATTCTAGTTCTATTTATTAAATAAACATCAAAAATAATTAAAGATTTTCAGTGGACAATTTTAAATTTTAGGATTTGTTTGCATAGTATAAAAAACTATTTTGAAAATCTTGAGCCATCTGTGATAAACAAAAACTTATAATAAAACAAAAAACATATAAATAAATAAAAAAAATGATTATAAGTAAAAAAAAGAGAAGAAAATTAAGGCATAAAAAAAGCTAAATAATTTAATACAAACGAAAGTAAATCACTCATTCAAAATTCGAATTTTGCAAAAATTTTTAAAAAAAATAATGAAAAAAAACACTAAATGTAATTAAAGAAAAGGGAGTAAAAAGAGTCAGCTAAGCAGTTTAGATAACATTTATGTTTAAAAAAGTTTAAAAAAGTGAATTGTGTTATGTGTTAAGAACTTTGTGCAGTAATTGATATTTAAATTTAGAAATACTTTGTTATTCATATTGTTGAAAGTTTTTATTCAGTCCAAAAAAGACTTATGTCACAAAATAAATTGAATAGAGTGTGTTGTCTGAATAGCGGCGGTATACAATAGAACATTTTTCTTAAAATTCAATAATTTCTTTGTAAATATTATAGAATTCCAAAAATAGTTTTCAGATTTCGATTGACATTTTTCAATAATTAAGCTGGAGGTCATGTTTTCTCTTATTTTTATTCAAAATTTCAATCCTTCGAGCATCACCTCTCATCGTCACCCTTGAGATGTTCTCTAACAGTGATTTCTCAAAGCAACACCAGCAGTCAATTTGAAAAAATTATATAAAAAATAATTATAATAATTATATAATAAAAAAAAATTATAAAAAAAAATTATATAAAAAGGGAAATTCTTTTTTTTATAACTGATCAAATCATTTGAAAAAATTATATAAAAAAAAATTATAAAAAAAAAATTATATAAAAAGGGAAATTCTTTTTTTTTATAACTGATCAGCTGATGATTTCATAACAAACGAATGCAAAATTTAATACTTTCTTTTCCTTAGAATATTCAAATTCACTGTAGTGATGACCTAAAAACTTCATCGAAATTTCTCTATATACTATTTTATAAAAATTCTTAATAATTATTATTTTTTATTAAAAATTCTTAATAATTAATTTTTATTAAAAAAAAATTTATTAAAACTATTTTATTTTTTAAAAATCTGTTTATACTTTGTATGTTTCTGCTGACTCTTTGAACCTCTTTCTTTAATAACATTTGCCAGCCAAATGTTTTATATGTATGTATATGATATTTTAAGTTTGTTATATATATATATCTATATACTGTATTACATTTTATATGTAATTGTACACCTGTATATTTATTACAATATATATATTTTCATTATTTTTGCCTAATTTTTTGGTTTAAGCAAATTTTGTTGATTTTAGTTCACATTTATTTTGTAAATGAAAAAAATCAAATATATAAAAACTACAACAGTGCCAGATTTTAAATTAAAAGGCATACATTGGTCAAAGGTCATCATCATGTTGACCAAAAAACCAATAATACCCTGATTTTGCCACTGGCCCCAAAAATTTAACACTAGCAAAGATTAAACAATATTAAACAATACTATGACGAGACGAAAGACAAACCAATACAGCTACAATTGATCATTGGATTCAAAAGCAAAATCTCACCCGAAAACAAAATACAACAAAAACTATAATGAAAAAGTCACCACTCTCACAGAAATCTCAAAATCAATTAATGTCATAATCAACAACTGTTTGCAAAATATATTGTATCATAATGAAAAGTAAAAACAAAACAAAAAAAACACAAAAATTTAATAAAAATAAATAAAACATAAACAAAATGAAAATATGATTTTATGAAATCAATCTAAAAAAACAAAACAAATTAATCTAAGAAAAATCCCGCAACTCTTTTTAACAAATAAAAGTGAATATGAATTAATTTTTGTTTTTAATAAATTTTGAAAGGCTGGGGGATTGTAGGAGCGGCTATTTTCGCATGTACAAACATATAAAGTATGGGGTTTGATTTTTTTTGTTAAAATTTTCTTATGTTTGCCTTAAATACTAAGGAGGGAAAGTTTGGGATTTTGTAGGTTATGTCAAAAACCTGACGTGATGAGGTGAAATAGACTTTAGATTCGGTTTTACCGGCACCAAAAACATATAGTAGTCATGATCTGAGCTCGAGCTAAGAGTATCAATTTGTTCGTACATAGGAAAGTTACTAATGAGGGAAAGGATGCGGGAAAGGATGAAGGATATGTCAGAAACCTGACGTGATGAGGTGAAATAGACTTCAAATTCGTTTTCACTGACTCGAAAACATATAGTAATCATGATCTGAGCTCGAGTTTAGAATATCAATCGTACACAGAGATCGGCGCCTTTGCCCAGGCACACAAAAAAGTTGCAGTTCTGAGCTCGTGTTCGTTTAAATTTAAATCCATGCTATTTCGTTTATTTTATTTTGCTATATAAAAAATGTATAACAAATTAACATTTCAACAAAAAAAAGGCCGACAAACAACATAAAATCTGGCCTTGGAAAACAAAAACAATGATCTAAACAGATTCTTGGGCCTGACGATATTCATACACCGAGCCGCGCTCTACAAACTGAGCGCCAACCTCTAAAGAAATGCCATTATGCGAGCGCTGTTCACCAGTTGCCAGACCGTAACCGCCACCGCCAGGGCTTTGCAAAGCAAAGGTATCCTTTAAAAAATAAAAAATAAAAACTTTATAACAAAATTCTTAACATAACATTTAAAACCTACCCCTGCTTCTACGGCTATGCAAGTCTTGGCACCCAACGATATTATGCGACCATCGTGTTTGACCAACAAATTAAGGCCCCGCTTGCCTGGCTGTCCGCCTGCCATGCCATATGGCTGCAATGTACGACGTTCGGTTAAGACCGATAGCGTTACTGGTTTGCGGAACAAAATGTGTCTTTCCACTCCCTCGCCGCCATTGTAGAGACCCTGACCACCCGATTGGTCGGTGCGCAAACAAAATCTTTGTAAAATCATAGGATAACGCAGCTCCATAATTTCTGGATCCGTAATACGTGTATTAGTCATATGGGTGTGCACTCCACCCGAACCGTGCCATGTGGGACCAGCGCCAGAACCGCCAGCAACAGTTTCGTAGTAGCCCCATTGCTCATCACCTATGGTAGTGTTGTTCATACAACCCTGGGAGGCGGCACATATGCGGAATGCCTTCAGCACCGTATCCACTATACGTTGAGAGGTCAAAACGTTACCTCCCACCACAGCTGCACCTTCGGATGGATCGAGTATAGAATTTTTGGGTATAATAACGTGAATGGGTGCCAAACAGCCCTGATTCAAGGGTACATCATGACCCACCATACAACGCAGGCAATAGATCAAAGCCGACAGTGTAATGGCACGGGGAGCATTACAATTACCCCAGACTTCTGTGCCGGAGCCGGTAAAATCACATATAGCCGAACCCTTTTCCGCATCTATGCTCACCCTCAACTTAATGGGTGAACCATTGTCCATAAACTCTTCAGCTTCCAAGACGCTTGTGCCAGTACGTTCCAACGTATCTTTGGCAATCTGTTTCAGCATATCTCTGACAGCAATTTCAGCATTTTGTTGTATATAGTTCATATAAGCCTGGACCACATTGAGGCCATACGAATCGATAAGTTCCGACACCAATTGTATACCCTTTTGATTGGCAGCGATTTGTGCTTTTAAATCAGAAATATTATCCGATAGATTACGTGTACCTGTGGCGCCCTCAGCACCGGTGGGTGTGGTGAAACGACGAACGACGGCGTCCTCCTGGAATGTGCCATTTTCAACAATAAGGAATGATTTGAAAGAAGCTCCCTCCTGGGCCAAGGAGGTGGAATGGGGTGGCATTGAACCAGGTGTTATGCCACCAATATCGGCGTGATGACCACGGGAGGCCACAAAGAAAACAGGTGTGTCCTGGCCTCTGCAAGCAGAAAAAATAAGTTGAATTTAAAATACTTTTAAAGGAGAACAAAACTTACTTGTAAAACACGGGCGTAATGACCGTCAAATCAGGCAAATGTGAGCCTCCTGCCTGGGGATGATTGGAAAGTATAACGTCTCCTGTTTTTAAAGTTTTACCACGAACTTTTAGCTGATATTGAACGGTTTCTTGCATAGCTCCTAAATGGACGGGTATATGAGGAGCATTACTAACTAAGCCACCATCGGGACCAAATAAGGCACAAGAGAAATCAAGACGCTCCTTGATGTTGGTGGAAATGGAAGTACGCTGGAGGACTCTGTAAAATAAAATCAAAAATATTGAAAAATGCCAACAAAAAATTAAAAATGTAAAAAAAAACAGTTTTAAAAAAAAAAATTGTAAAAAGCAGAATTAAATAAAAAATGCAAAAAAAAAAAATTTTAAAAAAAAATTTAAAATCCAAAAAAATTAAAAAAAATATTTTTTTTTTAACAAAAAAAATTAAAAATGCCGAATGAAATTGTTGTACAAATACAAATTTAAAAAAAATACTGAAAAATGCCGAAGAAAATTAAAGATGTAAAAAAATTAATTATTAACAAATTCCTATATAAGATAATTAATAAATTCTTGGAACCGTTTCCGAACTCGTAATAAAACAAAAACAGATTTATTTAGGATAAACTATTTCCATCATTACTGATATTCTATTAAGAAATTTCTAATACAAACAAATAACCTAGCAAAAGACTAAGCAAATTCACTTTTTACGACAGAAATCTTCTCGTTTTACAAAAAAAAGTTACCAGGCATCAGATTAAATATCTTTTTAAAACAATATTTTACAATTTTCGACTTATACTCATGTTAGACTAGTGTGTGGCAGTGCCCTTAAGGCAATTTCAAATTCTATTATAAACTCAGGGCAATCTTTCGATTCTTAACCATTTTGGGAAAGGAATGTTACAAGGCATTAACTTTTTATAATGTTTAAAATGTATTAATCCACTCACCTTCCCATCTGTTCAGCTATGCTCATAAAGCGATGACTGAATATACTTAATTGTACCGCATTTAGCTTATCGTCCACCTTCGATTCCGTTGATGACCTTATGTGTATCACCAAGTCACCGTATTTAGTCACTTCTGCCTCACAGTTAGGCTCTACCAATATCGTAGACAATTGATCAATCACAATGGCAGGTCCTTGTATCTTATGACCATATTTTAAATTCTTAGTCAAATAGATGGGAGCCTCTAGTGTACCCTGATCGAAGCATACTTTGGTAGTACCTTCATCAGTGGGAGCAGCACTGGCGGCTTGTTCTACTTCCAATTCAGGCGGCGTCTTATTTTTGCCCAAGCCTCTTACGCGTATATCATCAACCACAATACGACGATTTTGTAAAACGAAACCAAACTCGGTAAGATAACGATCCAAGAACGACTTTTGAAAGCCTTCCAACCAGCTGCTGGCCTCTTTAGACTGAGTGCACATTAAAGCACAATCTGTGCCTTCATAACGCAAATGCAGGAAAGGTTCAATTTCAATTTGCTCAAAGCCCTGATTCTCCAAAGCTTTATGACATTTCTCTGTCAAGTTTTTGACACTTTGTTGTAGAGTTTGTACGTTGGCTTTGGAAAATTCCAAACCGCTAGGCTCCTGCAATTCCTGGACCACATCAGCCAGAGCCATGCCATAGGCTGATAATATACCAGCATATTTGTGTATTAATACCTTGGAAATACCCAATTCCCGGGCAATGGCACAAGCATGTTGGCCACCAGCTCCACCAAAACAGGAGAGCACATGTTTCGATGTATCTAAGCCTCTGGCTTGTGTTAAAGCTCTTATGGGACGACACATGGCCTCATTGGCCACACGTATAAAGCCCAATGCCACTTCTTCAAAAGACATTTGCTTTTTGGCATCTTCTTGTCCCAAACTCTCATTGATTTCCTTGAGTAATTCTTCAAATTTCAGCTTTGAAGCTGCATAATCTAAAGGTTCATTTTCGTTGGGTCCAAAGATGTTGGGGAAATATTGAGGCATTAAACGTCCCAATATTAAATTAGCATCGGTCACTGTTAAGGGTCCACCTTTTTTGTAGCAAGCAGGACCAGGATGGGCGCCAGCACTTTCAGGTCCTACCACAAACAAGCCTGATCTAAAGAACAAACGTGAGCCACCACCAGCGGCCACAGTATTAATATCTAACTGAGGAGCCTGAATAGTAATGCCGGCAGTGGTGCTCTCCACCACATGCTCATAAGAGCCAGCATAACGCGAGACATCGGTTGATGTGCCGCCCATATCGAAGCCAATCAAAGGTAACTCCGTTTCTCGGGCACCAGTGATGGCATAACCCACCACACCGCCGGCAGGTCCCGACAGAATAGCGCGCGAGGCTCTAAACTTGTTGATTTGTGTTAAACCACCATCTGACTGCATGAACAGAACTTCAACGCCAGCCAATTGGTTATCGAAGCCGGATTTGAAACTAAAAGAAAAAAGAAGAGAGAAAAAAAATTTTATACAATTTTACTTAGTTTATTTTGAATTACCTATTCAAATAACGATCTACATGTGGTGTTAGATAAGCCTCAGCACAGGCCGTATAACCTCTGGGCACCAGTCTATACATGGGCATAGCTTGATGGGATAACGTTATGTAGGCGAAACCCAGTTCTTGGGCTATGGCTCCTACTTGAAGTTCATGTTCGGGACATGAGTAATTGTGGGCTAATACTACGGCCACCGAAGTAATACCTTGCTCCTTTACCTTTTGAAGAGAGGAGCGCACCGCAGCTATATCCACGGGAACCATTTCCAAATAGCGGGAACCGCCAGCGCCCTCTAGAATGCGCCAAGAGTCTTCTAAAGCGATGAAAGTATAAAAAAAGGAGTTAATATAATAAATCATATTTGATGTGAAACTAAATATTATGCAAATATTATACAAAAGACTGCACTTCTTCACCAAAGACTTTGAATTGTATTGTTGACCTCTTAACAAAATCTAATTGGGGAAAATGATGTCTAAAGCATAACATCCATAGTTCTGAAATAAAACCTTCGTTTTTGACAAAGGAACAAATGGAGCTGCCAGGTCATTAAACAATTGTACCGAAATTCCAAGTTTTTTGAGCTGCATCTCAGCTACTAAATCAACAGTTAAATTTCACATTGTGGGAAAGAAAACAATGATCAAAAGCAAATGATATAGTATCAAATACAAAAATTAAAATTTTTTTTTCTTTGCTTATATTTTGATAAGAAACATCTGTTCCAAATAGAATTACAACAGAAGACGCATTATGTTTTGATCATCAACCTTCGCTTGGAATATAAATGTAATTGTCTATGGGTTAATTAATAAATAATTTAATTTTAAGAATATTTTTATTTTAAATGTGCAGAAGATCACGAGTAAGTAATCACTAAAGATTGATTGAAAGATTCAATAACACTATGCAACAAAATGAAAACAGATTTCGACATCAATAGTACCACTTTCTTTTTACGATGTATTATGATGTCAGTGGCGTAGCAAGGGGGGGGGGGGCGGGGGGGGGGCGGCCCGCCCCGGGCGGCAGATTTTAGGGGCGGCAAATTTTTACAAAATATAATATATATTTTTGTGTTCACTTTTTCATTGGAAATTTTATTACAACCTTCGAATTTCGTCCTAAAGCACATTCTCTTCCGTAATCTTCGGTTTCATGAAACCGGCAACTTCAGGCAAACAAGCAAACAACCCACAACGTGAGTGCAGAGAATCACATATTTTAAACATACATACCTCGTACAAAAAATGATGTGTGCAATTTTGCTTTTGTTCAGTGATGGCCGATAGCCCCTTTAATTTACTAATACACACACACCAGAGTGCAGCAAAAAGAGCGATCAGCGATGAAAACTCAAGAGCAAATTGTGTGTCTTGAAGCTGATGGCTTAGATATAATGAACTGTAGAGGTCAGGCTTATGACAATGCTGCTGTTATGGCGGGAAAACATTCAGGAGTTCAGCAAAGAATTAAAGAAATAAATCCTAAAGCCGATTTCGTACCATGCTCAAACCATTCCTTAAACTTGGCCTGTTTGCACGCCGCGTCAGTTGAGGCCTGTGCAGTAACTTTTTTCGGTACCTTAGAACGTTGCTATTCATTTTTTGCCATGTCCACACATCGCTGGAACATTTTAGTATCAACTACTGGAAAAAGCTTAAAAAGGGTGCAAGATACACGGTGGAGCGCGAGAGCTGATGCAGTTATTATGACACGTATTCATTACAAAAACATATTGGCCACTCTAGAAAAGTTGACTGAGATGGATGAAAGTTTAAGCACTAGAGCTGACGCTTGAACTTTGGTAGTTGCGATGCAGTCATTTTCCTTCCTTTGTTTTTTAGGCCTTTGGCAACCTGTGCTGTATGAAGTAGAAGATGCTCAAAAATATTTGCAAACAAAGGGCCTTAATATAACACTAAGCGCCCAGAAAGTAAGTGCTTTGCAGACGACATTGTTAGAAAGGCGAGAGGAATGGACAGATGGCGCTCTTAGCTATGCAAAAGATATATCTGAAGACCTTGGCATATCTATAGAACCACCTAGGCGTAGAATTAAAAAACATATCTTTGACGATGGCAGTAAAGACATTAATTTGTCATACGAAGAAGATATAAGACGGAAACTATTCCAATCGGTTGACAAAATCATTATGGAAATCAAGGAACGGTTTCGGCAACTGCAGGACTTGGAGAGTAAATTTTCGTACCTCTCCCCTGCAATTCTGCTGGATTCGGATGACACCAAGTGGAACTTACTGCATGCAGCATGCAACATGTATGATGAAATCAATGTAGAGGATCTTAAGATAGAGCGCTTACGTCTACGAGCCTTTGTAGCTGTCTCAGGGAGCACCAAGCAAATGATAAAAGAGGACCCGCTTGCGCTACTAAAGTTCATCATTACATCAAAATTAGAAGACTCCGTACCAAACTTAATAGTTATTCTAAGAATTTTTCTCACAATTGCTATAAGCAATGCATGTTGTGAGAGGAGTTTTTCCAAGCTAAAGTTAATCAAAAACTATTTAAGATCCACGATGAGCACATTACGGCTCACAAATTTGGCCATTTTATCAATTGAAGAAAAAATAACGGATTTAATTGATATTAAATATATTATTAAAGAATTTGCACTTCAGAAAAAAAGGAAAATAAAATTTTAAACAAAAAAGAAGTGAATTTTATTTTTAATTCATATAGATACAAAAGTTGGGGGCGGCAAATTTGGTTCCGCCCCGGGCGGCAGAGCCTCACGCTACGCCACTGTATGATGTATTTGTCCACTGTACCAGTTCAATTGCTAAAGCATTCTAAAGTTAATGAGAGTTTTCTGAAAAGTTTAACAAAAAATTATGGTTTCAAGAAAAATTTTTTAAATTTTTTTTTTTTTAATTCCTAAAAAAATTAATATAGCAAAAAATGTTCAATTTAGCACTACGAAAATCGATCGAGAAAATTTGATACTATTAACAATTAAGTAAAGTTATCTCATTTTAACAAGAATTTCGAATTTTTTGTTTGAAAACATTTACATTTTAAGTAATCACAGTAAAATGAACTCATTCCTCGTATTTTAATAGAACTTGTATAATAACCATATAATTTTTTTTTAAAATTTCAATATTATTTTTGAAATTTTTAAACATTTATAAAAAATTTTAAAAATTTTGAAAGAATTTTTTTTTTTTTTTTTGTAAATGTTTCTTATATTAACTAAAACTTTGAACAATTTACTTAATAAAAATTTTTGTTTTAAATTTTAATATTTTCTTTAAGAATATTTTAGTAAAATTTTTAAAATTAAATTGTTTTTTTTTTTTAATTTTTTATAAAAACACCTTTACCTTTTCAATGTAGTATTACACAATGGAGCATATTAATATTTTTTTACCACAACAAAGTTATAACTTCTTAAAGTAACAACAATTATGGAATTTAAAAAAAAAATATTAGAAAAATTTCACTAGAATTAAATATAAAAAAAAAATAATTTTGAAAATTAATAAAAATATATATTAGTATATTTTTTAAAATTTTGAAAGATTTTTTTTTCGACTCTTTACTAAAGCTTTGTACAATTTACTTAATATTTTTTTTTAATTTTAATAATTTGGTTAAAAATTTAATAATTTTTTACAAATAAGTTTTTTTTATTAGTTTTTTATTGAAACTCCTAAACCTTTTCAATATAGTATTACACAATGGAGGAAAAATTTCACTAGAATTAAATATAAAATAAAATAAAAATAATTATAGCCACTACACAAAATATTAACAAAATCGGAGACATTAGTCTGCATTGCTGTAATCTCAAACAAATATTCAAAAATCTTGCCAAAATCAGTTTAACCTTAAATAAAATGAGAAAAATTTCAAAATTTTTCGGTACAACTTTTTTAATAAAAACAAAATAAGGTTAGGCATACGGACTCTTTACTTGCCAAACCGACCAAGTCCATATGAAAAAGCTGATATGTTTTTTTTTACATTATAAATGAAAAAAAAAAAAGATTTTACGTTGTAAATGATGTTCAGAAGTTTTAATTTTTATTATTATAGGATTTTTTTTACTAATACCGTCGTACGAATGGTTCTGAAGGTTTGCTAAAATTTGTGGAAAAAGATTTTCAAAAATGAAAATTTTTTCAAATTTTTTTTTTTAATCAAAACAAATTACTACTTTTTTTTAGTTGTGGGACCACAACACATCAAAAAAAGTTAGTATTCCGTTAATTGGCGTCAGCATATTTCAAACTACGTTACAGAGTTTTTAGGCTGTTCTTTTACAGACTATAGACGTATAAAAAACTTGTTACATTTTTACAAAATTTATTTAACAAAATCTCCATTAATTATAGTAAATATGTTTAAATTTTGTAGATCAATAAGAAATATTCAATCTGTTATCACTTCCAATTTGATTTTTTTTGTCTTTTTAATGTTTATTACTTAGTCTTGAACAAATTGCATTAATTGTTTTTAGGTAAATTAAAATTTTTATATTTCTATTTCTAATAATAAGGTATTTCTTATAAGGTTTTATAACATAATTAATGTATTAAATCAAATTGAGTAGAAGTTTGTAACCATATAAGGCCATAATGGCTCGGTTAATGAATCAATATAATAAAATAAAAATAAAATAATGAGTTTTTTCGTGCTGCATAGTGTAATTGGAATAAAGATCATTTTCGTTCGTAACATCTTCACATGGATAAATTTCAACAAAGTTACAGTTTTCCCTATCGACTTGTGAGACTATCTGCCTGCCCCACGATGTCGAACGTTAACGTTCGCTTGGGGTTTTTTTTGCGATAAGCAGCTGATTTGCTATACATATTTTAGCTGTTAAATGCAAAAATACCCACGGACAGGCAGTATATCTACGTCCTTAAAGTTATCATGACGTTGTACGACTCACAGTTAAGTGTGTATTGATGATAATATTTTACCAAATATCGAAGAATAATAAATTATATTAGCAATTAAATGCCAATTAGCAATAATAAATAATTGCTAATAGATATATAGTCACAAATTGAATCATGATCTAAATCAAAACAACAAGGAATTTTAACAGTTATGGCAGCTAATTTAACAAAAAATTTACGATTGTCTAGATTAGCATACGAGAATGCTGATATGTATGTCTTTCTACAAGTCATTAATAAGATAAGATTTGTTTTTCAACGGAATTAAATTCCAAAATTTCCACCGTTACGCGTATCTATATAACCAAAATGCAATTTAAAAAAAAAATCCTCAGAGTTGCACATTGGTAAAGAAATAAAATTTCGACCTTATCATATTTTCCCCTAATTCAAATTTTGACGACGACACTACACCGGTACACTTGTACTACTCGTAAAATAGTAACAAAATAAGCTCATAAATTACCACTTTAGTCGTTTATGATATTTTAACTAAAAAATTTAAATTTTGTTACATTTTATCATGCATTTATACTTACTGCCTTGTAGCTGACATCTTTCCTTGGACATTTCGGGCACAATGCGACAATCCACTTCAACCACAGTTTTGTACAAATTCGACGGTTTCCTTATGTCCAATTCAAAAATTTTAGGCCTTGCCTGATTGCCAATATACAGCAAATCACGGAAACCCTTATTGACTACCAAAGCCACAGGATCACCTTTACGTTCCAGCAAGGCATTAGTGGCCACAGTGGTTCCCATGCGCACCCAGCCAATTTGCGTAGTATCTACTAAACCTGAGGCTGTCGTATCTTTACCCGTCTCCTACAAACGAAATCATCATTGGCTTATTGTTATCTGTCGCTAGTTAAATCCAAGGTCATCATGTTCTACTTAAAATATGTATATGTACCTCTTTTAAAATACGTCTTATGCCCTCACGGGGAGCATCACTGTAGCGTGCTGGATCCTCAGACAGCAATTTTAAGGTACGTACACGCCCATCAGGGCACATACACATAACATCGGTGAAGGTACCTCCGCGATCGATGGCAAAACAGTACTTACCACCTGTTGTGGCAGCAGCCGCAGCGGCGGTATTAGAATTTTCACTTGACATTTTTTCTAGAGCAACCTATTCGCCTCCTCGCGTTGTATTCAACTGATTTAGAAGAGTCCAAGTCTTCTTGCTGGAAACTTTGTTTTTCGTTTAGAATAATCAGAATCTAGATAAATACAGGTCTATCGTTCAAATATACACAACGATAAGGCATCAACATCATAAAACAGATGTTTTTTATTTCTATTATTTTTCTAAGTTCGTGTTGCCAGATTGGTAATAAGTGTATTGTGTTCTTTTAACGTACATTAACGGGATGTTAACGGTTAGATTAAATCAGGGAGGATACATTGCTAGGCAGTGTACTTTTTTTGGTGCCATATGTGAGATATTTAGTTAGGGAATAAAATAAAATAAAGTTGGTGTTAAAACGATGCAGTGTTTTCTAACGACTATGCATGAGGAATGTGTAAGTTGTATAAATTTAATTTAAACTTAAATTAAATTGCCGAAAAAAGCAATGTGCGAAAGAATAACAGAGTTCGTTAAATGATAATTTACTAAAGTTGATTTATTTGTTTTATTTATTTTTTTTTTATTTTATTTTATTTTATTTTATTTTATTTTATTTTATTTTTTTTTATTTTATTTTATTTTATTTTATTTTGGTTGGTTTATTTTATTTATTTTATTTGTTTTATTACAGTTATATAAAAAATAAATGGGTTAGATATGAAAATGGGTTCTATATTAAAAAAGTGTTATCAAATTTTCAAAATCATAGACTTTTTGCACTTCTGCGTCTCTGTTTCATTTAAAAAAAAAAACGATACTGTACATTAATACACCAAGGCAACCCTTTTTTACAATAACAGTCTGGTAACATAGTTTTTGCTTATCTCTGTCAATTTTCCGTTAACGCTCCATAGTTGTTAATAATCGCGCGAAAAGGAAGTCATATTCGGAGTTGGAAATAAAAAGTAAAAGTTTATATCAGAAAATATTTAAAAAAAAATTGCCTATTTTATGTGCAGTTAAAGTAATAACAATATCTGAGTAATGTAATGTTAATTTTTTATCTGAACTGTGACACAACCTAGATGAACCAACCAAATATGTGCACGGACTTATTTGGAATCCCGGCCAAGGGTCCACTTCACATAATGCAAAAACATCTAGAGAGAAACCATTTAAAGACGTGATATATATGATCATGTCTCCAAATTCCCTCTTAACTTCCGGTAATATGTACAAACTGACAAAGGTGGAAATATAATCATATATAAAAAACTTGCCTGACATAGCATGCAGGTCAATTCATAGTCAGTGGTATAACTCTATACAGTATAACTCTATAAGATAGTAAAGACAGAACGGTGAAACACGGAGTTGCTGATCTAATGCTTTTAATGCACACAACGGCGGTAAGTGATAAGACAATAAATTTACTTATATCAATTTATCTAAAATATGCAGCATCCAAAGACTAAACTGTTCATTTCATCTTAATGTTTGATGAAGTATCATGTTAATCATATTTTTTACTAAATCTCTACATCTATGTTTGTAAATCGTAAGAAATTCTTCTTTTTCTCATAATTGACATTAAAAATAATTATTACTTCTATATTGATTACATTACATTTATTTATTTAATAAACTAATACCTTTATGTAGGTATTTATACCATTTTTGCACAAAAAATATTATTTATTCAATAACCTGCAAATATTTAGTACCAGTAAGACGAAATTTTGTCCCCCTTTAACATTTTTTTTTTTAAAAAATATTTTTCCTTGTGTCTCCTTCCTTCCTTCTCAACTTTATTGATTTTACTACGAAATATCACATTTTAACATTCCAACTCAACAACTGATGGCCGGTGTTGCCTCTGGCTCCACCTCTTGACGCTTGACATAATTCAAAAGCCTTACTACTGTCGCTGGTGTAACACCTTGTATACGACTAGCGGCTGCTATAGTCTGAGGCTGGATCATTGTTAATTTCTCGCGTTCTTCATTTGATAAACTTAGAGTTTTTGCAAAATAATCTATATCTTTGGGTATACGTAGACTTTCTTCTCGTCTCACTTCGTTGACTTGGGTTTCCTGTTCTTCCACGAAATGGGCGTAGGTAGCTTCAATTTTAACTCTTTCCGCTATGGAACGGCTACACTCGAATTCTGCCAATTCTTGAGGCATTAACTTAGCAAGTTGTTCTAAAGTTATATTATCCGCCGGTATGCCTAACATTTCGTATGCTGTTTTCTCCACCGAAGTTTTAGATTTCTTAAGACCAAAAGCAGGGCGCCAATAGTTTGTGTGATTCTTTAAGGATTTTAGCACATTTGAAGCGTTTTCAAGCTGTTGTCGAATTTTAATGAAATGTTGATAACGCTCTTCGGGCACCAAGCCAAAATTAAAGCCTTTTTCTGTTAATCTTAGATCAGCATTGTCAGGTCGTAAAGATAAACGAAATTCGGCACGGCTGGTAAACATGCGATAGGGTTCATTGGTGCCTAAAGTTGTCAGGTCATCAATGAGTACACCAATATAACCCTCAGTTCTGCTAATTGTCATTTGTTGATTTAAGTCGTCTTTACCATAGTTCACCGTCTTAGCTGCCGCATTAGCTCCTGCTATTATGCCCTGAGCCGCTGCCTCTTCATAGCCTGTGGTGCCATTAATTTGCCCGGAAAAGAACAAATTCCCCACGCGTTTTGTTTCCAATGTGGGATAGAGTTCTCTAGGATCTATGTAGTCATATTCTACACCATAACCTGGCTGTACAATTTTAGCATTTTCTAATCCTTGTATAGATTGCACCAATTCTATTTGTTGTTCCAAAGGCAAAGTGCAAGACAAACCCTGTGGGTAAATCAGCTCACTGTCAAAACCTTCGGGTTCTAGCCAGATCTGATGTTGTTTCTGTCCAAAGCGCAGGACTTTTGATTCTATTGAGGGGCAATAGCGTGGTCCATTTATTTCCTCGGTAACATGACGATTAACATGCAAATTATCCTTGACGATTTTATTAACTTTTGAAGTGGTAAATGTCATGTAACAGGTTAGTTGTTCGGCGGCATCAATCCATACTTTTTCATTCATAAATGAAAATGGTGTGGGTGGATCATCGCCCAAGTGTTTAATAAGTTGTTCATACTGTATTGTATCCTTGGCTAGCCGGGGAGGAGTGCCCGTTTTCAACCTGCCCATGGCAAAACCCAGATCCTCCAAATTTTTACCCAAGGCCATAGCTGGCGCATCGCCCATTCTACCAGCTGGTCGAACTTCCAAACCAAAGTTGATGTTGGCTCTCAGGAAAGTGCCTGTAGCCAATACGACCGTTTTGCTTTTAACTATTTGACCACTTTGCAAATGTATGCCTTTGCATGTTAGAGTACTGCCATCCTCAGCAGGCTCTATAAACAAATCGTCCACACCAGCACATAGAATATCTAAATTCGGCATATTAAACAGCTCCTGTTGCAGGGCTGCCTTATATAGTTTACGGTCTATCTGGGCTCTGGGACCCCAAACGGCAGGCCCTCGGCTTTTATTGAGCACTCTGTATTGCACACCCGATTTATCACAAATTCTGCCACAAAGGCCACCCAAGGCATCGACCTCACGCATTAGATGACCTTTTCCAATACCTCCAAACGAAGGATTGCAAGACATCTCGCCCACGGTTTCCTTTTTATGGGTTACTAGTAGAGTTCTAGCGCCCATGCGTGCCGCTGCAGCACAAGCTTCTGTGCCGGCATGACCACCGCCGATTACCAAGACATCGTATTCATTGGGGCTTTGGGCGCTGCTGCTGCGATGTCTAAGACCGGTGGATGAATAGCATCGGAAAAGATTTCGTAAATAGTTATGCTGCAGCTTAAACATTTAGTTGAATAACCGCAAACACGAAACAAAAAAGATGGATAGTAAACAAGGAACAGCTGTGTTAGTAGTGAGATATTTTTCTGTGTATGGCAATGCCGAACTGTGGGTATGACAGTGTTTTAATATGTGTGGCAGTGCCATTTACTTTGTTCTTATTGGCAATGCCAAATGTTGCCATATTGCTAACAAAGGTTATTGAGATGTTGGGAAATATAGTAATCGGTTGGGATTTGAAAGGATTGCATATTAAATCAAAGAACGTTAATTACAGAAGAAGTATATTAACTGTTTGTTTTTATCATTAAATAACACGGTGATAGGTTGGTAGGCAGCGCCACCACGAAAATGGTTATGAAAACAAAAATGTGAATGGCGAAATGAAATTTGACAGTTTGTATGTTATCAGCATTGATGATGACCAAGAAGAAGATTATTTTTTTGACAGAAGCAAATGTATAAATTTATATGAAGATACAGTTGAACTCCAATATATCGAATATCAAGAAAATCAAATTTTTTATGTAGGAAATTCGAATTATGTAGTTGTTAAGAAGAATGAAAGCCGCATTCACTATGGTGAATTTCTCTATAGATTACCAAATGATATGTACCTTTATTTTCTACATAAATTTGTATAATTTCTTTTAATTCCAAAAGAACCATCCATATTAATATTTTTATTTTATGAATAAAAGGATTTACATATGTAAGATGTACATAGAATTAATGATGTCTTCTATGAAATTTGGTAGATAGAAAAAGAAAAAAAACTAAAAAAAAAAATTTCACATACATATGTACGTACGTACATTAATCGAAATGTTATTTAAAATTTCCGAATAACAAATAAAAAGTTAACAAATAAATTGATGTTATTTGTTTTCACAAATAAACAAATGCAAATGTTTAGTTGTTATTCAAATAAAAACCTTATCAAATTTATTTGTTATTTAGGTTAAATATTGTTCAACACTGGCCGGGGTTGCGTGTTGAAACTGTATTTTAGACGAAATGTGAAATCAAATAAACAGGTAGTAGTCGACACTACAGGTATACAGGTATACATTTTTAAACCAAAATTTTTGGATCAGTGAGAATATGGGACATACGGAAAATATATTTTTATCCTTGGCAGATAGTACACTACGCAAAAGATTTTAATTTGTAGTCATTTTGCGCGCAGAATATTTTTTAGTTTTAAAGAGATAAAATTTTATAGGCAGATGCAACTTACATAACAGATATAAAAAAAATTTTAATAATATAAATTTAAATTTAATAGAACGTAACAAGATACATATGCAGGATATGAAAAACATGTTCTTTAGCATTCTATTGAATTTTTTAGTGGGAAAAATATAAATATAAATAAATAATAAATCGAAAAAATCAAATAAAATAAATCGACGTAAATGCTTATATTTATAGTCGTATTGTATAGTGTTAAAATATACAATATGAAATATGTTAATAAAAATATATATATTGGGTAAATATTTTTGAAGAATGGTTATACCTACTACTTACACATTTATTTAGGATTGCTGGATGTTCTTCGATTTCGCAGTTAATATGTTCTTGATTGTTTGGCGTTGTGGCTGTAGTGCGCTGATTAAAGGAGTCATCATAAATTCTGAAAACTATATTTTGTTGGTTAATTAATTACAAAATTTCATTCATGTCAATATTAGTTGGATGCATGAGAAAATATTTTAATATTTTAAATTATAACATTTTTCTTTGCATGCAAATAATATAAGACCTTCACCCATGGCCAAGACAAAATTCAGAAATTGGTTGTTAGAATATATGTCTTGCCCTTAGCTAGGTACAAATAATGTTATTACAATATTATTTGTACTTATTACCAGCCCGCACCCTCGTGGAGGGTTCAGATGAAGGATTTTTGCCGGCCAACCTTGAAAGAAAAAGTTGTATATCAAAAGGAAAAAACTAATATCTCAACTAACACCGAAAATGAAAGTAAAGAAAGGTTGAAGTCATCAAAGTGCAATAGGAAGTCGAAAGAAGTGTGCCTGTAGAACCACTTAGTAAGTGGAAATGTGGAAATAAAAAAAAATAGCGAAGGATTCGATATGTGGTGGTTATATTGACGCACAACGCTTGAGATCAGGTCAGACCCACGTCAGGATTTTGTTGTGGCACAGTCGCAGTAAGAAATAGAAGGAAATAGGCGACATCGTAGAAACGCCGTTTCAATACACTTGTGAGCATGTTGTATGCACATGTCGCGTGCGTTATCAGTAATGGCACATTTATGCAAACAAATTGGCGCACAATTAGCTACATTAGTGTGTATTTACTGAAATTGCAGGAAGTTGCAATTTCCACCTCAGATGACTTTCACAGGGATATTTAAGATGTACAAGAACTCGTACAAATGTAAATAAATTTCAAAATGTAAACTTATTTTTATGGATCTATAGGACTATATGTAGGAGTAAGGCATAGTTTATATATGACAAAGAAACAATGAAATGCCTATGAAATGATCAGAAGAAATGTTTTGTCTTCAAAATGTGATGCCACTTAAGAAACTAATGTTTTTTTTAACAAAAAAAGAACACAAAATACAAAAAAATACGTACATATGTATGTATAAATAAACAAAGGAAAATAAACACAAAGAAACAGAAACGAACAATAATAAAATAATGAACAAACATTAAACAAAAACAATAAAGCAAACATCAAGGAACAGACACTTCATTCAAAAAGGCAACACCATCTTACTTCTTAAAAAATTTAAGAAGGCAAGAGGTATCACCATCTATGAAGGTCAACAAAATTTCGTAGTGATACATCAAATTATGTTGCCATAATTTGGTGCAACACAAAAACAAATGTTTTTTACAAACATCAAAATATAAACAAACAAACAATAATACAACAACGAACAAACATCAAGGAACAGACACTTCATTCAAAAAGGCAACACCATCTTACTTCTTAAAAAATTTTAAGAAGGCAAGAGGTATCACCATCTATGAAGGTCAACAAAATTTCGTAGTGATACATCAAATTATGTTGCCATAATTTGGTGCAACACAAAAACAAATGTTTTTTACAAACATCAAAATATAAACAAACAAACAAACAAACAATAACACAACAACAAACAAACATCAAGGAACAGACACTTCATTCAAAAAGGCAACACCATCTTACTTCTTAAAAAATTTAAGAAGGCAAGAGGTATCACCATCTATGAAGGTCAACAAAATTTCGTAGTGATACATCAAATTATGTTGCCATAATTTGGTGCAACACAAAAACAAATGTTTTTTACAAACATCAAAATATAAACAAACAAACAATAATACAACAACGAACAAACATCAAGGAACAGACACTTCATTCAAAAAGGCAACACCATCTTACTTCTTAAAAAATTTAAGAAGGCAAGAGGTATCACCATCTATGAAGGTCAACAAAATTTCGTAGTGATACATCAAATTATGTTGCCATAATTTGGTGCAACACAAAAACAAATGTTTTTTACAAACATCAAAATATAAACAAACAAACAATAATACAACAACGAACAAACATCAAGGAACAGACACTTCATTCAAAAAGGCAACACCATCTTACTTCTTAAAAAATTTAAGAAGGCAAGAGGTATCACCATCTATGAAGGTCAACAAAATTTCATAGTGATACATCAAATTATGTTGCCATAATTTGGTGCAACACAAAAACAAATGTTTTTTACAAACATCAAAATATAAACAAACAAACAATAACACAACAACAAACAAACATCAAGGAACAGACACTTCATTCAAAAAGGCAACACCATCTTACTTCTTAAAAAATTTAAGAAGGCAAGAGGTATCACCATCTATGAAGGTCAACAAAATTTCGTAGTGATACATCAAATTATGTTGCCATAATTTGGTGCAACACAAAAACAAATGTTTTTTACAAACATCAAAATATAAACAAACAAACAATAATACAACAACGAACAAACATCAAGGAACAGACACTTCATTCAAAAAGGCAACACCATCTTACTTCTTAAAAAATTTAAGAAGGCAAGAGGTATCACCATCTATGAAGGTCAACAAAATTTCGTAGTGATACATCAAATTATGTTGCCATAATTTGGTGCAACACAAAAACAAATGTTTTTTACAAACATCAAAATATAAACAAACAAACAATAATACAACAACGAACAAACATCAAGGAACAGACACTTCATTCAAAAAGGCAACACCATCTTACTTCTTAAAAAATTTAAGAAGGCAAGAGGTATCACCATCTATGAAGGTCAACAAAATTTCATAGTGATACATCAAATTATGTTGCCATAATTTGGTGCAACACAAAAACAAATGTTTTTTACAAACATCAAAATATAAACAAACAAACAATAACACAACAACAAACAAACATCAAGGAACAGACACTTCATTCAAAAAGGCAACACCATCTTACTTCTTAAAAAATTTAAGAAGGCAAGAGGTATCACCATCTATGAAGGTCAACAAAATTTCGTAGTGATACATCAAATTATGTTGCCATAATTTGGTGCAACACAAAAACAAATGTTTTTTACAAACATCAAAATATAAACAAACAAACAATAATACAACAACGAACAAACATCAAGGAACAGACACTTCATTCAAAAAGGCAACACCATCTTACTTCTTAAAAAATTTAAGAAGGCAAGAGGTATCACCATCTATGAAAGTCAACAAAATTTCGTAGTGATACATCAAATTATGTTGCCATAATTTGGTGCAACACAAAAACAAATGTTTTTTACAAACATCAAAATATAAACAAACAAACAATAACACAACAACAAACAAACATCAAGGAACAGACACTTCATTCAAAAAGGCAACACCGTCTTACTTCTTAAAAAATTTAAGAAGGCAAGAGGTATCACCATCTATGAAGGTCAACAAAATTTCATAGTGATACATCAAATTATGTTGCCATAATTTGGTGCAACACAAAAACAAATGTTTTTTACAAACATCAAAATATAAACAAACAAACAATAATACAACAACGAACAAACATCAAGGAACAGACACTTCATTCAAAAAAGCAACACCATCTTACTTCTTAAAAAATTTAAGAAGGCAAGAGGTATCACCATCTATGAAGGTCAACAAAATTTCGTAGTGATACATCAAATTATGTTGCCATAATTAGGTGCAACACAAAAACAAATGTTTTTTACAAACATCAAAATATAAACAAACAAACAATAATACAACAACGAACAAACATCAAGGAACAGACACTTCATTCAAAAAGGCAACACCATCTTACTTCTTAAAAAATTTAAGAAGGCAAGAGGTATCACCATCTATGAAGGTCAACAAAATTTCGTAGTGATACATCAAATTATGTTGCCATAATTTGGTGCAACACAAAAACAAATGTTTTTTACAAACATCAAAATATAAACAAACAAACAATAACACAACAACAAACAAACATCAAGGAACAGACACTTCATTCAAAAAGGCAACACCGTCTTACTTCTTAAAAAATTTAAGAAGGCAAGAGGTATCACCATCTATGAAGGTCAACAAAATTTCGTAGTGATACATCAAATTATGTTGCCATAATTTGGTGCAACACAAAAACAAATGTTTTTTACAAACATCAAAATATAAACAAACAAACAAACAATAACACAACAACAAACAAACATCAAGGAACAGACACTTCATTCAAAAAGGCAACACCATCTTACTTCTTAAAAAATTTAAGAAGGCAAGAGGTATCACCATCTATGAAGGTCAACAAAATTTCGTAGTGATACATCAAATTATGTTGCCATAATTTGGTGCAACACAAAAACAAATGTTTTTTACAAACATCAAAATATAAACAAACAAACAATAACACAACAACAAACAAACATCAAGGAACAGACACTTCATTCAAAAAGGCAACACCGTCTTACTTCTTAAAAAATTTAAGAAGGCAAGAGGTATCACCATCTATGAAGGTCAACAAAATTTCATAGTGATACATCAAATTATGTTGCCATAATTTGGTGCAACACAAAAACAAATGTTTTTTACAAACATCAAAATATAAACAAACAAACAATAATACAACAACGAACAAACATCAAGGAACAGACACTTCATTCAAAAAAGCAACACCATCTTACTTCTTAAAAAATTTAAGAAGGCAAGAGGTATCACCATCTATGAAGGTCAACAAAATTTCGTAGTGATACATCAAATTATGTTGCCATAATTTGGTGCAACACAAAAACAAATGTTTTTTACAAACATCAAAATATAAACAAACAAACAATAATACAACAACGAACAAACATCAAGGAACAGACACTTCATTCAAAAAGGCAACACCATCTTACTTCTTAAAAAATTTAAGAAGGCAAGAGGTATCACCATCTATGAAGGTCAACAAAATTTCATAGTGATACATCAAATTATGTTGCCATAATTTGGTGCAACACAAAAACAAATGTTTTTTACAAACATCAAAATATAAACAAACAAACAATAACACAACAACAAACAAACATCAAGGAACAGACACTTCATTCAAAAAGGCAACACCATCTTACTTCTTAAAAAATTTAAGAAGGCAAGAGGTATCACCATCTATGAAGGTCAACAAAATTTCGTAGTGATACATCAAATTATGTTGCCATAATTTGGTGCAACACAAAAACAAATGTTTTTTACAAACATCAAAATATAAACAAACAAACAATAATACAACAACGAACAAACATCAAGGAACAGACACTTCATTCAAAAAGGCAACACCATCTTACTTCTTAAAAAATTTAAGAAGGCAAGAGGTATCACCATCTATGAAGGTCAACAAAATTTCGTAGTGATACATCAAATTATGTTGCCATAATTTGGTGCAACACAAAAACAAATGTTTTTTACAAACATCAAAATATAAACAAACAAACAAACAATAACACAACAACAAACAAACATCAAGGAACAGACACTTCATTCAAAAAGGCAACACCATCTTACTTCTTAAAAAATTTAAGAAGGCAAGAGGTATCACCATCTATGAAGGTCAACAAAATTTCGTAGTGATACATCAAATTATGTTGCCATAATTTGGTGCAACACAAAAACAAATGTTTTTTACAAACATCAAAATATAAACAAACAAACAAACAAACAATAACACAACAACAAACAAACATCAAGGAACAGACACTTCATTCAAAAATGCAACACCATCTTACTTCTTAAAAAATTTAGGAAGGCAAGAGGTATCACCATCTATGAAGGTCAACAAAATTTCGTAGTGATACATCAAATTATGTTGCCATAATTTGGTGCAACACAAAAACAAATGTTTTTTACAAACATCAAAATATAAACAAACAAACAATAATACAACAACGAACAAACATCAAGGAACAGACACTTCATTCAAAAAGGCAACACCATCTTACTTCTTAAAAAATTTAAGAAGGCAAGAGGTATCACCATCTATGAAGGTCAACAAAATTTCGTAGTGATACATCAAATTATGTTGCCATAATTTGGTGCAACACAAAAACAAATGTTTTTTACAAACATCAAAATATAAACAAACAAACAATAATACAACAACGAACAAACATCAAGGAACAGACACTTCATTCAAAAAGGCAACACCATCTTACTTCTTAAAAAATTTAAGAAGGCAAGAGGTATCACCATCTATGAAGGTCAACAAAATTTCGTAGTGATACATCAAATTATGTTGCCATAATTTGGTGCAACACAAAAACAAATGTTTTTTACAAACATCAAAATATAAACAAACAAACAAACAAACAATAACACAACAACAAACAAACATCAAGGAACAGACACTTCATTCAAAAATGCAACACCATCTTACTTCTTAAAAAATTTAGGAAGGCAAGAGGTATCACCATCTATGAAGGTCAACAAAATTTCGTAGTGATACATCAAATTATGTTGCCATAATTTGGTGCAACACAAAAACAAATGTTTTTTACAAACATCAAAATATAAACAAACAAACAAACAAACAATAACACAACAACAAACAAACATCAAGGAACAGACACTTCATTCAATAAGGCAACACCATCTTACTTCTTAAAAAATTTAAGAAGGCAAGAGGTATCACCATCTATGAAGGTCAACAAAATTTCGTAGTGATACATCAAATTATGTTGCCATAATTTGGTGCAACACAAAAACAAATGTTTTTTTCAAACATCAAAATATAAACAAACAAACAAACAATAACACAACAACAAACAAACATCAAGGAACAGACACTTCATTCAAAAAGGCAACACCATCTTACTTCTTAAAAAATTTAAGAAGGCAAGAGGTATCACCATCTATGAAGGTCAACAAAATTTCGTAGTGATACATCAAATTCACGTATATGTATACGTAACAGAGATTCGATTTGACCATCTATTGTGGTCGGCTAGTGGTCGTATGCAATCATTTTTTGTCCCCAAAATTTGATGATACTTCCAAGAGCCGAATGACTACAATACTAACAAGCAGCAGTTAACATAAAAACATCATTAATTTTATTGTGGAATCATTTTGTTAACATTTTATTGAGAGATACAATTTTTAACGATACCTAAATCTTACAAATGAAGTCCTATGGATCCATTACAATAAGTTTGTATTTACGAAATTTATTAATATTTGTACGAGTTCTTGAACATCTTTTGAATATCCCTGTGAATGTCATCTGAGGTGGAAATTGCAATTTCCTGCAATTTCAGTAGATACACAAATTAGTTTTCACTAATGTAGCAATTGCTTGCCATATTTGTTTACATAATTATGCCATTAATGATAAGGCACTCAACATGGATACAACATGCTCAGAAGTGAATTAAAATAACGTTTCTAAAATGTCGTCCATTTCCTAACTAAATCTCTTTGCGATTGTGTCAGAACAGAATCCCTAAATGGTTCTAACAAGATCGACAAACCTCGTACGAAAGAAAAGCAACCATACGTCCAATCCCGTTATTTTTGTTTCATTTCAACATTTTCACTTTTTGGGCACTAAGTGGGTCAAAAGGAACAATCTTTAAGCGCCCTGAGGACCTATGAAGGCTCTTCCAATTTTTACCTCAAATTTCGACGTTAGCTATATTATTGAAAATAATATTGAAAAATTTGTTGCTGCATTACTTACCTCTAGCACTAGATGGTATGAGTATGAGGATCCAACGTTGACCATGTTTTGAAATTGTGACTTCATTACATATTGTAGTCGACAAGGCGACAAACTATACAAATTTCGCAGACACAATTAGAGGGGAATTGCAAATGGAAAAGCGTACTTAACAAAAAATTACAAATGATAAAATTTGGATCTGACTTTATTGGCTAATGCAGACCGCTTAGCTGAACGTCGTTGTGTTACCTGGGTTTTGTGGTCTAACTTAATTTTTTCCGCCATCCACCGACATTTCTTAAGAAGAAGGACCTTTGTGACGTGATCTAGGATTTTCATCCTGTGTTCATAACAAGGATCTTTCTCATTAAAAAATTCCGGGAACAACTTCTTATTCATTCGGATACTTCTTTTCATGATGTGTGACTTAAGCCCACGCATATGACAATGAATGTCGAAAATATGGGTAGCGATTCCAAAATGCGATTCGCAGACTTTGTAGAAGTCATCTGAAGGATATTTCAAGCTTTGATTGTGTGTATATTCCTTCAAAGCTATGAATGACTCTTCTTTAAGCGCTAGAGTGTTGGTTTTCAAAATTGTTTGTTCACAATTTTTGCAAGATATCTTCCTTTTTAGTTGCGACGCAATGCCGTAACCTATGGTATAACGAAGTGCCATACGCTCGGCAGATATCTTGCTGGAGGTCGGCAATTCTTCCACAGGCAAAACTGCTGCCGGCTCCTCAATCTCCATATCACCTTCATCAGATTGAAACCCTTCTACCTCTACGTCCTCAATATCTTTTGTCAGAGGTGGCACAACATCTACAAATGAATGCAGGGGAATATCTTCGTCGGTCTCACAATTAGTTAAGTCAGATTGCGCTCTTAGTAACTTTCTGCTTGAAAACAAGCGTGCAATTAAATGTTGCAATTCGCGAGCTGATGGATTTGTGCTATTACCAGAACGAAATCGGTAATCACCAAATTGGTTTTCCAAAGCGTCCTGATTGAAACGACCTGGAGGGATAAATTGGACGGTTGGGTCTTCGAATAGTTCGTCGCACATTTGAAGAAATCCTTCAGCAAAGTCAATAAGGTTACGTACGCTAATCACATGTGATTTAATTGGAATTTGGATCGATTTTAGAAAGTTTATGAAATGTTTAATTCGATCTCGTTGGGAATTGTCACGCGTTATTGGAATTTTATATGACATAATGGAGTTTGGGAAAAATTTCGCGTTGAAGAGATCAACACCATTATTCATGTCATTGGCAAACATTGCTGTAGCATAGGCATTTTTTCGAATTGATTCATCCTTAAAAAGACCATTTTGTAAGCAAGCAAGTAGCGCACAATGGACTGTTCTGCTAAAAACTTGCGTTGCAAAGCGCACACG
This sequence comes from Muscina levida, assembly GCA_964034835.1. Taxonomy (NCBI): domain Eukaryota; kingdom Metazoa; phylum Arthropoda; class Insecta; order Diptera; family Muscidae; genus Muscina; species Muscina levida. The sequence goes on from OZ035884.1 coordinate 86,766,855, forward strand.
CATCAATTGGAAAGTGTTGGGATAAATGTGGTCCTTAGAAAGTTTTGGGGCTAATCGGCATGTCTTAGAATTCTCTTCGATATCATAAAATGCTCTGAATACAGACCAACTTACAGTACCGTGGACGCATGTAATGTCATTGTGTAATATAGCATTCCGCACACCTTTTACAAGATGAGGGAAATCGAAAAAAAGGTAAATTTTGCTATTATTTATTACACAATATTTATCAGAACCTGATATATACTTCAAAATATTAAAGCAATGAACATTACATGCCCCTTGATCGCTTATTACACATTTCACAGTGAAGCCAATAGACTGCAGAGCAGTTACATTATCCTGTAAAAGGTCCACCAAAGTCGAACCTTTAAGATTTCTAACGAAATAGAAACTTAATGGTGTTTTCCAGGCCCCAAACACACCTTTCACCATAAATGCTTGCATAGATGTTGCCAAATTACTTGTTCGAACTCCATTTCCAAAATCCTCAAAACCATCTACAACATCAAGAGCAATATTGTACTCGGCCTCCTGTTTAATGGACATTTCATCCATTAAAATCATGCAGTATCTATCTCTTGGTTGCATGTTTTGTACCTGTGTACGAAGCTCATCGAGTACAACTTTATTTATGCCCGGCTGCAAAGTAGTTACGGGACTCCAATTACGTACAGTTTGAACGGAAGGGAGTCCAAACTGCATGGAAGTTTTCATAAATTTATATGTTTTGGGACTTGAGTAATACACATTTTGTACGGCAACTTTTTCGTCCTCAGAGTACCTCTTCCGTTTGCGATTGCAAATAACTTCCGAAAAAACTTTAGCCATTTTTGGGGAATCTTCAACTACAATTGAATTTTTGAGGAGATTTTCTGTAGTTTCAATTTGTTTGGCAAGTTGACTCTTTAAGGAGGCATTTTCTTCTAAAAGTTTTTGAACATACGCGTCTTTAGTTCGGTCCAAACGACTTTCCAAGTCACAACAAACGCTTTTCAAATATATATTTTTTTCAATTAATTTAATACAATCTTCACATTTGTCTTTGTCTGTTTGGATTGCTTGGGAAACTGATGCCTTTACAATGTGTGGAAAATGCGGCATATTAAAGCAATCAGAAATGTAACTATGGTCGTGACCGACAAATTGCAAGCTTATTAAATTAGAGAAACTTGATAACATCGAAGGAGAAGTGGTCATCTCACTGCTAACTCTATTGTCGACATTAGTAGATGGTATTTCAGATTTTGGAGATGTGCATGGCTTATAAGAAGGTAAGGGATCAGTTTGCCAAGAAGTGTAAGAAGGCTCATATGTTGGTGATTCATCTTTACATTTTATTAAGCATTTTGGGTTTTTAAAACCAAGATTCAATTTTGGCATAGCATACGATCTTTGGCGAATACCTATTGCGTTTAACTTAAAATGATGTTCACAAATGAACAAAATTTTTGAATTGGCACTTTTTGTTGGTTTTAATTTGCACACAGCAAGCCATTCTTCCCGTTTCTTCTTGTTTGTGGGAAACTTGTATAGTCTAGCGTTTTTTCCCGAAGACTTACAATATCTAATGCAACATAATCTACTCTGATTTTGTACAACCTTTGCAGATTCTGTTGATTGGTACAATTTCATAGACACGTCATTATGACCTGAAGAGATAAATTTTAGAAACAAATTATATGAATTTATTCAATACACTTCAAAATTATTAGAAAGCAAAATCTAAGCAATAAATATTTTGTTGTTATATTTAAATTGAAGGAATGTTAGGAAATACAGTGAAACTTCGATATACCGACCATCATCATTATGAAAAAATTTCTATGAAAAAAATAAATTATTGAGAAGTTTTTCATACAATTATTAACTATAGCTATTACATATAAATTCTGAGCTATGAAGCCTCTATATTGCGAAGTATTCATTAAAAAGCCTCTATACAACGAAGTCATAATAAAGTCAAACAACAAACTTTTTTTGTATTTTCCTTAAAAATTTAATTTAATTAAAAAACTATTTTTATTTTGTATTACTTAAGGTACGGTCAGACTAGTAAAATATTTGACCAAAACATGTTTTTCCCTATTTGCTCAAAATATTGTCAAAGCAATACAGAGACCTGGGACCTGTATGTTCTTGAATTACTGCTGGATTCGTCTCAAAAATTTGTTTTATTTGAGTACACCCACATAGAGGATCTTCATAGAACCCCATTTTGACACCCACGGACCCCGGAGCGGGGAGTTGTGATTTTTTGACTCCCATATTCTACAATTAATCAACTTTACCACGGGCTTTCGAGAGTGTAAACTGTCTCACAACCGATATTTGTTGGATTTGCTTGTAACCAGTTAAACTATGACCAATTTATCTTTATTATACCATAATTAGTCGCAGCTTACCCGGTTTACAGTCGATTAGAAATAATTAACAAAGCTAGAAGTTTTCTCTTTTAATTATGCATAAAATTTTATAACAGTTCCACAATATTACCAAAATATTTTTTGTATTTACCATTTCTTCCTTTTATTTAATTTATTATTATTTAAATTGGCGATATTTTTCTTCATTTTGTTAATTTCTGTCGGTTAGCTGACGACACCGCTGATAACAGCTGTTATTTACCCTTGTTTGCTCTTACACAACTTTTGTAAGATCAAATAAATGTTTGCCCAAAAAAGAGGAAAATATTTGCTCTTTGATGGTCACACATTGATCACATTGAGCACATTTTTATTTGAAGGCAAATAATTTTGTTTGACCAAAATCAGTTGTTTTGTTGTTTGCCACACAAAAATGTTTTGTGGTCAGACTGCGGCAAAGAAATATGTGACGGTTTTCGTCAAATATTTGCCTAATCTAACCGTACCTTTAGTTTTGTTGAAAAGAAAAGTGCGTTAACTCAAGAGTTAAACAATATCTTACACTGGGTGATGGTATTCATCAGTCAGTTTACCTGACTGAAATTTCTGTACTGGTTTTTCGTCAGTTTGCCTTGTACAAAATTTTGATTTGGGCAAAGGTTACGATTTTTTAAGGTTTTGCGTACTACGTATAACAAGTAAATCAAACTGACCAAATTTATATATCCTCCAGATGTCTGTACGAATGTTGTGGGTAAAATATAAATTTTTCAAAAAAAGTTCATTTGAATGGAAGCTACCAGAAAGGGTAGGCCGATATAACCCATATTCATTCATAAGTTAAATTTTCATAATAAAAATTATGTTTGTATTCAGTAAATTTACAAAAAGGTTATGTATGTTCAACTATGAGGGTCAATTCGGTCATTTGTATGGGAGGTACAAAAAGGTGTGTAGCAAATGTTTAGGTTTTCTGAGAATTTTTCTATTATTACAAGATAAATAAACTGATCCAATTTAAATATATCCCAGTTCTCCATTTGAATGTTATGGGAAATACAGTACGAGCTCGATTTTCGCAACTACCGATTATTGCAACACCCCCATTTGCGCAACCGTGTAAAAACATGAGTCTTGAAAAGTGCAACGCGTTCAAAAAAACAGTCTCGATGAGCGCAACTTTTCAATGTATTCGCAGAAATTATATGTTTTTTTTTTAATTTGCATGCTATGTTTCGCCACTGTTCAATGTGAGTGAACAAATGACTGCAATAGTATAGTTTTTTTAGTGACGTGGGGCATTTTGCACAAAGTAAAATAACAATTTTTAAAAGAGGTTCGGTAAGCGCAACAATCTCGGTAACTGCAACCGGCTTGGGCTGCTATCGGTTGCGAAAATCGAGCTCGTACTGTATATACATTTTAAAAAAACATGTCATTTTGTATGGGAGGTCCAAAAGTGTGGGTGGATATAGTCCATATTCATTCCTGAGTCAAATTCTCATAAGCGTACATTTACTTATACAAGAATATTTATGTTAAACTAGCATTTCCGGGTCGCGTCGCTTCACCCGTATTTACAATGAATCTTCCAATGCATTTAAGCAATAAAGGTAAAATGCAACGCCTTATTAGGAAATTTTATACATATAGATTATAAAAATGTTATTACAACCATTCTTTTAACATAATATGACTGACATAACAATTTTTCATATACCATTGATGTATGTAGATAATCTCATCTTCATACCTTACATGGCTCGTAAAATATGACCGATTGAAAATTTTGATTTGTATGGGCCCCTTGTCCAATTATGTTTTCATGTAGCCATTTTACCCCCCTTGCAGTCCGAATTTCCAAAAATCACTTCTAAGTGCACGACAACGTCATAAAAGAAACCAACATACATAATTAATTTCACGGTTCTAGGTTTAGCCGATTGGGCTGGGGAGTGATCAGTCAGTCACCCAAACCTATCTATATATATAAAATGGAATGTGTGTTTGTTTATTTATTTGTTTGTTTGTTTGTACCTTATAGGAGACCAAACCTCTGGACCGATCTTCCTGAAATTTTCACAGCATTTAACTGGGACTCTGGCATGATTTATAGGGTACTTTTTTTCGACCTCGCCCACTTTTACGCCCATTTGTTTATCTATATATATAAAAGGCTTGGGTGACTGACTGATCACTCCCCAGCCCAAACGGCTAAAGCAAGAACCGTGAAATTTAGAATGTAGGTTTCTTTTATGACGAAGGCGCGCACTAAGAAGGGATTTTTGAAAATTCTGACTGGAAGGGGGTAAAATGAGCGTGGCACCGTCCCATACAACTGAAATTTTATAATGACTGTATAGGTATGAAGTCGAGATTTGGTACCTATATCGGTCGTATAAGAAAAAATACTTTGTTTGTAGAAAGTGGGTGGTGCCACACCTTTTAGTAATACTGCCTTAATAAATAGACCGATTGCAATTGAATTTTCTGTGATACTGTCCATAGGGCCTCTATCATAGGCTACATGAAAACATAATCAGACAAAGGGGCGTGGCACCGCCCACACAAACCGAAATTTCAATCGGTCAAGAGCCATTAGAGGTATGAAGATGAGATTTGCTACATATGTTACTGATATAAAAAGGATTATGTCTCGCTGGAAAATGGGCCGTGCCACGCCCCTTCTGAAAATATCGTTATCTGGGCGAAATGAATGAACCGATTGCAATGAAATTTTCACTGTGTAGTACTATCCCTAAGGTCTCTATTATAGGCTACATGAAAACATACTTAGACGAAGGGGCGTGGCACCGCCCACACAAACCAAAATTTTAATCGGTCATATTTCGCGAGCCATTAAACTTATGAAGATGAGATTTGCTACATATGTAAAGGGTTCATGGGGGATTACGTCTCGCTGGAAAATGGGCAGTGCCAAGCCCCTTTTGAAACAATTGTTACGTCGGTCATATTAGTAGAACGAAAATTGTCTACTGTCTTTAGATAGAATGATACAATTTGGGATGGTAGTTCCCCTTTTCGAGTAAACGTCAGCTAAGAACGGATTTGTGTAAATTCGTACTTTTATGGGTTAAAAATTACCAATAAGGTAATAGCGAAAATTTATATGGAAATGCTTACTATCATATTGGATTAAAGAAAGTCTGGATAAAAAAAATCGAAAAAGGGATAAAAATTTTACTATCGCCCATACCAAACGGCTAATGACGTAATCATGGCAAGTTATATAGGCTTGCTCCCTATAGAATTAGAACGATGGAAGGAGGCTTTTCGAAACTCTTACCTTTTTGGGGTAAAAAGAACTGGAAAGGGATAAAACTGGTAATAAACGGCTAATGGTTTAGTCTAATATTAAAATATATTAATTTTAAAATTTGTTCATTATTTGTAAAAATACTGAAAAGGGATAAAACTGATGATATCAACCAAATCAAATACCTAAAGGTAGAGTTACGAAAATGTATATAGATGAAGAGAACTGTCAAATGAGGTTTTTCAAAATTTCATTTTAGTTGTGCGATACGAATATATATTTTAAAATTCGTACTTTTAGGGATAAAAAGGGACTAGAGCGATACAATCACTCAGACAAATGGGATAAAGCTAACATACAATCACATAAATGGGATATTCGTTTGTCACATGAAGCGTTGGCATTTTACCTGTATTGCTTAAAGTCATAAGAAGGTTCGTTGTAAGTACGGGTGAAGCAAAGCGAGCCGGGAAAGCTAGTTATATACATAGTTGAAAGAGTTATAATCGGTTTATCGCACAATTATAACAATTGGACAATTTTACTTACCCAGGGCAAGAGTGGGCATCGCCCCACTCTTCAGGAACTTCCGACCAATTAATCCGGGAATGAAATGTCGACTACATACCCGAGATCGGGTATTAAGTCCACTTTCATTTATTTTAAGATTATGGCACCAAAACGATTTACTTTTCGGAGGAAAAGCAAATAGTTTCACGTGCTCCGAATCTTGACCCGGACAATTGCGCACAACACATTTTAATTCTCCGTAATTCATTTTTCGCACTTGTTTCGCACTTCTTTTTTTACCGAACTTCAATTTAAGAATAAACTTCACAAAGACTGTCAGTCATTTTTACAGTTACTTGCGTCGTCATTTACAAAATGGAATAAGTCAATTTTGTAATTGTAATGACAGTGGAACATTGGTAACAATAAGAATCATTAATTTTTTTCACATTTTTCACAGGAATATAAATAATATTCCATTTCACTTTTATTTTTTGTTTAAAAAAGATTTAGTATGAATACAATTAAAATGTTTTAATTTAATGAAAACCCAAAAACTATTACCAACAACTATTTACAACAATTAACTTTGTAAACGTTGGTAATTGCCAAATTTTACCTATAAAACTTTATTTTATTATCCTATAACGGAATAATGTACAAATCTGTGCAATCTACAAAATCTCGAGGTAAGAAATAATAAGACTACATTTCATATTATGTACGAATGATAAAATGTTGGAGAATGTTTTCAGACACATTTTTAAATTGATAATATTTTTAAATAATTAAACTCTATACAGAATACCTTAATATTAAACAGCATACTAATTTTTACTTTTGAGTGTAATGTCTGTTAAGTTGAACCCTTCCCTTCCTTGTCATCAATTACTAATATTGTTCAAAACATTATTTTTAAAGGCAAGGTCTTACCAAATAGACCTTAAGTAGGGGAAATTCATCAGCAAGACATGCATAAATCTTATTCAATTCAATTAATATTCCAATTTCATAAAATTTCTTTAAAAAAAAAAAAATTATACTATTATACAACAATTTCTATGTCAACGATTTTTTATTTTATTAATATTTCAAACAAATGTTTAACATATTAATCGATATATGTAATAACGAATAAATTTGCATATGTGTGTATTTTAATAATATATTTTAGATTTATCTACATTTTTATTTTCTTTGTAGTCTTTGAAAGCATTAAAAAAAAATTTAAATTCGATTTGGCCGTTAAAAACTCCTTGATATCAATCCAGTTTGAATGCCTTACCATATGAAATTATTTTTCGCCGGAATGCTTCTTCTACAGATCTACTAGAGTGTTACTTAAGGGCGTAAGTACACTACATTTCGCCGGAGTGTTATTTGACTTCTTCTCTTATTAATGTTCTTTGGTGAGATATTTTTCTGTGTATGGCAATGCCGAACTGTGGTATGACAGTGTTTAAATATGTGTGGCAGTGCCATTTACTTTGTTCTTATTGGCAATGCCAAATGTTGCCATATTGCTAACAAATGTTATTGAGATGTTAGGGAATATAGTAATCGGTTGGGATTTGAAAGGATTGAATAATTAATTTAGAAATCGTGGTTTGGTTAACAACGAACAACGGTGTTAGCAATGGCGATTTAATTTGAACTGGCAATGACCTTCTGTGGTATGAAATTGCTCTAATGTGTATGGCAGTTCCGTTGACTATGTTCTTATTGGCGCAATGCCAAAAGTTGCCATATCGCTTACAATTGTTATGCAGATGTTACAAAATAGAGTAGTCGGTTGAGATTTAAAAGGAATTGCATTTTAACGGCTTTTAAATGTTAAAACTATGATATCACTATATGCGGAAATATAATAATCGATTGAGAAGAAATTTAATTGCTGTATGTACATTATTTTGTAACTTACCACTATTACTTAACACTCTTTCTGATGTCTATGATATCTTTAGGTGGTACATAGCTAATATAGGATTCCGAGTAGTGATAATATATACGCCTTAGAAACCAGATTATTTCAACTATTTTTAAAATAAAACAATTTAATTCAATTTATTTTTTTAAGACATTTATTTAACTCATCGTTTGTGTTTTTTCTTGTTGTTGTTTCTCTTTAAGTTTTTTTGTTTATTGGCTGTTTAGTAGTATATGTTATTCCCTTTTTTTAATGTTCAATAAGTTTATTTCGTAATTTTTTGTGGTTGTTCTTTTTGTTTATTTGTTTGTTTGAAAGCAAAGCACATTGATAAAACGTTATTTATTCCAATTGCCGAGCATTGTCTGTATTACCACCTAGTTGGTAATTGGTTTGTAGATTAACTGTAAATTTGAATTAGAAATTGTATGTCTGTTCTCTATTCATTTTTGTTTTTTGTATTGTTTAATATTTTTCTTAGATTTTTAATTACCACATTGAATGTTAGTTTGGCGTCGTGTTTGCGCAATTTGATTTTTTTTTCTTTAATGTTTATTACTGTTAATTGTGAATTTTTATGAATGGAACTTTACAAAATACGTTTTTTCTTGACAAATAATAATACAAAATAATGTACGTCTTCATCATTTTTATTTGGGTTTGTTTAAATAACGCTAGTTTAAATCGAGTTTAAAATGTTATTTGTTATGCAATTATTTTAGATTTGTTATTAATATATGGTTTTAATTTAAATTGTTATTTTTAATATATAATTTTTATATTTATTCATATATTTAATTTTATTTATATATATATATGTGTATGCACATTTGTTTGTATGTTTGTATTGGGAAGTGAGGATGATGCCTGTGTTTGGTAGTTTATTTAGTTGGTGGTTAAAATGTTAATCTTTTGTTAAATTTGCTCTAGAATTTGTTGTGTTTTAAATGTAAACCTTTTTGTTTCTTATTTGCTGCAGGGTTGTTTGGTATTATTTGTTTTCGGTTTTGTTTTTAATATATGTTTTTTATTTCTTTTTATTTTAAATAATTTAACAATATATCTCTTTTTGTGTGGAGATTACAAAATATTGGTGTTATCATTTAGTTAATACATGCACATGAAATTATTTTATGGTATAAAATATAAGTTATAAAAACTTTCAGACCGAAAAAGGAGTTATGAATATTGGGTTTTCCGAAATTTGTAATAGAAAATTTTTTTTTTTTTAAATTTTTTTTACTAAAATTAATAATAAATTTCTGGTTATTAATTAAACTATTTTAAATTATTATTATAAAAGTTAATTTAGGCTTATTTTGTTATGATTTAAAAGTAACTCAAAATTAATAATGTTTTTTTACATTTGTTAATAGTTTTTTTTTCATTACCCAATTTTCTAATTTCTTTAGGATATTTATAAAAAAATCAATATATCAACAGTTTATATAATATATATATATATATATAGTACATTCAAATTTTCTACTTAAAATCAATTTCAAAATATATTTTATATGAAAGTTTAGAAAAACAACAACAAAATATTTAAGTTATTTCCTTTTAATTCCATTTTCATGTTCAAGAGATCCAAGAGGCTGTTTTTTGCTTTTTAAAGAGATTTAACAATTTGTTTTTATTTATTAATAACTAGATTTTTTTACGTTTTTATTTAGTTTTTTTTGCATTTTTGTTAGAAATTAAATTTATTCGTTTAAATACATTTATTTATTTTTGATTTTCAAGGTTCTATGTTTTGTTTTTAGATTTGCTCTTGAAACCTCTTGTTGTTATCTTGGTATGAACGCTCTCAAAATGTTATTATTTTTATTTTAAATTAATTAATAAATTTTTACGCAATTAAATTCGTTTTGAATTAGTTACTTTTTAGTACAATACCAAAAAAGAAGTATTTGTTTTTTTGCTGTTAATTTTTTTTTAAATTTATGTTTTATTTAGTGTTTTGTTTATTTTTAAAACATTGTGAAAATTTGTGTTCCAATTTTTTTTTCTTGAATTTTTGTTGTTGTTATGTTTAAAGTAATTTTAAAGTAATTTCGTTACCAGGTTATTATGTTAAGTACTCGTTTTGGTTATTTTGTTAAATGTTAATTTGCTATTTTTTTTAAATTTATTTAATTTAATTTTTGTGTGTATAGATTTTCCTTGTTTTGTTTGGTTTTTATATGTAAATAAATTGTGATTTTTGTTGTTGTTTTTTTTTAAATTTATTTTAATATTTTTTCTTTATTTATAATTTAAACCTTTTGTGTTTGTTGCGTAAGAGATCAGGTTATGTTTCAAATATCCAGCTGCTTGGTCTGATTTATTTTATTATTTGAAGTAGAATTTTTTAAATAATGGAATTTTTTAAACTTTCTTGTATATTTAACTGCAGTTGCTGAGTTGCCAACCCATGTTTTGAGTAAACATTTATATATTTTTAATATAAGCTGATTTCAAATATTTACACTGTGTGAATTGGATTTAAGTTAAGAGAGTAAACAAGAACAGCAGAACCAGTAGTTCTGAATAGAAATTGTAAAATGTTTATTAACATCATCTTTAAATTTGTATTAATTTTTTCCGTATTACAAATAAAATATTGATTTCCTATGGAATTATTCAGATTTAAAAACTTTGAAATCTTGTAGTTATGTCTTTTTTAAATTACTATTGTAAAAGATATTGCGACACCAAAACAACTGGACATTTTTTTCCTGCAACTCATCAGTTAATATTGTAAGTTTCCACATTATAGCATATTCACATTCTTTTCTGCATTTTTAGTCATAAATAATTCTTATATTCCTTCTCTCATAAGTGTATGATTATTTTGAAATATTTATTTTATTTTTGTTTTTTTTTATTATTTGTTTACTTAAAATTATGTTTAGTCCCTAAATTTGTTATTTTGTTTTTCTCCATTATTTATCCATTTATAAAGTAAATCAATTTCAATAAATTTCACTTGTTTCGCTTATTTTTTGTTTTGTTTGGTTTTGTAAATATATAAATATTTCTTATCGGGTTTTGGTTTTTATCTTAAAATTTAAAAAAAAATATAACTTAAACATAACATAACACATAATTTAGATTAGCTTATATAACACATTGCTTGTCTCATCGTATGTTCTATACATATAAATATTTCTGTGTATGTAATAACATCATTGTCCTTCATCGTCCTAATAACCTTTCATGTATTTTGGTTTGTTCGTTTGCACTGTCATACAATCATATATATGTATTTTTGTATATATATATATAAGTGACTATATACGAGTATATGTTTTGTGTGTGTGTATATATATATAGGTATGTGTGTGTTTTTTTTATGTAGTTTCTACTATGTAGTATAAGGAGGCGGGGTTTTTTTTAGGATCGCAGTTGCTGTTGTTGTTGTTGTGGTTCATCTTCTTTTCTTTCATTTCTCCTGTCGCTATCAACAGTAGAAATAGTTGAGATCATTGCATTAAACGCCTTGACTCAGACTTTCTTTTGATAACGGCAATATGGACTGATGATGATGATGGTCCATGGCTTGATGGTGGGGTATAATAAAGGGTGAGGCCAACATTTGCAAAGGACTAAATTGATTTTATAATAAAATTATCATATTATTAGTGATAATTCACAAAAGGCTTTTTAAACTTACTCGGCGTAGTGGGTGGTGGCGGCCGTTGTCACAGGATTTCGTACCGCATGCAAAGCTTGAGCATTTTTGGTTCTTGCTAATAGTGTCATAACCGTGCGTTTGGTCGGATTCATACTGGAACGTGGCACTCCCAATAGAGGACGTTTGCGTGTTAGATTTCCAGCTGAAATACAAAATTTTATATTATTATTATATATCCTCTTTATATTACACAGTACAAAATTTTTCAGCTCATTGATTTGGGACTCAATTCTGAGAACTGCACGTGAAAGTAACCCCAAAAAGAAGAAGTTCTGCATCATTCGTTTTGTTAAGTTACATGCCATAATAATTTTGAAATCGATTTGAAGTTAGTAAGTATCCCTAGGGAAATTTGTTACGCTTTAGGCTCTTTTGTTTGACATAATTCGAAAACCACTAGTCCGATTTAGCTGCAACAAAATTAAGAATTACAATTCCTTTAAACTGTTCATATAACGTTTCCCTACATAAGCAACAGTTTCACTTTTCCATTCATCAAATGATTTTGAACTGGGTTTATTTTGTAGCAGTTATAATAAAACTATTGTACTCCATGGCGTATGATTTACGTGAAATATTACCTGTAATAATCATACGCTACCATATAACAATATAACAAAAGAGCCTAAAACTTGACAAATATTAAATAATTATGGCATGTAACTTGACAAAACAAAGGATGCAGAACTTCTACTTTTTGGGGCGTCTTTCACGTGCCGTTCTTAGAAATGGGTCTCAAAATCATGTGTTGTACTGTGTTAATGGTATATTTTGTCTTATTTCGAATTTTTACCTATATTGATGGCTTTAACATTTCTTAGGGCCGGATGCAGCAGTGTCCCCGAGGTTTCTAAAAAAGTCAGAGCCGATGCGGCAGCCGTAGTATCAGCCTCACTGGGTAGTGTCAAACCATGATTCGTTTGTTGTGGCGTCATTCCAGTAACGGCAGCCACTGCCGGCGAAGGTTTCAAAATGCCACCCATACCGGCAGCCGCAGCAGCCACTGCGGATAGTTGATGTTGTAGTGTTACGGTCATGGCACAGGGATGAACTGGAAGAAAATTTTAGAAAATATTAATAAAAATTTATAACATAACATAATTCTCAAATATTGTTATATTTTAAAAATTTAAATTTTTTTTATATTTTTAAATTTTTATATTTTTATATTTCTATATTTTTATATTTTAATATTTTAATATTTTTATATTTTTATATTTTTATATTTTTATATTTCTATATTTTTATATTTTTATATTTTAATATTTTAATATTTTTATATTTTTATATTTTTATATTTTTATATTTTTATATTTCCAGCGAAACGTCGGAGGAAAATGAAATAAACAATCTTTTTATTCATATTTAACGAGAAGGACCTTGAAAGCCCATTTGGAAAAATCTAATAAATCTGAACTAAATAATAAAAAAAAGGTCGATAATTATTAAGCTAATTAAATATCATCGGAGGGCCCGCCGAATAGATAAACGAAACAACAAAATACGGTTATATTGAAAATGGAGAACTTTTTTCAACAAATAAGAGCAAAATATGGCGAAAACATCTGCCGACCACATCTACCGACGACACATCCAGCAACACCAAATATTACAGCCTCTCATATATACCAAAGCTCACAGAGAACAAACAGCTGAGAGAAATAATAACAAACGAAAAAGTGTCAATAGCACATAGACCAAACAAAACAATCTCTTCACTTTTTACACAAACAAAAACAAAAATTGAGATAAAACAACAAAGCAACGTAGTGTATGAGATCAAGTGTATTGGTAAAGAGAATGAAGAGTGCAATAAAATATACATAGGCACAACTAAACGCAATTTGGAGACAAGATTAACTGAACACGAAACGGACATAAAGAAAAATAAAACAACAACAGCTTTGGCACAACACTGCACAGAGAGTGGACACAGCGCAAATTTTACAGATGTTAAAATATTAGACAAGGAGAGGAATGTAAACAAGAGATTTACATTAGAGAGCTTAAGAATTCAGCAAAAATCAAGTAGTGCAATAAATAGAAAAGAAGACAAGGACAGCACCAATGCCAACTACATTATAGCTATAAGTTAGTAATAAGGTTCAGCTGTGATACTAAACATTAAGAAAACTTTAAACTGTGATATTTTATATTTTTGTGATTGTTTCTTATTTATTTTTAAGTTAATGTTTTATGTCGTTAAAAACATATACAATAACTGCTTTTAAATGTGAAATTTGACGAAAGATTGAATGTAAGTTTAATATTTTTATAATGTTTAAATTCATGGACTGAAGTAAGTGCTCTATTTGATTGTTTATCGTTACCAGATCAATAAAAAATCCCTGAAGAAGCTGGGAAATGCCAGCGAAACGTCGGAGGAAAATGAAATAAACAATCTTTTTATTCATATTTAACGAGAAGGACCTTGAAAGCCCATTTGGAAAAATCTAATAAATCTGAACTAAATAATAAAAAAAAGGTCGATAATTATTAAGCTAATTTATATTTTTATATTTTTATATTTTTATATTTTTATATTTTAATATTTTTATATTTTTATATTTTTATATTTTTATATTTTTATATTTTTATATTTTTATATTTTTATATTTTTATATTTTTATATTTTTATATTTTTATATTTTTATATTTTTATATTTTTATATTTTTATATTTTTATATTTTTATATTTTTATATTTTTATATTTTTATATTTTTATATTTTTATATTTTTATATTTTTATATTTTTATATTTTTATATTTTTATATTCTTATATTTTTATTTTTTTATATTTTTATACTTTTGTGACTTGTGGCTGAGACCACCGTCATGTTCAGCTTAAATGGACCCCAGCTCGCGCGGTATCTTGGGCGGAAAGAGGCGTGGTTAAAAATATAAAAATATAAAAATTTAAAAATATATAAAAAAAAATTATGAAAATATAAAGGGAGGAGTACAAGGAGAATCTAAGACTCTTCAAGAAACTATTAAAGAAGGCAAAAAGATCTTCATAGAGGAAATATACCAACGATGTCGAAAAAACCGGAGAGGTAAGTAGACTTAGGAAAGTATTATCCTCGACTACCAGCGCCCCGGCATACATAATGAAAAATGATGGTACCTGGACTGAATCCTCAAAGGAAACCTTGGAAATCCTAACGGATACCCACTTCCCTAGGGGAGGGTCCAACTCTATAACCGTGGCACCTACCGACTTCTGCGATATAATACCGGTAATTGAAAGAAACATGATCAAGGACGCCATCAGCGACTTTGATCCTTACAAATCACCCGGTCCGGACGACATTATACCCGCCGAACTTCAACAGTCAATGGAAATACTACTGCCATGGCTGGAGACTATTTTTAACGGCTGTGTGAAATTATCCTACCTGCCAATACGATGGAGAACGGCTAAAGTGGTCTTCATCTCAAAGGCGGGAAAGCCATCACACACCAAAGCGAACTTTAGACCTAAAAGTCTTACTTCATTCCTTTTGAAAACCCTTGAGAGAATCATGGACGACATTATCAAAAATTCAATCGGCCCGAATCTCCTTTCGAATGCTCAGCATTCTTACACAAAGGGGAAATCGACAGAAACCGCACTCCATGCACTATTGTATCCCATAGAGAAATCGTTAGATAAGAAAGATTTTTCACTAGTTGCCTTTATGGACATAGAGCGAGCTTTCAACAACATCGAACCCCTCTGCATCATGACAGAGCTCAACAGCCTACATATCAACTCACATATTAGCAAGCTGATTTGCAACATGCTAATAAAGAGAACTATCACCTCAAAGCTGGGAAATCACACCCTCACTAGAAGGGTGACTAGAGGCACCCCTCAAGAGGGAGTATTATCGCCGCTATTGTGGAATTTTGCCGTCAACGACGTTCTCAAACGGTTGGAGTCGGAAGGATGCGCAGTAGTAGCGTATGCAGACGATATAGCACTCTGCGTCTCTGGGGGAAGTTTATCTTGTCTCGAACAAAGGATGCAGGACTATATCAACATCCTGGCAAACTGGTGTGCCAGTAGAGGGCTCAATGCGAACCCGGACAAAACAGAACTGGTACTTTTCAGTCGGAAACAGAAATCGCCCGCTACATCCAACATCTATCTGGGCA
This sequence comes from Muscina levida, assembly GCA_964034835.1. Classification (NCBI taxonomy): domain Eukaryota; kingdom Metazoa; phylum Arthropoda; class Insecta; order Diptera; family Muscidae; genus Muscina; species Muscina levida. The sequence goes on from OZ035884.1 coordinate 86,782,756, forward strand.
ACAAACAACTCAACTTCTCCGATACGGCGAACTAACTGGGCCTTATATTAGACAGGAAGCTTTATTGGAGACAGAACATTGAAAGCAGATCCAACAAGGCACTCATAGCTTTATATACGTGCCGTAAAGCTATCGGAAAAACCTGGGGATTTAAACCCAAGGTAACACTCTGGATTTACAATGCTATATAATACTACAATACTACAATATGGCTCTATAGTTTGGTGGTACGCGCTCGACAAGAAGAGCAAATTCAAACAATTGGATCGTGTTCAACGGTCCTCTTGTCTCCTGATAACCGGATGTATGAGATCAACCCCCTCTAGGGCTCTCTACACGATACTCAATCTACTACCACCTGATCTGAGCAGCAAGTGCTCCGCTCTCAAATCAGCTATTCGACTAAACGAGATTGAACATTGGGATCCTTCCATCGGACATTCAAAGATCCTGAACCATATCAACATCTCACTCGAAACTGACTACGTGCTAAATACACGGAAATCAAACGTTCTATACGAAACTAGAACGCCCTCCAGAAAGGAGTGGGCAGAGAACGAGAACGCAATGTATGGACCAATAAACATCTTTACCGATGGGTCCAAACTGGATGACAAGGTCGGCTATGGTATCTACTCTAGGCCTAAGTATAAGATCGAGAATTCCAGACTACTGCAGCGTTTTCCAAGCGGAAATACTTGCTATTAAAAGAGCCGCGGACATGATCAACTTGAGGAAGATATCACAGGAGGATATTCTCCTGTTCACGGATTGAAGTCCTGTCGGAAATCTCTTAATGAGATATCCAGGAATAACAGAGTTCTGGTTACGTGGATTCCCGGACACAGCGGAATCGAGGGCAACTGTAGAGCGGATGAAGAGGCCAGACAGGGCTCAGCCCTGCAGGAAAGCGACGTTGAACACGTAGCACTTCGCACTATATCCACCTGTAAAAGTACGATTGGAAAACTAACGTTTAGAATTGCAAACGATAGATGGAAGAATAAGGAAACCTGTAGAAAGACCAACAAGATTTGGCCAGAATACAACGCGAAACGTACATCGTACCTGGTAAGTCTAGAGAGGGACCAGATAAGAAAAATTATTACATTCCTGACGGGACATGGACCCATAGGCAGACATGCAACTACTGCGGCAGCAGTGAACCATCCACCGACCACATTATATGTGATTGCCCAGCGCTATACAGAAACCCTGGGGAAACCCTTCCTAAATGGTGTAGAGGAACTTGGATCGTTGGATATCGAAAGGATCAACAACTTTTGTAAAATTATTAACTGGACGGATTGGATCGAAACTCCGGATACCCAATCGACAACTGGCAACGCAATCAGGCAGTACACGCGCTGATAGCATAGGTTGAAGGGATGGCGCAAATGCCCAACGGGTGTCACAATGGGTCCATAAGGACCTAAGTGTTCTCCTCGAAGATGGGGATGCCTGCATACCAACCAACCAAAAATATAAAAATATATAAAAAAAAACAAAAAACACTAAAATTAAAGTGCTGAAGTGACTTGTGGCCGCTACCACCGTCATGTTCAGCTTTAAATGGACCCCAGCTCGCGCGGTTTCTGGGGGGGGGGGGGGGGGGGGGGAAAGGCGTGGGTAAAAATATAAAAATATAAAAATATAAAAATATAAAAAATATAAAATATATAAATATTAAAATTTAAAAATATATAAATATAAAAACATTAAAAAATATTAAAAAATATAAAAATAAAAAAAACACACAAATATAAAATTTTAAAAAAAAGATGATTACGTAGAGCACGACGGGCCGCAAAGCTGAAATAATGCTTATGGCAAATCTGTTGGTTGCGAAACCAACAACAAAACATGTTGTTTGAAAGCCGACGGCTTTTTCAACATAAACAATCAAAACAAGAAAGAAGTTAAGCAAATGGTTTCTCATAGTGAATGGTTGTGAAGTTTTTCGAGTCTATGCACTCAAGAAAGAATTCTCATTTTGTTTTTAATTCTGGTGCATAAGACTTGATAAACATTTTGCAATCATTATACCAAAGTCTGCTGATGAGGATCCGTGGCTGGATCCGAAACAGCTGTACAGACTGCCTGGCATTATGAGAATATCATTCTGCTAACTTCTTTCAAAACAATTGGTCTTGAGCTTGAGATAAATTCCAAAGTCAATGTTCATACAAACAGACCGAATAAACACAAACACAACGATGAATTTAAAAATATTTAAAAAAAAATGTAATATAAAAAATTTAAAAATATAAAGTTATAAAAATATTATGATAATTAATACGAACAGCTTATAATACCTAATAATTTATAATTGGTTTTCCAAATTTTTTTTCTCGAGTTTAACCATTAAAATATAATTATACAAAATTTTAACTGTTATCCTTAAGACCACTTACTTGGCGTTGTATTTGTGGGCATTTTCAAAGAATCCGCTATATTCGAAGCCACCATGCCGCCCATATTTGTCAGCGCTCTTACCCTCAATTGGGCATTGTCCAATTTTTCATTTGACACGCAATCCATACCCGTGGACTCATCGGACTTTTCATCGGTTGAGGTGTCCATATCCGTAATGCCGCCCTCCACTATGTGATTCGGACTGGCCTCCGGTTCATGGTCAATGGAGCTGCTGCTAGAGTTATTGTTGTTGCCGTTGCTGTTGCTGCCGATGTTGTTGATGAGACTGATGCTGCTGGTGGTGGTGTTGTTGCCATTATTCAAATTGGACGTAGAGGTTAAAGCCTGCATTTCCCACATTTGTTCTTGTCGAATGTCATCATGATAATCCTGCAAGAGGGAAGCAAACAAGTGGAGCGTAAAAAATATTTGTTGCATTAGCAACACTTGAGCCTTGGGGTCGTCGCTGCCGTCAACACCACACCGCAGGGTTTCGTGCTTCGGCAGGTTTGTCAAGAGCTCTTATGGAGGAGAACACCCACAAAAATACAACAAAAACAAAAACCCACAAAAAAAAAATATGAAATTATAATATTTCACACACACACTCGAACATATCGTGTTGCAATCGCATTGCTGGCGTTCACTTTATGAGGGTCTATTATGACATAATGGCTATGCAAATATATGTGGCATTTTTGTGTTGTTGTTGTCTTTGAGTGTTCATAAACAATGAGTAGCGAACAGACAGGTTGAAATACCGGGTGTTGGAACATTATTAAAAAATCATTGCCTGACAAATTGAACAAAACACAAATACATACTGACAACAACAGTAACAACATAAAAAACCTACTACTACTACTACCTTTAACAACAACAGAAACGGAATTGCACAAAACAACTAACTATAACACAACTGTCACAAGTGAATGTTGTACAACAACATGTTATGGTAAAAGTTACAATACCTTAACATATATTATACATAAATACTCATTTACATGAGTGTCTTACACACATGTAAATGTGAAAACAAACATACAGATATACAAACTGACGGACGTTCTGGTATTATATATGTGTTACAGTGTTGTTGTGTTGCAGAAAGTATAGTTGTATAATTGTATCCTTGCCGCTGTATCTTTGCAACAAATTGCACGTGTATGTATATAAACTACATTGACAAGTGATTGCAGTAAACTACTAAGTACTACTGAGGACAGGTGGTGGTGGTCTAGGTGTCTATGTGTGTTGCTAATACACTTAGAAAAATTTTGAGATTGAGTGGAAGTACTTAGGTGGCAATATACTTATTGATAATATATTTTTATCAGAAGATTTTTATTTAAGACATTAAGAGAAAAGTGTCAAAACCAACATGTTCATACATATTTGTATAAGGAAAGAGGGCGAAAGCCCATTTTTAAGCTAATGATTGGGTCATGTTTGACAAAAAACCTAATTTAGAGGGGTTTTCAGGAAAATTCAGAAATATTTAATATCTCAATGGATATTATTTGGATAGAATTACATAGAAAAACAACATTTTCTCCCAGTGCATGTGTGACATCTGTTATTCTGACTTTTACATTTGCCGTCAACCCCCCTCCCCCCCAACATCCTTTCCGAACTTGATATAGATGTGAAAAACTAAAATTAAATGTGCACAAGTGCAATTAGTTGCATTGTTGGGGTAATACCACAAATGTCACAAATGCTCTGGCACCACATCCATAGATACAAAGTACTAACCTGTATAAGTTTAAACACACACTCATCTACACTTACAAAGCAATGCACGTGTGCAAGTGTGTGTGTGTGTGTGTGTAAATAACACATAGTTTAGTAAAACAAAGTAATTACGAAAATTATTCGTTGGCTTTTTTTGTTTTTTGTTCATAAATCTGACAACATTTTGACCAGCCACAATAACAAACACATACGACACGATATAAAAACAATATAGGTAGCGTTGTTGGTGGTGGTGGTACCACCACTCCCACACGACAACCACAATAACAAGGTCTGCAACTTACCGGCACCAAAAATCTTCGTACTTCTGCCAATGCATAAGCTATACGTGCATGCGCTTCCGCTGGAGCAGCAAACGTTGAAATTTCCACATGAAGATCTTCAAAGAGATGACCATAACGACTGTCGCCACTTGCTCTCAGCTCTTCCTCCTTTTTGCGATCTCTCATTGAGCCGCGGCCAAGGACAGCCATTTTGCACATTGTTTCCTCTTGCAGTCGTTTCATGGAATTGCCTTTGGGTCCCAAGAGTTTGCCAACGAAATTGAACTGGTAGAGAATGGGAAGGGAAGAGAGGCAATAATTTTAAATATTTATAAGTAATTTAAAGGATTTAACAGAAATAGAACAAGTAAAGAAATTTTTGGTGAAAACTATATTTAATAGGGAAAGTGTTTTTCAAAATACACATTTTACTGTAAAAATACAGTGACCACCACCAACTTTTCTAAAGAGAAATGTTGTTGGAATAGCCACCACAAATTGTTCTTTATAGAAATGTTGTTGGGGTATCCACCAGCAACTTTTCTATATAGAAAAATTTAGATATGTTGTTGGGGTACCCACCAGCAACTTTTCTATATAGAAATGTTGTTGGGGTTGCCACCAACAAATTTGCTATATAGCAATGTTATTGGGTACCCCCCACCAGCAACTATTCTACTATATATACTCAACTGCAACTATATATATATATGGGAAAATGTATAGAAATGTGCTGCCACCACCAACTTTTCTATATAAAAATGTTGTTGGGTTGTCACCAGCAACTATTCTATATAGAAATATAGAATAGAGGACCCCAGTAGAGCACTACATATATTAAATTGCTTTACTAAGACAACAAATTACTGACTGCAGTGTTCAATGCCTGCAAGACATTCGCGAACAAAATAGTAGTTCTATATAAGTTCTCTTAGTTACATTCCTTTAAAAACCAAAGAATGCAGTAAATCATTGTGTTGACAGTAAAAATACTTTTTGGTACAATAAAAAGTACTGTTTAGTACAATAAAATTTACTTTTTGGTACAATAAAATGTACTTTTTGGTACTATCAAAGTACTTTTTGGTATAATGAATGTGCTTTTTGGTATAAAAAAGTACTTTTTGGTACAATAAATTGTACTTTTTGGTACAATAAATATATCTTTTGTTTCAATAAAAGTCAATAAATGTACTTCTTTGGAAAATAAATTGTTCTATATTGTACCATAAAATACTTTTTGGTACAATAAAAATAGTTTTTAGTAGACTAAAAATGTACTTTTAGTACAATAAAAGTTTGGTACAATAAATATTCCATGGGTACAATAACAGCACATTTCGGTACAACACATTGTACTTTTTAGTACATAAATGTACTATTTGTTACAATAAATATCCTTTTTGATACAATAAATTTTCTTTTGGGTACAATAAAAGTACTTTTGGGTACAAGAAAAGTAATTTTTGGTACATTAAAAATAATTTTTGTTTTATTTAGTACAATAAAAGTTAATTTCGGTACATAAATGGACAATTTGTTACAATAAAAGTACTTTTTGGTTTGGTTGTAAAAGTACATTTTGGTACAAAAAAATTGTACTTTTTGTTACAAAAATTTACAATCTATTACAATAAATATACTTTTTGGTACAGTAAATTTTCTATAGGTAAATAAAAGTACTTTATGGTACAATCAAAATAGTTTTTGGTACAAAAAAAATTTACTTTTTGTACAATAAATGTACTTTTTTATTCAATGTACTTTATTTAAAAGTACTTTTTGGTACAATAAATTGTACTATTTAAAATAACGAAATATCTTTTGGGTGCAATCAAAATCCTTTTTGGTAAAATAATAGTACTATTTGGTACAATAATTTGTATATCTTGGTACAATAAAAGTACTTTTTGTACAATAACAATACTTTTTGATACAGTAAAAGTACTTTTTGTAGTATTTGGTACAATAAAAGTGCATTTTGGTAAAATAAATTGTACTTTTGGTACAGTAAATGTACTATTTGCTACATTAAAAATACTTTTGTTACAATAAATTGTACTTTTTGGTACAATAAAAGTTCTTTTTGATACAATAAATTGTACTTTTTGGTACAATAATAGTACTTTTGGGTACAATAAAAGTACTTTTCGGTACATAAAAAATAATTTTTGTACTATTTAGTACAATAAAAGTACATTTTTGCACAGTAAATTGTATTTTTTGGTACATAAATGGTCAAATTGTTACAATAAAAGTACTTTTTGGTAAAATAAATTTTCGATAGGTACAATAAAAGTACTTTTTGGTTTGGTTTTAAAAGTACATTTTGGTACAATAAATTTTACTTTTTCGTTCATAAATGTACAATCTTTTACAATTTAAGTACTTTTTGAAACAATAAATGTTCTACCGGTATAAGAAAAGTACTTTTTGGTACAAAAAAAATAACCTTTTAGTACAATAAATGTACTTTGTTATTCAACGAAAGTACTTTTTGGTGCAAAGCACTTTTTGGTACAATAAATTGTACTATTTGATACAATGAAAAAACTTTTGGGTGCAATCAAAATACTTTTTGATAAAATAATAGTACTATTTGGTACAATAATTTGTATATCTTAGTACAATAAAAGTACTTTTGGGTACAATAAACGTGCTTTTTGGTAAAATAAATTGTTTTTTTGTATAGTAAATGGACTATTTGGTACATTAAAAATACTTTTGTCACAATAAATTGTACTTTTTGGAACAATAAAAGTGTTTTTAAAGTAAATGTACTTTTTGGTACAATAAATTGTACTTTTTGATACAATGAAAAAACTTTTGGGTAAAATCAAAATACTTTTTGATAAAATAATAGTACTATTTGGTACAATAATTTGTATATCTTAGTACAATAAATGTACTTTTTGTACAATAACAGTACTTTTTGGTACAATAAAAGTGCGTTTTGGTAAAATAAATTGTACTTTTGGTACATTAAATATACTATTTGGTACATTAAAAATACTTTTGTCACAATAAATTGTACTTTTTGGTACCATAAAAGTGTTTTTAAAGTAAATGTACTTTTTGGTACAATAAATTGTACTTTTTAATACAATGAAAAAACTTTTGGGTGAAATCAAAATACTTTGTGATAAAATAATAGTACTATTTGGTACAATAATTTGTATATAAAAGTACTTTTTGTACAATAACAGTACTTTTTGGTACAATAAAAGTGCGTTTTGTTAAAATAAATTGTACTTTTGGTACATTAAATATACTATTTGGTACATTAAAAATACTTTTGTCACAATAAATTGTACTTTTTGGTACCATAAAAGTGTTTTTAAAGTAAATGTACTTTTTGGTACAATAAATTGTACCATTTGGTATAAACAAACTTTGTTTTGACTCCTTTACCGTCTTGCATACCACATTCAAGTGCATTTGTTTTACAAAACACTGTTTTGATCAAAACTCTCGCTCTTACGCTCTCTTGCTTTTGTTTTGTTTTTCTTTACCAGAACAACACCGTTATCTTGTATATGTCTTGTTCGTAGAAGCAAAACAATCACAGGTCTTAAAAAAACAAAAAGACTTAAAACAGATTCAAGAGCACTTGTGCAAAACTCCAGTCGACACTCTATACTTTGTTAAGGATATAAAAAATTTTCTCTTTACGAATATATGGAAATGGACAAATTTTTAACATCACAGTTATAAATTTATTTCGCAATAACATTATTTTACTTTATACATTTTATGCATTAATATTCTTCTTTCTTACCTTTGGATGATCCCTTACGGGTACTGCTACTTTAACGGCCACCTTTACCGGTCGATCCCTTGTTATATCCAACATTTTAGTTTTCTCTACAAATGGCAAAGGAAGAAAACAAACAAAGAAAAAATCAACGAGAGACAAACAGAAATCCTCATTAATAGTGGTCATTAATAGCTGAGGAAAAAAGGTGTGTTTTGGCTAGGCAGAGATTACATTACAGATTGACATCATCACTGCCGGTGCAGGGAGGAGTAGATTCTAATGATGAATGAGTATTTGCAAAGGTAAAGACATTTTAATTTCATTAATACCTAAATGGAGGCGCGTTTAAACACTTGCTGGAACTTACACACACACACACACATAGGCATAGGCATATACGCATATATACTGCTGTACAAACAAAAGGTGAAGAACCGTTATTCTTGAAGAGCAGCCAAGCGGGAAGATGTAAGGCATATGTTCTGTATAAGTGTGTGTCTACAGCATATGTTCGTTCGCCGTTTGTTGCGTCTTTAACACTAACCCACACACACACACATTTAAAGATGACTCGAGCGAGTGTGGCCTAAACAAAAGAAACACGCCACCGACCATTGTGTAAGCGTATGAATAATTTTATGATAATTTCTTTTACGGGGCCAAGTGGGACTAAAACTTCAAACAAACGGCTGAGTTTGTGGTACTCTACTGGTGAAATCTTTACACTTGAAAACGCACTCACACACACACGCGGATAAAACTCTGCACGTCCATATATGAAGTGTACGTGTGGTAGATATTCACACACACACACAAATAAAGACACAGCTACACACTACACACACATGCACACTGGGAATTGAATGATATATGGAATGTATGAGGGGATGGATGTCTATTGAAATGTTTGTTTACCAAATATAAATCAATGTTTTCCTTTTGTTTGTTAACTTTTCACTTCAACGTCAAATTTGTGGGCACTAGGGAAAATGAGCGGGAGTATGTTTTCTACACCGGATGTTGGTTTAGCAAACAAGAACTTGACGGGGGGAACTTTTTCTGTTGTTTCCATAGCTATTTGTAGGGAATAGCATAACTTTGTAAACCGATGGCAAAATCAAAGTAACGCAAAGAGATTAGAGTCATTTTTTAAAGGTACGGATTTGAAAGTAATACGAATTTTTGGGTCCTTTCTTCACAGTGTATGCGTGTGTGTGTTTTGGAAAATATCCTAAGATTATCTGACTGAAATTCTTGGAAAAATATGGTCACATGACCGAAATGCATTATACCATCATTTATATTGTAAATTATTCAGCAAATTAATGGTTATGTTTTCATTGTATGTTCAATTCCAAGAAACACTAAATGTGGTGTTGGTAGTGGTGGTGGTGGTGGTTGTAGATAGAAAGTAAATAAGCCGAATTCTTAGAGCTAGTTAAGCTTGGCGGAATTGTTATCAAATGTTGGCCATAAATTCAAGTTGTATCTTATAAATAACATTAAATATAGATAATGGCCATGTATGTGAATAATATCGTGTTGCACATACTGATAGGTTGTTTATATAACATTATGTGCTACGAATTAAATAGATATTATCAGGATGAAGGCCTACGAAGTGGGAGAGGCAGGGATAGAGGACCGATTGATAGAAAAAATACAAAAATTATTGAAAGTTTGTTAAGTTGTGGGCTAAAAGTTAAAAGTTCCATATGTGAAAATCAACTGCTTTCTGGAAAATTCCTTTTAGTTTGTTTCCCTGTCATGGTTTCGTAATTTCAATTTAATTTCCAATATAACATCACTCTTCTGAGAATTCATATTATTGTAATTTATTTTAATTGCAATACAATTCTTTACTATAATTGTACTATAATAATTTTCTTATTCAAATTGTCAAAGATAAAACAGGAAATTATTGTCATAATTGTTTCCTTTACTTATCTTACACATAACAATTAACAAATATCCAGCCAGGTATAACAAAAGCCTACAAGTTATTGAACTTTAACAGCAACAGCAATAACACAGCAGCAACAACACAGCATGCAACAAAATGTATGTGACAAATAGCTTGTGAAAAGTTTGTCCTAAGCAATTTACGAACTATGAAGTCTTAATGAAGCTAATGACAATTGATTATTTTTGGTCAATGAATTTTATGTCATTGTCTGTAAAATTATTGGATTTAAATGAAATTACCGAGAAAATGCGAATGAATTGGCAATGTGGTAAAATAATTCTAAGAACGGAAGGATATGACAAGAAGGAAAGGTAAATGAAAGCCAGCTGGGCAGGACAGGAAATTGCCATATAGGAGAGTATTATAATGTAGCAATTTTAGGAATTACAAATGCATATGCAGATGTTATTGTTGTAAACATGAGAATTGTATGAAAAATAATTGTATTTTTTAAAGTATTTTATATATTAAGTGTAATTTATTTTTTTTTTATATTCTTTATTTTAAATTTTTTTTTTATATTTTTATATTTTCATATTTTTGTATTTTTTTTTTTATATTTTTATACATTTATATTTTTATATTTTTAATTTTTTATATTTTTATATTTTTATATTTTTATATTTTTATATTTTTATATTTTTATATTTTTATATTTTTATATTTTTATATTTTTATATTTTTATATTTTAATATTTTTATATTTTTATATTTTTATATTTTTATATTTTTATATTTTTATATTTTTATATTTTTATATTTTTATATTTTTATATTTTTATTTTTTTATATTTTTATATTTTTATATCTTTATATTTTTATATTTTTAAATTTTTGTATTTTTGTATTTTTATATTTTTATTTTTTTATATTTTTATATTTTTATATTTTTATATTTTTATATTTTTATATTTTTATATTTTTATATTTTTATATTTTTATATTTTTATATTTTTATATTTTTATATTTTTATATTTTTATATTTTTATATTTTTATATTTTTATATTTTTATATTTTTATATTTTTATATTTTTATATTTTTATATTTTTATATTTTTATATTTTTATATTTTTATATTTTTATATTTTTATATTTTTATATTTTTATATTTTTATATTTTTATATTTTTATATTTTTATATTTTTATATTTTTATATTTTTATATTTTTATATTTATTTTTTTATATTTTTATATGTTAACATTTCTGTATTTTCATATTTTTATATTTTTATATTTTTATATTTTTATATTTTTATATTTTTATATTTTTATATTTTTATATTTTTATATTTTTATATTTTTATATTTTTATATTTTTATATTTTTATATTTTTATATTTTTATATTTTTATATTTTTATATTTTTATATTTTTATATTGTGTAATTTTCTATTTTTATATTTATATTTTTATATTTTTATATTTTCATAATTTTTTTATTTAAATATTTTTATATTTTTATTTTTTTGATTTTTATATTTTTATACTTTTACTTATAGTAAAAAGTATTTCTTATCCAGTACTATATTATCAATATGCAAAAGAGAATAATACGCTCTATTATCATATGAACAAATTTTATGTGAACTGTTTCCTTTACAAACATTTCCAAAACCACCACCTCCCCCTTTACCAAAAAAAACAACTTGTTAAGTGCTACATATATGTGTGAGTATTAATTTGTCACGAACTTCTGAAAATAACTTTGCAACAAGGAAGGGAGAGCTTAAAACTTCAAGTGTCTTCACTACTATAGGTAGTATTAACATTTAACACGTACACTTCACTAGTTACAGAGCATCATTGTCTTCTACTGCTTCTTCTTGTTATACAGCAGGTGCTGTGCATATTAAAGAGAATATTCAAATTGCTTTGTTATGGAACAATCTGAACGCAAGAAGAATATTTTAAGGAATTAAAAATAATCATACGTTTAGATGGCATATCAGGGTTATGTCATGACATATGATTATTTTGTATTTTTGCAAAAGTTAAGTATACGTCTTGGCAGACAAGTTATCCAATTAATATCACTTACACTACTTTGTTAAACAAAGACAAAATGTTAGTGTATAAATGAACTATAAAATGTATATTATTATTTAAATATTGTTAAATAATAAACTGGATGTAAATATATTATGGTTAATCTGTCTGTGGCACAAAAGGAACAATAGTAGTAAAACAAAAGAATTGTAAATGTTGTTTTGTCCAGCTATGATTAATCTACAGCACTATAATGACTTATACTATTTAAACAATTGTTTGCATCCTGTTTCGAAGAGACCATTGTCATAAGTAATGCAATCTAATTAGTATGAAACGCCCTTTACTTATACCATTTTTTTCCATAATATCCTGCCATTTCAACTTTTCAATGTAATATTATACTTATTATTTCCATTTTACGTTACAACTCAGCGCACATTAATTACAATTAAGTGTTTGAACAATTCAAAACAAATTCAAATGAGAATTTACCGCACCAACCATTCCACAATATTGTGTATGTGTGTGTGTTGGGCTTGAGTGAAAATATTATTAATTTGATTGATTGCAATTAATGTTTTTAACGCTTTATTTGATTTGATAATAAAAACATATTTACATTAGCATCATATTTCACTTAATCAAAGAACAGATCGGTTGATGTGATTAATTAGTAGCAGTGCTTATATGGCGGATGCCATAGGATATAAATATTTGAAATGAGTTTTTTTTGCATCTCATTCATATGTATAATAAATTATAATCACATAATAAACGTCATGATGAAAACAATATCGAATGGAAGCTCATCAAAATTTAAAAATTTATTTAATATAAATAAAATATAAAAATATTAGATATAAATATATAGATATATAAAAATATAAAAATAAAAAAATATAAAAATAAAAAAATATAATAATATAAAAATATAAAAATATAATAATATAAAAATATAAAAATATAAAAATATAAAAATATAACAATATAAAAATATAAAAATATAAAAATTTAAAAATATAAAAATATAAAAATATATAAATATATAAATATAAAAATTTAAAAATATAAAAATATAAAAATATAAAAAGATAAAAATATAAAAATATAAAAATTTAAAAATATAAAAATATAAAAATATTAAAATATAAAAATATAAAAATATAAAAATATAAAAATATAAAAATATAAAAATATAAAAATATAAAAATATAAAAATATAAAAATATAAAAATATTAAAATATAAAAATATAAAAAAATAAGAATGTAAAAATATGAAAATATGAAAATATAAAAATATAAGAATGTAAAAATATAAAAATATGAAAATATATAAATATAAAAATATAAAAATATAAAAATATAAAAATATAAAAATATAAAAATATAAAAATATAAAAATATAAAAATATAAAAATATAAAAATATAAAAATATAAAAATATAAAAATATAAAAATATAAAAATATAAAAATATAAAAATATAAAAATATAAAAATACAAAAATATAAAAATATAAAAATGTAAAAAATATAAAAATATAAAAATATAAAAATATAAAAATATAAAAATATAAAAATATAAAAATATAAAAATATAAAAATATAAAAATATAAAAATATAAAAATATAAAAATATAAAAATATAAAAATATAAAAATATAAAAATATAAAAATATAAAAATATAAAAATATAAAAATATAAAAATATAAAAATATAAAAATATAAAAATATAAAAATATAAAAATATAAAAATATAAAAATATAAAAATATAAAAATATAAAAATATAAAAATATAAAAATATAAAAATATAAAAATATAAAAATATAAAAATATAAAAATATAAAAATATAAAAATATAAAAATATAAAAATATAAAAATATAAAAATATAAAAAATATAAAAATATAAAAATATAAAAATATAAAAATATAAAATATATAAAAATATATAAATATAAAAATATAAAAATATAAAAATATAAAAATATAAAAATATAAAAATATAAAAATATAAAAATATAAAAATATAAAAATATAAAAATATAAAAATATAAAAATATAAAAATATAAAAATATAAAAATATAAAAATATAAAATATATAAAAATATATAAATATAAAAATATAAAAATATAAAAATATAAAAATATAAAAATATAAAAATATAAAAATATAAAAATATAAAAATATAAAAATATAAAAATATAAAAATATAAAAATATAAAAATATAAAAATATAAAAATATAAAAATATAAAAATATAAAAATATAAAAATATAAAAATATAAAAATATAAAAATATAAAAATATAAAAATATAAAAATATAAAAATATAAAAATATAAAAATATAAAAATATAAAAATATAAAAATATAAAAATATAAAAATATAAAAATATAAAATATATAAAAATATATAAATATAAAAATATAAAAATATAAAAATATAAAAATATAAAAATATAAAAATATAAAAATATAAAAATATAAAAATATAAAAATATAAAATATATAAAAATATATAAATATAAAAATATAAAAATATAAAAATATAAAAATATAAAAATATAAAAATATAAAAATATAAAAATATAAAAATATAAAAATATAAAAATATAAAAATATAAAATATATAAAAATATATAAATATAAAAATATAAAAATATAAAAATATAAAAATATAAAAATATAAAAATATAAAAATATAAAAATATAAAAATATAAAAATATAAAAATAAAAATAAATAAAAAATATAACCCGTGTGGTTGGGTTATCCATCGGGCGCGTCACAGGTGGTGGATAGTGAAAGCCACGGCTATCTTCCGTGGTGAAGCGGGTCATAGCTTCGGTAAAAGCCCGCTCGCGAACCAACCTAGTTCCAGTTGCCGATCGGGGAATAAAAACCTGAGAAGCACGCAGAACGCCTCCTACCCAGTGTAGGAACTGGATACCGGCCTAAATGAGAGGTTAATGTTACGGTCATGTCTCTGGCATTGGCCTCAATTTTGGGACGGTGAAAAGTGCGTTTCTGAGGGAGAGAAAGAGACTCTCTTTAAACAAAACCCCCCAATCCAAGGTGGGCTGCATAGGCCGAGGGATGTATGGCTATAGGGGTTACATATTAGTCGTTACTATGTCAAACTCAGGTGAGGGCGCACACCTGTTTCAATCCAATGCCTTCTTGCGCTAAAGGGCTCTGGCGTAAGTGACCGTTTTTGTCCCTCTTCATCTCATTAGGTCCCGACGGCTTCTACGGCGGCCTAAGGACCGAACCATAAACATGAACTCAAATACACAAACTAAACAAACAAAACCACAACAAACAACAACTTCGGAGAAGTCTGGTAACGGACCCTCCACCTCAACTCCCTCGAAAAGAGGCAGACCTCTCGGCTCGACTAAATTGTCACAAGAAGCCAAGAGGCACAATACTAGTACCCTATCTTCCTTCTTCAGGAAGAACGCGGCAGAAGAAGCCCCCCCTAATGGGGATACGGCAGCATCTACTTCGGGGACCAGCAAGCCGACGCCGGGCAATGCCTCCCCACCTCGCGCTGGCAAGCCAGCTAAACGGGTACGACCTCATGATCGACGCTACCGTGTCCGTCGAAGGGCCAACTACATCCTTTCAACTGTTGGCAAAATCCCTGAGGCTCAAAGATCCACGGAGCAAAACCAATTGGTTCAAAAGGCCAAAAACCAACTGAACCAATCTCAGACCCCACAAGGGACTGCTAACATAAAACGTCAGCGATCCGCTGATGAGCCTGGCATTGCCAGTTCACATAAAAGATCAAAGATCCAAGAAAGAGTCCGGTACAGCGACATAGCCAGGAACAGTCTCACACGCGCCGTCGTAGACAACTCACATCCCAGCGGTAGCATCTCGTTTGATAACTGGAGGAAAGCTAACGCTAAGCTGCTTGTTGCGTACGCTAGTGTAATAAGGGACAATCCTGGCACTCCAGCAAGATGTACTGACGCAGGCTGGCATCTGAACAGAGTAAAGCTCATGGCATTCCACGACCAACGCTCGTTAGAGTTATTCGAAAAGGCTCTAACGGTCATTGGCGAAGTATGGCCAGGGGCTAAACTCTGTCTGGTAGAGCAGTGCGATATCCCCAACAGGCCTAGAGGTCGTATAAAAATCCCAGATATAATGGCTAGTAACCGAAAGGCAATACTTGAGCTTCTGCAAATTTCCAACCCCAGCCTCGATGTGGAAAACTGGAAAATCTTGAAGGTATCGGAATCACGGGACACCTTCGTTCACGTCACCCTCCTCATCACCGATGAAAGCAGTGACCTAATAAAGGAAATGAACAACCTAATATTCTGCGGCTTCACCGAAACAATGATGTGGATATATAAAACAAAACATGCCACACAGACTGTAACCGCAGACGTGCCACCCACAGCTACAGCACCATCTGTCGCTCTGACACCAATAACTGCAACTCCCGCAGCTACATCAACAACTGCAACTCCCGCAGCTACAGCACCATCCGTCGCTCCGACACCAATAACCGCAGCTCCCGCTGAGGACAACCTCGCAGCGCCAAGCAACAATCCGGCAGATGAAGAGCACTGCTCAGATGCTGAATCCATGGCATCTACCATGGTCAGCTTAGAAGGGCTTTTCCAGGAGGCCGATGAGGATGACCTACTGATCTACAACTGATCTCACCATTGACAGCCCACAAAAGTTGGACAGCATGGTAGGTAAAGTTACAAAAGCCTTGGCCTTATGCACCAGGAAATCCTGCCCAAGACGAAAAGATGGGAAAAAGCAGAAGCCTCCATGGTGGAACGACGATATCTCTAGATCCCGTGCTTCCACCAGAAAATCCTTCAACAAGGCCAAGAGAACAGGCCAATGGGAGGAGTACAAGGAGAATCTAAGACTCTTCAAGAAACTACTAAAGAAGGCGAAAAGATCTTCATGGAGGACATACACCAACGATGTCGAAAAAACCGCAGAGGTAAGTAGACTTAGGAAAGTATTATCCTCGACAACCAGCGCCCCGGCATACATAATGAAAAATGATGGTACCTGGACTGAATCCTCAAAGGAAACCTTGGAAATCCTATCGGATACCCACTTCCCCAGGGGAGAGTCCAACTCCATAACCGTCGCACCTACCGACTTATGCGATAGAATACCGGTAATTGAAAGGAACATGATCAAAGACGCCATCAACGACTTTGATCCCTACAAATCACCCGGTCCGGACGACATCATACCCGCCGAACTTCAACAGTCACTGGAGATACTATTGCCATGGCTGGAGGCTATTTTTAACGGCTGTGTGAAATTATCCTACCTACCAATACGATGGAGAACGGCAAAGGTGGTCTTCATCCCAAAGGCGGGAAAGCCATCACACACCAAAGCGAAGGACTTCAGACCTATAAGTCTTACTTCATTCCTTTTGAAAACCCTTGAGCGAATCATGGACGACATCATCAAAAATTCAATTGGCCCGGATCTCCTTTCGAATGCTCAGCATGCTTACACAAAGGGGAAATCGACAGAATCCGCACTCCATGCACTATTGTATCCCATAGAGAAATCGCTAGACAAGAAAGAATTTTCTCTGGTTGCCTTTATGGACATAGGATGGACATAGGGAGCTTTCAACAACATCGAACCCCTCTGCATCATGACAGAGCTCAATAGCCTAAATATCAACTCACATATTAGCAAGCTGATTCGCAACATGCTATTAAAGAGAACTATCACCTCAAAGCTGGGAAATCACACCCTCACTAGAAGAGTGACTAGAGGCACCCCTCAAGGGGGAGTATTATCGCCGCTATTATGGAATTTTGCCGTCAACGACGTTCTCAAACGGTTGGAGTCGGAAGGATGTACAGTAGTAGCGTATGCAGACGATATAGCACTCTGCGTCTCTGGGGAAAGTTTATCTTGTCTCGAACAAAGGATGCAGGACTATATCAACATCCTGGCAAACTGGTGTGCCAGTAGAGGGCTCAATGCGAACCCGGACAAAACAGAACTGGTACTTTTCAGTCGGAAACAGAAATCGCCCGCTACATCCAACATCTATCTGGGCAACAAACAACTCAACTTCTCCGATACGGCGAACTACCTGGGCCTTATATTAGACAGGAAGCTTAATTGGAGACAGAACATTGAAAGCAGATCCAGCAAAGCACTCATAGCTTTATATACATGTCGTAAAGCTATCGGGAAAACATGGGGATTTAAACCCAAGGTAACACTCTGGATTTACAATGCTATAGTGAAGCCAATACTACAATACGGCTCTATAGTTTGGTGGTACGCGCTCGACAAGAAGAGCAAATTCAAACAACTGGATCGTGTTCAACGGTCCTCTTGTCTCCTGATAACCGGATGTATGAGATCGACCCCCTCTAAGGCTCTCTACACGATACTCAATCTACTACCACCTGATCTGAGCTGCAAATGCTCCGCTCTCAAATCGGCTATTCGACTAAACGAGATTGATCATTGGGATCGTTCCATCGGACATTCAAAGATCCTGAACCATATCAACATCTCACTCGAAACTGACTACGTGCTAAACACACGGAAATCAAACGTTCTATACGAAACTAGAACGCCCTCCAGAAAGGAGTGGGCAGAGAACGAGAACGCAATGTATGGACCAATAAACATATTTACCGATGGGTCCAAACTGGATGACAAGGTCGGCTACGGTATCTACTCCGCGGATCTGGGCCTAAATATAAGATCAAGAATTCCAGATTTCTGCAGCGTTTTCCAAGCGGAAATACTTGCTATTAAACGAGCCGCGGACGTGATCAACGTGAGGAAGATATCACAGGAGGATATTCTCCTGTTCACGGATAGTCTAGCGGCGGTAAACTCGTTGAAGTCCTGTGACATCAAATCGAAAGTGGTCAGTGCCTGCCGGAAATCTCTTAACGAGATATCCAGGAACAACAGAGTTCTGGTTACGTGGATTCCCGGACACAGCGGAATCGAGGGCAACTGTAGAGCGGATGAAGAGGCCAGACAGGGCTCAGCCCTGCTGGAAAGCGACGTTGAACACGTAGCACTTCGCCCTATATCCACCTGTAAAAGTACCATTGAAAATCTAACGTTTAGAATTGCAAACGACAGATGGAAGAATGAAGAAACCTGTAGAAAGGCCAAAATGACTTGGCCAGAATACAACGCGAAACGTGCATCGTACCTGGTAAGTCTTGAGAGGGACCAGATAAGGAAGATTATTGCCTTCCTGACGGGACATGGACCCATAGGCAAGCATGCGAGAAGAATGGGATTCGCAACGAAAAGCGAATGCTACTACTGCGGAAACAGTAGCAGTGAACCATCCACCGACCACATTATTTGTGATTGCCCAGCGCTATACAGAAGGAGACTGGAAACCCTGGGGAAACCCTTCTTAAATGGTGTAGAAGAACTTGCATCGTTGGACATCGGAAGGATTAACAACTTTTGTAAAATTATCAACTGGACGGATTGGATCGAAACTCCGGATTCCCAATCGACAACTGGCAACGCGATCAGTCAGCACACGCGCTGATAGCATAGGTTGAAGGGATGGCACAAATGCCCAACGGGTGTCACAATGGGTCCATAGGGACCTAAGTGTTCTCCTTTGAAGAAGGAGATGCCTGCATACCAACCAACCAACCATAAAAATATAAAAATATAAAAATATAAAAATATAAAAATATAAAAATATAAAAATATAAAAATATAAAAATATAAAAATATAAAAATATAAAAATATAAAAATATAAAAATATAAAAATATAAAAATATAAAAATATAAAAATATAAAAATATAAAAAATATAAAAATATAAAAATATAAAAATATAAAAATATAAAAATATAAAAATATAAAAATATAAAAATATAAAAATATAAAATATATAAAAATATATAAATATAAAAATATAAAAATATAAAAATATAAAAATATAAAAATATAAAAATATAAAAATATAAAAATATAAAAATATAAAAATATAAAAATATAAAAATATAAAAATATAAAAATATAAAAATATAAAAATATAAAAATATAAAAATATAAAAATATAAAAATATAAAAATATAAAAATATAAAAATATAAAAATATAAAAATATAAAAATATAAAAATAAAAAAATATAAAAACATAAAAATATAAACCATAAAAATAAAAAAATTTATAAAAAAAATGAAAATACATCGAGGCAACAAAATGTAACTGAAAGCCAGTGGGAATTCTGCAGCATGGCGCCATTCAGGGCGGCACAACGTGCGTTCAGCGTACTATCACGAAACCGTTGCGCTCATTATTGAAGCCCTACTGACTCAATTGATGTGCAAATTTTTGACGAAATAGATTAAACAATGAATCATAGATTAAACCACGATCTGTCCCGACAGAACTTCAAGGGTTACCTTAAACGTACAGAAACGTACTGCCCAGAACATCCTTAAAGCCCATTTTTCACAAAGATTTTAATTTACATCCTTACAAAATTCAAATGCTACGGGAATAAAAGACAGATCATGCATAGCGAAAAACTAGAGATGGCACCAACATTACCAACATTTGTTGCACATTCCAGACACACTTCCTCTTGTATTGTAATGACACTAATCGTATATTGAAACATCAAAGCGTTGTCAATAGGAGGCATTACTGCTCCATACTTTTGTAAAGATCACAGAGGACATGCTGTTATAGTGAATGCAGAGCGGTATATTGCCATGTTACTGAACTTTTTAGCTTCAGCGCAACAGAATATTTAGCAACGATCTTGGTTTTAACAAGATGAGGCAACGTGTTACACCTCCAATGACTTATAGGGCGCACATCGCGAAATATTTGTACATAAATTTATATACAGAAAGTTAACAAGTTAATGCGGTCACCCTTATAGTCTAGACTTAAACACAAAGGACTTTTTTCATTGGGCATACCTTTAAAGTAAAGTTTCCAAAACCAACCCACCCAGCGTCTTGTAAGAAATTAAAGGAGATCATTCCCTACGAAATGCAGAACATTTCATGAAACACCTGTCAATGGTGTGGTCATAGAAAATTTCCACACCGGGTTGCAGCAGTGTCAAAACAAGCAAGGGACACATATCGTCTCTTGCATGATTGTCTAACGAAACTGATATTTTTCCCGAAATTATGTTAAGACCACTACGAGACTTGTTTAGTCATGGTACATTTATTGGTACATACTTACTAAATTTTCCTTTATACCCCATGACTGAGGTATGGGAAAGCTTCTTGCTTCTCTACACGCTGCAGCATTATCCACGTATGTATTTGCAGAATAATCGTGCTTTACTGAAAAATGTTGTGTATGTCTGTTGGTTTCAAATCAAAACTCACTTAATTCATAGTGATTTTTTAAGACTTGTTATATTATTTTTGAAAATTTCTATTTATTAATTTAAAATATTACAAATTCGAAATTGTAATGTTGACGCAGTTTAATGATTTTCAAATATATGTATAACATTATAAAGACATTCAAAAATACGACATCCTTAACTCCCAAAAAGAGATCGAGACCATTGGTATAGAAAAGAGATAATAAGGGTATAAAAATATAAAATTTGCCTAACATACAAGGACGACTTATTTTTAAATGATTTTTAATTGATTCTTTTGTCGATTTTGCCATATTGTATAGTTTCCTACTACGTATGAGTAATATAATTTTTACAATATACAAAATATTAATCATACGTAAAAAAAAGCAATACAACTTGTTGTCCAACTAAAAAACGTAATTTCCCTTTGCACCCCATGAATGAGGTATGGGATAACTTCTCGAGTTATTGTGAATTAACACGCTTTCTATTTTTAGATTCACAACTACCAACTGCTTGTCCAATTTAAATGATGTTATGTTTCAGCATGGTCACTCTGTCTCTAGTTTATCTTTTCACAAACGACATAAAAATATAAAAATATTTTTGGACAGTATTGTCAGCAAACCTAGCCTCTGCCAATATAACGTGGAACAATCAGATAATCCTGGCCAGAGATAGTACCAATTGTGATTCTTTTGTTTCGGCCCTACGCTTCATCCGGAGTTAAATATAAAAATTAAATATAAATATATAAAAATATAACTTAATAAACTTAATTTCCCTTTACACCCCATGAATGAGGTATGGGATAGCTTCTCGCGTTGTTGTGAATTAACACGCTTCTATTTTTAAATTCACAACTAATGGCATCTACTTGTTTATCGACGAATGCAAACGTCACTGTTTGAGAAGCTCTTACTATACACGCCGATTGACTCGACGCATAATACTGCGAAGTTGCTGTCGACAACATTCGAGGGGAGCCGACAATAAAAGAAAAATTAATTTATTTTTTTTTCTTCTAAGGTGACTGGAGGCAGGAGTTGAACCTGTGATCTCCCGCATGGTAGCAAAGGGCATTATTGTTCGATACTTTATAACTGACATTACAACGCCACCTCTTAGTCCAGACTTCCCCCAAAGACTTTTTTTTTGGGACACCTTAAAAGTAAAGTTCTAAACTGGAACCCAGTGTCTTTAAAGGAATTAAAGGTACGTATTCGTGATGTTTATTTTTACATATTAATAATACACCCAGGTATAAGTTAAATTAAAAAAAAAAGTTCTTAAAAGACAATCTAAACACTAATACAATTTGTATTGACCAGCAATTTACTAACACCAAAAGACCAAATATAAATTAAATATATTGAATATCTTTATCTCATTTCCTTAATTCCTCTTTGGAAACGTCCGAACATTAAGAAGTTTGTTGTAGCAAAGTTAGGTTGTATTTCTTAACACAAATCCAAATTTAAAATTGTATCGTTTGCTAAGACTTTCCAATTTTCTTTAAGCATTATATTTGCATTTGCATCTTACAAATTATATCATTACCTTTAGATTTCATTGAAATTCTTTCTAATACCAAGAATATGTTTGCTCGATTTTAATAATACGATTGAAGTCTTTGCAGTGCCATTTAATTGAATTCTCTCTACACTTAAGGGTACATATTACGACTATTCAAATATTGGTGGTTCTACTTTTGAGTTATAATAGGATTCCCACTTATTTCAGGTCATGACACACATGTGTATGTCTGAGGGGAATTGCACAAGGATGGATCAATTTATAAAATGAATCAACTTTTACTTTCTCTCTAACTTTGGCAGCATTCCCTTTTGTGTCCTGGCCTGTCTCACTCGACATTTATGTACTATACATTACATGTGCATGTTATAAGTATTTTATATGTAAATCATTCAATTGTATTAAATGCTTAGCATAGAAACACGCACACACAAACACACTTGTTAGACATAGACATGAAATCCGGCTCATAGCTGCTACCCGTATACTTGTACTCGTATTATATACATACGTAGTTTCATATTTAGCTATGTTACTGTATAGGTTGATGCTATTCGCATATTTCCACATCATAGATGGCTGATCTTTTTGACTTATGGAAAATGTTTTGTTCACATAAAAGTAAAGTATATTTCAACATACTTATAATACTTAAAGATAAGCTTAACATTCTTGGGGCTAACAAAAGAATCACACAGACAATCAAACAAGTAGAAACGGCAGCAGCACTACCACCAGCAGCATCAGTGCCAGCACTACTATGGAGGCTATGTAACCGCAGTTAGTTCACTCACTCCCACGCTCACTAGAGAAAAAAAATAAAAAAAGAACAAAGAAAGGAAACCCCTGCTGGTTTTGTCTGAGGCCTGGATGTTGTGAATGTACGAGTGAGTGGAGAAGAAAGAAGGAAGCACAAATACAACACACACATACAACACACACATACACATACTCACTGCATAAAAAGCGGGATTATTAGGCATTAACTTAACTGCATTTAAGTATTTATTTAAACTCGTTAAGTTGTTAGTTGCGTCTAACGAAACGAAACGAAAAAACGTTAAACAAAATGACAACGGAACGGCAACGACAGCGACAACGAAAGCGAAAACGAAAACGACAACGACAACGTAAAACGAGAGCGATAACAATGACAATAACAAAAGTAACTAAGATTTATAATCTTCAGCAATTCGGTTCACTTCAGTTCAGTTCAGTTTAAGTTATCCCTTAGCGCAAATTCAGTCAATGCAGATGAACAAACAAGAAAAAGTGAAAAGAAAACAACTCAAGAACCACCAAAAAGGCCTCAAGCTTATAAAACAATGACAGACGACAGAACAACTTTTCAAGATGTTTAAGTCTTCATTATATAAAATAAATGTGCGTATGGGTTTATTAGATGCATGACTGTAAGCGTTTGTAGGGGTATGTGGTGCAAACGTGTGTATGTCATCAACTATGGAACATTTGCTTTAAAATAAACACACTCACACACACATCATTCTCTCACTCCCCCATCAACTTATACAAACATAAATAAATCTCAAAAGCACACACACACACCCACACTGTGGTTAGAGGCTGCAAATGCCTTAAAGAAAGGTGTCTCGTGTAACACAATTACACAGCGATATAAATTTCTTCAGGGAAATTGTCCTCAAACGTTGCGTTTGTACAAATTTCCATAAGAAAAATGTGTCAAGGCAATTATTTGTGTAAAGCTAAACATGAGACAGAGTGACCATGCTGAAGATGTGATGCTTTAAAGAACACGTATGATTAATATTTTGTATATTGTAAAAATTATATTACTCATACGTTGTAAGAAATACAATATGGCAAAACCGACAAAAGAATCAATTAGAAAATCATTTAAAAATAAGTCGTCGTTCTATACCCTTATTATCTCTTGTCTATACCAATTTTCTCGAACTTTTTTGGAATTAAGGATGTTGTATATTTACTATATACTTTGTAATGTTATACATATATTTGAAAATCATTAAACTGCGTCAACATTACAATTTCGAATTTGTAATATTTTAAATTAATAAATAGAAATTTGCAAAAATAATATAACAAGTCTTAAAAAATCACTATGAAATTAGTGAATTTTGATTTGAAACCAACTGACATACACAAAACTTTTCAGTAAAGCACGATTATTCTGCAAATACATACGTGGATAATGCTGCAGCGTGTAGAGAAGCAAGAAGCTATCCCATACCTCAGTCATGCAGTATAAAGGGAAATTAAGTAAGTACGTCAATGTAGAGATAACGGTACTACATACAAGCATAATACAAAATGTACCATGATTAAACAAGTCTCGTAGGGGACTTAACTAAATTTCGGGAAAAATATCAGTTTCGTTGGTCAATCATGCAAGGGACGATATGTGTCTCTTGCTTGTTTTGACACTGCTGCAACCTGGTGTGGAAATATTCTATGACGGCTTGACAGGTGTTTCATGAAATGTTCTGCATTTCGTAGGGAATGATCTCCTTTAATTCCTTAAGAGACTCTGGGTGGGTTGGTTTTGGAAACTTTACTTGACAGGTATTCCCAAACAAAAAAATTCCTTTGTGTTTAAGTCTGGACTATAAGGGTGACCGCATTAACCAGTCACATTTTCTGTATATAACTTTATGTACCAATACTGCGCGATGTGCGCCCAATAATTCATTGGAGGTGTAACACGTTGCCTCATCTTGTTAAAACCAAGATCGTTGCTAGATATTCTATTGCGCTGAAGCAAAAAAGTTCAGTAACATGGCAACATACCGCTCTGCATTCACTGTAACATTCACTGTCCTCTGTGATCTTCATAAAAGTATGGAGCAGTAATGCCTCCTGCTGACAAAACTAAGATGCAATATATGACTAGTGTCATTTCAATGCATGAAAGAGGAATTGTGTCTGGTATGTTTAACAAATGTTGGTAACGTTGATGACCCTCTCTAGCATTTCGCTAGCATTCTGGATCCTGAGAGCATGATCTGAGAGTTTTTTTTCCTGTACCATTTGAATTTTGTAAGGATGTAAATACAAATCTTTGTGAAGAATGCGCCTTAAGGATGTTCTGGGCAGACGCTCTTACATAATCTACGTCTAAGGTAGCCCTTGAATCGTGGTTGATTCATTGTTTAATCTATTTCGTCGCAAATTTGGCCTGACGTGCAGAATATGGGCGGGAGCCCGATTAAAAAAAAAAATATGCCATTGTCTACGTCTTGGTCCCCAAACATCGAATGGTAGGTCAAAGTTGGCGCTCAGGCTTATGGGGTCCGGGGGGTCAAAAAGGAGCCACTTTCGGTTCTATGATGTCCCCCCATGTGTGGGTACTCAAATGAAAGATACTTTCAAGACGAATCCAACGATGTTAGACCGAGTTATACCTCCTGGACCGAGTTAGAGCCATTTAATTTTCCGGGATATACATACAAATAAAAAATATTTTTAAAAAAATCGCGCGATTTTAAAAAACAAATAATAATTCAAAGGGATATGTCAAAAAAAAACATTACAAAACATAGCTTTTTTAAATATTTTTCAAATTGTTCTTAATTTTTTCCACTTTTATCCTTTTTTTAATCAATGTTCTCTTTTCAAATGTTTCTTTTGGGTCTTTTTCTTGATTTTTTTTTAAATATATCTTGAAATTGTCCATTTGTTTCCTTTATTTTTTTTTAAATTTTTTCTCAATTTTCTTTTTTTAATTAAAAAAACCTTCAAAATTAAAAAAAAATTTAAATTTTCACACGTTTTTGATGTCATTTCAATTTTCCATGGAATTTTTCAATTCAATTCTTAAATTATTATAATTTTCCATGATTTTTTCCCATTTTTTTAATTTTTTACGGGGTTTTTTCAGAAAAAATGATTTTTTTAAAAAATCGCTCGGTTTTTACATTTTCTATTTTATTTTTAAAATTTTTCAATTTATTTCCTTAAATTTTTTTAACTTTTCCCATGATTTTTTCACATTTTTTCCAATTTTTTTTTGGTATTTCCCAGAAATACCCAGGAGACCCGAAGGAACTTAAAAATACCACCGTTGGATTCGTCTCGAAAGTACCCACACGTGGGGGGTTATCATAGAACCCAAGGGGCTCCTTTTTTTGGGCACCCTTTTTTTGGGCCTTTTTTAGTGCCAACTTTGACCTTGATTTTCGTGTTTAAGTGCGTATTTGAGGAGGAGTGGCATTTTTTTTTTGGGCTCCCGCCCTACATTCTGCACTTTTGCTAAAATTTGCACATCAATTGAGTCAGTAGGGCTTCAATAATGATCGCAACGTTTTCGTTGCGCTATAGACGAAAAATCTTTGTTGTGATAGCACGCTGAACGCACGTTGTGCTGCCCTGAATGACGCCATGCTGCAGAATTCCCACTGGCTTTCAGATACATTTTGTTGCCTCGATGTATTTTTATATTTTTATAAATTTTTATATTTTTATAAATTTTAATATTTTTATATTTTTATATATTTATATTTTTATATTTTTATATTTTTATATTTTTATATATTTATATATTTATATTTTTATATTTTTATATTTTTATATTTTTATATTTTTATATTTTTATATTTTTATATTTTTATATTATTATATTTTTATATTTTTATATTTTTATGTTTTTATATTTTTATGTTTTTATATTTATATATTTATATATTTTTATATTATTATATTTTTATATTTTTATATTTTTATATTTTTATATTTTTATATTATTATATTTTTATATTTTTATATTTTTATATATTTATATTTTTATATTTTTATATTTTTATATATTTATATATTTATATTTTTATATTTTTATATTTTTATATTTTTATATTTTTATATTTTTATATTATTATATTTTTATATTTTTATATTTTTATGTTTTTATATTTTTATGTTTTTATATTTATATATTTATATATTTTTATATTATTATATTTTTATATTTTTATATTTTTATATTTTTATATTTTTATATTTTTATATTTTTATATTATTATATTTTTATATTTTTATATTTTTATATTTTTATGTTTTTATATTTTTATGTTTTTATATTTATATATTTTTATATTATTATATTTTTATATATTTATATATTTATATTTTTATATTTTTATATTTTTATATTATTATATTTTTATATTTTTATATTTTTATATTTTTATATTTTTATATTTTTATATTTTTATATTTTTATATTTTTATATTTTTATATTTTTATATTTTTATATTTTTATATTTTTATATTTTTATATTTTTATATTTTTATATTTTTATATTTTTATATTTTTATATTTTTATATTTTTATATTTTTATATTTTTATATTTTTATATTTTTATATTTTTATATTTCTATATTTTTATATTTTTATATATTTTTATTTTTTGAAATTTCTTTTAAACCACTGTGCTCTCGTCCAGATCTCTGCCTTAGCCATTAATAGTAGTAATGTGTACATACCTAAAGATTTGGGTAAATCCATTTGATTTGTTTTTGCAATGACATCCATAGCGTTGTAGGAGATGATTTGTTTCTGTTTCTGGTATCGTTGTTCTTATTGTTAATCCAAATTGAAAGCTGCGTTTGTGTCTGTTTTTTTCTTTTTGTGTAGACGTTACGATTGCCACGAATTTTGAAAATAGCTTATATTTCTTCTTCTACAAATCTACACTAGACACTTGACTAATTTTTGGGCTGTTGTACATTCGGTGTATTGCTCTAATGTCGTCGTTAGGAAACTCGAGAGCACTTTACACTTCTCCACTGATCTCAATGGCACGCAGACATCGATGAAGTGGCTGATATCCTTCCATTCAGCAGACACGTAATGTTGTGCGAATGTATTCAGCTGGCGTGAAGGAGTTTCTTGTAGATTTATTAGCTATTGTTTTATTGTTTTGTTAAATACCAACACATCGAACATGAATATTTGCTATTTGTATCTGATGAGTGAGTAAGAGAGAGGGAGAGGGGGTGAGAACAAAACATGAGTAAATCAACAAAGAACAAACGACCTAGTCATGAACGTGTAGGTGATTTTGGCTCATGATGATGTTTTTCAACATCTTCGATGGGGGGAAATTCCTAGACATTCTCAATTTGCAGGCGTTTATCCTTTTACTATGTGTGGCTAATTGGCAGGGGGTGGTCGGAAGGAAAGGGGAGTTGAATTCTTCTTCTATTAAGAAGGTTGGACCAACAATCATTTGCTGTATAAGGAGGATAAGCAACAATTATAAGTCACTTGAAAGAATACAAGTTATAGATTTACACAAAAATTCAACTAAGAGAACGAGTCAATACACTTTTAAATTAATGGTCGTTGACAAAGTTTTCCAACCCTTCAAAAGTGTTTAAATCATTAAAATTGTCCTATCCTTAAACATTTCTATTTTATCTTCTCTTTAAATTCATTCAATTTCGACAAATATTTTATATCATTACTGATGTTTTTTGTTTATCACATCTCTTTAAGTTATTCCTCTCTCGTTTCTTTTAGGGTCATTGAATTCATGATTCAATTTTATATTGTTTATTCAATAACACACAGAGACCAACATATAAATCTACAGATATTCAGATACAAACAATTACATTACTTTTGTACCCTCCCAAATTAAAATAAAAAACATCAACAACAACAACAAAACTCTCACACACCCATAACATCACCCTCCGTGTCTCCTGGGACCGTTTGGGCCACAAACTACCTAAATAATGTGAACTTATGGGATATTCAGCGTTCAGCGTTAACTAACTTTGACTAAATGTTATGAACCGATGGCCAAACGAAATGAACATGAAAAAACTTTTTGGCCTAAAGCAGCCGGCGGCTGTATTGTAAAAGTTTTGAAATTGATTATAAAAAAAAAAAAACAAAGCAAAACTCTCATTGAGTGTGGGTGAAATTCACATAATGGAGTCAAATTTGAACTAAGAACTTAAAATGTAATCACATACATTAAAATGTCTCTGTGGCCCACGCCCCTCACCTGCTAAAGTCGAACGTAGTGCTAAAGTTGCTCGAAAAGTTAAATTATAGTTAAATTAAATTTTGTGGATTTCAAATTTAAAAACTCTGCTCAAATTTACTTTGAAGGTAGAAAAATAAGTGGAAAACTGAAATACAAATGTAAAAATATTTTGAATATTTTTCAATATTGAAATACAGCATGGATCAAAAGTCTGTAAACATTTGAAACGATAGCTGTGGCGGGCAGCTACGGTTTGGTGGGGTTTAGGGATTACGAAATGCAAGAGCAGTCAATGGAAATTCACGGCCATGCTATCATTTGGTGAAGCTCGACTTGCAATCTGCGTACGCGAGTACTATCGAACCAGAGATTCTTTGACTATAGCGCAATGAAAATGTTGCACTTATTATAAATGTAGCTCTATCAATCAATTTATTACAAAATGGGTGCATAAGTTTGAGAAGACAGATTTATAAATGAATGAACCACAATTCTGGGCCGTAGCATCATTTAGCTTATCACAACGTGCGACCTGCATAAGTGAGTACTATCGAAACAGAGATTCTTTGACAATGGCACTCATTACACTATAAGGCAAAGAAATAAAGCTCTATCAATTAAATTGATTAGAAAATGGGTTCAGAAGTTTGAGAAGACAGACTAACTGGTTAATCAACCATGCTTCAGACGACCTAGAAATTCAAAGGATCCACAAAGACTATCCTTAAAAGTAAAGTTTGGGGATACCTTAAAAGTAAAGTTTTCGAAAGCTGCCCAGGTTTACGAGAGGAATTAAAGGAATATATTCACCAGGAAGTGCAGAACTTCTAACGAATCATCTGTCAAGTCGTCAATAATAACACTGTGAGACAAGTGGTAGGGGTCAGTGATCGGAAAGGGTTTAAACTACCGAAGAAAGTTATATATTTTGACATAACTCGAGAACCACTAGTCCGATTTTGCTCAAACAAATTTAAAAAATTAAAAATTACAATTCCTTTTATCTGTTCATATAACGTTTTTCTATATAAGCAACAGTTTCCTTTTTCCATTCATCAAATGATTTTGAACTGGGTTTATTTTGTAACAGTTACAATAAAACTGTTGTACTCCGTGGCGTATGATAACGTGGAATATTACTTATGATATTCATACGCCACCATATAACAATATAACAAATGAGCCTAAAACGTGAGATAGTTACTAATTTCAAATCGATATATCTCGATTCCTAGACGTAACCCAGCGAAACGACGGGCCACGTATAACTTGTTTTTAACCGATATAACATTTCCCGTTGGTTTCATCCCATTCCGATTTTGACTGTCGCATAGTGTAATTATCAAGGGTCACATATCGATGACGTAAATTTTAAAAATTAAAATACTTAGTTGTGTTTTTTCGTCATAAATAAACAGTTTTTATATCGTTTACATATTTTTATATAGCGGTTTGAAGAGTAAGAAGACATTTGGTCCACCCTGTTTTTTGGTTGTTTTTTATATTTCGAAAGCTGTTTATATTTCTTGTTTATATAGTTTTTTTAATTTCTTTAATAATTTTCATATTTTTAATATTTCTACTACTTCTAATATTTTTAACTTTTTTTAATATTTTAAAAATTTAATATATGTAATATTTGTAATGTTTTAATTTTTTACATTATTATTCTTTTAATAGTTATAATATTGTAATATAGTTAGTATTTGTAATGTCTTTTTTATATTTTTTAATTTTTCTAATATTTTTAATATTTATAACATTTGTAATATTTTTAAAATTTTAAATATTTAAAATATTTTTCAATATTTTAAATGTTTTTAATATTATTGATATTTTTAATATTTTTATTATTTAAAATATTTTTAATATATTTGATATTTTTGATATTTTTAATATTTTTAATATTTTTAATAGTTTTAATATTTTTAATACTTTTAATATTTTTATATAATTTTTAATATTTTTAGTATTTCTAATATTTTTAAATATGTTTTTGAAATTTTCAATATTTTCAAATATTTTAAATACTTTCAAATATTTGTAATTACTTTTTTATTTTTTAATATATTTAATGTTTAAATATTTTATTATTTTTAATAGTTTTAATATTTTTAATATTTTTAATATTTTTAATATTGTTAATATTTTTAATATTTTTAATATTTTTAATATTTTTAATATTTTTAATATTTTTAATATTTTTAATATTTTTAATATTTTTAATATTTTTAATATCTTTAAAATTTTAAATTATTTTAATATTTTTAATATTTTTAATATTTTTAATATTTTTAATATTTTTAATATTTTTAATATTTTTAATATTTTTAATATTTTTAATATTTTTAATATTTTTAATATTTTTAATATTAATATGTTTATCATTGTTCGGTTTGAGATCTATTTTCTATTATCGCTAATAGAATTTGTTGGACAAGAGTTGTGTGAAATGTATTATGTTGACAGCTGGCTGGGCAGATAGCTATTTCGATGGTTGCCAAACCCATTTGCAAATTCTATAAGCGATAATAGAAAATAGATCTCAAACCGAACAATGATAAACATATTAATATTAAAAATATCAAACAAGAGAATATTTTAATATTTTAATTATTTTTAATATTTTTAATATTTCTAATAGTTTTAATATTTGTAATATTTTTGGTATTTTTAATATTAAAATTTTTTTTAATATTTTGAATATTTTTTAGATGACTAATATTTTTTATATTTCTAATAGTTTTAATATTTTTGGTATTTTAATATATTCATTTTTTTTAATATTTCTTATATTTTTAATATTTTAACATTTTTAATATATATAAATTTTTAATATTTTCACAATTTTTACTATTTGTAATAATTTTAATATTTGTAAAATTTTTAATTTTATTAATATTTTTAATATTTTCAATATTTTTAATAGTTTTAATATTTTTAATATTTTTATGGTTTTTATATTAATATTTTTAATATATTTAGTGTTTTTAATATTTTTACTATTTTTATTATTTTTAATATTTTTGATATTTTTAATAATTTCAATATTTTTATTATTTTTATCATTTTTAATATTTTAATATTTTTAATATTATTAATATTCTTAATATTTATAATATTTTTAATGTACATTTAATGTATATGTGGAATTTTCAATATTTTAAACATTTTCAAATATTATTAATATTTTCAATATTTTTGATATTTTTAATGTATTTTAATATTCTTTATATTTTTAATATATTTAACTTAACTTAATTTCCCTTTGCACCCCATGAATGAGGTATGGGATAGCTTCTCGCGTTGTTGTGAATTAACACGCTTTCTATTTTTAGATTCACAACTAACGGCACCTACTTGTTTATTGACAAATGCGAACGTCACTGTTTTGAGAAGCTCTTACTAGACACTCCGATTGAATCGACGCTTAATGCTGCGAAGTTGTTGTCAACAACATTCGAGGGGAGCCGACAATGAAAGAAAAATTTATTTATTTTTTTTTCTTTTAAGATGACTGGAGACAGGTTTGAACCTGCGATCTATGCCACGGCCGGTCCTTTTTAATATATTAAGTATTTTTAATATTTTTACTACTTTTAATGTTTTTAAAATTTTCAATATTTTTTTTATTTTTAAAATTTTTAATATTTTTAACATTTTTATTATTTTTAATATTTGGATATATTTAATATTTTTAATAAGTTTAACATAATTATCATTTTTAAATATTTTTTAATTTTTTTGTATATTTTTGATGTACTTAATACTATTATTATTTTTCAATATTTTTAATATTTTTAAAATTGTTATGTTTTTTAATATTTTTAATATTTGCAATATTTTTAATGTTTTTTAATACTCTTAATATTTTTAATATATTTAGTATTTTTAATATTTGTACAACAAGGACATGGAACCACCCACGAAATTGTATAAATCAACAACATATATACCACATTTTTCGAAAAGACTAAAACCATCTGATATATATAACAAACAAACGCATCAACTATCATTTAGACCGTTTCATACAGTCAATAGCTTATTCAGTAAAACTAAATCTATCTTCAAGAAGGAGGACAAATCGAACGTCGTATATAAGATTAAATGTAATGGTGACAAGTCCAACATATGCAATAAAGTATATGTTGGCACTACAAAATCAAAACTGAAAACATGACTCTCATCCCATAAAACTGACCAAAAAGCTACTGACAAACCACTGGAGCAAAAAATACCACTCGCCGCCCACTGTGCAACGACCGGACACGCTCCCGACTTTGACGAGGTTGAAATATTAACGGAAGAGAGTAACTACACTAGACGTTACACTCTGGAAATACTGCACATAATCGACGTTCCTGAGGAGAAGAGACTAAACTATAAATGGGACACGGAGCAAGTAGCTTACATATACCGATACACGGTCAAAAAACAAAATAATATTAAAAATTAAGCAGTTCGTACTGACACCTAAAAGAAGTCGGATCTCAGTTTTAATTGTTGTTTTCTTTGTTTTACAATGTAAATATAAATGTGTTTTTATATTTGTTAGTGTTTACATACTGAATGTTTGTTATTTCTTGTTTTAGTGAAAATATCCCCTGAAGATGGTGAACGATATTCACCGAAATATTGGGAAACAATAATTAAATAAAAATAAATCTAACCTACATCCAGATATTTACGACCTCAAGCCGCATTAACAAATTACAAAATTTACATATAAAAAGGTGAACTATAACACTTTTAACATATATCACGGAAGGCATGTATATTAAGCCGGGTCGAAAAAAAAAGTTGTCAATGTTACCGCCTTATATGAAAAATTAAGTAAAAACAATTTTGGGGGAGCGAAAAATTTTTTCTGTGGTCGCGGCAAAAACGCCGGTTTCGGGGTTTTTACCATAACATGGTTATTTGTATAACGATTGTCAAGATCGATGCATTGTTGAAAAGGTATTAGCCACAGCTTTGTTAGTGTGTTAAAGACTTTTAACTACGACGCCATCTTCCAGCGGTTCTTATCATTGTATTCTTAAAAACCCCCCTAAGCATATAATTTTTTGATGTAGATTTGAAGGCCTTGAAAAACTATTAACGATTTTAGAAAAAAGTCAGTACATGTGATAATGCGAAATATACATTTGTTTATTTTTATTCCATTCGTTTGTTATAAAACGTGTACAATTGAAAAATAAATAAAGTTCAAACAAATAAAAATCAATATTCGAAAATACCAAATAATCGGAATACTATCTAAGTGAAGAACTTCCAAAGATTTTTTTAGCGACCAATGTAAATTAAGTATGATGACGCTTAATGCCATATCGGATCATGAGGAAATCTTTGGTTGAGCAAATAAAACTTTTTATACAAATCTACTTCGAACTATCATATGTACTAAAATGTTAAATCAGTATAACTTTTTTGTTTATGAAGAAAATGTAACGTTTATTTCGCAATTATTTTATAGTTTCTACAGGGCTTCAAATCTGCATCAGAAAATTTTATGATTAGGGGGGTTTTTAAGGATACAATGTTGAGAACCACTGGAATATGACGTCATAGTTTTAAGTAACTATATTAATAACAAAGCTCTTGTTAATCCATCTTCAACGATATATAAAACTTAAGAATCGGACAGCGAATAACAAAGTTATGGACAAAACGTCAAAACCGGCGTTTTTGCCACGCCCACAAAAATAAAAATTTTGCACCTCTGAATTTGTTTTTATAAGACTGTTCATATAAGGCGGTAACATTCATATATTTTTTTTCTCTCCATATAGATCGACCCGGCTTAATGTATATTTAATGTATATTTGGAATTTTCAATATTTTAAATATTTTAAAATATTTTTAATATTTTTAATATTTTTATCGTTTTAAATATTTTAAATATTTGTATTATATTGAGTATTTTTAATATTTTTTATTATTTTTCATATTTTTTTTATTATAAATATTTTTTAATATTTGTAATATTTTTAATAATTTTTTAATATTTTTTATTTTAATATTTTTAATGTTTTTAAATTTTTTTATATTATTAATATTTTTTATATTTTAAATAATTTTTCAATCTTATCAAATATTTTCAAATATAAAATATTTTTAATATTTGCAAATATTATTAATAATTTTAATATTTCTTTATTATTCTCAATATTTTTAATATGTTGAGTATTTTAATAAATTTTTTTATTATTTATCATTTCCAATATTTTTTAAATATTTTTAATATGTTTGATACACAACATTTTTTATATATTTGATATTTTATTATTTTTTAATATTTTCATACTTTAATATTTATATTTAATATTTTGATATTTTAATAATTTTAAGTATTTTTAACATTTTTATTATTTTTAGTATTTTCAAAATTTTTAATAATTTTAATAATTTTGATGTTTCAAATGTTTTTTATATTTTTAATATGTTTTTCATCTCTAAAATTTGTATGTTTTCAATATTTTTAATGCTTTTAATATTCTTAAATTTTTTTAATATTTTTCTAATGGTTTTAATTTTTAATTTTTTAATTAAATTTTTCTAATGGTTTTTTTAGTATTTTTAATATTTTATTAATATTTTATTAATTTAATAATTTGGTATTATTGAATATAATTTAAATAAAATATATTTAATTTTAAATTTATTAATTGAAAATTGTTTCATTTTAATATTTTAAAAATAGTTAAAATTTTTAAAATATCGGTAATGTAAAAAGAATAACAAATAAAAAAATATTAAAACTTTAATAATATGTTTTTATATTAAAATAATTCAAATATAAGTTTCATGTAAAATGTCAAGAATTTAAAGTTAAAAAATATTTATAACTAATAAGAAATTTATTTTTTTAATTACCTCTCAAATATTTTTTAGTATATTTAATATTTTGTATATATTCAAAATATGTAATAATCGTAATTTTTTATTATTTCGAATCAATTTTTGATAATGTAATAATTGTGTTTTTAAAATAATTCTAAAATGTTTTTGAGTACATTAAATATTTTCAATAAAAATTAAATTTTTACAATTTGTAATATTGTTTTTTATAATTTTTAATGATTTTTCAATTATTTATGGATTTTAAACGTTTTTAATAAATTGAAAAATTTAAAAATCTTTTTAAATATTTTAAATTTTTAAATTGTATTAAAATAAGAAAAATTTTAAAAAACTTAAATTTTAAAAAATAATTAAAACAATAATATTTTTTATAAAAACTGCTTAAGATATTTCTTATATTTAAAAGATCAAAAATTTGAAATTAAAAAAACATTACAGATATTAAAAATTTATAGTTTTGAATATATTAAATACTTGTAATATTTTTGAAATTTAATATTTTTTATTTTGAATATTTTCATAATTTTTAGATTATTATGAATTTTCTGTATATTTTAAATAATTTATGTAATTTAAAAATCCGTTCAAAAACAATTTTAAAATATTCATTAAAATCAATTTTCGACATACCATCTTGTGAATATTATGATTGTTTTAGTAAAATTAATTTACAATATTTTTTTTTTAAATTGTGGACATTTGGATCTTGCGAATATTATGATTATTTTTAGTATTTCGTATCTTTAGTATATTAAATAATAATGCAAAATTACTATTTCCCTATTACTCAAATGTGATAAAGCAAACATAAAAACTTATTATCTTGCTGTTTGCTACGCTACAAACACCTTGACAATCTTGTAAGTCAAACATTTCTTTTGGTACTAGAAAACAGTCTGGAACGTTTTATTTACCCATTAAAAAAAGTTTTGCCCAATTATGATAAACAATCAATGAAGCCATTAAGGAGGATTCTTCCTCCATTAAAAAGTTATTTGCCAAGGTACGAGTATATGCCATTTACAGTCTTTCACTTGAAATTACCAACATCCACGTGTTGTCATACCAAAATATAAAAAAGTCCTGTTTTCTTCATTTTAATTAAATTTTGTTTTTATTTTCTACTCTGCATAATTACAGGGATTGATTTTATATTCCCTTCCTCTGTATAGCAAAATATCGATAGCAAGGTAATACGTTTCGGAAAGTCTTTTATGTCCTGTTGCCCCTTCTTGCCTAACACCCCATGACACAAATGTTACCAACAACTTCCTGTCTAACGGGGAGAATGTCTAGGAATGCTAATAATAATGATAATGATGAGAACGATGACAGCAACGGAGACAACGACGACAACAGGAATGACAACAACTACAACCAGGAGGAGGACACCGACGACGACGACGTCGACAACATCAAGATGGTCGTTCATGCAAGAAATTGTCTCATTACTTTGCAAGCTCATCATCATTTGAAATTTATTGCTCTTAGGTTACGTTGTTATTGTAGTATTTGTTGGCTATAGCACTATAGTTGTTGTAGCTCATCGCACTTGTTTAATTCATTAGTAATGGCAGGGGAAAGTGCTGCGTGTTTTTGTTGCTTTTATTTTTTTTATTGTAATTTACTATTGTTATCGTGGTTGTTATGTTGTTCTATGTGAGCTGTGTGTGTGTGTGTGAGTTATAATTTCCTTTTCTTATCTCCTCTCTGTCTGTGTAGGGATTTCATCTATGATTTGTTGTCAAATTTACATTTTATCGTTATTCTCGTGCTGTTTTGATTGCTTTTTGCTTTGCTGTTCCTTCGGCCACATTTCTAACTATAGCACATCTCATCGACAGGATGATTTGATGTGTAGACAGAAACCATTAATAGTGAAATTGCTACACATTCATCCGCCCGCAATGATTGCAGCAGTAAGGATTCTGTTTTACATTTCTTCACACACACACACACACATACACCCATTACCCTAAACAGACACACTTCACTTTGGCGTCGTCGTCGTCGTGGTGTATCCTTTTTGGTGCAAACGTTTATGAGTCTCATCGAGTATTCCTGTTATTCCCAAATGTATACTTCTTTTGAATTGTTTTCAAGTTATATTACACTTTTTTATTCTTTATTTTTGTCAGCACTCTGCTTTTTATATGCTTTCACATTTTTCAACACTCGCCTCGTTAGTGTTCACTTATGCATTGATACAATTGGGTATTCCACTTAGTTCGTTAGGACTGTGTTGGTGTTGTTTTAGTTACTTTTATTTGATTCTCTTACTTCATATCCTTTGGTGTTGTGACCATTAAAGTTCTTTTGGAAGTTCTAGTACAAATCTTGTCTTTTTATCGTTTATTGAGACAGGTAAAGCTATCTGCTGTATGTGAATGTGGTTCAAAGTTTAACATTCAGACAGTAATGGCAATGCAATGCAACAGAACACAACACAACACAAGAACTAGACACAAACTGAGTTTAATTCCGTAAATATGTTGTTGTGACGCCGCGTTATCAACATTACGTCGCGGGAAATCAAGAGCAACTGAATCGGATGTTGGGGCAAAACAAGTATTTATACGAGATGTTGTGAGTGAGCAATGTTGATAGAGGCAGCTTGAGAAAGAGAGTAAGAGAATGTGAGAGCAAAACAAACTTAAAAGGATGCGTTTGGTAAAAGCTAATAACAACAGTTTGTTACTGAGAGTGTGGTCAATGAGAAAGGAATAATGAGGAAAGGAAAGAAAAAAGTTTGTGAATTAAACTTTTTTCATTTTTAGAGGATATCCTTTAAATATCCCTTGTTATTTTTTAATATTTTTAATATATTTTTTATATTATAATATTTTTTAAATTTTTAATATTTTCAATACTTTAACATTTTTAATATATATAATATTTTTAATATTTTTACTATTTTCAATATTTTTAATATTTGTAATATTTTTAATATTATTAATATTTTTAATATTATTAATATTTTTAATATTTCCAATATTTTCAATATTTTTAATATTTTTAATATTTTTAATATTTTTAATATTTTTAATATTTTTAATATTTTTAATATTTTTAATATTTTTAATATTTTTAATATTTTTAATAGTTTTAATATTTTAAATATTTGTAAAATTTGTAATATTTTGAATATTTTCAATATTTTTAATATCTATATATATAAAAATGGTGGCAAAAATGTATAGTAATTCATCAATTGCGAACGGCTGGACCGATTTTGCTGACATTTTTTTCAGTTGTTCATAATTGCCAGAAGATTTATGTAAAAGAAAATTTTGGGAAAATTCTTCGGAATAGCCGGAAAATTGAAAAAACCGAAAATTGCTTTTTTATATGGAATTTTGTGTGCAATTGTTACGAATGATTTTTCGAACGGAAAAATAAAAAAATGTTGTTGGAAAATTCTGGAAAAATTTTAATTCTATTTTTCGACGAAATTTTGCTTTTTGTCGTACGATTTGATAGTTTTGAACGATGTAACTGGCGAAAAATTTCGGATAATTATTACGAAATGACTTTCCGAATGCAAAAATAGATAAATTCTCGGTGGAAAACTCGGAAAATTCCGAAAAAATCGAAAAATTTGATTTTTTCGGCAAAATTGTGGATTTCATTGCCTGATTTGAGGAAAAACGCAAATTAAATTTTTGTATGTTTTCGAAGGGAAAAATGGAAAATTATGGAAAATGCGACAAGAGTTGTAATTTTATCGTATGTTTTGGTAATTTTGGGCGATGGTAATGTGAACAATTTCGAACAATTATGCTTTTCAAGTGGAAAAATAAAAAAATTCTTCGTGTAAAACTGGGAAAATTCTAGAAAAAAATCGAAAGATTTGGATGCTTTCGACGGAATCTTCCATTGTATCGCTTGATTTGATGATTTCAGACGACGTAAAGGTGCAAAATTCGTTGTGTTGCTGAACATTTTTGGATTATTGTGAAATATCTATATATATAAAAATGGTGGCAAAAATGTATTGTAATTCATCAATTGAAATTTTTTTCAGTTGTTCGAAATTGCCAGGAGAAAGTTTATGTGAAAGAAAATTTTAGGAAAATCCTCCGGAAAAGTCGGAAAATTAGAAAAATCTAAAATTGCTTTTTTGTATGGAATTTTGTGTGCAATTGTTACGAATGGCTTTTCGAATGGAAAATTTCGAAAAATTTAATTTTTTTTAGACGAAATTTTGCATATTATCGCATTTAATAATTTTGGACGATGTAACTCTGAAAAACTTCAGATAATTATTTTGAAATGACTTTTCGAATGGAAAAATAGAAAAATTATCGGTGGAAAACTCGGAACATTCCGGAAATACTCGAAAAATTTGGATTTTTCGGTAAGATTTTGCATTGTATCGCATGATTTGATGAAATTGTATAAAATTTTGTGTGCAATTGTTCCGTAATGGCTATTCGATTAGAAAAATAGAAAATTTTGGTTGGATATTATTAAAAATCCTTCGGAAAAGAGGGGACATTGGAAAATTGTTTTTTTTTTGCATGGAATTTTGCGTGCAATTGTTACGGAATGGTTTTTCAAATGAAAAAATAGAATATTCTTGGGGAAAAACTCGGAAGATTTCGTGAAAACGCAAATAAAAAAAATTTTTGTATCGACGAAATTTTGCAGTTTTCGCATGATTTTGAACGATGTTAAGGTGGAAAATCTCGGATAAATGTTGGTTGAAGATTTTAAGCAGATAAATAATATTAAGATAACAAATATATATTAATATGCTATGGAATATTTATCAGTTTGATAATTTTTTGAAGAAAATGAATTTACATGTGAAAAATAAAGTTATCCAATTCGATTGCGGGCATTCCTTCCGAAACGACTTTGTAGTTTTTTAGGGATAGTTATTTGCTTGGCTAATGCCTCCTATTAGACGATCAAACCTTAAATGACAAAAACATCGTGCAATGATTAATCAGTCTATACACAGTTCATCGACGCCAAGGCGTATGCTTCCATCTTTGTTATCCTTCAAATCCCTGCGTATGGTGTTCTGTGCGCCACATTTCGAGAGGCTTGCAAAATTTAAATGTGCTCGAAAATGGACTAAATGCTCGCCGAACCGACCGTTTCTGCGTCAGCGATTCAAATACGTACATTGTTTGCGATATTCGGAGTCACATATGCGTGCTCATGTGTGTCAATCTGCTGTCGACATTGGGAATGCCAGCGCCAAATACGTCGATGCAAGATGCATTCGATCACGAATTTCAACGGGAGCAAAACTATAATCGAGAAGAGCTGACCGAAAGAGTTCGAACAAATGTGTCGCTGTTAAATGCCGAGTACGGAACCATGTACGATTCGCTGATGAAGGTTGTTAACGATGAAATGGGAGGCTTATACTTTCTCGATGCTCCGGGTGGGACAGCCTGACATTTTTTTTTTGTTGATTCTGGCAACAATTCGGTCAAGATCTCAAATAACGTTAGCCGCTGCATCCTCTGGCATCGCTGCCACATTGTTGGAAGGCAGTCGAACTGCAAATTCCGCTTTAAAACTGTCGATGAATCATCTCACGGTTGAAAGGCCAAAGTACACAATGACCAAGAATTCGGAAACAGCTAAATTGATGCCAAAACGCAAAATCAACATTTGGGTTGAATGCACGTTGGCGAATAAACGACCTCTGGAAATTGTTGACCGAAGATGAAAGATTTACGTAAACCATGCTTGAAATCATCGCCTTGCAGAACCTCCCATCGTCTTCTGAATTCTCGAGACGACTGCTGGCGCATGGCAATGGCCAAATTCGTGTTGATGTTTCGACAGAACTGATATCGTTCCCTGTAAATTTTTGCGAGTTCACTTCGTCGAAAGACCAACTTATCACTAAAGTGTTCCCCGGCATTGCACAAAACTATAAAAATATGGATTGGATTAATCAACTGGCAGTATTAGCAGCAAGGAAAAAGGACATCTATAGCTTGAATTTCATTTTAGAAAGTCAAATCTTTGGAGAACTGCATTAGTACAAATCTGTTTACAGCGTAACCGACGAGGATGGATCGACCAACAATCCGACAGAATTTTTCAACTCGCTTGATGTGCAGCATAATTTACAGATGAAGGTGGGATCGATCATAATCATATTGCGGAATCTGAATCAACAGAAATTTTGCAACTGTACGCGGTTGACCGTTAAGAAACTGATACACAGTGATTTAACCGACGATAATCATAGGCAATTTCAAAGGAAAGGAAGTCTTTATCTCACGAATGCCGATTGTTCCAACTGTTTATCAATTCCAATTTCCGATTCAATTGGCTTTGGCAATGGCAATCAATAAATCGCTAATAAATCTCGAATTTAACTGTTTTTCGTGCGGTCAGCTGTACGTTGCCTTTTCACGTTTTGGAGAACCGCCTTCGATGTATGATTTTGCGGCGGAAAAATAATCGAAAACATGGTTTCTCATATCACTTTCTACTGAGTTTATCTGAAGGCATTAAATTGGGCGAGACAAAGTTCACCGGGTCCGCTAGTTTTATATATTTTTAAGATATTTAATATTTGTAATACTTTAATTTAAGTATTTTTAATATTTTTAAAATTGTTTATATTTTAACATATTTAATATATATAATATTTTTTAAATTTTAACTATTTTTAATATTTTTATTATTATTAATATTTTTAATATTTTTAAAATATTTAATATTTGTAATATTTAATATATTGAACATTCTTCAGTATTTTTAAAATTTTGAATTTTTGGCATATTTTTAAATTTTATGAATATTTAATCCTTTTTATGAATTTAATGTATTTATTGAATTTAATGAATTTAATGAATTTAACGAATATATTGAATTAAATGAATTTAATGAGTATTAATTTACGTTAAGTGTATCGAAGGGGTCTGAAGAAGAATTTAATGAGTTTAATTCTTTTTATGAATTTAATGTATTAATTGAATTTAATGAATTTAACGAATTTATTGAATTTAATGTATTTAATCAATTTAATCAATTTAATCATTTTAATTAACTTAGTGAATTTAATGAATTAAACAAATTTATTGAATTTAATAAATTTAATGAATTTATCGAACTTAATGAATTTAATGAATTTAATGAATTTGATGAATTTAATGAATTTAATGAATTTAATGAATTTAATGAATTTTGTGAATTTTGTGAATTTAATGAATTTAATGAATCTAACGAATTGAATGAATCTAACGAATTGAATGAATTTAATGAATTTAATGAATTTAATGAATTTAATGAATTTAATGAATTTAATGAATTAAATGAATTTAATGAATT
The DNA here is from genome assembly GCA_964034835.1 of Muscina levida. Taxonomy (NCBI): domain Eukaryota; kingdom Metazoa; phylum Arthropoda; class Insecta; order Diptera; family Muscidae; genus Muscina; species Muscina levida. The sequence continues at coordinate 86,826,975 of OZ035884.1, forward strand.
TAATGAATTTAATAAATTTAATGAATTTAATAATTTTAATAAATTTAGTGAATTTAGTTAATTTAATGAATTTAATTAATTTTATGAATTTAGTGAATTTAATAATTTTAATGAATTTAGTGAACTTAATGAATTTCACGAATTTAATGAATTTAACAAATTTAATGAATTTAATGAAACTAATGAATTTAGTGAAATTAATGAATGTAATACATTAAATGATTTTAATGAATTAAATGTTTTTAATGAATTTTATGAATGTAAATTACGAACAACAATGCGAGATACGGCCGAAAATGGGACGAGCGAAAACTAAATGTACCTGCACTTATAAGTGAAATTGACAGAAAGTACCTGGAGGACGAACCCGCAGGGGACGCACGGTCAAGGACCAATCCAGTTATGGACATAATAAGTCACGGTTGTGATAAGGCCATGCCGAAGACGAACCCTCCAAACATCAGGAAGAAAACGGTATATTGGTGGAACGATAATATCGCCGACATCAGGCGTGACGCAGAGACGGTCAGCGGAAGCTGAACAGACGACATACAAAGAAGCGAGCCATATTCTCAAGCAAGCGGAAAATTTTCGAGGAACTTCGCGAAGTCATTAACAACGACCCCTACGGCCTTGGCATTAAAATGTCACAGAGAAGCTGATTGCAAAGAAATCTTTGGGACTGATGGATGAGGTGACAATGGAGAGAATTGTAAAATCCCTGTTTCCGACACATGAGATCAGGGATGAAAATTTGTATACCGCGAACACTATTGAGCTCACCCCGTTCACGGTAAATGAACTCAGTGCAGCTGCGCACGGTTTACGACCTAACAAGGCACCTGGCCCCGATGGTATACCCGCAGAGGTAATCAAGGAGATTGTCAATAAAAAGCCTGACCTTCTGCTGGACATGTATAACGCCTGCCTGGAGGAAGGTGTATTCCCAGAAGCCACGGCTCATAAACGCGATATATGCTAGAGGTGGCTTATCCAGTAGACAATACGGCTTCAGACCGGGTAGATCAACGATTGGGGCCCTAAGAGAAGTGTCGGAGGTAGTAAATGCCGTACAACGAGTGAACCATTACAATAGACCTGTTGTACTCCTCGCCACGCTGGATGTAAAGAATGCTTTTAATAGCTTAAGATGGAAAGACGTACTGGACGCTTTAGAGGATAACTTCTCTGTGCCACAGTACATTATGAGGATAATAGGAAGCTACCTAAGAGACAGGGAGCTTTTGTACAACACGAGCAGCGGACCAAAAAGGAAACAAGTCACTTCCGAAGCGTCTATTTTAGCTGTGCAGAGGACAGCTGCTTTACGAATCTGTTCGGCGTATCGCACAGATTCAGCAGCCGCTGTACTGGTAATAGCAGGCACGATTCCAATTGACCTGTTAGCAAGACCAGTCTATAACGTCGTGGCAAGAACGGTGGAATAACGAAAGACACGGAAGGCGGACAGCAAAGCTTATACCAAACATCAAAATTTGGCTGGATCGACGATGTGGAGAGGTAAACTACTACCTAACCCTGGATACTTAAAGAAGTACCTGAATAAAATAGGAAAATGTGATAATCCGTACTGTCTGTACGAAACAGATGAGGTTATAGATGACGCAGAACACACTTTTTTTGTGTGCACACGCTGGCTGGCTCATCGTCAGCAACTGACAGACGAGGTAGGAACAACAACAGCCGATAATATTATTAATGTTATGACAGATCCTTAGGTGCAAAAAATTAGATCTGGACGCCGTAGTTTCCTGAGGTGCAGCGGAGACCAAGCGGGGGTCTGTAAGCAAGTCAATCGAGAAGGTTAACGTACATGGTCACATGGGAACCACCTTAAAGTAATGAGTAAGCGGTTCCGTGGTGGATTACTCCCCGGACATGAGACAAGGAGGGGTTTTAGTCGGTATACCATATTGGAGAGTCCCACATAAAGTGACTACTGTCACGAATGCGTAATGCATATCCACTACCTTACCAGAAAAAAAATAAAATTTTTTTTTAGTTTTTTTAATATTTTAAACATTCTTGAAAATTTGTAAAATTTTGAATTTTTGGAATATTTTTAAATTTAATGAATATTTAATTCTTTTTATGAATTTAATGTATTTATTGACTTTATGGAATTTAATGAATTCAATGACTTTAATGAGTTTGATTAATTTAATGAATTTAATGTATTTAATGAATTGAATGAATTTACTGAATTGAATGAATTTAATGAATTTAATGAATTTAATTAATTTAATGAATTAAATGAATTTAATGAATTTAATGAATTTAATGAATTTAATGAATTTACCGAATTTAATGAATTTAATGAAATAAATGAATTTAATGAATTTTATAAATTTAATGAATTTAATGAATTTAGTGAATTTAATGAGTTTAATGAATTTATTGAATTTAATGAATATAATGAATTTAATTAATTTAATGCATTAAACTAATTTAATGAATTTAATAAATGTAATGAATTTAATGAATTTTAATGATTTTAATAAATTTAATGAATGTAATAAATTTAATGAATTTAGTGAATTTAATGAATTTAATGAGTTTAATGAGTTTAATGAATTTAATGAATTCAATGAATTTAATGAATTTAATGAATTTAATGAATTTAATGAATTTAATGAATTTAATGAATTTTATGAATTTAATGAATTTAATGAATTTAATGAATTTAATGAATTTAATGAATTTAATGAATTTAATGAATTTAATGAATTTAATGAATTTAATGAATTTCATGAATTTAATAAATTTAATGAATTTAATGATTTTAATAAATTTAATGAATTTAATGAATTTAATAGATTTAATGAATTTAATGAATTTGATTAATTTAATGAATTAATGAATTTAACGAGTTGAATGAATTCAATGAATTTAATGAACTTAATGAATTTAACGAATGTAATGAATTTTATGAATTTAATGAATTTCACGAATTTAATAAAAGTAATGAATTTAGTGAACTTAATGAATTTCACGAATTTAATGAATTTAATGAAAGTAACGACTTTAATGAACTTAATGAATTTAATTAATTTAACTAATTTAATATATTTAATGTATTTAGTAAATTTAGTGAATTTAATGAATTTAATTAATTTAATTAATCTAACGAATTTAATGAATTTAATGAATTTGACAAATGTATTGAATTTAATAAATTTAATGAATTGAAGTAATTTAATGAATTTAATGCAATTAGTGAATTTAACGAATTTAATGAATTTTATGAATTTACTGAATTTAATGAATTTATTGAATTAAGTGAATTTAATGAATTTTATGAATTTAATAATTTTAGTAAATTTAGTGAACTTCACGAATTTAATGAATTTTATGAATTTCATAAATTTAATGAATTTAATGAATTTAATGAATTTAATAAATTTAATGAATCTAATGAATTTAATGAATTTAATAAATTTAATAAATTTAATAAATTTAATAAATTTAATGAATTTAATGAATTTAATGAATTTAATAAATTTAATGAATTGAATGAATTCAATGAAGTAAATGAATTTAACTAATTTAATTTATTTAATGATTTTGATTAATTTAGTGAACTTAATGAATTTCACGAATTTAATGAATTTCACGAATTTAATGAATTTAATGAATTTAACTAATTTAATTTATTTAATGATTTTGATGAATTTAGTGAACTTAATGAATTTAATGAATTTTATGAATTTACTGAATTTAATGAATTTATTGAATTTAATGAATTTTATGAATTTAATAATTTTAGTAAATTTAGTGAACTTCATGAATTTAATGAATTTAATGAATTTAATGAACTTAATAAATTTAATGAATCTAATGAATTTAATGAATTTAATAAATTTAATGAATTTAATGAATTTAATGAATTTAATAAATTTAATGAATTTAATGAATTCAATGAATTAAATGAATTTAACTAATTTAATTTATTTAATGATTTTGATTAATTTAGTGAACTTAATGAATTTCACGAATTTAATGAGTTTCACGAATTTAATGAATTTAACTAATTTAATTTATTTAATGATTTTGATGAATTTAGTGAACTTAGTGAATTAAATGAATTTTATGAATTTACTGAATTTAACTAATTTAATTTATTTAATGATTTTGATGAATTTAGTGAACTTAATGAATTTTATGAATTTACTGAATTTAATGAATTTAATGAATTTAATGAACTTAATAAATTTAATGAATCTAATAAATTATATGAATCTAATGAATTCAATGAATTTAATGAATTTAATGAATTTAATGAATGTAATGAATTTAATGAATTTAATGAATTTAATGAATTTAATGAATTTAATGAATTTAATGAATTTAATGAATTTAATGAATTTAATGAATTCAATGAATTTAATAAATTTAATGAATTTAATGAATTCAATGAATTAAATGAATTTAACTAATTTAATTTATTTAATGATTTTGATGAATTTAGTGAATTTAATAAATTTAATGAATTTAATGATTTTAATAAATTTAATGAATTAATGAATTAAATTAATTTATTGAATTTAATGAATTTTATGATTTTTATGAATTTTATGAATTTACTGAATTTAATGAATTTATTGAATTTAGTGAATTTAATGAATTTTATGTATTTAATAATTTTAGTAAATTTAGTGAACTTCATGAATTTAATGAATTTTATGAATTTCATAAATTTAATAAATTTAATGAATCTAATAAATTATATGAATCTAATGAATTCAATGAATTTAATGAATTTAATGAATTTAATGAATGTAATGAATTTAATGAATTTAATGAATTTAAGTAATTTAATGAATTTAATGAATTCAATGAATTTAATAAATTTAATGAATTTAATGAATTCAATGAATTAAATGAATTTAACTAATTTAATTTATTTAATGATTTTGATTAATTTAGTGAACTTAACGAATTTAATGAATTTAATGAATGGAACTTATTTAATGAACGTAATGGAATTAGTGAATTTAACGAATTTAATGAATTTAATGAATTAATGAATTAAATTAATTTAATGAATCTAATAAATTATATGAATCTAATGAATTCAATGAATTTAATGAATTTAATGAATTTAATGAATGTAATGAATTTAATGAATTTAATGAATTTAATAAATTTAATGAATTTAATGAATTTAATGAATTTAATAAATTTAATGAATTTAATGAATTCAATGAATTAAATGAATTAAACTAATTTAATTTATTTAATGATTTTGATTAATTTAGTGAACTTAACGAATTTAATGAATTTAATGAATGGAACTAATTTAATGAACGTAATGGAATTAGTGAATTTAACGAATTTAATGAATTTAATGAATTAATGAATTAAATTAATTTAATGAATTTAATGAATTTTATGAATTTACTGAATTTAATGAATTTATTGAATTTAGTGAATTTAATGAATTTTATGAATTTAATAATTTTAGTAAATTTAGTGAACTTCATGAATTTAATGAATTTTATGAATTTTATGAATTTAATGAATTTCACGAATTTCATGAATTTAATAAATTTAATGAATTTAATGATTTTAATAAATTTAATGAATTTAATGAATTTAATGAATTTAATGAATTTAATGAATTTAATGAATTTAATGATTTTAATAAATTTAATGAATTTAATGAATTTAATGAATTTAATGAATTTAATGAATTTAATGAATTTAATGAATTTAATGAATTTAATGAATTTAATGAATTTAATGAATTTAATGTATTTAATGAATTTAATGAATTTAATGCATTTAATGCATTTAATGAATTTAATTAATTTAATGAATTTAATAAATTTAATGAATTTAATGAATTTAATGAATTTAATGAATTTAATGCATTTAATGAATTTAATTAATTTAATGAATTTAATGAATTAAGTGAATTTAAGAAATTTTATGAATTTAATAATTTTAGTAAATTTAGTGAACTTCATGAATTTAATGAATTTTATGAATTTTATGAATTTAATGAATTTCACGAATTTCATGAATTTAATAAATTTAATGAATTTAATGATTTTAATAAATTTAATGAATTTAATGAATTTAATGAATTTAATGAATTTAATGATTTTAATAAATTTAATGAATTTAATGAATTTAATGAATTTAATGAATTTAATGAATTTAATGAATTTAATGAATTTAATGAATTTAATGAATTTAATGAATTTAATGAATTTAATGAATTTAATGAATTTAATGAATTTAATGAATTTAATGAATTTAATGAATTTAATGTATTTAATGAATTTAATGAATTTAATGCATTTAATGCATTTAATGAATTTAATTAATTTAATGAATTTAATAAATTTAATGAATTTAATGAATTTAATGAATTTAATGCATTTAATGAATTTAATTAATTTAATGAATTTAATGAATTAAGTGAATTTAAGAAATTTTATGAATTTAAAGAGTTTAATGAGTTTAATGAATTTAATGAATTTAATGAATTTAATGAATTTAATGAATTTAATGAATTTAATGAATTTAATGAATTTAATAAATTTAATTTAATGAATTAAACTAATTTAAAGAATTTATTGATTTTAATGAATTTAATAAATATAATGAATTTAATGAATTTAATAAATTTAATGAATTTAATGAATATAATTAATTTAATGAATTTGAAGAATTTAATGAATTCAATGAATTTAATGAATTTAATGAATTAATGAATTATTGAATTAATAAATTAATAAAGTAATGAGTTAATGAATTAATGAATACTGAATTAATGAATTAATGAATACTGAATTAATGAATTAATGAATTAATGAATTAATGAATATTGAATTAATGAATACTGAATTAATGAATTATTAAATTAATCAATTCAATGAATTACTGAATTAATGAAATAATAAAATAACGAAATAATGAATTTATGAATTTATGAATTTATGAATTTATGAATTTATGAATTTATGAATTTATGAATTTATGAATTTATGAATTTATGAATTTATGAATTTATGAATTTATGAATTTATGAATTTATGAATTTATGAATTTATGAATTTATGAATTTATGAATTTATGAATTTATGAATTTATGAATTTATGAATTAATGAATTTAATGAAATAAAGAATTTAATGACTTAATGAATTTAAGGAATTTAATAAATTCAATGAATTTAACGAATTTGAAGATTTTAATGGATTTGATGAATGCAATGCATTAAATGTAATTACTTCATAAATTAATAAATTAATAAATTAATAAATTAATATATTAATAAATTAATAAATTAATAAATTAATAAATTAATAAATTAATAAATTAATAAATTAATAAATTAATAAATTAATAAATTAATAAATTAATAAATTAATAAATTAATAAATTAATAAATTAATAAATTAATAAATTAATAAATTAATAAATTAATAAATTAATAAATTAATAAATTAATAAATTAATAAATTAATAAATTAATAAATTAATAAATTAATAAATTAATAAATTAATAAATTAATAAATTAATAAATTAATAAATTAATAAATTAATAAATTAATTGTTGGAGATATACAAACAAGACAACTCGCAATTATTCACTTGTTTTATATTCACCTGTTTACTTATGTTATTTTATAATCGTAGCAACTCTTTCTATTGTTCATATGAAATCATAGCAAGCCGTATTTTTGTGTTGCTACATATTTTTCTGTTTTGTCATAAATGAATTCAAATATATTATTCCTTATTGTACGTTACTTGAAATCGGTTGTGTTTTAATTGGACGGGAGATTGGAAATCTAGGAAATTATCCAATAGGTTATGGACCCAACACACTACCACTACGCTGTGAATAATCATTAAATTTGCAAAACGTTTTTGCAACCTGAAATCCGTAAAAGTGGTGTGCTGTTAAGAAACTGAAGAATCCTGGCCAAAATGAGTTACGTGGGTATGAGGATAGATTTGTTGAACAAGGACAATTTCGACACTTGGAAGATCCAAGCAGAGGCGTTATTGATCCGGAATGACTCATGGAAATATGTGAGTGGCACATGTGTGAAGCCAGAAGAACCGGCGGAATCCGTAGCAGTTTGGGAAAGTGAAGACGCAAAGGCACGTGCAGATTTGGTTTTGGCCATATCGTCCACGGAATTAAAACAAATCAAAAACTGCACAACATCCAAGGATATATGGGATAAACTACATAGTGTTTATCAATCGAAAGGACCGGCCAGGAAGGCTATGCTGTTGAAATCGCTTATTCTTCTGAAGATGAAAAATGGCGATGATATGCGAAACCACATTAACGCGTTTTTTGATATTGTGGATAAGCTGCAGGAGATGAATCTTGAAGTCGTCGAAGATTTGCTAACTATTCTTCTTTTATATAGCATTCCAGAAGAATTTGAATCTTTCCGCATTGCCATCGAGACGCAAGATAAACTCCCGACACCGGAACAGCTCAAGGTGAAACTTTTGGAAGAATACGAAGCGAGGAAACGCCACAACGAAGGTGCTCAGGGTGCCATGTTTGTACACCGAAACGTAGGTAAGCCGAATCTGAAAAGCAGCGATGCAGCTTTAGGACGTTTCAAATTTGCGTGCCATTCATGTGGGAAAATAGGCCACATGGCACGAGAATGTAGATCGAAGAAGAAAGCTAAACCTAAACGTTCAGAGACGTCTGGATGTGCAGAAGTTGCAATGGCAACACAGAACGAAAATGCGAGTTGGTGTCTTGACTCTGGGGCCACTTCTCACATGTGTTGCCAAAAGGAACGTTTTCATTACATGGAGCAGGCAGGTACGAAAGTATTAAATTTGGCAAACAATGAATCAACAAGAATTGAAGGATGTGGAACAGTCAAGGTGCCTTGTAAGAAAATTATTGCAAAGCTGGGAGATACGTTGTTTGTGCCGGACCTAAGAGCAAATTTACTTTCTGTTTCGAAGATAACAGAACGTGGGTTGGAGGTATTGTTTACAAAAAATAAGGCAGTAGTGAAGCGTTCTCAGACTGGTGAAGAAATCCTAACAGCAAACAGAAAGAACAACTTGTACTACGTTGAAAAGTCGAAAGAAGACAGCAAGATTGCCCAATCTACGAAACTTACTCTTCAGGATTGGCATTTAAGATTTGGCCATTTGAATGAACAAGATCTGAAGGACATCATACGGAAAAATAAGGTAAGTGGCATAAATACCACAACCGAAGGTGCTTTACCCGTTTGTGAAACGTGTATCAAGGGGAAGCACGTACAAAGTCCATACACAACGTCAGAATCTTCTACAAGTAATCTCCTCGAGCTGGTACATTCCGATGTCTGCGGACCCATGCGCGTCGACTCTCTTGGGGGCTCTCGTTACTTCGTCACGTTCATTGATGATAAGAGCAAATGGTGCGAAATCTACTTCCTCAAGAAGAAAAACGAAGTTGCAGAAAAATTCAAGGAATTTAAAAACATGGCGGAGAAGAGAACTGGTCTAAAAATCAAGACACTTAGATCAGACAATGGCACTGAATATACTTGCCGAAATCTTGAAGAATATCTGAAGCAAGAAGGTATTAAGCACGAGTTCACTGTTGAATATACGCCACAGCAAAATGGGGTGGCAGAACGCAAAAACCGAACGCTCGTCGAAATGGCTCGCTGTATGATGATACAGTCAGGACTTTCTCCAGGTTTTTGGGCCGAAGCTATTTTGACAGCGAACCACATACGCAACCGTTGTCCATCACGAAGTCTGGGAGGCGAAATACCGTTCAAAGTATGGGCGGGCAAGAATCCTAACGTCAATTACTTTCGAACGTTTGGAATGGCAGCCTTCATGTTGGACAAGAAACCAGGAAAAGGTAAATTCGAACCGAAATCTAAGAAGTGCATTTTCGTGGGTTATTCTCAAGAATCAAAAGCTTATCGACTTTGGGATCCTGAAACGAGAAAAATTGTTCGCAGCCGTGATGTAAAATTCACTGAACCCTATGAAGCAGACAGCAAATACGAAGATTTTATTCAACCAAATGCAGATACCCAGGAATTGTTGTTACCAGTGACGCCAGTAGAAGCCGATATTGAAGATGAAGATGCTGAATGCAACATCAACAATGAAGAAGCAACAGCAGAAACCCCAGTAACTTCAAAAAGGGGACCAGGACGTCCCAAGAAGGAATTGACCGGCAAACGAGGACGACCACGAAAACTTTTTAATATAGTTGAAACAAATACTTTGCATCAAATTGAAGAAGGTTCAGCCGAAAGCGAAGCTGTTAACGAAGAAGCTGGTATGGTTCAAAGTTTTGATCCATCAACAGCAGCAGAAGCGTTATCAAGTCCAGAAGCCAGTGAATGGAAAGCCGCTATGAAAGCAGAGTACGAGGTGCTGAAGAAAAATAAAACCTGGAATATCGTGGAACGCCCTCGCGGTAAGAAAGTTGTTAAATCAAAATGGGTTTTACGCACAAAGTTGAAAGCAGATGGATCTATCGAACGACGAAAAGCAAGACTTGTGGCAAAGGGTTTTAGTCAAATACCCGGAGTTGATTTTGATGAAACCTTCGCTCCTGTAGCAAGAATTGGATCCATAAGAATTCTGATGGCACTGGCAGTTGAACTAGACCTGGAAGTACATCAATTGGATTTTGTAAGTGCATACCTAAATGGTGATATCGAAGAAGACATTTTTATGGAAATCCCGGAAGAATTACTAGAAATTGTGGAGTGTCAAGACAAAAGAAGCTTTTTGGGTGATAAAGTTTTCAAATTAAAGAAGGCGCTGTACGGTCTCAAGCAATCAGGCCGCCAATGGTACAAAAAGTTGGATGAAAAGTTGAAGCAACTTCAACTGAAGCCATTGGATTCCGAACCGTGCATCTACATGAAGAAAGACGAAGACAAGATGCTAATTGTTGCCATATATGTTGACGATTTGATTGTGGCATCTAATGACAAAAACATGTTACGTCAACTCAAATGCCAGCTATCAAAATCGTTTGAAATGAAAGATTTAGGTGCTTTAAACTTCTGCTTAGGCATCGAATTCAAACAAGACGTACACAAACGAGAAATTACCATGTCACAGAAGAAATACGTTCAAGAAGTTTTAAAAAGGTTTAACATGGAAAATTGCAAGCCAGTATCGGTACCTATTTTATCGAATGAGAAGTTGTCAAAAGAGATGTGTCCAAAATCAGAAGCCGAAGCAAAAGAAATGGAACGAATTCCGTACCAAAGTTTAATTGGTGCGCTGATGTACTTGGCTGTTTCTACGCGACCTGACATTGCTCATGCTGTAAGTATGCTTAGCCAATTTAACTCTAATTTTGGAAAACAGCATTGGGTCGCAGCTAAAAGGGTATTGCGATACCTGAAAGGCACCGAAGACGTAGGCCTGAAGTTTCACAAAACTGGTGAATGTCTCACGGGTTATGCAGACGCTGATTGGGGAGCTAATGTTGACGACAGAAGATCCTATACAGGATACGTTTTTGTTCTGGCCAACGCTGCAGTAAGTTGGGAATCAAGAAAACAACGAACTGTTGCTATGTCAAGCACTGAAGCCGAATACATGGCTTTGTCTGATTCATCAAGAGAAGTTGTCCATTTAAGGCGGTTTTTGAAGGAAGTTATGGGTGAACTGCAAGCCACAGTCATCTACAATGACAACCAAGGAGCTGGGCTTTTATCAAAGAACCCAGTGTTTCATAGCCGTACGAAGCATGTTGACATCCGTCACCATTTCATACGTGAATGCATCGATCGCGGTGATATTCAAGTTCAATATATTCCTACAACTGAAATGCCAGCTGACGTCCTTACCAAAGGATTGCCAGCTTCGAAGCACGCATCGTGCATCAACATGATTGGTCTTTGTAACACATAGTGAATTTGCAAGCTGCCGTTTGAGGGGAAGTGTTGGAGATATACAAACAAGACAACTCGCAATTATTCACTTGTTTTATATTCACCTGTTTACTTATGTTATTTTATAATCGTAGCAACTCTTTCTATTGTTCATATGAAATCATAGCAAGCCGTATTTTTGTGTTGCTACATATTTTTCTGTTTTGTCATAAATTAATTCAAATATATTATTCCTTATTGTACGTTACTTGAAATCGGTTGTGTTTTAATTGGACGGGAGATTGGAAATCTAGGAAATTATCCAATATTAATAAATTAATAAATTAATAAATTAATAAATTAATAAATTAATAAATTAATAAATTAATAAATTAATAAATTAATAAATTAATAAATTAATAAATTAATAAATTAATAAATTAATAAATTAATAAATTAATAAATTAATAAATTAATAAATTAATAAATTAATAAATTAATAAATTAATAAATTAATAAATTAATAAATTAATAAATTAATAAATTAATAAATTAATAAATTAATAAATTAATAAATTAATAAATTAATAAATTAATAAATTAATAAATTAATAAATTAATAAATTAATAAATTAATAAATTAATAAATTAATAAATTAATAAATTAATAAATTAATAAATTAATAAATTAATAAATTAATAAATTAATAAATTAATAAATTAATGAGTTTAATAAATTGAATAAATGCAATGATTTTAGTGAAAAAAATTGATAGAAAATTTTAAAGTACAAAAATGTAATGTTAAAAGAATATTTCATTTTAATATTGTTGATCCATTTTTAAGTGAAATAAATATTTTTCTTAAAAATAATTCAAAATTTTGTGTTATAAAAATATTGAACTAGTTAAAGTAAAATCTGCTGCAATAGCAACATTCTTTGAGTTCCAAAGCTTTTCTCTCTTTTCATAAACTTTACAGTTACACTCACGCGGCACCATTGTTACTTCCTCTCATTCAAATAGAGTATAAAAAAGAATTGCTCTCTTGGCACTCATACACACACACGCGCACCTGCTAATACAAAGGATGCTGTTAGAATACTGGGTTTAGTTTTATTGTACTGTGATTACGGTGTTGTGTTGCGTTCTGCTTCAAAAGGATAACGTACGTGAGTGCGTTGCCGTCGTCGCAGTTTCTTCTGTTGTTGTTATTATTGTTACACGTACTTTTACCAAAGACCATGTAAACAAAATACTCACACTTGAGCGTTTTATTTTGAATAAAACACAAACAACTAGGAACACACACACACACACACAAGATACAATACGAACGCACAAGATTGGCGTTAAATAAAAATAACAACACAACAGGATCACGATGGTTGAAAGTCAAAGTTAAGTTGTATAAATCGTCAGCAATAAATAACGTTAAATCAAATTGTTTATAGCTTTATTGTTTTATGTATTTAGGATTTATGCATACATTTGCAAAAGGCTCGACCGGCAGCGACAACGTTTTGCAATACAAAACATTTATATATCCATCAACAACGACAGCGACGGGACTTAAAAAAAACCTTAAACGTTCACAGGCAACCGGTGAAGATGGTGCTGCGTCGTACTAAATAAATGTAACAAAGTGTGTTTGGGTTAAAGTTTTTGTTTGGTTTTTTAGCTTTGTGCAAAATGTAAACGAGTTTTTATTAATGTTGCTGAAATTATCCACAACGGACCAGGCCTGTGGACCTAACCCTTGTCTTCCTGTGGGCGCTGCTTGAAAACAAAAAACCTTCTTCAAGTCACCATTAAAAACATTGTTAAACATTTAGTAATCCTTTTTTTCTCGAATGGGGCTTATTAATCATCGTCATTACATGGTCACGGCAGTGTTGGTGGTCACGCTGGTGCTGGTGGTGGTCTTGATGATGATGGTAGCATACCTACGTACCTCCATTATGACATAGACTTTTATAGTATCCCCCTCTCTCCCGTAGCTCCACTGTATGAGTGATGTTGTGTCTTGTGGGTCAACTGCCTGAGTGTGTGTGTGTGTAACTTTGGCTCTTGACTACTATACATTAGGGGATAGCCGCTAAGTTTGTCTCGTTTATTTATGTTGTTGTTGCTGCTGTTCCAAGTATTTGTAGACAATTCCTTTAACAGGTCGTAAAACTCGTGCAATAATTGGGTTAATTGTGTGTAAAGCGTCGTCCTTTTTTCCTCTCTGTCATTCACTAAATGAAATTTAAGGATGTTTTTCTCTGATGTTGCTGCTGCTGCTGCTGCTACTTTCCATCCAACATGACTCTAGGGATTTAAATGAATCTACTGTTTGTTTTGTCTATGCGCTCTTTTTTTGTTTTTGACGATGTTATTTCTCTGGTGAGTTTTGATTTTGTTATCCAATATCCTTTTCATTGTCTAAACCATTAGGCAGCCAACAAAAAAAAAAAAAAAAATTGTTCGAGTGGCTACTGGAATAGCTCTTAACTGCCCTTAGGTTTAATGTTTTAATAACGGTAAATGTTTTGGAAGAACTCTGTGATATTGAAAAGTTAATGCAGCAAAAGTTAAGCCCTGGACGAGATAATTATTTTTTGGAAGCCAGAGGGGAGAGGGGAGGTTAATGGCTGAGTGATACTGCTGTAATGGTGTTAAAGTTATCGGATCCCGATAAAATCGGGAAGAAAATGACATCATGACAAGAAGTTTCATATGTCCTATGTTATATGAGAGAAGTTATGATAAAAAAAGAGAACATAAAACACCAGAAACGTAGTTGCTGTTTATAGGCTATACAGCTATCTTTGAACATAAAAATTACACTAGTTTACAGAAGAGAACATACATTTTTTGAACTAACATGATATAGACTGACCGCACACTAAGAAATTCACAAGTAACAATTAAGGAATCGAAGAATACAGAGTGACACCACAAGACAAACTTTACAGGATACTGGTAAGAGCTCGCGAGTATATCGTCAAGTTTTCCAAGATGCATGCACGCTATATCTATCCACAGAATGGCAACACGGTCTCGTAGAATTCCAAAATCCATTAAAGGTTGCAGGATATCTGAAGTTACAGAAAGGATACAGTCTGTCATCACACAGTACACTTTTGTTATCCCGTGGGACAACATCAATGACTCTTAGTATACAGAATGTTAGAAATCGTGACAAATTGACATTATACGGCTTGCTTGTTAAGTTTACAAAGTCCTGTTGGGTTTCGGCAAGATCTACCGGGTTATTCAATCTCACTCTTTTAAAGTCCTTAAAATACTTATAAGGAATCGAAGCATAGAAAGTCTACTCACAATTTACTATCTTTTAGTCCACTGTACACCGGCAAGGACTGGCTGGATGTCCTGAAGACTCAAAAGAGTGGCATCACATGGTACACAGGTGTTAATGGCCACAATAGGTAAGCTGACAGGATACTGTGAAGGGCCCGCAGGACATAGTCAAAGTCTTCCAGGTTATAGCAACGATACATCGACTTCGCAGGATTCGACTATTTGTTGAGGCTATATCAGAAATAACCGGTAGCTTGACATTCGCAGGACTTGCAGGACAGCGTCCAGGAATCCCAGCATACAGAATTTATTTACACTCACTCTTTTTATGTCCTCCAAATACTTGTATGGACTCGAAAGATACAGCGTTAGCTCACATTTACAAGAACTCGCTTCATTTCATTACGGACTCTCAGAATACGGAACAAACTCACTATACACACAACTAAGGCCACACTATAATAGTTAGGACTTGAAGCATGCGGAGTGACAGCACAGAGTGTTATTTTTTAGGCCACAGGACTCGCATAGCGTCGTCAAGGACACTCAGGATATGGTTTACAGTAAAGATACATTTTGATATTACAGAATACCGGTAAGGATTCACATGATGTTGTCAAGACCTTTTAGGAAACAGAATGACTTCACATAAAACATTTTTAGGGCACAGGATGCCAAGGATATACAGTGGCCCTTACCAGCATACAAATTAAGGCTAAAGAAAAAATTTGAAGAATATAGATTGGTCTAAAATATCATTTTAGCTATGGAATTCAGAGGATATTGTCAAGGACTCCCAGGATATAAAGTGACCTGGGATGCAACTTTCTTCTATTTTACAGGAGAACAGCGAATATAAATTTGTTATTCCACAGAATACAGGTAAGGACTCGCAATACATCGTCATAGACTCTCACGACACAGAATGACTTCACTTCAAACATTTCTAGCGCACAGGACTCGCAGGATGCAGGGTGACCCTTCATGGTATACTCATTAAGGCTAAATTTAGATTTGAAGCATACCGGCTGGTCTTACATATCATTAGCAATATTATTCAGAAAATATTGTCAAGGACTCACAGGATAAACAGACTTCAAATAAAACACTTCTAGCGCACATTACCCGTAGGATATACTAAACAGCATACGCATTAAGGCTAAAGAAACGATTTGAAGTATACAGACTTAACTGACATATCATTATAGCCATAGAGCTCGCAGGATATTGTCAAGGACACCCAGGATATAGAGTGACCTCAAACGCAAGTCTCTTTTGTTTTACAGGATAACTGCAAAGGTAAATTTTTAGGTAACGATCAGCAAGATGTTGTTGAGGTCCCCCACGATACAAAATGACTTCACATCTAAAAATTCTAGACCACAGGACTTGCAGAACATACCGTGAGCCTGAATAGCATACTCATTAATGATAAAGGAAATATTTCGAGGATACAGACTGGTCTCACAGACTATTTAAACCATGGAACTCGCAGGATATTATTCAAGGACTCACAAGCTATAGGGTAGTCTCAGCGCAATTTGTTCATCTTTTACAGGATATCTGAAAGGATACATTGTATAGCCCACAGTATACCGGTAGGAACTCGCAAAACATCGTTATAGACTCTCACGATACAGAATAACTTCACATCAAGCATTTCTAGCGCAAAGGATTCCCAGGATGTAGGGTGAATCTTTACTGCAAACTCATTAAGGCTAAGGTTAACATAAAAAGAATACAAACTTGTCTCACAGATCTTTTTAGCCATAGGACAACTAAGCCCATGTATCCCAGTTATGACTTGAATGATACACAGTGCCAGCACATAAATCGCTAGACACACAGGTTATAGAGTGGTGCAATATTCTTGTGTACTACTGGGTAACAGTAAAGCTGAATTTTTTGTCCACAGAATACCGGTAAGGGCAAACAAGATCTGGTCAAGGACTTTTAGCAAAAAGAATGACAGAGTGACCATACACGGCACACTAATTAAGTCTAAGGTTTAGATTCAAAGGATACAGACTGGTCTCGCATATCATTTTCGCCATAGAACTCGCATCATATTGTCAAGGACTCTCTGTATACATAATGGCATCAGAGGCAATTTCTTTTACAGAATACATTGTTTAGCCCACAGAATACTGGCAAGGAAGTGCAAGATGATGTCAAGGACTCCCACTATACAGAATGACTTCACATCGAATATTTCTAGCGCACAGGACTCGCAGCATATAGATTAGCCCCACACGACATACTTATTAAGACAAAAAAAAAAAGAATTCAAGGATCCAAACTTACTTAAGTGGCCAATTACAATTTACGAAACGTAGTTCATAAATTTGAGGCCTGAAGTAATAAAGAATTCCACACGCTTCGGTCTTCTGCGTGTGTTCTCCAGTTAGTCCTACCAGATGATGGCACATCGCCTACCACTTGGTCCTTCCAACGGAGTTTGGGTCTCCCTGCTCTGCGCCGTCCTTCAGGTTCGCCTTCAAACACCTTTCTCGCTGGAGCATTCACATCCATCCTGGCAACATGTCCCAGCCATCGAAGTCGTTGGATTCTGACTCTTTTAGCTACGTCGATGTCGTGGTAAAGCTCATACAGCTCATGGTTCATCCGATGGCGAAACTGGCCTTCGACACAGATAGGTCCATATATTTTTCGGAGTACTTTTCTCTCGAATACTCCCAGGTTTTGTATGTCCGTTGTAGTAAGCACCCATGATTCGGCACCATACAACAGAACAGGTAAGATAAGCACCTGGTATAGCTGTTTCTTAGTATTCCGAGAGAAGGTGGTGTTACTAAAGTGCTGCCGAAGTCCGTAGAAACATCTATTGGCTAGCACTATTCTCCGTTTAATTTCTTGGCTGACATTATTCATCTTGTTGACGGAAGATCCGAGGTAGGTAAATTCGTCGACTACCTCAAAACAATAATTGTCAACGTTCACGGTGCGTCCCCATCGAGAGGACTCTTTGTTCGTCGAAATCATTATTTTTGTTTTGTCCTCGTTGACCGCTAAACCCATTTTTGCTGACTCCTTTTCTAGCGATGAGAAAACTGCAGTAACATCCCGCAGATTTCGGCCAATGATATCTATATCATCGGCGTAGGCTAGTGGCATGTGGCTTTTGTGAAATATGGTGCCAGACATGTTGATGCCAGCCTTTCTCATCACCTTCTCCATAACTATGTTAAATAGTGTACAGGACAGGCTATCGCCCTGCCTGAGACCTCTTTCCGTGTTGAATGGTTCAGACTGATCCTTACCAATCTTAACCGAGGATTTGGTGTTGTCTAAGGTACATTTGCAAAGTCGAATCAGCTTTGCAGGAATACCAAACTCAGACATGGCCTCATAAAGCCTATTCCTTATCGGAGAGTCGAAGGCAGCTTTGTAGTCGACAAAGAGGTGGTAGGTGTCGATCTGCTTTTCATGGGTTTTTTCCAGGATTTGTCGTAAGGTGAATATTTGATCCGTCGTAGATTTGCCAGGTCTAAAGCCGCACTGATATGGTCCAATTAGTTTTTCTACAATTGGCTTTAGACGTTCACACAATATGCTTGAAAGGACCTTGTACGCAATTGGTAATAGGCTTATTCCACGGTAGTTCTTACATTCACTACGATCTCCTTTCTTGTATATGGGACATAACAGACTGAGACTCCAATCCCCGGGCATGCTCTCCTCTTGCCAGATGTTCTCCATGAGCTGATGCATGCTCCTAATCAGCTCCTCCCCGCCAGCCTTAAACAATTCAGCAGGGAGACCATCGGCTCCAGCAGCTTTGTTGTTTTTAAGGCGGGAGATGGCCATACGTATCTCGCTCTGGCTCGGAGGTGGACAGTTAATACCATCGTCATGGATTGGAGCGGGGTCTTCTGGAGTGGTGTCAGTATCCAGTAAATTTCTAAAGTGATCTCTCCATATCTTTAGAACGTTATCCGGGTCCGTCACTAGCTGACCATCGCTGTCCTTGCAGGAGGGCAACCCTGTTCCACTCATTCTCGCTTTCACTCTCTTGTAGAATTTTCGGGCTTCCCCTCTACTTCGGAGCAGCTCAGTGCACTTCACGAACAGCTCGCGTTGCCATTGGCTGCAGTTTCGCCCTGTATGCAGCAACCGTCTCTCTCGTGGCATTGCGACATTCATCATCGTACCAGGCATCTTCTTGAGACGGCTTTGAGTACCCAAGTACGCTTCTCGCAGCCCGTTCTAAGGAGTCGGCTATATTTTGCCACTGCGAGGTTATATTGTCAGGGGTTGGAGCATTCCGCAGCAGTTGAGTTAGGTGGTTGGAGTAGGCGTTTGCTACCTCTGTGGTCCGCAGTTTACCGATGTCCAGCTTTCGTTGTGCCTGGTTACGTACGTTTTTCGCCATGCTTAGTCTTGTGCGTACCTTAACTGCGGTAAGGAAGTGATCGGAGTCAATGTTCGCACCCCTAATCACTCGTACGTCCAGAACACTCGATGCGTGCCTTCCATCGACTACCACATGATCAATCTGATTCCTTGTCAATTGATCTGGAGATAACCATGTTGCCTTATGAATATTTTTATGGTCAAATCTAGTGCTGCAAACTACCATATTTCTTGCCGCAGAGAAATCAATCAGTCTGATGCCATTATTCGACGTTTCGGTGTGCAGACTGAATTTTCCGATGGTAGGCTCAAATGCGGTTTCCCTGCCTATTTTAGCATTAACATCGCCTGGTACAATTTTTATGTCATGGCTCGGGCTACGGTCATATACATTTTCTAGGCTCTCGTAGAACTCGTCTTTGTCCTCATCGCTTTTCTCTTCTGTCGGAGCATGGCCACATATAAGTGTTATGTGGAAAAACTTTGTTTTGACTCTTATGGTGGCTATACGTTCACACACCGGGTTGAACCTTGAGACTAGGTGTCGCAGTCTCTTGCCCACCACAAATCCACATCCAAACTCGTGCTTGTCCGCATGGCCACTATAGTAGATGTCGCACGCCTTCATGCGCGAGCACCCGTGTCCCGTCCACCGGATTTCCTGTAAAGCGGTTATGTCAGCCTTGTATTCTTCGAGGACTTCCGCCAGTTGGATAGAGGCACCTGGTCTATACAGTGTTCTAACATTCCAGGTGCATATCCTTAAATCATGGTCCTTAATTCGTTTGCGGTGGTCGTCAACATTTTGGGGGGTCCATTTTATTCTTTTCCAAACTGGTCTCACAAATAATTTTTAGCCATAGGACTCGTAAGATATTGTCAAGGACTACCAGGAAATAGAGTGTGATAGGTAAAGTTAATTTTTTTACACCACAGTATACCTGTAAGCGCTCACAAGATGGTGTCAAGGACTTTTAGGAAACAAAATGACTTTACACTAAACATTTGTAGCCCACAGGACTCGCAGGATGCGTAGTGTTACTCACACAGCTTATTAAGTCTACAGTAAGGACTCAAAGGATACCGACTACACACATCAATCATTTCTAGCGCACAGGACTCGCAGGATAAAGAGTGGCCCCACACGGCACAATCATTGAGGCTAAAGCTAAGATTGAGTGGATACATACTGGTCTCACAGATCATTTTGGCCATGGGACCTGCAGGATATTGTCAAGGACTATCAGGATATAGAGTGGGAGTAAAGTAAAGTTAAATGTTTTACCCCACAGAATACCTAAGGACTTACAATGTATTGTCAGCGACTTTTAGGAAACAGAATGACTTTACATCAATTTTTTTTAGCCCGCAGGACTCGCAGCATATACAGTTTGACCCTACACGGCTTATTAAGTCTAAAATAAGGACTCAAAGGATACAGACTAGTCTCAGAGATATTTTTAGCTGTAAGACTCGCTGGATATTGTCAAGGATTCCCGGAATATAAAGTGTCCTCGCTCTCTCATTTAGTCCTCTGAATGCCAATAAGGACTGTAAGGACTTTACTTTAAAAACAACTTATTTTCCTTTTGTATAGTGAAGAAGCTACTCGCATGTGTGTGAGTTTACACGCTCTTCTGTTTTTAGGACCACACATCATGACCTACGACGAATCCTTTAGGACATAAAAAAATTACACGAAAGATTTAAGTAAAGGCTCGATGGATGTTAATATTAAACAAAAGTATTCAAATAGGCCATACATGACAGCCCAAGGACATTGTCAAGAACTCCCGGAATATAGAGTGACCTCGCACTCTTCCACTTTGTCCTCTGATTGCCAAAAAAAAATACTCTAAGGACCCAATTTTAAACCACAGAACTTGCAGGACCTTGTCAAGGACCCTCTTGGTATTAAATGACCCACACGGCACCTTCTGTTAGACCCCATCACTTTTACTGGTAACTGTCTCAAAGAAAGCATAGTGATCCTTCACTACAAAGTTTATTTGTTTGGCCGACAGGATATTGTCAAGGTATCCCCTTTAACAACATCCTTCGTTACTCGTGACTCGCAGGATATCAACAAAATTACTCAAAAGATTTCAGACAGGATTTCAGATGGGTGTTAAAAAAAATCAGACAGACCCCTCAGGATAACACAAGGACATCTTTCAGGATATTGTCAAGAACTCCCAGGATATACAGTGACCATGAACTATCATCTAGTTCTGTGAATGCCAACAAATACTTTCAGAACCATTTTTCAAAGCACAGAACTTGCCGGACTTTATCAAGGACTCTCTGGTTATATAACACATGATTTTGGGACTAAATTTTGAGAACTGCACGTGAAAGTAGCCACAAAAAGAAGAAGTTCTGCATCATTCGTTTTGTCAAGTGACATGCCATATTAATTTAATATCGATTTGAAGTTAGTAAGTATCGTATATGTTTTTACTGGTAACTGTCTCAAAGAAAGCACAGTGACTGCTGTTTTATTTTGCCCACAGGACTTACAGATCTTATCTTGTAGGACATAAGCAAATTTCACGAAAGATTTAAGTAAAGGCTCGATGGGTGTTAATATTAAACAAAAGTATTCAAATAGGCCATACATGACAGCCCAAGGACATTGTCAAGAACTCCTAGAATATAGAGTGACCTCGCACTCTTCCACTTTGTCCTCTGATTGCCAAAAAAATATACTTTAAGGACCCAATTTTAAACCACAGAACTTGCAGGACCTTGTCAAGGACCCTCTTGGTATTAAATGACCCACACGGTACATTCTGTTTGACCCCATGCCTTTCACTGGTAACTGTCTCAAAGAAAGCATAGTGATCCTTCACTACACAGTTTTTTTTTTTGGTCGACAGGATATTGTCAAGGTATCCCCTTTAACAACATCCTGCTTTACTTGTGACTCGCAGGATATCAACAAAATTGCTCAAAAGATTTCAGACACGTCTAGATAGGTGTTAAAAAAAATCAAACAGATCCCACAGGATAACACAAGGACATGTCAGGATATTGTCAAGAACTCCCAGGATATAGAGTGACCTCAAACTATCATGTAGTTCTGTGAATGCCAACAAATACTCTCACAACTTCAATAGTTACCATTTTTTCAAAGCACAGAACTTGCCGGACTTTATCAAGGACTCTCTGGTTATATAACACTATACAACACATGATTTTGGGACTAAATTCTGAGAACGGCACGTGAAAGTAGCCCCAAAAAGTAGAAGTTCTGCATCATTCGTTTTGTCAAGTTACATGCCATAATAATTTAAAATCTATTTGAAATTAGTAAGTATCGTATAGTGGAATTTGCCACGTTTTAGATATTTTTAAAATTTTTGTTTCCACCACAAAAGATCTTTTCACATCGACTTTCTTTAAGCGTTTACCTAATTGTAGGTACCATACAAAATCTTATGGACAAGTGCTATCAAAACCGCAATCCCTGATAACTTTCATAATTATATCCACCGCTATCCCTTCATTCCAAAGGGGTAAACATAGATTTTAGCAAAAGTTCAAAACAACACCGCATTTGTTGTTGTCGCTCGCTAATATTACTCGTATTTTATTTTGTTTTTACTTTGCTCTTTCCTTGTTTTTTTTTTCATTTTGTTTACCAAACTTTGACTTCTTTTTTTCCCGAACATCTCAACAAAAACACGGCAGCGTTATATGCAGTTGTTTGTTGTTTGGTAGGGGATTCCCTTTAGTTATAGGAAAACAATAAAAATGAGTAGCCAACCAAACACCCACTCACCCACTCTACTGGCCACCACCACATTGTGTACGGGTGAAAACGCAGAAAATTTGTGAACAATGAAAACCTAAACTTTTGCCAAAGTTGAGTCATGGTCGGTCGTTACTTTTACGTTTAGTTTGATTTAATGGATATTAAAAATGTTAAGCAGTGAGTAGGAGAGAGCGAGCGAGAGAGGGAGAAAGCTTTACTAGGAGAGGTAGTAAAGGCATGAAACAAAAGAAATGATGGTTATGATGGTTGGTCGGTCGGTCGATCTGACGGTCGGTTAGATGCTTGATGTAGTGGTGAAGTATTGCTCTCCACAATGATGAGTTTTATTTGAAACGGAAACGGATATAAAATAATGTGAAAAGGTTATCAACCAAATGATAATATGACGCCATCCATCCATACCAGCATAAAAGATTTACGATAACTGTAAGACGAATTCGTAGCTACTGTATTGTTTGACGAATATTAAAGGGAATATTTTAAGATGTTATCACTCTGTTTGAAAGTGTGTATTCAACTTCAACTCTTGAGTTGAGTGGCAGACATAGTTACGTATGCGGCAGCTGTCTGTGGCTTTTGGGCATAAATAATAGGTAAATTTATGGCAATAATGAACATTTCTAATTTCTTAGCTGTCTCCCTTTTTTTGGGGGTTGCTGTTAAAAAGATTATTATTTTTTTTTTGGTTAAAAGCTCATATTTTTCGTTGATATAGCCATCTGTTTGGTTTTTACAATACCTTAGTTTCATACCTCTGCCGAAGGCATCAAAATGAAACTATTTATCATTTGTGTAACAAACTGCCGCGGTTCAACAATGTATTAGGGAAGTTCCAGATATGTTAAAGCAATCAAGAGATTTTATATTTATTCATTGGAGCAATTATTAATCTAGCAAGTTTGCTTCAGTATCCGTAGATGAAGTCTCATTTTTAATGGACAATGTTATTTATTTTGAAATTTTTTAAATTATACAATTGATATACATCACATCGTGAACAACCCTAGCGCTTCACTGTTCAAAATGTCAACAGTCGTTAGACAAGCGGTTCAGAACAACTGTTATCATTCTCATACATTTCATATGTCATAAATCACAAGAAGTTGTGTTTTATTTTGGAAATAATCAAATTCGGATCATCTTTCCATGTTACACAGTACAACACATGATTTTGGGACTCAATTTTGAAAACTGTACGTGAAAGAAGCCCCAAAAAGAAGAAGTTCTGCATCATATGTTTTGTGAAGTTACATGCCATATATAACGTGACGCCAGTCGTCCGTACATACATTCACCTACATACACAATTATTTCTCTAAACAACCTTTATTTGACCTTCAACATTGCCAACAAACTCAACCTGCATACATACTTTCAATTACTTCGATCACAACAGAGACCGAATGACAGCAACTCCAACAACGAGAGCGGCCACCTACAACCTTCATTTGCCCTTCAATACAGATAATTCTTCAACTACTTGAAGGGCAAACGTCAATTTCACCGATCGCACGATCGCCGCAAAACGACGCGTTCGGCAATACACGCAACTGCCACCAACGACACTTTCGGCAATCGCCACGAACGGCTAATGAGCGCGACAATGAACATCCAGCCAAACACATTAAGGAGACGACATCACAAGGGAAAGTGTTACTCAATGCTGTGTGATGTCATGAAATTCTCATTACATCGAGAGCTCCACATACCTAAATGATCGAACTTTTGCTTGGTAGTTCGTCGGTTGTTACCGCAGCAAAGTTTATTGCTAAGTTGCTTTGTACCCGATCTCCCTTGCCCTTCTCAGGGCAATCATTTGTCGAAAGAAATATTCTTTTGTTTAATCGGACTTCGGTCTGTTAAATCGGACTTCGGTCTGTTGAATCGGACTTCGGTCTGTTAAATCGGACTTCGGTCTGTTGAATCGTACTTCGGTCTGTTAAATCGGACTTCGGTCTGTTGAATCGGACTTCGGTCTGTTTAATCGGACTTCGGTCTGTTGAATCGGACTTCGGTCTGTTGAATCGGACTTCGGTCTGTTAAATCGGACTTCGGTCTGTTGAATCGGACTTCGGTCTGTTGAATCGGACTTCGGTCTGTTAAATCGGACTTCGGTCTGTTGAATCGGACTTCGGTCTGTTAAATCGGACTTCGGTCTGTTGAATCGTACTTCGGTCTGTTAAATCGGACTTCGGTCTGTTGAATCGGACTTCGGTCTGTTTAATCGGACTTCGGTCTGTTGAATCGGACTTCGGTCTGTTGAATCGGACTTCGGTCTGTTGAATCGTACTTCGGTCTGTTAAATCGGACTTCGGTCTGTTGAATCGGACTTCGGTCTGTTTAATCGGACTTCGATCTGTTGAATCGGACTTCGGTCTGTTGAATCGGACTTAGGTCTGTTGAATCGGACTTCGGTCTGCTGAATCGGACTTCGGTCTGTTGAATCGGACTTCGGTCTGTTAAATCGGACTTTGGTCTGTTGAATCGGACTTCGGTCTGTTAAATCGGACTTCGGTCTGTTTAATCGGACTTCGGTCTGTTGAATCGGACTTCGGTCTGTTAAATCGGACTTCGGTCTGTTGAATCGTACTTCGGTCTGTTGAATCGGACTTCGGTCTGTTTAATCGGACTTCGGTCTGTTGAATCGGACTTCGGTCTGTTGAATCGGACTTAGGTCTGTTGAATCGGACTTCGGTCTGTTGAATCGGACTTCGGTCTGTTGAATCGGACTTCGGTCTGTTAAATCGGACTTTGGTCTGTTGAATCGGACTTCGGTCTGTTAAATCGGACTTTGGTCTGTTGAATCAGACTTCGGTCTGTTGAATCGGACTTCGGTCTGTTAAATCGGACTTCGGTCTGTTGAATCGGACTTCGGTCTGTTGAATCGGACTTCGGTCTGTTAAATCGGACTTCGGTCTGTTGAATCGGACTTCGGTCTGTTAAATCGGATTCGGTCTGTTGAATCGGACTTCGGTCTGTTGAATCGGACTTCGATCTGTTGAATCGGACTTCGGTCTGTTAAATCGGACTTCGGTCTGTTAAATCGGACTTCGGTCTGTTAAATCGGACTTCGGTCTGTTAAATCGGACTTCGGTCTGTTAAATCGGACTTCGGTCTGTTGAATCGGACTTCGGTCTGTTGAATCGGACTTCGGTCTGTTGAATCGGACTTCGGTCTGTTAAATCGGACTACGGTCTGTTGAATCGGACTTCGGTCTGTTGAATCGGACTTTGGTCTGTTGAATCGGACTTCGGTCTGTTGAATCGGACTTCGGTCTGTTAAATCGGACTTCGGTCTGCTTAATCGGACTTCGGTCTGTTAAATCGGACTTCGGTCTGTTGAATCAGACTTCGGTCTGTTAAATCGGACTTCGGTCTGTTGAATCAGACTTCGGTCTGTTGAATCGGACTTCTGTCTGTTAAATCGGACTTCGGTCTGTTAAATCGGACTTCGGTCTGTTGAATCGGACTTCGGTCTGTTGAATCGGACTTCGGTCTGTTGAATCCAACCCCGGTTGGTTGTACCGACTCGTCGGTTGCACAGATTTCGGTCTGGTACACGAAGATACTCTTCGTTCCAGTAGCATTGTATTAGACATTAGCACCGTAGCATTTTGATACTAACACTCCGTCGGGTACGATTATTAGTTCGGTCGCGAATTCGGAATCGATATAACTACGAGTTGCAAAAGTCGATCTACTAAGGAACACGAATCATCAACACGATCCTGAGTTGCGGATATCAAACTGAATTACGACGAAAGCCGAAGCTTTAATATGTTCCGAAATTGCTGAAGTTAACCTGAATACCAGACAAAACCCGAATCACAAAAAAGGCCACGTATTGCTGATATAAACCTGAACCACCGACAAACCCGAATCATCAAGATGCACCATTATTGCTGATATGAACCTAAAATGAATTGTTGACATTAACCCGAACCACCGACGAACCTGAGTCATCAATCATCACTTCCTGATATTAACCTGAAATCCCGACAAATCCCGAGTCGTCAATCATCACTTGCTGATATTAACCTGGTACCTGACGAAACCCGAGACATCAATTATCACTTGCTGATATTAACCTGAAACCCCAACAAAATCCGAGTCATCAGTACGCTGCCAAGTTGCTGGTACGAGCCTGAATCATTGAAAGTATCCAAACTACTACGTTCCTGAATAAAGAAACAATCCTGACCTATCTGACCTCTACAGTTTTGGGAGTATAATATAAAGTTCTCGATCACCTCAAATCGATCGTTCGAGAAAATTCTCGATTATCTTTAATCGAACCAAGTCCCGAAATTTGTCATCGCAGTCAGAGGCCACATCAATATTCGTCGAGCGTATACTAAAAGTTATCGATCATCTAAAATCGAACTGGGTACAAATTACCGTACAAGACAACAACGCTTTCACTGAATCCGAATCTGAATTGTTTTCGTATCTAAATACTTTATCCAGTAGATTATAAGTTTGAATTACACCATCAATAAATAATATTGTTATTTTGCCCTAGTCAGGGAAAAACTACGGGGTTCTTATTCCGTAAGGTTTTGTGGGTCCTTATGGCGACCCTGGCGACGACTGGACTTACCTCAGCCGACGAGAAATCACGTTACACATAATAATAATAATATCGATTTGAAGTTAGTAAGTATCGTATAGGGGAATTCGCTCATTTGTTTGACATAACATAAATACTATATGGTGGCGTATAATTATCATAAGTAATATTCCACGTGAATCATACGCTACTGACTACAACAGTTTTATTATAACTCCTACAAAATAAACCCAGTTCAAAATCATTTGATGAATGAAAACTGTTGCTTATTTAGGGAAACTTTATATGAACAGATTAAAGGAATTGTAATTCTTAACTTTTTTAAATTTGTTTTAGTAAAATCGGACTAGTGGTTCAAACAAAAAACCCTAAAACGTGACAAATTCCCCTTTTCGATACTTACTAACTTTAAACCGATATTAAATTATTATGGCATGTAACTTGACAAAACGAATGATGCAGAACTTCTTCGTTTTAGGGCTACTTTTACGTACAGTTCTCAGAATTGAGTCCCAAATCAATGAGCTGAAAAATGTTTTACTGTGTAAGTTGCCATCGAATGATAATTACTAAGTGGCCAATGATACAATTCTTCTTATTTAATGGCAGCAGCAACAGAAATTTACCTATCAGTAGCCGCACGTAGAAAAGTATTCCGATGAAGGGTGCAAATATTTTATGAAGTATTTTACTCTCGAAGACTCCCAGAATAGATTAATCCACCTACGTTATTACCCAGGATTCTGCGTTGTAGAGGAAGACAGGTAGGATCAGAGTCTGGTAGAGTTGGATCTTCGTTTCGTCGAGTGAGGGCTTTATCATTAAAACGCTTGCTTAGTGCATAGTAACAGCAGTTAGCGATCAATACTCGTCTCTTAATTTCCAGGCTGACATCATTATTTTTGTTTATCTATCACTTCAAACTAATACTTGTCAACGTTCACGCAGCGTCCCGAGTAAATGAGTAAACTATTTGTTCTTGAAATTTGGTTTTGTCCTCATTTGTCCGCCGACTGCTTTTCAAAGCTCGAAAAGGCCGCAGTAACATCCCGCAATCCATGGCCAATGATATCTATATCATCGCCATACGCGAGCAGCATGTGCCTTTTTTTGAAGATGGCACCATTCCTGTTTACTGCAGCCTTCAGCATGATCATCAGCATTAGGATGTTAAAGAGATCGCATTGACAGACTATTGCCTTGTCTAAAGCCTCGCTTGGTAGAAAATGGCTCAGTCAGATTTTTGCCAATTTTTACTCAAGACTTTGTGTCAGTCAGTTCATCCCGCAAAGTCGTTTCAGCCTCGCGGGGATACCAAACTCAGGCATGGCATCTAATAGTTCCTATCGTATCGGACTGTCGAATGCAGCTTTGTAGTCTATGACTAGATGGTACGTGTCGATCTGCATTTCTAGGGTCTTCTCCAGGATTTGTCTTAGTCTGAATACACACTGAAACCACACTGATAACATCTAATCAAGTTCGCCAGAACGGTCTTTAGTCTTTCTCACAACACACGCGGCAGGATCTTGTATGCGATGGATAAAAGGCTGAAACCGCGATAGTGGTACATACACGTTGATCGCCTTTCTTAAAGAACAGTACATAAGTAGAACACTCAGATTCCAATCATCGGGCATGCATTCCTTGAGCTAAATCGTGTTTATGAGCTGATGCATGCACGTTGCCAGCCGTCAACTTTTAAAAGCTCTGTCGGCAGTCCATCGTCTACCGCAGTTTTATTATTTGTAAGCATTGCGATTGCCGTGCTGATCTCGTTTTGGCTTGGTGGCCATCCGTCATCTATGATTGGTGTAATTTCGTAAAAATATGCTGCCTTCGGTAACGGAAAAGATCAAAAGTGTTCCCACCATATTTACAGCACACTCTGAGTATCGGTGACCAGATTTCCGTCTATGTCCTTGCAGGTGGTGATTCCTTGTCCAAAACCTTAGCTTTCATCTTTTGGTTAAACTTTCGGGCTTCACCTCTATCCCTGCAATGTAATTTTCGATATTCTGGCTCTTTCTTTTCTTCCATAGACGCTTTTTTCCCCTGAAGAGGCGTGTCATTTCCCTCCTCTTCTTCTGATTATAACGCTACGTCACCGCGTTGCTATTGGCTGCAGTTATGCTTTGTATGCAGCATCCTTTTCTTTAGACATTTATTGTATCAGAGCTTGTCTGAGCGTGGTTTTTGATAACCCAGTAAGGTCGTTGCGGCAATGGTCATAGAATTCGCAGTATGTTGCCATTGGGTGTAGGAAACATCAGAATTAAGGCGGTTGATTCGAAGTAATTCAGAGAGAGTTGGTTGGAATAGGCATTGGCTATGTTGGTGGTATGCAGCTTTGTGATATCAAGCTTCCTTTGTGTTTGGTTACGTGCGTTTCAAGCACTACTTAATCGCGTGCGCACCTTGGTTGCAACTAGGTGGTGATGCGTGTCAATATTTGCACCGCGCATCACACGCACATCCATATCGCTTAAGACATAACGCTTCCATCAATTACCACGTGATCAATCTGGTTACTGGTATTTTGATCAAGGGATATCCAGGATATATGCCTTGTGGATATTTTTATGCTGGAATCTGGTTCACTCACCACCATGTTTCTTGCCGACGCAAAACTAGCCAGTCTGAGTCCGTTATCGGAGGTGTTGTTGTGTAGACTGAATTTTCCGACTGCTGAACCAAGAGCATATTCCCTTGCTATTTTAGCATTTCACTCTCCCAGAACAATTTTAATGACATAGGCAGGGCAGCGGTCATATATCTCTCCCAGGCGCTCATCTTTGTCTTTCGTCGGGGCGTGTACACAAATCAAATTCGTGTCTTTCTGCATGATGATGATTTCGACGAACAAAGATTCCTCTCGTTGGGGACGCACCGTGAACGTTGACAATTATTGTTTTGAGGTAGTCGACGAGTTTACCTACCTCGGATCTTCCGGCAACAAGAAAAATAATGTCAGCCAAGAAATTAAGCGGAGAATAGTGGTAGCTAGTAACACCACCTTATCTCGGAATACTAAGAAACAGCTTTACCAGGTGCTAATCTTACCCGTTCTTTTGTAAGCTGCCGAATCATGGGTGCTTACGACAACGGACATACAAAACCTATCTGTGTCGACGGCGAGTTTCGCCATCGGATGAACCATGAGCTGTATGAGCTTTACCACGACATCGACGTAGCTAAAAGAGTCAGAATGCAACGACTACGATGGCTGGGTCATGTTGCCAGGATGGATGTAAATGCTCCAGCGAGAAAGGTGTTTGAAGGCGAACCTGAAGGACAGCGCAGAGCAGGGAGACCCAAACTCCGTTGGAAGGACCTAGTGGTAGGCGACGTGCCACCATCTGTTAGGACTAACTGGAGAACACATGCACAACACCGAAGCGTGTGGAATTCTTTAGTACTTCAGGCCTCAAACTTATGAACCATGTTCGTAAGTTGAAATGGGCCACTTAAGTAAGTAAGTAAGTCATTCTGCATGGCAGCTGCTAAGATGTCACAGTTCTTTCGATGTGTAGGTTGACAGGATATCAAGTCAACCTAATTTCCTGTATGGCGGTGATGTCAGCCTTGTATTTGTCGGGGACATCCGCCAATTGGATCGTTGCATATCCTGTCACCGACCGTGGCATAGTGGTTAGAATACGGGACTACCATGCGGGAGATCGCAGGTTCAAACCTGGCTCCAGTCATCTTAAAAAATTGTTTCTTTCATTGTCGGCTCCCCTCGAATGTTGTTGACAGCAACTTCGCAGTATTAAAATGTCGAGTCAATCGGCGTGTCTAGTATGAGCTTCTCAAACAGTGACGTTCGCATTCGTCGATAAACAAGTAGGTGCCGTTAGTTGTGAATCTAAAAATAGAAAGCGTGTTAATTCACAACAACGCGAGAAGCTTTCTAATACCTCATTCATGGGGTGCACAGGGAAATTAAGTTTTTTAAGTTTTATATCCTTAAATTATGGTCCTTTTAACGTTTGCGTGGGTCGTCAACATTTGGGGGGTTCTTGTTTTTTTTTTAGTTCTCTTCGTGGTTTCATAATAATTGTTTTTTTGTTTAAGGAGAGAGAGGCTTATTGTGCGCCTGAACCTAGTTTCTTGGGGCGCTGCCAAAGCCACTAAGAGAGCCGTTGTGTTGAGCTTCCGTAACATCTGTTACACATCGGTGGCAGCATGCCATTAAGGTTACTTCACATTGCGACTTCTCACATTTACTACCACTAAACGGATGTTCAATGGCATTGCCCGGGGAATACGTGATCTCTGTTAGCTGTTTGGGGATATCCAAAAAAAAGGGCAAATGTGTAGAATATGGGGCGGGAGCCCAAAAAAAAAATGCCACTTCCCCCCAAATACGCCCTAAAACACGAAAATCAAGGTCAAAGTTGGCGCTAAGGCCCGCTGGGCCCAAAAAAAGGGCCCTTGGGTTCTATGAAAACCCCCCATGTGTGTGTACTCATATAAAAGATACTTTCGAGACGAATCCAACGATATTATTTGTAAGTTCCTACGGGTCTCCTGGGCCGAGTTAAATTTCCGGGATATACCAAAAAAAAATTGAAATAATGGGGAAAAATTTGAAAAAACCATGGAAAAAGTTAGAAAAATTTAAGGAAATAAATTGAAAAATTCTAAAAAAAAAATAGAAAATCTAAAAACCGCGTAATTTTAAAAAAAAATAATTTTTTCTGAAAAACCCCGTAAAAAATTAAAAAAAAACTGGTAAAAAAAATCATGGAAAATTAGAATAATTTAAGGAAATGAATTGAAAAATTCCATAGAAAAATGACATGTCATCAAAAATGTTGAACAAATTTTAAATTTTTTTGAATTTATAGTTTTTTTTTAAATAAAAAAAGAAAATTGATAAAATATTTAAAAAAAATTAAGGAAACAAATTGACAATTTCAAGAAATATTTAAAAAAAATTCAAGATAAAGTCCAAAAAGAAATATTTGAAAAAAGAAAATTGATTAAAAAAAAGGAATAAAGGGGACAAAATGATGAAAAATTTGAAAAATATTTAAAAAAAGCTATGTTTTGTAATTTTTTTTTGATATATCCCTTTAAATTATTTTTTGTTTTTTAAATTAGAGTTGTAACGGTTGAGTTGGTTGCAGTAGCGCCAAAGACAAAAATTCTCGATATTTTTAAAAAAGAATGTTCTTTTTGTTATGTTCCGGGAAAATTATTTTTTTTTTGTAAATTAGAGTGAAAATGGATATGTTGGGCATTTTTTATTTGGTATATCGCGTGATTTTTTTAAAAATAATTTAGATTTTTGGTATATCCCGGAAATTTAAATGTCTCTTCTAACTCGGTTCACAAGATCCATAGGAACTTAAAAACCAACTTTGACCTATTATTCCGATGTTTGGGGACCAAGACGAAGACAATGGCATATTTTTTTTTTAATCGGGCTCCCGCCCCCTGTTTAGCACTTCAGGCCAAAAAGATTCTGGTTATTCCTTAGAGAATAACGATCAGAAGACTCAAATTAGAAAACCCCCTATTCCAATATCCTTTATACGCGATTATAAACTGAAATTATGGAAAATTTTGTGTGGAAACAATTAAAAGTTGTTATATTTACAAACTTTAAAATTGAATTCGTAAGAGTCATCTATTGGCCTTCGATAGATAAGTGAAAGCGACGTAGATTAGAAATCCGAAGGTGTCGGATTCGATTCCTGGCCAAGGGCCTGGCCAAATTAACATCGCGATCGATGCACAAACCTTGTTATCTACA
The DNA here is from genome assembly GCA_964034835.1 of Muscina levida. Taxonomy (NCBI): domain Eukaryota; kingdom Metazoa; phylum Arthropoda; class Insecta; order Diptera; family Muscidae; genus Muscina; species Muscina levida. The sequence continues at coordinate 86,860,635 of OZ035884.1, forward strand.
AGGGAACGAAACAGAGTTGCCAACAATGATTGTATGAAAATCGTATTTACATGCCCGATCGAGTGCTGATAAACTGAAAATCGTTGTAAAGAATTATCAGCCAAGCTACTTCCTCCAGCTGTTACAACAACAACAACAACAACATTGCAAACCCAATAGGAAATGTCTAAGATTTTCGTGATTTGTTCTTTAACTTACTAAAGTTTCTTTCTATAAAAAAAATTCGCTCCAAAAAACCTTGCTGTTGTTTTTTCCATCAATTCCCATACAATCGCTAACGTATCGTAGACTTTTCAATTCAATAACTGTTCCAAAACATTAAATTTAAAAACAATTTGCAATATAACAAATATTTTTAAGTGATAATCTTCATTAGTGGCAATATGTGCTATAGTTTTTTTTATAATGCTTTGCGAAAAATTCCATAGCTATAAAAAATTGTGCTGTCGCACACACACACACACACACATATACAGCCATACACATGTCCTTTGTCAATGGTCGTAACGAATTTAAAACTCACACTGGATTAAAATCTTTTATAAACCACTTTCCGCATAGAGAGAGAGAGAGAATGAATTTCACAGTGTTTGTATGCGTGTTAACTATTGAATAGATGTGTGCGTGTGCGTGTGTGTGGTGTATTATACGCAGCTACATGGGTATTAGTGTACTCGATGTGTCTATAAACGTCTTTACTCACATATGATCCAATTTAATCTTGCCGACACAATCAAAAGCATTTTGTTCACTTTTTTTTGCGCAAACACTCACGCGTCACACACACGAACATACACACGTATGTATGTACATAGTTTTTTTTTTATTACGAATATGCGAATAGAAGAAAGCATCAAGTTAAGCAAAAATATCCTTTTAACTTGATTCCGTCAGGCCACAGCATAAACGCAGAAAAATCACTGAATGTTTTACGAAACAGAAATAGGGTTATAGTGATAACTATGTTAGGCTGCCTTGCTCGCTAGAGTGATTTGCAGTGAGAGGGTGAGTCGGCGGCATCAGCATCGGGGTCGGGGTGGTTTGGTCATATCTGGGTGAAACCGCTAAATTTGCCATGATCCACAGTAAACGTTGTTGTATTTTGATTTTGTTTTTTTCTTGCTGTTGCTCGACAGTTAGTTTCAGTGCTAAAATTAGCTTTGTTCTAAATATTTGCTGGTGTTGCGTTAGCAAAGATTGAAAGAGAAAACATTTTTCACTAAAAAAAAAACACCACTTGCAACCATTCAAGCTGAACCGGCCTGGTGGGCCGGGGCCATCTGAGCACCCAACACACCTAACTCATATAAGGCTGATGGGCTGCAACAACAACTACAACAAAACCTAAAACACACAGAGCACTGAAAAGGCAACGCCAGAAAAAAGAATCAACGCTAAAGCACACACACACACACACAGAATGAATGTGTTTGTGTTTATGAATGAATGAACAAACGCGGACGAATGAACGCATACATTTACATTTATTAATATGCAAATACACACACAACGAACGAACGAATGAACTTACATGCGATACTTGCATATTCTTACTCTATACGAAATATTAACTGCAATGGAAACTAATAAAAAAAAATATATAACAAGTGTTGTAAAAAAATAAAACATTGAATAAAAGCTAGGAATTTTTTAGTTGAGTTACGGGGCAATGAAAAATAACAACAAAAACCAAACTATATAATGTAACTACAGTAATAGGGATGATGAATTGGGAAAGTTGGCTAATAGCTAATGTGGGATTTCAAGGGAACTTAGAAGAAATGAACACATTTCCTTAATAAGTTATGAAGTGTTAGTAAAATTTAAGGGAGTGAAGTTAAATCGGGTTTTTAAATACGTTTTAGCGAAGACACAAACCGCAAATATGGAATTTATCAAAACGATTTTGTATATGAAAAAAAATATATTTCAACTTAAAAATAGTGAATAAGAATTTAAATAATGATATATAAGGCAATAAATAAATACATTTGTTAAAATTGTTATAAATAATTTCCTTTCTAAGTATATGCGGTATAAAAGATACTTAGCACTAACATATTCAGGGCCTAGATTGGGCACTACGGGCAGAGAGGAATGAAAGTCCTTTACATCACGTTATAGCCCCATGGGAGTAGGTCACTCCCATACACAAGATAAATCAATCGTCTGTTTCAGATCAGAGATATATCACAAAGTATATGCGATATAAATGATATGTAGTATTAGCGTATTTGGGGCCCAGATTGGGCACTGGGGGCAGAGAGGAATGAAAGTCCTTTACATCACGTCATAGCCCCATGGGAGTAGGTCACTCCCATATACGAAATATATCAATCCTCTGTTTCAGATCAGAAATATATCACAAAGTATATGCGATATAAATGATATGTATGATATGTAGTATAGTTGGGCATGGGGAATTTTCTTATTTGAGTCTTTCTGATTGTTGTTCATTTGGGAATAACCAGAATCTCTTCTTGGAGGTCTCCAAGCAGCTTACAACGTCCGAGAGATTACGTATTCCCCGGACAATGCCATTGAACATCCGTTCAGTGTGAGAAAGCACATTGTTGAGTAATCTCAATGGCGTGCTATCACAGATACGTCTTAGAAAGTAGGTTATAGAAGTTACTGAAGCTCAACACAACGGCTCTCGGTGCCTAATAAGCTACTCTGCTTAAACAAAAACAATTATTAAGAAAACACGAAGAAAATAAAAACAAGAAGCCCCCCTCCAAATGTTGACCACCCCCGCAAACGTTATAAGGACCATGATTTACGGATATGCACCTGAAATGTCCGAACATTATATAGAGATGATGCCTCTATCCAATTAGCGGATGTCCTCGACAAATACAAGGCTGACATGACCGCCTTACAAGAAATGAGATGAACGGAACAGGTATGCCCATGAAGAAAAAATTGTGACATATTTTACAGCTGCCATGCAGAAAAACTCGAATTTGAAAGAAGGTTCATTTATTCATTCCGCAATAGACTTCCACACCTGATTCCGCAGTTTAACCCCGTAAGTGCCGGAAAAGGCAATATTCGCATCAAGGCGACATATTATTACATTACGCCGATTTGTGTTCACGCCCCGACGGAAGAAAAAGATGAAGAACTTAAAGATGCATTCTATGAGCGCCTAAAGGAAATATATGACTGCTGCACTGCACATGACATTGAAATTGTTCTGGAAGATTTTAGTACTAAAATAGCAAGGGAAGATGCTCTTGAAAAATTCAGTCTCTCGGAAAATTCAGTCTACACCACAAAACATCACATATCGAATTCAGACTGCATAATGTTTCGTCGATAAGAAACATGGTATTGAGTGGAAACAGATTTCAACACGAAGATTTCCAAAAGGTAACCTGCATATCCCTTGATCAAATGACAAGAAACCAAATGGAACATGTGGTAATCGATGGAAGGTATATCTCAAGTATTAAGGACTTGATTGTGATGCATGATGTAAATTTATACTATGACCTCTACCTTGTTGCAGTTAAAGTACGATGTTAAGGAGTACGAGGTTAAAAAGTATCAAAAACACCTGTAACCAAACGCAAAGGAAGCTAGATATCACAAATATGCATACCCCACCGAGATAGCCAATGGCTATTTCAACCAACTCTCTCAATTACTTCAAACAAACGTCCTTAATTCCGATGTTCCTGACACCCAATGGCAGCATATTACGAATTCTATGACCAGTGCCGCAACGATTTTACTGGTTTATGCAAAACCACTTTCAGACAAGCCCTTGTACGATGATGAATGTTGAGAAATAACTGAAGAAAATAATGCTGCATACAAGGCAAAACTGCAGTCAATGGCAACGAGGGCGGTGACGGAGCGTTATATTGAGAAGAGGAGGAAGATTTAACGCCTGTTCAGGCGGAAAAAAGCGTCTATGGTTGGAGAGAGAGAGCCAGGATTTCGAAAACAACAGGGATACAGGGTAAAGCCCGAAAGTTCTACCAATTTGTAAAAAGCTAAGGTTTTGGAACAGAAATCCCCACCTGTAAGGAAGGAGACGGAAATCTGGACACGGACACTCAGAGTGTGCTGCAAATATGAAGGGAACACTTCCATATTTACTCGTTTCCGAAGGCAGCATAAGTGACCAAATCACACCAACCATCGACGATGAAGTAGACTGTTCATCACCGAGACTTAAAAACAACAAAGCTGCGGAAGCCTTTGGATTGGGGCAGAGTCTGTTTAAAGCCGGCGGCGATAAACACGTTTTGGCTCAAGGAATGCAGTCCCGATGATTGGAATATGAGTTTTTTGTATGTCCTGTGCTTAAGAAAGGCGTGTATGTAGGTACTATCCAAGTGTATGTAGGTACTATCGCGGGATCAGTCTTTTACTCATCGCATAAAAGATCCTGTCTAATGTGTTATGCGATAGACTTAAGCCCATTCGGGCGAACCTGATTGGACCTTATCAGTGTGGCTTTAGACCTAATAGATCTACCACCAAACAGATATTCAAACTACGACAACTCCTGGAGAAGAACTTAGTAATGCAGATCGACACCTACCTGCATTCGTCAGTCCGATACGACAGAAACTATTAGATGCTATGGCTGAGTTTGGTATCCCCGCGAAGTTGATACGACTTTGCGGGATGACACTGACTGACACGAAGCCTTGAGTGACAATAAGCACAAATCTAACAGAGCCATTTTCTAACAAGCGCGGCGGCAGACAAGGCGATAGTCTATTAAAAACAAAAGAGCCTTAAATGTGACAAATTCCCCTATACGATACTTACCAACTTCAAATCGATATTAAAAATTATTATGTCATGTAACTTGTAACTCAGAATTGAATCCCAAAATCATGTGTTGTACTGTACTATTTTGGAAAATGTTAATACTTTTCGTTTTTCATAAGAATCAGTGAATGTTTATACGATTTATCTTGACCACCTACCAGCCAGACAAACAGACAGACAGATGGATATGGCTCAATTGTCTTAAAAAGTTCTTAAACTAATTTGGTCTTAAGATACTTGAGGTCCAAATCATCCACTTTTAAATAGTATTCTCTAAAAACACCGTTAGAAAACTAACAGAAAACTTAAATTTAAAAACTCAATTTAACTACGTTCATACTTAATTCAAGCACAGAACGGGATAAGCTCAACATATCAAAAATAGAAGGGATTATAGAAAATAAAGTATACATCAAGTCAAGTAAACATTGCTGAGAGCATGGAAATAAATATCTAGCTCAGAGAGAGTGATAAAATCCCTGACGGTAATTAATTCTCAATTCTCTCAATCACTTTTTATTAGTTTCTAGGTAAGTGTTAAAGTAAGTAATAAATTCTTACATTCAGTTTAAATTTTAGGATAATAAAACAGAGAACAACAACAAAAAATTTACTCTCTAGAAGGGATTCAATCAAGCCCTCAGTTCTGACTTAAATCAAGTGCAAATTTGGCTTAGATCTAGTGCACCGCTGGATTGCATTGAGTACAGTTCTTAGTTAAATCAAGTATGGATCGGGCTTAAATCAAGTCAACTGGTTTAAATTGAGTACAGTTATTGGTTAAATCAAGTACGGATTGGTCTTAAACAAGTCATCAGTGCTTAAAATATTGTATTTAAATCAAGAATCTTATATTTGGTTTAAAAAACCGTACTTACCATACACATTTAACATCGCTTTGTATTGATTCGTCATATTTTTCTTTAATGTTAGGTTCAGTGTATGAAATTTTGAACTTTTCCTAACTTTTAGAATGATTTTTGCACTTATCGTTTAATAGCATACTGAATTTTGTTGGCAGTCCAAGTCCTTTAAGGGTAACAGTTCAAGACCTTTAAGGGTAACATTTCTTTCAACACAATCCCAGACTTAACTTAAAAAAAAAATCCCTTTTATTCCAAAAAAAATTCCATCCATTATTATTATTAACCTTAAAAAAAACTTGACAACATAAATATTTATATCTTAGTGTCTAAGTCAGAGGCCGAAATGATTCGAGATTTCCATTCGCTTCGATCTTGTGCGCACCGTCTCCAGTCAGTCCTACCAAGCAGCATCTGTGATTCCTCTACCTGGTTCTTTCAACGTAGTCGCGGTCTCCCTCTTTTGCGCCGTCCTTCGAGGTCTTAATAGAATACCTTTCGCGCTGGAGTTTCCTCATCCATCCTCACGACATGGCATAGCCAGCGTAATCGTTGCACTTTGATTCGCTTGACAACATCAATGTCGTGGTATAACTCGTACAGCTCATGGTTCATCCGAATCCTAAACTCGCCGTTTACGCAAATGGGTCCATATATTTTGCGGAGTATTTTTCTTTCAAAAACCGCCAGATGACCTGCAACTGCCTGTGTAAGCACCCAAGATTCGGAGGCGTACAAAAGGACCGGTAAAATTAGTACCTGGCTGGACTTGGACTTTGGTGGTTCGAGATAGGGTGGTGTTTATGAAGTGCTCGCGTAGTCCAAAGAAACACCTGTTGGCAAGCACTATTCTCCGCTTTATTTCGAGGCTGACACTGTTGTTTTTGTTCATGGCGGATCCGAGGTAGATAAGTTCATCCACTACCTCAAGTCAATAGTTGTCAACGTTCACGCTACGTCCCCAACGGGTGGACACTTTATTCGATGATACCATTAACTTTGTCTTGTCCTCATTCACTGCCAAACCCATTTTCGCAGACTCCCTTTCAACTGATTTGAAAACAGCTGTTACCTCTCGCATCGTTCGACCGATAATGTCGATATCATCGGCATATGCGAGCAGCATGTAGCTCTTATTAAATATGGTGCCAGACATGTTAACCGCTGCTTTCCTTAATGACAAACCGTCACCCTAAGACCTCTCATCGTATCGAATGTTGCAGATAGATCCTTGCCAATCCAAACAGAGGATTTGGTATTCGTAAGGGTACACCGGCAGAGACGAATTATCTTCGCAGGAATACCGAACTCAGATATGGCTTCGTTTAGTCGATGCCTGATGGGACTATCGAAGGCAGCTTTGTAATCGACAAAGAGGTGGTAAGTGTCGATTTGCTTCTCATGGGTTTTCTCCAGAATCTGTCGTCGTTTAAATTTCTGATCCGTCGTGGATTTGCCTGGTCTAAAGCCGCACTGATAAGATCCAATCAGGTTTTCCACAATTGGCTTTAGACGTTCACACAGTATGGTAGACAGGACCTTATACGCAATCGGTAAGAGGCTAATTCCACGGTAGTTTTTACACTCACCTTTTTTGTAGATAGGACATAGCACACTGAGATTCTAATCCTCTGGCATGCTCTCCTGAAGCCAAATATTCTCTATGAGCTGTTGCATGCTTAAGACAAGCTCATCTCCACCAACCTTAAACAACTCTGCTGGAAGACCATCAGCCCCAGCGGCCTTGTTGTTCTTTAGGCGGGATATGGCAGTTGGTATCTCAGCTTGGCTCGGAGGTGGACACTCGATGTTATCACATCGGATTGGTACACAGTCTTCATCAGCCGAGTTTTCAGACATCAATAGGCTGCAGAAGTTATCTTTATATATTCTCAGTACGCTCTCGTAGTCAGTAACGAGATGACCATCCTTGTCTTTACAGGAGGGAAGACCTGTTCCATGTACCTTACCATTTATCTTTTGGTAGAATTTTCGGGCTTCTCCTCTGTTCCTGTAATCTTCAATACACACATTATTCCGCTCCTTAAGCTCTTGTTTTTCCCTCCTGAAGAGTCGAGTCGCCTCCTGCCTCTTCTCCCTGTACTTTTCATGAACAGCTCGCGTTGCCATTGGCTTCAGTTTGGCCCTTTATGCAGCTTCTTGTTCCCGGGTGGCATCGCGGCATTCGTCATCATATCAGGCATTATCTTTAAAGGGCTTCACATACCCCAGTACGGACCGCAGAGTCCTTTCCATCGAGTGGGCAATATATTGCCATTGCGCGCTAGTATTTTCGGAAGTTGGAGCATCAAGAAGTAGTTGAGTTAGTTGGTCAGAATAGGCATTGGCTATCTCCGCGGTTTGCAGTTTAGCGATGTCCAGCTTTCTCTGTGCACCCCTCTGATCACTCGCACATCGAAGACACTTGACGCATGCCTTCCATCGATTACCACGCGATCAATTTGGTTTCTCGTTACTTGATCGGGAGATATCCACGTTGCTTTGTGTATGTTTTTGTGGTCAAATCGTGTGCTGCTAATTACCATGTTCCTTGCTGCAGAGAAATCAATCAGTCTGATTCCGTTTGGCGATGTGTCAGTATGCAGACTAAATTTTCCGACTGTTGGGCTAAAGACATTCTCCCGGCCTATTTTGGCATTAAAATCTCCCAGCACGATTTTAACATCATGGCCCCGGGCTACGGTCATATGTTTCTTCAAGTTGGGCGTAGAATTCGTCTTTGACCTCGTCACTTTTCTCCTCCGTCGGGGCATGAGCACATATCAGCTTGATATAGAAAAATTTTGCCTTAACTCTTATGGTGGCGATTCGTTCACTGACAGGAGTAAACCTAGAGACCAGGTGGCGTTGTCTCTTGCCGACCACAAATCCACAACCAAACTCATGCTTATCCGCGTGGCAGCTGTAGTACACGTCACACATCCTCATCCGCGAGCATCCATATCCAGTCCACCGGATTTCCTGTATAGCAGTAATGTCAGCCTTATACTCTTCGAGGACATCCGCCAGTTGAATAGAGGTACCTGGTCGGTATAGAGTTCTAACATTTCAAGTGCATATTCTCAAATCATGGTCCTTAAAACGTTTGCGGTGGTCGTCAACATTTTGGGGGGTTCTTTTTCTCTTATTTCTCATTTTATTCACTGCCATTATACTGGTGGCGGGTGGCAAGCCCAGCCCACCAGGTTCTGCATTTTATTCCTACTGCCAGGAAACATTTCAGCCGCTCTTTCTGATACAGACGCTGACCAGGAAGCCGCCCAATATGGAACAGACGCTATGGATTTTCGCAATTTAGTTTTCGGAAGATGTTGGTTGCTAACCCTCGTCTCCTAGATTGGTAATACGGCTGCTATCTGCATGTCCAATCCGACGATGGAACCACGCTTTGAGGTTTAAGCCTACTTTCCTGAGACATCTCTTTGACCTTTCAGGATACATGGTTGTAATGCCTTCAAACTTTAGCATACTTTTAAGCGGTTGCTTTAAAGTCATTGCCAGGGGAATACTTGGTCTAAGACCGGAAGTAGTTAGCTGCTTGGACAGTGTCACAAAGGAATCGCTTCTGGTCACTCCCAAATGAGTAACAATCAGTAACTTTCAACCTCTGAGCAAAGTCCCATTTCCCGGTTTTCCTACATTTTGCTATGAAAAAGGTGTACAATTTCTTGTTCCTATGAATCTGTCTTTGATCTTTAATGACATCTTTGCCATGTCTACCTTAAAGCTTATTAAGGGTTATTATGTAATTACCAGTATAATTTTCTGTACGAGTACATATCGTTTTTAACGGAGCACAAACGTAAAATAAATTGAATTAAATTAAATTTGGTGTTTCAATGATACACACACACACAGAGATGATTATAATACAATTTCGACACACTCCTCAAACCAAACCCAACCAGCCCGTTTTAAAAACGAAACGAAACATTTAGACGTATCAAAAATTACAAAGGCTACACAAGAAATTGTAAAAGAAATAACCTGAAGGATAAATGCTTAATGACATGTGTTTTTAGACAAATTTGATTAGCATAAATGAGTAGATGCTTATGATTACCTATAACAGAGCGAGAGGGAGAGAGTGACAGGGGGATTTGTAAATGCAATTTGAATATTTAACATAATTACATATAAGTACTTGTCATGTACAATAAGAGACACACACCCACACACACCTGCTAACATAATCTGGCACTCAACGTTTCATCATCCCTCACATCCAACACACTTATGGTGTTTGGAAAAAAAAATTAAATGAAAGTCAATTGCAAAGGATATTATTATTTAAAAATGTAAATTCATTTTAATTTACATGTCATTTGCCTGATATCCCTTTTCCAAGAACCAGCTGAGTGCATATTCTAAGGTAACATTTACAATCATTTCGGTTAGAGGAGGAAGATGCGGGACAACCACACACATGGCCACCACATCACATGTCCTTACACATGCAGCAGCAGCAGCACGAGTCGATGTCGATGTTAAATACAATTTTCTTTTTATTTAATATTTGCTTTAGTTATGCAACAACAACAACAACAACAACAACAACAACTTAAGAAATCCCCAACTCCCGCTACGCTGTGAACTCTGTGGCAGAGATAAAACAACTTTAATTAAGAAATCATTAAAAATGCATCAAGGTACCAATGATGCAAAGTAATTTCCGTTATGAAATTTATGCACAATTTGCCAACAGCACTGAAAGAAATGCTACAGCTGTTAACATAACAATGAAAAACAGAAAGAGAGAGAGAGACAAACAGACAGAACGAGTAAATCTGTAGTTCAACAGATTACACAGTAAATGTCTGTCGTTATCAGTAATGAGCGACACAATAAACAACAAAACTTGCCAAGGAAACTAATAAGTCAACTATTAATCACACTAATCACCCCGGCTAAAATTCACAAACAAATTATATTAACTTACTTGGAGAATTAGTGTTGTTCCGGCTGGCCAAAGGATATCCGGCGTCCATTGTTGTTTGTTGTTTATCCCCTATCTTTATCATATGCTACCATCTAGTGTCGTTTATTTTCAGTGTATGACATTTTTCTGTTGTACAATAATAAATGTCTTAGCCAACAGTTCAGACATTTGTCCTTATATATGTATGTATGGACGTGTGTGTATGGCCGTGTGTATGCATACAATTGTATATGTCCATATAGACATAAAGTCCTTAGAATATTCAGACAGATATAGAGAGAGAGAGATGTTGGTAAAGCACGTTCGTCTTTCTTTTGGTCGGTTAGGTTTGGTTTGGTTATATAGCAATGGACATGTTGTCGTTGTCTATATGGTCGTTGTTGTTTGCATATTGTAGACAACATAAAACTTTAACCATGAAAATGTCATTGAATGGTTTTTAAAAATGAAACGATTTAATAAAGACTTTGATAAATGTGGGTTAAATATGTTCACATATGTCCAACACACCAACCGTATAGTTGGGTGTTTATGTAAGGGGGGTTATTGTTCGTTTATAAGATAGCAACATCTTTATAGAGATAGCATAAAAACACACACATACGCACACTCATATACGCACACTAAAATATTAAAAATGTACACTTAATATACATTTTATTTTAATGTAAATAGAAACGAAAGCAATCAAATTTTTAAGGAGTAGCAAGAGAGAGAGAGAGAGAAGGAGAGTGTGGCTAAAAGGAAGACTATAGTTCTTAGAAATATTTCTCATCACAATACAATAAACTTAAAAATGTATACAATACAAACAATTAAACTGATTTGGGAATAGAGGTTTTTATTGTGTAAATATAATACAGCACAAATTATATATAATAAGAGCATTAGTCGACAGAAGTGTTGATCATATAACATATATAAGTAAATAAATATGACTTGCCAGAAATATATAAGACTTATGAAGATGGCCGTCGGTGGTGTAATGGGTAGCGTGCGTGCCTGTTATTCATTAGATCGTGGGTTCGAATCCCGGTCAGACCACTTTACATTTCTTTCGACGGCGGTCACCTCGCTTAGTGCCGGCGACACTATCGAGTATAATTAGCCATGAAAAAGCTTCTCAATTCCGTTCGGAACCGGTGTAAAACTGTAGGTCCCAATCAGTGTGTCTAAAAAATAGAAAGCGCACAGCTCATTGATTGCGAGAAGCTCTCCCCTATCCCTCCATGGGATGTAATGGAAAAAAATTTGTATTATTTTTTTTTTTTTATGAAGATTATATTATGTATAATTTATTTAATACCAGCATTATTTTCGTCACAGTTTACATTTAACACCACCACTTTGCTGGCACTTTTTCAATGTTTGTGTAGGTTGCAGTAACATTCTCAATGTACCTATGTCACAAGTGGAGAAAGTGCAATACTAGTCATGTTTACTGAACTTTTTTTACAATTACACTAATTTACAGCCATTCTAAACAGAAACCAAAAAATGTCAAAAAAAATATTACAACTACTAAAAAATAAAGTTTTATAGTTAACCAAAAATACCTTTAAAAAATTCGAATCATTAAAAATGTGTTTGTACTTTTTATACCGTCAACCATAGGGATGATTTGATATGAGAAAAGGTGTATTGCTTTTAAGAAGACGAGCTGGACATCACATATCTTAAGACGAAATTCGTTCCAGGACGTATTGAAAGATTTAGCCATGTCCGTATGTCTGGCTGACTGGTGGTGCGATAACATCAGTAAACTTCACGGTTCTTTATAAAAATTTACCAGGGGAGTGAAAGTAGGCGGATCAGCCCCACCCTCAGGGTACATCCTATACAAAATTTGCATATTGTAGTCAACATTAAACTTTAACCATGAAAAGTCATTGAATGGTTTTTAAAAGTGAAACAATTGAATAAAGTATTTGATAAATTAATATTTCACCCATAACTTTCAAACGGATATTTGAATTTGATCAGTATAATTATCTTGTAATAGGAGACAAAATGCCACAAAACCAAAACATTTGCCACGCTCCTTCTGGTACGTCCCATGCAAATGACCGAATTCACCCACATAGTTTTACATCCATATATTTTTATATGTACACTGAACTCAGTTATATGTTGCGTTATATGTACGCTGATAAACGCTTGATTCTGGAATAAATATGTCCCCTACAGGTACCTCCCATATAATATGACCTATTTTTGGAAAATTAAAATTTCACCAATAACTTTCAAACGGAAAATAACAGAATATTTAAATTAGGTCAATAAAATAATAATTATATTGTAGATAAATCCTTAAAAAACGGAAATCTTTGCTTTACCCCTTATAGTATCTTCCATACAAATTACCAAATTCACCCACATAGTTTTAGTCCATATCTGTTTTGTAATTAGACTCAGTTATATTTTGCGTTATATGTATGTACGCTTATGAAATATTGACTCTGGAATGAATACGAACTATTTTGGCTGACCTCTGCAGTTAACTCTAATACAAAATTACCTATTTTGAAAAATAAAAATTTCACTCATAACTTTCAAAAGGACAACTGGAGATTACCTGCATTTGGCTACTTTTAGTATCTAATAATTGTGCGGTAACTCCCATATTTTTTGTTTTTAATATTTTATATTTTACACTGTACGACACGATTTTTCACCCATGATCAAACTAACCAGATTCTGAAAATATAGCTAAAATAAAAATATACGTATCTCCCAGTTTTTCTAGATCAACTCATTTAAGTTTTTTACGAGCAATTCAGTTTTTGGAGCAATGCTCCCATAAAACCACTTGAAAGTGTATTCTTCTTGTTTGCAGACCTCTGCGAGTTGTTAACAGATTTTGATGAATTTTTTTTTATTGTTTTTCAAAATGCCAGGAGCGGGTTCTGACGAAGCCAAAATTTAAAATTTGTCCCAAATTAAATTTGTCACAAATTTAATTAGTCAACACATTTTCCTAGTCCGAACCAGCTACTAGCCATTTGAAAAACATTTAAAAAAAATTGTGACAATTTAAATTTTTGACAATTTGTGACAATTTTAATTTTTGACAAATTATAAATTTGGACTTTGTTAGAACCAGCCTCTGTCCATTTGAAACATATTTAAAAAAAATTCATCAAAATCTGTTGACAATTTGTTTGTGACAAATTTAATTTGTGACAAATTTTAAATTTGGGCTCGGTCAGAACTACATCCAGGCCATTTGAAATACATTAAAAAAAAATTGTCAAAATCTATTAACAACTCTCTGAGTTCTGCGAACAGGAAGAATTTACTTTCAAGTCGTTGTATGGGAGCTTTGCTCCAAAAATTGAATTGCTCTTAAAAAACTTAAATGAGCTGATCTACAAAAACTGGGAGATACGTATATTTTTATTTTAGCTGTATTTTCAGAATCTGGTCAGTTTGTTCATGGGTGAGGTCAAAAGTTTAAATTTGTCCTACAGTGTTATATATTATATATTATATTTTATATTTTATATTTTATATTTTATATTTTATATTTTATATTTTATATTTTATATTTTATATTTTATATTTTATATTTTATATTTTATATTTTATATTTTATATTTTATATTTTATATTTTATATTTTATATTTTATATTTTATATTTTATATTTTATATTTTATATTTTATATTTTATATTTTATATTTTATATTTTATATTTTATATTTTATATTTTATATTTTATATTTTATATTTTATATTTTATATTTTATATTTTATATTTTATATTTTATATTTTATATTTTATATTTTATATTTTATATTTTATATTTTATATTTTATATTTTATATTTTATATTTTATATTTTATATTTTATATTTTATATTTTATATTTTATATTTTATATTTTATATTTTATATTTTATATTTTATATTTTATATTTTATATTTTATATTTTATATTTTATATTTTATATTTTATATTTTATATTTTATATTTTATATTTTATATTTTATATTTTATATTTTATATTTTATATTTTATATTTTATATTTTATATTTTATATTTTATATTTTATATTTTATATTTTATATTTTATATTTTATATTTTATATTTTATATTTTATATTTTATATTTTATATTTTATATTTTATATTTTATATTTTATATTTTATATTTTATATTTTATATTTTATATTTTATATTTTATATTTTATATTTTATATTTTATATTTTATATTTTATATTTTATATTTTATATTTTATATTTTATATTTTATATTTTATATTTTATATTTTATATTTTATATTTTATATTTTATATTTTATATTTTATATTTTATATTTTATATTTTATATTTTATATTTTATATTTTATATTTTATATTTTATATTTTATATTTTATATTTTATATTTTATATTTTATATTTTATATTTTATATTTTATATTTTATATTTTATATTTTATATTTTATATTTTATATTTTATATTTTATATTTTATATTTTATATTTTATATTTTATATTTTATATTTTATATTTTATATTTTATATTTTATATTTTATATTTTATATTTTATATTTTATATTTTATATTTTATATTTTATATTTTATATTTTATATTTTATATTTTATATTTTATATTTTATATTTTATATTTTATATTTTATATTTTATATTTTATATTTTATATTTTATATTTTATATTTTATATTTTATATTTTATATTTTATATTTTATATTTTATATTTTATATTTTATATTTTATATTTTATATTTTATATTTTATATTTTATATTTTATATTTTATATTTTATATTTTATATTTTATATTTTATATTTTATATTTTATATTTTATATTTTATATTTTATATTTTATATTTTATATTTTATATTTTATATTTTATATTTTATATTTTATATTTTATATTTTATATTTTATATTTTATATTTTATATTTTATATTTTATATTTTATATTTTATATTTTATATTTTATATTTTATATTTTATATTTTATATTTTATATTTTATATTTTATATTTTATATTTTATATTTTATATTTTATATTTTATATTTTATATTTTATATTTTATATTTTATATTTTATATTTTATATTTTATATTTTATATTTTATATTTTATATTTTATATTTTATATTTTATATTTTATATTTTATATTTTATATTTTATATTTTATATTTTATATTTTATATTTTATATTTTATTTTATATTATTTTATTTTATTTGTAGTTATTATACTTCAACTTTAAAAATTTAAATATAAAGTAATCTACTCTGTTTTTCAGATCAACAGCTGTGTTTGAAAAACAAAATTATAAATATCGTTTCAGTTGTTTCTAAGCTCTACCGTTACAAATATCTATAATATAGATTCAATATATATATATATTATATATATATATATATATAAGCAGAGTGTTTTTTGTGGCCAAACTCTCTATATGAAGACAAACTTCTCTCAAAATTCTTTTTTCAATCTTAAGTTTTGCTGAAAGTATCTGAATATCTAATAATGATAATCCCAAAGTATAACAACATCCTGTTAAAATCTGTCTTCTAATACGAACACGTGTATGGATTATTAGACGATATCATACCAATGAAAGGAAAGATACCGTTTTAGGTCAGAATTAAATTGATTTGAAAATATCTTCAAAAATTGTGTATTCTCTCCTTCATGCCTAACCAGCAGCTAGCTCAGGCCAAATCCCTGTGATAGCAGACCGATTATTGTAGCAATTTTCTTGTATTGTTTTACAAAGATAGCGATTTGTGGTGAAAAGATTAATATACAAATTATGTATATGAATGAAGGCATTCAACCCTTAATCTTTTAGGGGTAAAAACTTTCTTTGAATTATAGCTAAGGCAGAAAATTCAGTAGAGCCGCTTAAAAACCTTATCATTATATGAAATTTTCTGTGTAAAACTAAATATCAATACAAAGCACAAATAGGAGGGGATTTAAAATATAAACTTAACATAAACCTTTTTCAATACATCATAAAGATTTATTAGAACACTGCTGTCTAACCCCAAAAAAGGATAACATACCCATATCGTATGTAAAACAAGCAATATGAACTTAGTGTATGAAGTTAATGTTATCCCTTTATTAAAAATTATTTAAAAATGTGTATTGCCCATTATGATTTACATCGCTCGATTGAGCTAAACTCATTCACTGCCGCACAGCCTAAGTTACGCATATCTATAAATTTATGTTTGACACGTACATTTCTAATATTCATCCTTGATATATTATTATATTTGTTAATATGCAACCTTTTTATGTCTTATTGTTGTTCATAATTTATAAGAGCTGGTGTTTGCCAGTGTGTGCCAATGTGTAATGTGTGCACAATGTCGTATATCCTTCCATTGTAATTGGATTGAATGTTAAATTAATTTCATGTAATTATCGAAAACGCACGAGCACAAAGAGAAACTGTTAAATGGCCCATAAAAAGGATACATTTATTATTTATTGCATTGATCTCCTTGCCAGAGCTAGCCGTTGGTCATTCTCAAGCCCCTTACATCCTTGCCTTGGACAACCAGCCAGCCAGCCAGCCACCTTTACTCTGACCTTGTTTTTCTGTAAGTTTATCATGTTTTACACTCACGAACTTATGTTTATTCAGTGCTTGCCAGTTTTTGTTTTCATACTCTACTCAGTTCAATGCGTTAATGTTTCCGTTTCCCTTTGGTAGCGTTGTGTGTGTATGTGTGTTTTTTTTTTTTGAGGCAGACACTTTATTGTTGTTATTGTCTGCGTTGGCGTTGTTATTGTGCTGCCAATTATATAGTTTTGTTTGCCTTTCGGTAATGTTGTTTGTTTGCTTCGACATTTCGTTTGGTTTTTTTTTCCTCTCTCTCTCTCTTTTTATTTTCTTTTCTCTTTTTTGTTGGATATTTTATTATCCTTCAAATTAGCATATTCTATTAAACAGTCACGTATCCTGTGAATTGATACGTTTTCATTTATACTATGCGTTAGCATTGGATGCATGTGTGTGCGTGTGCGTGTTTTTGCCACTTGCTGTGCCTTTGTGTGTGCGTGTGGCGGTGCGTGTTTGTATATTACTCCAGGGTATTGAAATTCAATTTGTTTTCTTAGTAGGATACGGAAACGCTCATTTGACTTTTACCAGATTTCTTTCATTTATTTGTTCCTCCAACAGCAGCAGCTAGTCAGTCAGTCAGTCAGCCAGCAAACCAACCGCCACCTTCATAAGCTTGTATATGATTTCCAATCAAAAACATTTAACGATTTGATACATTTTGCTTTGGTATTCATGCAGCTGTCAATAGGAAAATCGTTTAATGCTAACAATCTGCTGTGTGGGTTGTTATTGTTATTGTTGTTGTTGTTATTGTTATAACCTTTAGGTTATTATGTAGATTTTGTGAAGTGGACCATAACGATGATTTTTATATATATTTTTGTTTGGGCTAAATGAAATGACCAATAAAGTTATTAAAGTCACAACGAAAACAGGTGAATCAAATGTTATGCAAAAAAAATAGAAAATTTGTATATAGGTTACTTTTTATATTATATGTATGTGGTTTGTTATTTAAAAAGGTTTTCAATTAATTTATAAACAAAACAAAAAATATTACATTACACATTATTTTGGGACTCAATTCTGAGAACTTCTCATGAAAGTAGCCCCAAAAAAAAAAAAGTTCAGCATCATTCGTTTTTTCCAGTTACATGCCATAATAATATAATATCGATTTGAAGTAAGTAAGTAACGTACAGGGGAATTTGTCACGTTTTAGGTTCTTTTGTTTGACATAACTCAAGAACCACTGGTCCGATTTAGCTGAAACTAATTAAAAAAAAATAAGAATTACAATTCCTTTAATTCCTTTAATTGGGACTCATTTCTGAGAACTGCACGTGAAAATAGCCCCAAAAATAAGAATTTCTGCATCTTTCGTTTTGTCAAGTTACTTACTTACTTACTTAAGTGGCCAAACATAATTTACGAAACGTAGTTCATAAATTTGAGGCCTGAAGTAGTAAAGAATTCCACACGCTTCGGTCTTCTGCTTGTGTTCTCCAGTTAGTCCTACCAGATGATGGCACGTCGCCTACCACTTGGTCCTTCCAACGGAGTTTGGGTCTCCCTGCTCTGCGCCGTCCTTCAGGTGCGCCTTCAAACACCTTTCTCGCTGGAGCATTTACATCCATCCTGGCAACATGTCCCAGCCATCGAAGTCGTTGCATTCTGACTCTTTTAGCTACGTCGATGTCGTGGTAAAGCTCATGGTTCATCCGATGGCGAAACTCGCCTTCGACACAGATAGGTCCATATATTTTTCGGAGTACTTTTCTCTCGAATACTCCCAGGTATTATATGTATGTCCGTTGTAGTAAGCACCCTTGATTCGGCAGCATACAACAGAACAGGTAAGATAAGCACCTGGTATAGGTGTTTCTTAGTATTCCGAGATAAGGTGGTTTTACTAAAGTGCTGCCGAAGTCCTTAGAAACATCTATTGGCGAGCACTATTCTCCGCTTGATTTCTTGGCTGACATTATTTTTCTTGTTGACGGAAGATCCGAGGTAGGTACTACTCATCTACTACCTCAAAACAATAATTGTCAACGTTCACGGTGCGTCCCCATCGAGAGGACTCTTTGTTCGTCGAAATCATTATTTTGTTTTGTCCTCATTGACCGCTAAACCCATTTTTGCCGACTCCTTTTCTAGTGATTTCGGCCAATGATGTCTATAACATCGGCATAGGCTAGTGGCATGTGGCTCTTGTGGAATATGGTGCCAGACATGTTGACACCAGCCTTTCTCATCACCTTCTCCATAACTATATTAAATAGTGTACAGGACAGGCTATCAACCTGCCTGAGACCTCTTTCTGTGTTGAATGGTTCAGAGTGCTCCTTACCTATCTTAACCGAGGATTTGGTGTTTTCCAAGGTACATCTGCAAAGTCGAATCAGCTTTGCAGAAATACCAAACTCAGACATGGCTTCATAAAGCCTATTCCTTATCGGAGAGTCGAAGGCAGCTTTGTAGTCGACAAAGAGGTGGTAGGTGTCGATCGGCTTTTCATGAGTTTTTTCCAGGACTTGTCGTAGAGTGAATATTTGATCCGTCGTAGATTTTCCAGGTCTAAAGCCGCACTGATATGGTCCAATTAGTTTTTCTACAATTGGCTTTAGACGTTCACACAATATGGTTGAAAGGACCTTGTACGCAATTGGTAATAGGCTTATTCCACGATAGTTCTTACATTCACTACGATCTCCTATATTGTATATGGGACATAACAGACTCAGACTCCAATCCCCGGGCATGCTCTTCTCTTGCCAAATGTTCTCCATGAGCTGATGCATGCTCCTAATCAGCTCCTCCCCGCCAGCATTAAACAATTCAGCAGGAAGACCATCGGCTCCAGCAGCTTCGTTTTTTTTTTAAGGCGGGAGATTGCCACACGTATCTTGCTCTGGCTCGGAGGCGGACAATAAATACCATCGTCATGGATTGCAGCGGGGTCTTCTGGAGTGGTGTCTGCATCCAATAAATTTTTAAAATGATCTCTCCATATTCTCAGAACGTTATTCGGGTCCGTCACTAGCTGACCATCGCTATCCTTGCATGATTTTCGTGCTTCCCCTCTACTTCAGAGCAACTCTGTTCACTCATCCTGCCTCTTCTTCAGTTTCTTCATTTTCGTCTAAAAAGACGAGTTGCCTCCCGTCTCTTCACCCTGTGCCGTTCACGAACAGCTCGCGTTGCCATTGGCTGCAGTTTCGCCCTGTATGCAGCAACCGTCTCTCTCGTGACATTGCGACATTCATCATCGTACCAGGCATCTTCTTGAGACGGCTTTGAGTACCCAAGTACGCTTCTCGCAGCCCGTTCTAAGGAGTCGGTTATATTTTGCCACTGCGAGGTTATATTATCACGGGTTGGAGCATTCCGCAGCAGTTGAGTTAGGTGGTTGGAGTAGGTGTCCGCTACCTCTGTGGTCTGCAGTTTACCGATGTCCAGCTTTCGTTGTGCCTGGTTATGTACCTTTTTTCGCCATGCTTAGCCTTGTGCGTACCTTAACTGCGGTAAGGAAGTGATCAGAGTCAATGTTCGCACCTCTGATCACTCGTACGTCCAGAACACTCGATGCGTGCCTTCCATCGACTACCACATGATCTATCTGATTCCTCGTCAATTGATCTGAAGATAACCATGTTGCCTTATGAATATTTTTATGGTCAAATCTAGTGCTGCAAACTACCATATTTCTTGCCGCAAAGAAATCAATCAGTCTGATGCCATTGTTCGACGTTTCGGTGTGCAGACTGAATTTTCCGATGGTAGGCTCAAATGCGGTTTCCCTGCCTATTTTAGCATTAAAATCGCCTAGTACAATTTTTATGTCATGGCTCGGGCTACGGTCATATACATTTTCTAGGCTCTCGTAGAACTCGTCTTTGTCCTCATCGCTTTTCTCTTCTGTCGGAGCATGAGAAAAACTTTGTTTTGACACTTATGGTGGCTATACGCTCACACACCGGGTTGAACCTTGAGACTAGGTGTCGCAGTCTCTTGCCAACCACAAATCTACATCCAAACTCGTGCTTGTCCCCATGGCCACTATAGGAGATGTCGCGCGTCTTCATGCGCAAGCACCCGTGTCCCGTCCACCGGATTTCCTGTAAAGCGGCTATGTCAGCATTGTATTCTTCGAGGACTTCCGCCAGTTGGATGGAGGCACCTGGTCTATACAGTGTTCTAACATTCCAGGTGCATTTCAACATTTTGGGGGGTCCATTTTATTCTTTTCTTATTTCTTTTCATTGCAATAGTTCAAACGTCGGCGGCGGGTTGCAAGCCCAGCGCATGACGTCTCAGTTTTTTCCTCCTGCCAGGATTTTATTACAGCCGCCAAGTGACATGCCATAATAATTTAATATCGATTTGAAGTCAGTAAGTATCGTATAGGGGAACTTGTCACGTTTTAGGCTCTTTTGTTACATTGTTATATAATATACCACGTAAGTCATACGCCACGCAGTACAACAGTTTTATTGTAACTGCTACCAAATAAATCCAGTTCAAAATCATTTGATGGTTGGAAAAGTGAAACTTATTAAAGTATTGTAATTCTTATTTTTTTTTTAAATCTGTTTCAGCTAAATCGGACTATTGGTACTCGAATTATATCAAACAAAAGAGCCAAAAACTTGACAAATTCCCTTATACGATACTTACTAAACTATCGATATTACTGTTCAAATCGATATTAAATTATGATGGCATGTAACTTGACAAAACGAATGATGCAGAACTTCTTCTTTATGGGGCTTCATTCGCGTGCAGTTCTCAGAATTGAGTCCCATATCAATGAGCTGGAAAATATTGTACAGTGAAACACTATGCAAAAAAAAATTCAAAAACTTCAACATCAGTACTCCCACTATGTTTGTATACACTTCACCATGCGAACGCACAGAACGAAGGGTATATTTATTTTGTTCTTCCATTTTTAACGCCCACTAGGAGGCGTGGTAGGCATTACAACATATGTAGGTATACAAATGATCAGTATCAAATTCTAAATCGATTTAAAGATTTTCGTCTGTCCGTCTCCGCGTTTACAACTGTAGTATAAGACCTAACGAGCTGAAATTTAATATGAAAGCTTCTATTCTCTAAGCGGAAATACAGACACAACATACTCCCACCTCCCATACAAATTCCAGCATTTTGTGCGTGTCCGTCCGTCCGTCACAATATTGCAGTTTAAGAGATATTGAGCTGAAAGTTGGTATGCATCCCTCTATCCTCTAATTCGAGGTGAAGTTCTAAGATGAACAAGATCGGAAATTGTATATGAAAGTTTATATTCTATAAGCGGAGGTACAGACACAACATACTCCCACCTCGCATTTAAACTCCCCCTTTTTGGGCGTGTCCGTCTGTCAGTCCCCCGGTTTGCAGCCGTGGTTTAAGTGCTATCGAGCTGAAAGTTGGTATGCAAGCTTCTATCCCCTTAACGGAGGTTAAGTTTTAAGGTGAACAAGATCAGAGAAAAATTTTTCCACCCCCGCTTTTTGTGGTGTCCGTCTGTCTGTCGTATCGATTACAACCGCAGTTTAAGAGCTATCAAGCTGAAATTTGATATGCAAGTTTCTATCCTCTAAGCCTAGGTTAACTTCTAAGGTAAGC
This sequence comes from Muscina levida, assembly GCA_964034835.1. Taxonomy (NCBI): domain Eukaryota; kingdom Metazoa; phylum Arthropoda; class Insecta; order Diptera; family Muscidae; genus Muscina; species Muscina levida. The sequence continues at coordinate 86,883,464 of OZ035884.1, forward strand.
ATGATCGGACAAAAATTACTCCCACCTTCTCATACAAATTTCCCCATTTTAGAGGTGTCCGTCTGTCCATCCTGACGATTACAGCCGTAGTTTGAAAGCTATCAAGCTAAAACTTGGTATGCGAGCAGCTTCAAGGCGGAGGTTAAGTTATAAGATGAGCAAGATCGGACAAAAACTACTGCCACTTCTCATACAAATTCCCCCACTTTAGGGGTGTCTGTCTGTCTGTCCTGACGATTACAGGCGTAGTTTGAAAGCTATCAAGCTAAAACTTGGTATGCAAGCTTTTATCCTTCAAGCGGTGGTAAATTTTAAGATTAGCAAGATCGTACAAAAATTACTCTCGCTTCCCATACAAACCACCCCCCCCCCCTATTTTAGGGTTGTACGTCTGTCTGTTCTCTCGATTACAGCCGTAGCTAAAGATCTGTCGAGCTGAGTATTTTTTTATGCAAATTTCTATGGTCTAAGATTAAGAAGAGTTGACACAAACTACTCCACTCCACTACTCTCACTTCTCATACAAACTGCCCCATTTTTGGGGGTTAGAAAATGCACAAAAATATTATCAGATTATTAATAAAATTAAATAATTTTTTAAAAATATAAATTTTTCAAGACAAACATAATTTTTATACCCTCACACTGCAAGTAGGAAAGTATATATGATTTGATACGACCCAAATGTGTAACACATAGAATAAATCACATGATACCCTAGGTTTTTTTGGAATAAATTCGATTCATGACTCTTTCAGTCGTTTGAGCCATGTCCGTCTGTCTGACTGTCTGTCCGCCTGGTACACACGATAATTTTCGAAAGACGCACTATATGTTTTGAAACTTAGTTAATATTTCCCCAAAACTACTTACGGTATTGGGCTACATGGCCACGCCCCTTCTGGTACCTCCCATACAAAATCATTATATCGCCTACTTTAGAAATCGAGTAATTATCTCAATATGCCATACGCGATCGTGCCCAAATTCTGTACATTGTTAAGCTATAATAGGATAAAGTTTTGGAGGAAAAATTTGAAGTCTCGCCACGCCTCTTCTGGTACCTTCCAAACATGTACCACTCCGCCCACTTTAGAAATCGAGTAATAATATTAAAACACCCAACGCGATCGTTCCCAAATTTTGTATTTAAAAAAGCTATACCAGAATAAAATTTTGGTAGTCTAACCATGCCCTTCTGGTACCTCCCATTCAAATTTACAACTCCACCCAGCTAAGAAATCGAGTAATAATACCCAAAACCCAATGCGACCGTGCCCAAATTCTATATTTTGCTTTGGAGAAAAAAACTGGTAGTCTAGCCACGCCCTTTCTTGTAGCTCCCATACAAATGTACCACTCCGCCCTTTTTAGAAATCGTGCAATAATATCAGTACACCCAACGCGGTTGTGCCCAAATGGCGTATATAGTAAAGTTAAATCAAGATACTGTTTTAAAGAAAAAAACTGGTAGTCTAGTCACGCCCATTCTGGTACCTCCCATACAAATGTACTTTTCCGCCCACTTTAGAGATGGAGCAGTAATATCAATAAATCCAAGGCGATCGTACCCAAATTCTTTATTTTTGTAAAGCTATAGCAGGATACAGTTTTTGAGAAAAAAACTGGAAGTCAAGCCACGCCCCCTCTGGTACCTCCCATACCCATCCAGTACCGCCCACTTTAGAAATCGATTAATGTTATTAAAACAACATGATCGTGCCCAAATTCTGTATTTAGTAAAGCTAAAGCAAAATAAAGTTTTGGAGAAAAAATTGGAAGTCTATCCACACCCCTTCTGGTTGGTACCTCCCATACAAATGTACCATTCCGCCCACTTTAGAAAGCGAATAGTAATATCAATATACCCAACGCGATCGTGCCCAAATTCTGTATTTTGTTAAAGTTTTGGAGAACAAATTGAAAGTCCTAACCAAGCCTCTTCGGGTACCTCCCATGCAAATGGATGTAATAACAACAATAACTAGAAAATTTTATGTTTTATTGAAAGTGAGGGTATATGTAAGTCGGTTTTGCCGACTGAAACTTTCATACATGTTAACATTTCATTTTTAAACTTTACAGCGAAAAACAAAACACACTTTGTAATGCAAAAATATTTCTTTTGTATCTCCAATTTGTTCTCTCTATCTCTCTTATCCTTTACTCTTGCGCTAACCCTTAATCCTATGCAATTTATTAGTGCTATTTACTTATTTAGTTGTCATTAATCTTTTCTGTGGACTCACCACGGTTTCATGTGAATGAAGGATTTAAGAAAGTTTTGTTGCTTGTATGTGTTTGTGTAAAATATTGAGAGTACTCATGTATGTACTCGTGTGCTCCCTTGTGTGAGTGTATATTTTTGTAACAATTGTCCTATAGGTGTTATCTAGCATTTATTTGGTCATGTGGCTGTCTGACTGACTGCTTTATGGTGGAATTATAATGGCAAATCATTCAAGCATATAATGGACAAAGGAATGTGATAGCTTTGCCACGCCAACACCACCCCTCATCATCATTAACTTCATGATGATGATCATCATCACCATTATGGCACTGCATTTAATTATAATCCTCGCCCCAGTGCATAAAGTGTGAGTCACTGGAATGTGTGACAAATTGAAGCAGAACAATCCATACACTCATATAGGGGCATTTGTTGTTGACCCAACAAATCAAATATTTATTACTAAATACTGAAAAAAACAGCAAAAGGCTACATACCAAAAAAAAATAATCGCACTCGCTCTTACATAAAATATGAAATCAATACACACATAACATGAAAGTGTGTGTGTATGTGTGTGCGAATGAGTATAACTAATGCATAATGTCAGTCGTAGCACACACAAAGGACCTTTGTGTGTATATCCTTTTTTTGCTTTTTTTCTACTTACCTTCCTTTCTGTGGGTTATAGCATTATAACATAACATAAAAATATTTGCTGGTCTTTTGATACATTTTTTTTCTTTCTCATTTATAAAATACAAATATAGAAAATATACCAAAGGTTTAATTAAAAAATAAAAATGCGAACCAAAGGTGCATTATATGTATGTAATAAATAAATTCTGAAAAAAAGGTATGTGCTTACATATCTCGATTGTTCGTTGTCTTCGTACTTGGTATGGCAAGAACAAAGATGGGTTAGCTTCATTTAATGGCCTTAGATAAACAATTTTCTTTATTATATAAAAATATTTGGTCAATTTGCTATAATACGTTGTACTGGCATTTTTGTAAGGGCAAGACTGGCATTGAGATTGGCGCTCATTGGTTTCAATTGAGTGTAAAGTATAATGGATGAAATACTTGTATGCCGACCCTTAAGATTCTTTAATGTGTTGCAGCTAATTGGACTAAGATTTTGTTTGAAATGCTTTTTAAAGAGAATTCAAAAAATGCCCAACATGACTGACACCTTTACTTTCCATACCATATCTCAAGATGATGAGGTGTGTATAGTAATTGAAGATAACACAGTACAACATATGATTTTGGAACTCAATTCTGAGAACTGCACGCGAAAGTAGCCCCAAAAAGAAGAAGTTCTGCGTTATTCGTTTTGTCAAGTTACATGCCATAATAATTGAATATCGATATGAAGTAAGAAAGTATCGTATAGGGGAATTTGTCACGTTTTAGACTCTTTTGTTTCAGTTATTTTCTCCAAAACTTTATCCTACTATAGCTTTACTAAATACAAAATTTAATTTCAAAAGTGGGCGGAGGTATCAAAGGGGAGTGGCTAGACTTCCAGTTTTTTTCTCCAAAACTATATCCCACTACAACTTTTCTAAATACAGAATTTGGGCACGATCGCGTGTGATGTATTTATATAGTATATATATGTGTTCCTCTAACTCCCATTGGAGCATAGGGCGTCAGTTTCAGCCGTCCGCCATCGGACACGTTTTTGTGCAATCGATCTTAATTGGTTCCAGGATACGCCGAGGTTACTCATTTCGCTTTCGGTGGAGCGTCGCCATGTTATACGTGGTCTTCCACGCCGACGACCTGCCTGATTAAAGGAATTCCATTTAAGTGCTTGCTTAGCCACGTTGTCATAATGTCCAATCCACTGCCACTTACGTTTACGAATTTCCGTTGCCAGTGGTATTTGCCGTGATCGCGACAACAGTTCTGCATTTGAGATGCTACGGGGCCAGAAAATACGAATTATTCTTCTAAGGCAGCGGTTGACAAAAGTTTGAAGCCGAGTGGTAATACTACTGGTCACTTTCCAAGTTGTATATCCATACAGAAGAAGTACATGCTTCGAAAATTCGCAGTTTGGAATGGAGACTGATTTTGTAACTTTGCTATATTGGAGCCAGTATACCGAACGACGATCTTGCCTTGTTTATTCTGCCCTCTACATCTAAATCAAAACCTCCTTCAGCATCAATCTCACACCCCAGGTAGCAAAAGTTAAGAGCATATTTGTAGGTTTCATCACCTACCCTTAATGGCGCTGTTGTTTCGGTTCCTATGCTAAGGGTCTTTGTTTTGCTGATGTTTATTTTAAGACCCGTATGTTGCAGCTTTTCCTGGAGATCTAATGTTGTCAGTTTTAGATTACACAGCCTATGAGAAAGCAATCAAATATCGTCTGCGTAGGCCAGGTAATTTAGGTATTTGCCGTTGATTTGCCATTGTATTCCTTGGCTTCGGTTCTCGATGGAACTAAGAACATCTTCTATAACTACTAGGAATAATAGAGGTGACAATATGCATCCCAGACGCAGTCCACTTTGAACATGGAATGGGTCTGAGAGCTTTCCTTTATGGAGAACGAAGCATCTGGCCTGGTTATAACTTTCCTTGATCAGATATATTAGTTTTTCTGGTATATATCTTCTTCGCAAGGCTAACCATATGTATTCACGGTTGATGCTGTCAAACGCTTTCTCAAAGTTCACAAGATGAAGATTGGAATTGAATTCCAAACATTGTTCCACAATAATGCGCAGCGTATTGATGTGATCTGCACAGGAATATCCACTGCGAAAACCTGCTTGGCAGAAGCTAATACTGCGTTCTAGGTGTTCTTTAATTCGGTTTAGAATTATTTTTGCCATTAGCTTTGCTATCGTTGGGAGAACACAAATTCTCCGCCAGTTTTTTACAATTTTTCAAGTCTCCTTTTTTTTAGCAATTTTGACAATTATCCCATCTTTCCATTCTTCAGTGAAGGACTCAGTTTCCCATGATTCCGTAATGAGTGGGTGTAATAGCTCTGCAGTGAGTGTTGGATACCAGGAATACCATCTGTACCGGCGGCTTTACCGTGCGGAAGTTGTTTTATCGTTGCTTTAATTTCAGATAAACTAGGTGGTGAGGTTCCAATCCTGTAGTTTGTGGTATTTGTTGAACTTGCAGGTATAGGTAGTTCAGCTACAGGGTCTATTAGGTTATTTAAGACCATGGAAAAATGTTCTTTCCACCTTTGCAGTTGTTCTTGGTCGGTGCTGAGAAGATTTCCATCCAGATCTTGAATAGGATGTTCAGTGTGCAATTTGCGTTCCGCGCGTTTTTTGGTGACATGGAAAACTGTGCGAGTGTCGCCAGAATTTGCGGCATTTTCAGCCTGCTCAGCGAGACAATCTATACTTCTTCGTTGGTCCCTACGCACTGCACGCTGTACCGTTTTATGGCTTTCATTATACATATTTTCTAGAAAATTCTTCTCTTCGGGGTTCTTGGAAGCATTGAATTTATCTTTCAGCTCTTTGCGTTCTGCAATTTAACTCCAAGTAGCCTCAGACATCCAATCTTTTCTTCCTTTGGGGGTTGGTCCGATTGACTTATCTGCACATGACCGTATTGTGTTTTTAAAATGGTACCATTTCGAATCAATGGAAGCAGGGAGTACATTTCCTGTGATATTCATCGCCTGTCGGAGTTGAGAGGTAAAGTTGTTTCGGACGTTCATATTCCGTAATCTACCAACATCGTATTTCCTTGGTCGGAGGTTCTGTCTGTTGTTTTGTATGGCTGCGGTACATAAACGTATTTTGGCTACTACTAGGTAGTGGTCTCGAGATTGGCCAATATCCGCACCTCGTTTACTACGTACATCAAGCAGGCATTTTTTAAAACGGTGGCTGATGGCGCAGTGGTCAATTTGGTTCGCGGTGTTATGCCTGTCGGGAGACAGCAACGTTACCTTGTGGCAATCTTTATGGGTAAACACAGTGCCACCGATAACTAACTTTCTAGCATTGCAAAAGTCAATAAACCGTTCACCGTTGTCATTCCGTGTACCAAGCCCATGTTTGCCCATTACATGCTTCAGCGATTCATTGTCAGAACCGACCTTGGCGTTGTGGAATATCGTCATACGTTGCATTCAGCTGACTGTAGAACGCGTTTTTCACATCGTCTGTGGCATCTTCGGTTGGGGCATAGCACTGTATCAGAGAGATATTCCGAACCTTAGATTCAAAACAGGCAAGAATAAGTCGGTCCGATACAGGCTTTCAATTTATAAGGCTCTTACGTGCATTTGTTGACAACATTATTCCAACGCCTGATTGGTGATTGCTTCCTGTTTCCTTTCCAGAATATAGCATGGCCGACTGTGAGCTTGGAGACGAATACTCACCAGAGCCAGTCCATCGAATTTCACTTAAACCGAGGATGGCAAGGCCGTACCGCAACATTTCAAGTTCTGCTTGTAAATACCAGGGGTTCAAACCGGTGGCGATGTTATCGCCGTCTCTGAGCGTTTTTACATTCCAGTATCCAATCACAGTCCTAGTTCGATATGCAAAGGTCGTCAACGAGTGTTTCAGTTTTTTATTTAGAGGCTGATTTTTTAACGATTCGTTAGCAATTTAGATTTCGGAAGATGTGGGTTGCTAACCCTCGTCTCCTAGATTGGCTGCTATCTGCGCGTCCAATCCCACGATGCAACCATGCTTCAGCGGTTTAAGCCTACTTTCCTGAGACGTCTCTTTGACCATTCAGGATACATGGTCGTAATGCCTTCTAACTCTAGCTAACATCTAAACGGTTGCTTTAAAGTCATTGCCCGGGGAATACTTGGTCTAAGACCGAAAGTAGTTAGCTGCTTGGACAGTGCCACAAAGGAAACGATTCTGGTCACTCCCAAGTTAGTAACAATCAGTAACTTTCTACCTCTGAGCAATGTCCCATTCCCCAAATGTATTTATTTATGATGTATTTATATTATGACTTAATTTCTAAAGTGGGCGTAGCTATGTAGCTCATTTTCAATACCGCATTTAGCCGCACGACCAGCCTGACAGACAGACAGACGAACATGGCTGAAACGACTTAAATAGTCATGAATCGAATTTGGTTCAAAGAAAACTAGGGTCTACCGTGACTCTTTCTATGTGTTACACTTTTGGGTCCTCCTACCCGTAGGGTGAGGGTATACAAATTCTTAATCTTACAACATAATCCCAGCTTAGAGGATTGCAGCTCGCATACTTAGTTTCGGCTGCTACAATATCTTAGAACTTAATATATGTTTAGAGGATAGAAGGCTGCATATCAACTTTCAGCTCGATATCTCCCAAACTTTAGCTGTAATCGCGGCGACAAACAGTCGGACAGTCCCAAAAAACAAGGACAGACAGATGGACACCCCATAAAAGGAGGAGTTTGTACGGGAAAGGGGGAGTAATTTTTGTTCAATCTGGCCTATCTAAGAACTTAACCTGCTTCTAGAGGATAGAATCTCGGTTCGTAATCGGGGTGACTGACAGACGGACGCGCCCAAAAAGGGGGTGTTTGAATGGGAGGTGAAAGTAGTTTTGCACGATCTTGCTCATCTTAGAACTTTACCTCCATCTAGAGGATAGAAGCTTGCATATCAATTTTCAGCTCAATAGCTCTTTTACTACGGCTGTAATGGGACCGGGCGTGGCATAGTGGTAGAACACGCGACTACCATGCGGGAGATCGCAGGTTCAAAACTGGCTCCAGTCATCTTAAAAAAAAATTTTTCTTTCATTGTCGGCTCCCCTCGAATGTTGTTGACAGCAACTTCGCAGTATAAGCGTCGTGTCAATCGGCGTGTCTATTAAGAGCTTCTCAAAACAGTGACGTTCGCATTCCTCGAGAAATAAGTAGGTGCCGTTAGTTGTGAATCTAAAAATAGGAAGCGTGTTAATTCACAACAACGCGAGAAGCTATCCCATACCTCATGCATGGGGTGCAAAGGGAAATTAAGTTTTTTTTGTTTTAATCCATCCTACAGACGGACAGACATCTCCAAATAGGGGGAGTTTGTATTTGTACGATCTTGCTCAAACTCGAGAGGACATGCAGACAGACACCTCTAAAATGTGCAAGTTTTTATGTGAGATGGAAGTAGTTGTTGTCATCTTAAAACTTTACCTCCTCCGAAACTTGTATATCTAAAACTACGGCTGCAATCGGGTGACAGACAGACGGACACTCCCAAAAAGGGGAGTTTGTATGGGAGGTGGGAGTAAGTTGTGTCCGATCTTGCTAATCTGTACATACGCTTAGAGGATAAAACACAGTTTTGCCAAACCAGCCCTGTCGAGTACTACCTGTGTACCAAATTGTATATCTCAAGGGCTAAAATACAGTTCGGCCACTACCGCCCCGCCCACTGATCGAAAATTAAATTTTTGTCTGCACATTCATAATTGTGTTGCAGAGTACTATCAGAATATATAAAATTGTATCTCTCTAGGACTTATATATAGGTTCATCTGGAAATTTGAACCTGAAGTGTCGAGTATTATCTGTGTACTCAATTTTATCTCAAAAAAAATTGTTTTGCCACGCCCACTCCGAACATTAAATCCAAAATTTAAATTATCCATATAGAACATTATAGAGAAAAATCTGTAAAGAAATTAAATTTTTAGAGCGTTTTATAGGAATTTTAGATATATTAAAAAAAGGGGGCGAAGAAATGGTCGTGGTGGTTTTTTTTTTAAATAAACACTTTTTGGTCTGTTACGAACATTTTAACTAAAAATTAGTCAAATTGGTCAATGCATTCTCAAGTGATGGCCTTAGCAACGCCCAACAATTAATTTTTATAGATATTAGATTGTCATGCCTACCACTGGCCACAATCACGAGATGCTGCAACAAAGCAATGCCCAAAGCAAACAAAGCTCTCAAATGGATAGCTGTATACTGGTGGAATGCCTCGATCGACGAATCAAGACGAAACTGCAAAAAAATGAGAAGAAGATACACCAGAGCCAGGCGCAGAGGTGATGCAGAAACTGAACACAACGCATACAAAGAGGCCAAAAAACAGCTGCATAACTGCATATTAAATAGCAAGAAGGGCAAATGGGAGGAGCTGAGATCCGATATTAATAAAAACCCATGGGGTCTTGGATACAAAGTCGTTATGCAAAAACTTGGATTGAGAAACCCAGTGAAAAATATGGATGAGGACATAATGCTAAATATTGTTAGCACTTTATTTCCAGCAAGGGTAAAGGTGACCTAAGATCACCATCATCTTATAGACCGCTGTGTATGTTGGATACTGCAGGCAAACTACTGGAGCGTTTAATCAAACCTAGGCTCGATGAAGCCATAATAGACGCAGGAGGTCTCTCACGTAGGCAATATGGATTTCGGCCTGGAAAATCGACAATAGGAGCCCTAAAAGATGTAATAAACACCGTTGAAGCAGCTCAACATATAAACCACTTTTCGAGACCAATCATTCTCTTAGCGACCCTAGACATAAAAAACGCCTTCAACAGTCTAATGTGGGTGGACGTGATACAGACTCTGGAGACAATTTTCACTATCCCGAAGTATTTATTAAAAATAGTAAAAGATTACCTAAAAGTGCTGAAGTATGACACAAACCAAGGCATGAGTAAAACGGAACTGTTGCTACTAACCAGAAGACACATTCCAATCGAGCTAGAAATGCATTTACTCCACTAAGTTATCCCCACTAAGCCATCGATTAAATACCTTGGAATAAGACTGGACTCAAAGCTGACTCACGCAAAGCAGATCGAATACGCAACGTCAAAAGCAGCTAAGATAACAGCACAACTAAGCAGACTCATGGCGAACGTCGGTGGCCCTCTTCCAAGCAGGAGGAAATTACTCATGGAGGACTGTAACAGTGTACTTTTTTATGGATCTGGGCCCCGGCTCTAGAAACTCGGACCAGATCGAAAAAGTTACTATCCGTGCAGAGAACAGCAGCTCTACGGGTGACGTCAGCGTATCACCGTATCTAATTATAGCTGGAATGATACCCATAGATCTTCGAGCAATGGAGCGCCGGATGATTTTCAATGCGAAGCAAATCACGGGTCAGACACAAAACGCAGCGACCATACGGCAAGAAATATTAGAAAAGTGGCAAATTCGTTGGAGGAATGAAAAACAGGGCAGGTGGACACATAAACTGATCACCGACGTAAAAATGTGGTTCAATAGGAAAAGTGGCAAAGTAAACTATTACATTACTCAGATGCTAACTGGCCATAAGTATTTCCGAAAATACCTCAACCGCATGGGAAAATGTAATTCCCCATATTGTATATACGAGGAGGAAAAAGTTTTAGACGACGCCGAACACACTGTCTTCAATAGCTCCCGTTGGATCGAGCGCCGCAGACAGCTCGAAAGAGAGATCGGTACAACATCAGCAACGAGTATTGTGTCGAAAATGCTAATCGATGAGGGCAACTGAAACGCCGTAAGATGTGTCGTAGAACACGTCCTCCGCAGCAAGAAAACGGATATGGACGCAGTGGCGTAAATAAACTATGCGGAGCCTGGACGCAGGCACAAAAAGATGAATTGGTAAAGCACCACATAGGGGCCACCTCGAAGTAATGCGAAAGCGGTTCCGAGGTGCTATACACTCCCGATGGTGGCACGTGGTGGGTTTTTAGCCGGTCTCATATTGGAGTCCGGCATACGACGAGTTTGACGGTCTCTTTAGATGCGTAAAGCATTTTCTCATCCGTTCAGCAAAAAAAAATGCCTACCACGCCTCCTTGTGGGCGTTACAAATGGAAGAACAAAATGAATATAGCCTTTGGTTCGTGCGTGCGCCTGGTGAAGTGTAAACTAATATTCTCGTACAACTCTCGTAGAAACACAGAGCGTATACAGCTGTTCTAACGTGAACAAGCCAACCAAAGCATTTAAACGCGAGTGTTCGTTCATAGACTCCAGATTGCATTCCGGCAAATTTAGAAATTTTGTATAACGAGTCTATACAAAATCTCCCTAATACGCATTTATTAAACAAAAAACAGAAAGGCGAATATCCTCAAATGATGGCAGCCCAAGCTGATTCTCAATTGGAGCACATGTGCCACTTGCAATTCGATGCTCCCGTCTCGCAAATCCGTTTGTCGGGCATCATCTGCACCATTGGCCCTGCCTCAGTCAGCGTTGAAATGCTCAAGAAGATGATGGCCACTGGCATGAACATTGCTCGCATGAATTTCTCTCATGGCTCCCATGAATATCATGCCCAAACTGTATCGAATGCCAAGGTTGGCTACGAGTATCCCGTTGCCATTGCTTTGGACACTAAGGGTCCTGAGATTCGTACCGGTTTGATTGAGGGCAGCGGCACTGGTGAAGTGGAATTGAAGAAGAACAAAACCATCAAATTGTCCACCAAAAAGGAATTCGCTGAAAAGGGAAACAAGGATGTCATCTATGTTGACTACGAGAAGATTGTTAAGGTTGTCAAACCCGGCAATCGTGAGTTTGTTGATGATGGTTTGATTTTGTTGGTTGTCAAAGAGGTCACCGCCGACACATTGACTTGCCAAATTGAGAACAGTGGCTCTTTGGGTTCCCGCAAAGGTGTGAACTTGCCCGGTGTACCAGTCGATTTGCCCGCAGTCCCCGAAAAGGATAAGTCCGATTTGAAATTCGGCGCTGAACAAGGAGTTGATATGATCTTTGCCTCATTCATTCGCAACGCTGCTGCTCTCACTGAAATCCGCAACGTATTGGGCGAGGCTGGCAAGAACATAAAAATTATCTCCAAGATTGAGAACCAACAGGGTATGCACAATTTGGATGAAATCATTGCTGCCTCTGATGGTATCATGGTTGCTCGTGGCGATTTGGGTATTGAAATCCCACCAGAGAAGGTATTCTTGGCCCAAAAGGCCATGATTTCCCGCTGCAACAAAGCCGGCAAGCCTGTCATCTGTGCCACCCAGATGTTGGAATCCATGATCAAGAAGCCACGTCCAACTCGCGCTGAAATCTCTGATGTTGCCAATGCTGTTTTGGACGGTGCCGATTGTGTCATGTTGTCCGGTGAAACAGCCAAGGGTGAATATCCTTTGGAATGTGTTTTGACCATGGCCAAGACCTGCAAAGAAGCCGAAGCTGCTTTGTGGCACCGTAATCTCTTCACTGACTTGGTGCGTGCCAATCAGGGTACTACTTCGGATGCTGCCCATGCTACCGCTATTGCCGCTGTTGAGGCTGCCCACAAATCTTTGGCTGCCGCCATTGTTGTCATTATCACAACTGGCAAATCTGCGTACCTGATTAGCAAATATCGTCCCCGATGCCCAATCATTGCTGTAACACGCCATCCTCAAACAGCTAGACAAGCTCATTTGTACAGAGGTTTGGTGCCATTGGTGTACAGCGAGGCTCCAGTTGGTGACTGGCTCAAGGATGTCGATGTTCGTGTACAATTTGGCGTGCAGGTCGGCAAGAAGAACGGTTTCATTAAAACTGGCGACAATGTCGTTATTGTAACTGGCTGGAAACAAGCAAAAAAAAAAAAAGAAACAATACTGATGTCGTTATTTTTTCATTTTGTTGAATTTGGTACTCAATTCTGAAAACTGCACGTGAAAGTAGCCCCAAAAAGAAGAAGTTCTGCATCATTCGTTTTAACATATTACATGCGATAATAATTTAATATCGATTTAAAGTCAGTAAGTATCGTATAGGGGAATTTGTCACGTTTTAGACTCTTTTGTTATATTGTCTATTAAAAGCGTTAATTCTCAACAACGCGAGAATCTATCCCATACCTCATTCATGAGGTGTAAAGTAGTAAGTACTCTGTTGTCCTTAAGTTATTAAATTAATATCCCGCACTTATTTGACCTTGACGTTGGATGACCTATGCCACAGCCCTTATCAGCCTCACATCACTGTCTGTTATATGATAAATTAAAATCATAAACCTCTATGTAATACTGCATAATACTGCAACTAACTGACTCACCATTTTTCTCAATGTCGCATATAAGTTACATAACAATACCTCCATATCACTTCAGTCCACTTTTAGATAAACTTTTTGTGTCAGACATACTGCAAATGACACCTATCTGAACTGTGAATACTCATAACATGAATAATATACGAATATTAACGCTTTGTTGTTTTTTTTTGTACTAAATCGTCATCAGCAATTATTATGACAACCTGCCAAGGACGCAAGCAATTGTCAGAATTAACACAATTTAATATCATACAAAAAAAAGGTCCTTTTTTTGTGGGAGCACATTATTTTTAGCTCACCTTTTGTGTGTGCAGATGTCACAACTTCTGGCTGCCACAATATGTTGAGAATCTTCGCATAATTTGCAGCATTTAAAGTTCACACAGGTTTTTTGGGTGTATGTGAGTGTGTGTGTGTTTGTGTGTGCATCAAAAAGGACTTACACACATTCTGTAAACTAGGAGACCATAGGCATAGTAAGCTAGAGAAGAAGAGGTGGACCAACGACCCAGTGACATAACTATACGTACACAAGCCAGCTAGCTCTATCTCTTACTCTCACTTACGTCCTCTTGGTTACCAGACCATCTAGTCAGGACACTGAAGCCATGAAATGTTCAACAAATGAATACGTAATCGTTTCACTAAATCTATGAAGTTATTGAGGTGTTTACATTCATTGTACGTGTGCACTTAACTTGAGATTAAGCAACAATTTCTGGTTGCACGTTTTGTTCACAGTGGACTTGTCTGCCCGTGCCATCGTTTGAAGCTTGCCACATGTTTGAGGGGGTCAGGAAGTGGTCCAGTGTATTAGTACTGTAGCTGTAGTTGGTTGTTTTTATGTGAAATGAGTTTTCATTGAATTTTACGAAATCGATTAACATTTTGTGTACACAAATGCGAACGAGTGTGAATTCGTAATTTGAATTTCGTTACTATGTGTAGTACACGAATCTGTTGTTGTGGCTGGAAAAATTCAACACAAACAAACTACAATGTCGTAGTTAACATTTGTTGTATTTTTAATGATTATGCCTTAATTTAAAATTTACAATGTTACACAACTGCCACATGGAATGTTGTGAGAATACAAATTAGTTTGTAACTAAAATGTTTGGAAAATAATTAATTTTTTTTTCTATAGTTAACGTTGAGTTTGGGCGGCAAGAGTACATGTTGGCTTAAGAACTTCATTAAATTTGTGGTATTGTGGCTTTGCGCATATAAGTCTTCAGTAAACATTTTCAAGAACCTGATAAGGAAGGCCAAAAGGCAGTCTTGGAGAAAATTCTGCAGTAATGTAGAAAGCTCCTCGGAAACTAGTCGGCTACGCAAGATTTTATCCTCGAATCCAACAATACCATCGTACATACAGAGACCAGATGGTACATGGACCACTAGCAGCCTCGAAACTCTAGAAGTGCTGATGGAAGCACACTTCCCAGGTTGTCGGGAAAGTGACTACCAGAGTATATAGTAAACTCGGTCGTCGACCATAACTATGATATCTCAGACATACCGATTACTGAACATCGAATTCAATGGGCTATCAAAAGTTTCCACTCTTTTAAGTCACCGGGACCCGATGGAATTATTCCCGCGGATCTACTAAAGAATATCTAAGTATTGACGCCCTGGCTTGTAGCTATCTTTAAAGCATGTCTGAAACTGTCGTATATTCCAACGAGGTGGACAACCTACAAAATTGTATTTATCCCTAAAAGGGGTAAAGTATCTCACACTAAAGCCAAGAATTTTAGACCGATCAGCCTATCTTCCTTCTTACTGTGGAGAGAATAATTGATGTATATATCAGATCATCTCTTAAACCGGAGGCCCTGTCCAGGGCTCAGCATGCCTTCACGAAGGGCAAATCCACGGAAACTGCTTTACATTCGATAACTAGCCTCATTGAAAGATCCCTGAACTACAAGGAATACGCTGTCGCTGCCTTCCTGGACATTGAGGGAGCTTTTAATAATGTCAAACCTGAATCTTTAATAGACTCAATGGCACAACTGGAGATTAACCCAGTCGTCATCGCCTTAGTTGATAAACTACTAAAATTTAGGCGCATTGGATCCAGTCTGGGCGTCTCAAATATTTCCAAGGTGGCGGTTCGTTGTACTCCACAAGGAGGAGTACTCTCTCCACTACTATGGAACCTCAACATTAAGACTCTCCTGAGGAAGATGGAACAAACGGGCTGCACAACCGTCGCATATGCGGACGACGTGGCACTACTAGTCACCGGCAAAGAACCGAAACTACTCTCCGAGCTACTGGAATCTGCGCTGAAACTTCTTTTAAAATGGTGTCATGACTGTGGACTGGTTGTAAACCCGAGTAAAACAGAACTGGTGCTATTTACACAGAGATACAAAATCCCTTAATTTGCCAAACCAAGATTAATTGGAGTCGCACTTACACTCTCTGATAGTGGCAAATACCTCGGGCTAACATTGGACAGTAAACTGAATTGGAATCTGAACACTCAGACCAGGATAAGCAAAGCGGCAACGGTTCTATACTGCTGCCAAAGGGCAATCGGCCTAAATTGGGGAATTTGCCCCAAGAACCTAAACTGGTTATACGAATCAGATCGGCAGTCGGGTGGCCGGCGCTAGATAAAGCGTCCCAAAGGCTGAAATTCGAACGCATTATGAGACTCATGGCAATCATGATAATAGGGGCACTTAGAACTACTCCAACTAAGGCACTGTTCACGATCCTTAACTGGTTACCCCCGGACATTGAGGCAATGCGTTTAGACGCCACACAAGCATGGATGCACAGAAACTATGGACATGCCAAAATTTTGAACCTAATCAATGTGATCTACCACACGGATTACACCATACCTGAACCTCTATTCGATCTGGGTTTTATAAGGAACATCCCGGATAGGTCCTACTATAATGATAATGATAATGCCCTGAACTTTGGGTAGGATGTCATCCTAATTATCACTGACGGTTCAAAATCAAAGGAAAGAGCGGTCTGTGGAATCTTTTCGTAAGAGTTGAATCTGAGTTTATCAATCAGGCTACCAGACCATTGTAGCATAGTACAGGACGAAATAGCGGCCATTAGAAGAGCTGTAGAGAAAATTCAGTATCTTGGCATATTGAACGGCAATATTCATATTCTACTGATAGTAAAGCGGCTATCAGATCCCTAGAGAACGTGTACACCACTTCGAGAAATGTTTGTGAATGCCAGTCGTCTCTTGAGGAGATAGCGAGACATTCGACGGTTACCCTAACATGGGTTCCAGGACATGGGGACATATATGGAAACGAAAGGACCGATACGTTGGCAAAGGCCGCCATAACCGTGAACTCGGGCGAAGTTTACGGTCTCATTGGAATCCCTCTCACACGGGGGGAAACAGCTCATTGCGGAGAAACTGAACCTCATTGCTGAAGAGAGATGGGCAAGAGAACCCACCTGCACGACGACCAAACAAATTTGGCCTACAATGGATGCACAGAGGACACGATTTGTGCTGAACTTGTCCAGAGTCCACCTGAGGAACATCATAGCTGCATTTAACTGGTCACTGGCCGGTTGGTAAACACGCTAAGTGGCTGAAACTACCCTACAACGATTTTTGTAGAAGCTGCAATGATGAGGAAGAAGAGGAGACCACGGAACATCTTCTATGTCACTGCCCTGCTTTTGGTGACTTGAGATACGAAAAGCTTGGTCATCGGACACTTCTAGACAATATCTGTCTATCCGTAGGCGATTTGCGGAATATCCATGCCTTCATCAGAGCAACGAAATGGCTTGACAGCGACGTTGGCCGAATAGAATAGGAACATTTGGTGCGAAAATCTTAAATTGGTATCACAACGGGACTCATACTAGGACCCAAGTAAGCTGTGTTCAATGTGGCTGCCGAATTAACCTAACCTAACCTAGTAATATTCAAATATCTAACAAATTTCAATGAAATTTCTTTCAAAAAAAACTTAATTTCCTTTTACTCCCCATTAATGACGTATGAGATATCTTCTCGCGTTATTGAGAATTAACACACTTTCTAGTTTTAGGTTGAAAAGAATTGGACCTACTTGTTTACAGACAAATGCCAACGTCAGCTGCTTGAAGAGCTATTTTTACCAATTATTTGGCACTACTCCAACCAGCTCTTCCAACTTTTACGACACAACGCCTCTACTTCTGACGTTCCCGATACACAGTGGCAGCATATTGCGCATTCCATGGCAACCGCCGCAACAACCGTGCTAGGATATGAAAAGCGGCGCTCAGACGAATCTGAGGAACAGGATGCTGCTTATAGGGAAACGCTACAGCCAATTGTAACTCGTGCTGTTAGGGAACGACATAAGGAGAAAGCAAAACGGGCGAGACAGCTATTTAGGCGAAAAAAACGTCAGATGAAGAAACGGGAGAACGAGGATAGAGTTGAGGCCCGAAAATTTACCAGAAAGTAAGAGCAAATGGATACGGTAATGGCCTCCCCACCTGTAGGGACAGAGATGGAAATCTGGTCACGGATACGCAGAGTGTGAGAGAGAGAACACTTCCAGCAACTGCTGGTCCCAGAAAGCAGCGCACGTGAAGTTATCACGCCAATTGTCGACGACGGTTTAGATTGCCCACCACCAAGTCAAGCCGAGGTAAGAAGAGCAATATCGCGGCTGAAAAACAACAAAGCAGCCGGTGCCGACGGTCTGCTGGCAGAGCTCTTCAAGTCCGGTGGCGAGGAGCTGATAACGAGCATACACCAGCTCCTGCGCACGGTTTGGCTTAAAGAGTGCATGCTCGACGATTGGAATGTAAACGTATTATGTCCTGTGCTGAAAAAACGTGATCCAAGTGTGTGCTCCAACTACCGCGGGATCAGCCTTTTACCCATCGCGTATAAGGTCCTGTCGAGTGTGCTATGTGAAAGACTAAAGCCAGTGTTATCCAACCTGATCGTGCCTTATTAGTGTGGCTTTTGACCTTGAAAATCAACAACTGACCAGATTTTCACACTTCGGCAAATCCTGGAAAAGACCCAAGGGAAACAGAACGACACGTACCATGTTTTTATCGACTATAAAGCTGCCTTTGACAGCCCGATACGGCAGAAATTACTTGAAGCCATGGATGAGTCTAGTATTCCAGCGAAGCTGATACGTCTTTGCGGAATGACTCTGTTTGACTCGAAGTTTTCAGTGAAGATGGACAAGGACCTTACGGAGCCATTCTATACCAGACGAGGCCTAAAACAAGGCGACGGCCTATCGTGCGATCTCTTCAACATTGTGATGGAGATGATAATGAGAAAAGCTGCAGTAAACACGAGTGGCACTATATTCAACAAAAGCCATATGCTACTCGCGTACGCTGATGACGTAAACATCATCGGTCGAAAACTCCGGCAGGTGACTGCAGCCTTCTCAGGTATACAGAAGGAATCAGCGAAAATGGGTCTAAACGGTGAACGAGGACAAAACGTAGTTATTAGTTTCAACGAACAAAGAATCTACTCGTTTGGGAAACAGCGTGAACGTTGACAACAATAATTTCGAGGTGGTAGATAATTTTGTCTACCTAGGCTCCGCCATCAACAAAGCAAATAATGTCAGCCTAGAAATCCGCAGAAGAATCCTGCTTGCAAATAAATGCTACTACGGACTAAGCAAGCGTTTCCTCTCTCGATGAACAAAACTCCAGCTATACCAGATACTGGTTCTAACTGTCTTAATGTATGACTCAGAATCCTGGGTTATGACACAAGCTGATGAATCGGTTCTGGCGGTATTTGAGAGAAAAATACTCCGTAAAATATATGGGCCCATCATCGTTAACGGAGAGTATGGTCGTCGTATGAATCATGAGCTGTACAAGCTGTACACTGACATTGGCGTGGTCAAACGCATTAAGGTGCAACGGTTGCGTTGGCTATGTCATGTTGTACGCATGGACGAAAATGCTCCAGCTCGAAAAGTCTTCGACAATGAACTCGATGGACGGCGCAGAAGAGGGCGACCAAAACTCCGTTGGAAAGACCAGGTTACTAAGAACCTTACAGAACTCGGTGTGACTAACTGGAGAAGAAGCGCCGAAGATCGAGGCGCTTATAATATTTTTCTACGTGCGGTATATAATCCACTGGGATTGCATAGAAGTACCAGCTAAGTAAGTAAGTAAGTATTTGGTACTGTTTAAAGCAAATCATTACAGCTACATATATATAAATTTCATTCAACATTATTTAAATTTTTAAAATTATCAATCTGCCGATTCTAATAACTTTCCTTCCTTACCAAAATTATTTCAGTGGAATTTTCTTCTCACAATTTAAATAATGCCTCTTTAAGTTTCATTGCCTTGTTTCCACATGTTATGGTATATTTTTAAACTTATTTTCTTACATAATCCTTCGTATACAGGTTACCTGTTATATTTTCTTTATGATCTTAAGGTAATAAGATTTTGTTGGGGGGTAATAGGATTTCTTTTAATTGGCAACATGAGAAGGGAACTATAGCCGTCGTTTATATTTATGCATAATAATTTTCGGTTGGTCCCCATCAAATATTCTGTTGAGAATTTTGATGATGACTTATTATAATATGCCGCCTGGTGGAGATGTATTTAGCTGCATTCAGGCGTAACTACCAACCACTACCACCACCAGCACCACCACCACCACCACTACTACCGCTATCATATACCTTAGTTTCCGGCTACAAAACTAAAGTTAGCTGCTGGTAGTGGTGGACTTTTGCCCCAGTGTCCTTCCTTAAGAAACTACTGGCATTTCCTTTTATTTATATCGTCGTCATGTTCTCTATGGATATTAAGGTGCCTAGAAGAGTTCACTGCGGGCATAAATGTGTGTTTGTTTGTATAGAGACAATATCGAATTGAAAATACCTTTATATAAAATTCCATAAAATATTTATAGTTTTTTTACACTTAAATGATTCACCACAAAAGGCCATCTGACAAACGGCACCAGCAGGAACAGCAACAGCAACAACAGAGTGCCACGCAAATATGTACATAATAAAGTGAACAGGAAGAAGGACAAATATGAGCAACATATTTTCCTAGCAAACCGTAATAATTGAAGGTTTATAGTTCATCTTTAGCATCATCATCATCGACGTCCTCATCGTCGTCGTCATCATCATCATCTTTAGTTTCTTTGTTTCGTAAAGCTTGAGCGTCACAAGAAAGCGATATGAGCAGGGGAGAAAGACTGGCAACAGGCAAGGCAAACAGACTGGGCAACAATTCTCATTACAAATCTTGGGCAAAGGATTCAAGGTATCCTTTTTTTTTGCGTGCAGCAACCACATAATCATGTGATACATACTACTGAACCCACAACCGACATACGAGTTTATTGTAGCTCCAAGTACCTGCAGCTCCAGTAACACACACACACATATATACTCTTACATTGAAGTACAAACAAACAAAATGCTCCACAGCCCACACTGGCAACAATGTAAGAATGTGGCATCGCATCACAGTACTACCCCCTTGTGCCACTTTGTGTCGAACGAGCAACTATTGGGTTTATGAAGACACCGGGGACTATGGCAGTGCCACGAAGAGCAAAGATGAGATGAGTAGCGTGATGGGCGGGGTAGAAGAGAAGAGGTTTATGGGCAACAGCCGGAGTTTATTATAAACAAAGTTAAAAATTTGCCAGTTTACGAGTGTTTGTTGCTGCAACTAAGAAAAAGTTTACTTATTTTCCATTAACTTTCCACATAAGTTGTTCCCAGTGTACATGTTTGTATTTCCACTCATCTGCCAAAAACCTACTTACAAACACACACACACACACATACAACTACACAACAAAATATGAAAGAATTTAATTATGGCATTAAATGAGGCAATGACAGTGGGCTTAGGGAGGCAGAGAGGGCAGAAGAGTGTTTTACCGCTCCTTCATGAGCCTTTAGGAATTTTTCTCATTTACCAAACTTATATGGCAGGAATATCACTTACCCGCATCAACCACCACGTATGACTTCTCTTACAATTATCCCCCTCTGCCTGCCCCTTTTTAGTAGTTGCGCTGCAAGAGCTTCTTTAATTCAGGTTAAGTCATGATGGCACCTTGAACATTATCTGTCCTGACTGCGTAGGCGTACTAGCAGTTGACGACTAAGGCTGAGGCTTAGAGTTTCAAGCGTCTAAAGAATCAATGTCATTCGTTGGCGTCAGAGCATTTTCCACTCTCTGTAATAGAATTCTTTAAGTGTTCTTGCAAACTATTTCATGCAAGAGCACTAAATGCATTTTATTTGACATCCTAAGAAGTTACAGACAAAGTTCGTTGCTTGGGTGCATTAAGGTCAACAACTGGCATAATTGAAAGTTTTGCGATAAACAACGACGACGACGACGAGATAAAATGATTAAAGGACTGGCATAAAAGCTCAGCAATAGAATTGTAAAAAAAAAAACAAAAAGCTCAAGAAATAAAAGGAAATGCATAAAGCAAAGGAGACATTAAGATCTAAAGTACTTTTCTTTGGCTTAGCTTTAATTGATGATTTGGAAAGAAGTTGGGGGGGGGGAGGTAGAGGAGGATCATCAAATGTCGTCACATTTGGTACACTTCTTTGTCTGAAGGACATACTCTGTATAATGTGCCACCTTCTTCCAGTTTTCTTTATCTCGTAACATTTTTCCCACTATATTTTCAACAGTTACGGGTCCAATCTCCGGCTCCAGTTTAATTTTTTCGTTTCGCCACCGACTGCAGTTGAAGAAGGTATGCTTTGCGTCATCAACATCTCCATCACCATATAAACACCCTTGGCTTTTACTTTTTCCTATTAAAAATAGGTATTTCCGAAAATAGCCGTGTCCCGAAAGCATCTGAGTGACATAGTAGTTGACCTCTCCCTCTCTTCTATTGTACCACTCATTTATTCTCGGTATTAGTTTCGCTGTCCACCTTCCTTTTAAGCTGCTGCTCCATTTCTCCTGTAATTTCCTGAGGGTTTCTACTCGTAGCTGGTCTGTATCTACTTCGTTGCCTTGCCTTCGTTCAGCCCATGTTTTCACTCTCTCTTCAATTAAAAGGTCTATGGGGATTGTGCTGCTTATTATGCAAACAGCTTCCTGGGAGACAGTTATGTATGCCGATGATACTCTTAGCGCCGAAGTTCTTTGTACGGCCAAAAGCATGTTCCACCTTCTCCGCGCTTTGAGATGCGTGCCCCACACTTCGCTGCCATACAGAAGCACTGAGTTTGTTGTATCCATTAGCAGTTTCCGCTTCAGTTGTGTTGGTCCTCCTACGTTTGCCATAAGTCTGCTCAGCATTCCGATAGTTTTCTCAGCTTTTTCGGCAGCATGATTTATCATATGGCTCGTTTTACCACATCTTATACATAGGCCTTGACCTCTTCTGTCTGGACCAGTACAATTCCACTGCTCATGACCTGCGCCAAAACATCTGAAGCACTTCTTCTGCATTATATGGCGTCTCACTTTCACACTGCACAATCCAATCTTAAAAGCTCTTCGGCCTCTGTGGCTGGCATTGTCACGTACGCTTGCACTAATTCTCTGCTGTTCGGCTTTGATATTCTAATTTTCAGCTCGCTTCTGTTCATTGTAACGGCGTTTTTCATGGCCTGTGCTACTTCTTCGGTGGTCGTCAGAGCATCTAGGTCTCGGATAATTAGGGTAACATTTGTAGTACCGCTACGGACTTCGGCTGTGTCTTTCATTGCCTCTTTAACTTTGTTGAACATTTCCTGATTTACTCTTTCCCCTCTTTCAAGCTCAACCAGCACCGATCCTGTTTGAGTTTTTCTTATTGTTTTGACTTTTGTGTCATCTCTGTTTCCATTCTCCCTCAGAGTCTTAAGAACATCCGCGTAGCTGTGTCCCTCTGTTGGTTTTATTATGAGTGCCTCCGCTTTAGTGGCATCTTCTTTAATTCTTTCTTTTTCGGTTTTTCCCGGGCTGCTTCAGATACTTTCGTCTTCCTATCTTGCTTAGGTGGTTTTCTGTAGCTGACTGTCTTCCACTCTTCCAGTTTCTCTTCTTCCTTATTTTTTCTCTTTTTTGTCTCCTCTGTCCGTTCAGGTGGGCTTTCCGCAATTCTCTTGCCCGTACTCGTGAGTGGTGTCTCTTCCGTATTTCGTACCATATTCACGCATCACAACCTTCGCCCAGCTGGACCTGCTAGTTTCGGCGATGCAGATTAACTCGTCTATCTCCTGAATTCCTTCTCTGACATCCATGCTGATGTTTCTCTGCCTCCTTAATTTTGACCAGTACCTTCTTCATATCCGCAATAGCAGAGGCTTCTTCTTTTCTCATTTCCTTTCAATGAAATCCTGGTTAGGAGAACTTCTAGTTTGTTGTGGCCTATCTGCGACAGGAGTTTCAGTCGTCACCAGCACTACTTTCGGGGTCTGAAAGATTTCCTCTCTTATTATGCTAACAACAGGGCCAGTTTCAATTCTAGGGAACTCGGTTGTGGCCATCTGCGAGGCCATATCCTCTCTTTCCGGAGGAGTTCTCCCCAGTCTTCTAGTGGGCTCAAAAGGATTTATTTTCCTTCATCAGTCTTTGGTTTCTGGAGGTAGAGGTAGAGGAGGATAGACACCATATAACTTAACTTACATAATTTCCCTTTACGCCCCATGAATGAGGTATGGGATAGCTTCTCGCGTTGTTGTGAATTAACACGCTTCTATTTTTAGATTCACAACTAACGGCATCTACTTGTTTATCGACGAATGCAAACGTCACTGTTTGAGAAGCTCTTACTAGACACGCCGCACAGTGGTCGATTTGGGTCGAAAAGGCGCGCATGAGGTATTGGTGGCCCCCAAAAAGCTTTGGCGGTATCTTGACTTATCAAAACCCATGGAAAAACATTGAAGGATCCTTGACCAAGGTTGGACGTCAATACGGAGACATTATCTAATAATTCGTCAAAAATGTCTATTCAGATTAAGGGTTCGGAGAACTTTTTCATGCACTTTTTCGTGTATTTGGCGAACATTGAGCCAAAATTTCATAGTATGAAAATATTTCGAAATTATCTAGGGAAGCAACATCCAGTTTTTTTAAATTTTTGAGGGAATTTCCGATCTTTGAAAAGCCGTCAAATTCAATAAGGTAAATTTAAACAATCAGAGCATGTTCCGGGAAATACCATAAAAATGTATTTATATTATTGGCATGATCCTAAATACTCCTTTTGAAAAGCGCCTCAATCAAAAGAAACTAGCTGTTTTCTTAGTGAAACATTATTTTACTTCCGAAATTGAAAATATTTATATCTACACTTTGTTGCGAAATTCTAAACCATTGGAGGAATTTCTGTATAGTCATCCTTTTTTTAATTTTATGCATCCAGATTATTCAAATCTTTCCGATAAGTTGGGCACGTATATGACCGATTTGAACTATGAGGGTGGTTGTGGTGTATTATTTCGTATGTCCATTGCGTTGCCGATAAGTTTGTTAATTGTTCGTACAGGGAAGCTGTTTTGGCGTAATATGTGTTTGATTTTCCTCATGTTTGCTTCATTAAATACAGAGTCACTTATTGTGAGTACTTTCTTTATCCTTTTCTTAATCCTTTTTCCCTTTCTTAATCCCATCTCCAACCTAATGTGTAGCCTGGTCTTTCCAACGGAGTTTTGGTCGCCTTCTTCTGCGCCGTCCATCGAGTTCATTGTCAAAGACTTTTCGAGCTGGAGCATTTTCGTCCATGCGTACAACATGACCTAGCCAACGCAACCGTTGCATCTTAATGCGTCTGACCACGTTAAGTGTACAGCTCGTACAGCTCATGATTCATACGACGCCGATACTCTCCGTTAACGATGATGGGCCCATATATTTTACGGAGTATTTTTCTCTCGAATACCGCCATAACCGATTCTTCCGCTTGTGTCATAACCCAGGATTCTGAGTCATACATTAAGACAGTTAGAACCAGTATCTGGTATAGCTGGAGTTTTGTTCGTCGAGAGAGGGCTCTGTCA
Organism: Muscina levida; assembly: GCA_964034835.1. Classification (NCBI taxonomy): domain Eukaryota; kingdom Metazoa; phylum Arthropoda; class Insecta; order Diptera; family Muscidae; genus Muscina; species Muscina levida. The sequence goes on from OZ035884.1 coordinate 86,908,710, forward strand.
TTGAATTGCTTGCTTAGTCCGTAGTAGCATTTATTTGCAAGCAGAATTCTTCTCCGGTTTTCTAGGCTGACATTATTTGCTTTGTTGATGGCGGAGCCTAGGTAGACAAAATTATCTACCACCTTGAAATTATAGTTGTCAACGTTCACGCAGTTTCCCAAACGAGTAGATTCTTTGTTCGTTGAAACTAATAACTTTGTTTTGTCCTCGTTCACCGTTAGGCCCATTTTCGCTGATTCCTTCTGTTGTACCTGAGAAGGCTGCAGTCACATCCCGCAGTTTTCGACCGATGATGTCTACGTCATCAGCGTACGCGAGTAGCATATGGCTTTCGTTGAATATAGTGCCACTCGTGTTTACTGCAGCTTTTCTCATTATCATCTCCATCACAATGTTAAAGAGATCGCACGATAGGCCGTCGCCTTGTTTTAGGCCTCGTCTGGTATAGAATAGCTCCGTAAGGCCCTTGCCAATCTTCACTGAAGACTTCGTGTCAGTCAGCGTTATTACGCAAAGACGTATCAGCTTCGCTGGAATATCAAACTCAGCCATGGCTTCAAGTAATTTCAGCCGTATCGGGCTGTCGAAGGCAGCTTTATAGTCGACAAAAAGATGGTACGTGTCGATCTGTTTCTCTTGGGTCTTTTCCAGGATTTGCCGAAGTGTGGTCAGTTGTTGATTTTCCAGGTCTAAAGCCACACTGATAAGGCCCGATCAGGTTGGATAACACTGGTTTTAGTCTTGCACATAGCACACTCGACAGGACCTTATAAGCGATGGGTAAAAGGCTGATCCCGCGGTAGTTGGAGCCCACACTTGGATCACCTTTTTTCAGCACTGGACATAATACGCTTAAATTCCAATCGTCGGGCATGCACTCTTTAAGCCAAACCGTGCGCAAGAGCTGGTGCATGCTCGTTATAAGCTCCTCGCCACCGGACCTGAAGAGATCTGCGGGCAGACCGTTGGCACCGGCTGCTTTGTTGTTTTTCAGCCGCGATATTGCTCTTCTTACCTCGGCTTGACTTGGTGGTGGGCAATCTAAGCCGTCGTCGACAATTGGCGTGATAACTTCACGTGCGCTGCCTTCTGGAACTAGCAGTTGCTGGAAGTGTTCTCTCCATATGTGCAGCATACTCTGCGTATCCGTGACCAGATTTCCATCACTGTCCTTACAGGTGGGGAGGCCATTACCGTATCAATTTGCTCTTACTTTCTTACTTTCCGGGCCTCACCTCTATCCCTGTATCGCTCTATATCCTCGTTCTCCCGTTCCTTTATCTGACGTTTTTGTCGCATAAATAGCTGTCTCGCCAGTTTTGCTTTCTCCTTATGTCGTTCCCTAACAGCAGGGGTTACAATTGGCTGTAGCGTTGCCCTATAAGCAGCATCCTGTTCCTCAGACGCTATGCGACATTCTTCATCGTACCAGGATTCGTCTGAGCTCCGCTTTTCATATCCTAGCACGGTTGTTGCGGCGACTGCCATGGAATGCGCAATATGCTGCCACTGTGTATCGGGAACGTCAGAAGTAGAAGTTGGGAGAGCTGGTTGAAGTAGGCAGTAGCTATCTCTGGGGTTTGCAGCTTCGCGATGTCCAGCTTTCTTTGTGTTTGGTTACGTGCGTTTTTCGCTCTGCTCAATCTTGTGCGTAATGATCCAAACCAATATTAGCACCACGGATCACACGCACGTCCATGACACTAGATGCATGCCTGCCATCAATTACCACATGATCAATTTGATTTTTGGTGTTTTGATCGGGGGATAGCCAAGTTGCCTTGTGGATATCTTTGTGCTGGATTCTGGTTCCACTCACTGCCATGTCTCTTCCCGCTGCGAAGCTAACCAGCCTAAACCCGTTGTCTGACGTGTCGGTATGCAGGCTGAATTTACCGATCGATGGACCAAGAACATCTTCCCTTTCTATTTTTGCATTAAAGTTTCCCAGAACAATTTTACTGTCGTGGCCAGGTCAGCTGTCGTATGTTTCCTCTAGGCGCTGGTAAAATGCATCTTTAATCTCATCGTCTTTATCTTCCGTCGGGGCGTGTACACAAATCAGCGTGATGTAAAAATATTTCGCCCGGATGCGAATGGTGGCTATTCGGTCACTTACAGGGTTAAACCGCGAGACCAGGTGTCGAAGTCTCTTGCCGACTATGAAACCACATCCAAATTCGTGTCTTTCTGCATGGCAGCTGTAAAAGATGTCACAGTTCTTCCGTCGTGTGCATCCCTGTCCCGTCCATCTCATTTCCTGTAAGGACATCCGCCAGTTGGATAGAGGCACTATATCTGTAAAGAGTTCGGACATTCCAAGTGCATATCCTTAAATCATGGTCCTTATATCGTTTGCGGGGGTCGTCAGCATTTGGGGGGGTTCTTGTTTTTCGTTTTCTTCGTGTTTTCATAATAAATTTTGTTTAAGGAGAGTGGCTTATTAGGCCACCGCTCCCGATCCTAGTTTCTTGGGGCTGCCAAAGCCACTAGGAGAGCCTGTGTTGAGCTTCAGTAACTTCTGTTACCTTGTTCCTAAGACGCATCGGTGGTAGCATGCCGATTAGGTTACTCAACGTTTCGCCTTCTAACTCTAGCTAACTTCTAAGCTGTTGCTTTACAGTCATTGCCCGGGGATTACTTGGTCTCAGACCGGAAGTAGTTAGCTGCTTGAACAGTGCCGCAAAGGAATCGATTCTGGTCACTTCCAAGTGAGTGACAATCAGTAACTTTCAACCTCTGGGCAAAGTCCCATACTTACTAACTTCAAATCGATATTAAATTATTATGGCATGTAACTTGACAAAACGAATGATGCAAAACTTCTTCTTTTTGGGGCTACTTTCACGTGCAGCTCTCAGAATTGAGTCCCAAATCAATGAGCTGAAAAATGTTGTACTGTGTTATTTGACTTTATAATTTTACATGATTTTAAAAAATCAGTTTTTTTTCGTATGGACTTGGATGGTTTGGCGAATGAAGCATCAATCATTAAGCCTTTACCTTTCAGGAGGCTCCCCGCATTTAGCTCTCTTTAAAAAACTGCATCCCTTTTAAATATTTCCAACATGTTATCAAAAAAAAAACTACTCATCTATTACCTTTTTTGTACTCCAAAATAAACCAACCTTTGTAATATAAGCGACGAAATATGTAAATCAACCAACCGTTTATAATTACAAATGTTCATTTAACATTTCAACTCATTTTTCACATTGAATTTGTGGCGGTGCCATGTAAAGCTTTATGCGTTTTTGTTTTTTTCTCTACTTTTTTTTTTTGCATCGATCATTTCATCATTATCTTTAATGGTTATATGCAGTTTTATGTAACCCCAACAGAATTTCAAGTTTCATAATTTCCAACAATCAGCAGCATTGCAATGTGAATGGTTGAATGAAATTGCAAGTGATTGATACAATATTTCACTTTCCGTCCGTCCGTCCGTCCCCCACAGCCCATTGGGTGTGCACATGTGTGTGTGGCAATATCAAAGTACATAGTGAGCGCGATGCATCAGTTTGCAGCACTTTTGATTAATTTGGCAAACACTTTGCCCGGGCATTGTTGCAGCACAAACAGCCCTAGCAGCCAGCGAGCCTGTGATGCGATGCGATGCGAGCGATGTGATTCAACACTCAAACACTTCAACTGCATTGAAACTATGATGAGGTTTTGCGTTTCCCAAAGCAAACGGTAGAAGCTGCGGAGGGGGGGTGGGGTTAACATTCTCGAGTGTATACAAGTTTATAGAGCAAAGAAGGGCAGACAGCTAGGTGAGGGTGTAATTGTGCTCGTACTCGTATTTACAGCTAGAACAAAAAGTACCAACTACAATTGCAATGTTATTATAACACGAGTCGTTTGTGAGGGAAGCGGCAAGGCGACCATGGCATAAGAGTTTACTTACTCAGGTGTTTGTATGCCCTGTGCCGTACCAACAACACATGCTCTAGGGATTGCTAAAACGCACACCCACACACACACACATTACACTATAATGCTGCCAACATCCAACTATTTTCACAGATGTACTCCAGCAAATCTCCACGACTGACGGGGCCATCACAGTTAACCCTCAAAGACCTTAACAACAAACCACTAACTTAAGATTGCAGCAAATGCTTCCGTTTCCTTTGTAAGGCAAAAAGTTCACCACCATTGCAATTATCTGTTGACAGGAGGCCACCTAAGTGGAGGTTGTATTAGTGGGGTGTCATCTGTGGCCCCTACAACATTTAGTCGTTGTAGATGCATCGTTTCGGTTATTGTGGGCCATTATGACCCAGTTCGCGAGTGTGTGAGTGTAAATGTTTGTTGGACTGTGTGGACGTATGCTAAGTAAGTGAGTAGTAGAACATGAAATGAACATAGAATACGAATATGTTCAACTGAAATGTATAAAAATAAATAAAACGCCGTTTAACAATAACTATTTCTACATGTGTTATAAATATAGGTACATACATACATACATATGTATGTATGTGAAAATGATGATGCATATAGTTTAATAGAGGCACGATGGTGGATAAGTGCAACTAGACATGAACACGTTAGGGTGGCACTTTAAGAATAGATTGAGGTAGATTTTAACAACAACAAAAATTCATATTTCAATAAGGAAGCAGTAAGTTATTGCTTTCTACAAAAGTGCCACCTATCGCCAGTTAATTGAACTTCACATTTTGTGATCACTTCAATATCTTAAGGGAGTTAATGTGAAAAAATATACATTAATTTGAAACGGATACATCATGTGCATAGGCACAGAGATATCTTTCTTAAATTTTTTCCCCATAACATTCATTACATGAATGAGATACGGAGGAGCTTCTCTCATAATTGTGAATTAACACGCTTCCTGTTTTAGACTCACGTGAGTATATCTGCAGTTTAAAGATGAATTCGAACGTTAGTTGATTGAGAATCTTTTACTAAACAAGCCGATTGACACGATACTACTAAGAAATTTCTATCTAAAAAATCGATTGAACCGTTGGAAAAAAGAGTAAATGCCTGGGACAGGAATCAAACCCAGGTCTACCGCAAAATGGTATTGATAGTCTGCCTCAAATATTGATATCATCCAAGGAATTTCATGATGTTACTCTAACATGTTTCCGATGTTCACATACACAGTACAACACATAATTTTGGAACTCAATTCTGAGAACTACACGTGAAAGTAGCCCCAAAAAGAACAAGTTCTGCATCATTCGTTTTGTCAAGTTACATGCCATAATAATTTAATATCGATTTGAAGTTAGTATGTATCGTATAGGGGAATTTGTCACGTTTTAGGGTGTTTTGTTTGAAATAACGTAAATACTATATGGTGACGTATAATTATCATAAGTAATATTTCACGTAAATCATATGCCACAAAATAAAACCAGTCCAAAGTTATTTGATGAATGGAAAAGTGAAACTGTTGCTTACGTAGGGTAGCACTATGATGATCGGACTAGTTTTAGAGTTATGTCAAACAAAATTAACCAAAACGTGACAAATTCCCCTTTACGATACTTGCTAACTTCGAATCGATATTAAATTATTTTGGCATGTAACTTGACAAATCGAATGATGCAGAACTTCTTCTTTTGAGGCTACTTTCACGTGCAGTTCTCAGAATTGAGTCCCAAATCAATGAGCTGAAAAATGTTGTACTGCGATAAACAAGCCACCCTATCGCATATGCAAATGCTTTTTATTTGTGCAAATAGTCACATGTTTTGTATTATATCGTTGGGATATAACAGTTAGAATGGTCCTCAAAGACTATAGTTAAAAAACGCATGAAAACAAGAACAGCAGCAAACATAAAGCAGCATTAAATTTTGGCATAATGTTGCTTAATAAAATTTATTTAAGACATAGAAATGTTGACAAATTTTTATAAGCAACAGAAGAACATTTTATAAGAGCTAACATAATAAAATTGTTACTCCTATTCTCTGGCAAATATTGAATGAATAATGTCGCCATCAACAATAATCTTAAATTATGAGAAAATTATCAAAAACATTAAGAGAGGCCAAGATCCTTGAAATAGCAGTAAAGTTCCCCTCCAACATTCAAATGACTTCTCTTCTCTTATTATTTGGTTGGACCAACAGATATTAACACAGTACAACACATGATTTTGGGACTCAATTCTAAAAACTGCATGTGAAAGTAGCTCCAAAAAGAGGAAGTTCTACTTCATTCGTTTTGTGAAGTTACATGCCATGATAATTTAATATCGATTTGAAGTTAGTAAGTATCATAAAGGGAAATTTGTCACGTTTAAGGTTCTTTTGTTATATTGTTATATGGTGGCGTATGACTATCATAAGTAATATTCCAAGTAAATCATACGCCACGGAGTACAACAGTTTTATTGTAACTGCTACAAACAAAACCCAGTTCAAAATCATTTGATGAAAAGTGAAGAGGAAAAGTGAAACTGTTGCTTATGTAGGGAAACGTTATGTAAACTGATACGTCATAGGATGTATATCCAGTCTTTTTAAATTTTAATATATGAAAATTTTCGTGATATACTTTGTATTTTATGTTAAAATTAGAAAAAAAATTGCTCACTAATAGAAAAAAAATTGCTCACTAATTTTCAAAATATATTTTTGAGACATTACAAAGGGCCAAGATCCTTAAATATGAAAAAAAATGTGTAAGCCTCGGGTATGAATTTTTTTGTGAATCTTAGAGAAAGGTCCGCACTTTTTTATCTAAAATTACGTATACATTTTCAAGGACACCAAGAGAGGCTAAGGACTTGAAATAACACATAAAATACAAAAGGCTATACATATGAAAGCAGTGGAAAATACACTATGCAACAAACTGAATAAAAACTGAAAAGTTTTTTTTTTATTTTAATATATCTAAATCACATTAATTTATATAACTTATAGGTCAAAGAATATACCAAAAGTCTTTTACTTTTAAACAAGGATAAAAGTAAAAAGAGTAAAAAAAGATAAAAAAAATTGGATTTTAGTTTTTAAAAATTTCCCATATGTCCGTGTTTGTGACTTTTACAAAAAAAAATTGTGTGTATGATATAAGAAGTGTATAATAAATCTGGCAACACTGTTTTTGGTCGAAAATTGCAAAACAGTGGCAACCCTTGCATGTTTTTTCTAGTAAGCTTTAAACTGAGATTTCAAACAAAATGGATAGGTCACAGAAAAAGGTAAAAACAACCTATTTTGCTCAGAAAATTGCTTTGTTTTCTTTTGCAATATATAAATAAAGAACTGTTTTAGTGTCGAAAACAAAAAAAAAATATTTAAAAAAAATGTTATATGCACATTTGATGGCAATTCAAACTGCGCAATTTCGGTGTAATGTGACAGACCAAAATTGTAAAAGTTTAATAACGGTGATTGCACGCTGGTGTTTTGTTATGAAAACAAAACTTTTTCCGAGCAGGATTTCCTAATATCTGGAATGGGTGGTGTTTTCGAAGATTAATGCTGTCTTCTCAGTTTAAATTGTCATCAAGTGTGTGTAATGTGAAAGACCAATTGAAAGAAAAAAATTACTTAATTTTTTTTTTTTTGGTTGGATCCACTCACACTTCCAGAAAAAAAATAAAAATTACATCGAAAAGCTAACTTCGAACTCAAAAGAAAGAGGGCAGAAGCTATGCGTAAATTGAGAGAAAACCGTAAACTCAAGGAAAGTGAAATGCCAAGAAAGGATCGTGAGTCTCTTGTAAATAAAATTTTCGCGAACACGGTCAGGTGTGGGCCGTCCTTTAATATTGTCATGCTGTTTTCGAATTTTTTGACACCTTTCTTTTTTTGCCATAAAAAGTTGATAAAAACATGGTTTTGTCCCACCTGTCACAAATCGCTCTACACCCACCTCCCAAACCATGATATTTATTACGATCCCTTAGCCCCAGGACCTAATATTGGTCTTTGGTTGGTAAAAAATTTCTTTAAGAAACATTTATAAGCACTAAAAGTCGTTTTTTAAAGCAAAAATTTTGTACGATGTAATGTGAAAGACTTTCGATGTAATGTGAAAGACTTGATATTTTTAGTCCTACTGAGGTTTCTATGCAACATATTTAAACCGTTGAAATGCAATTACCTTTCTTCATTATTTAACTTTTATCTCCAAAAGTACGGGGACAACCCGTTGTCTATAAGAGCAGAACTTTTAGAAAGTATCTGCCTACCTCAAAAGTGACTTCCAAAATTTGTAATGTGAAAAAGCCACTTTAACAGCTTATACCATGAAAACCATAGGATCTGGAAAAAAATTTCTTTGAAGAAAATGTGCACACTGTTAAACTTTATAATTTCTGTGCATAAAACATTAGCATTTAACTAATTTAAAAAAAAAATTTCAAATTAGTGTGCACAAATGTAATGTGAAAGACTGCAAACACGGCCATATATATATATAATTTGATACATCCCAAAAGTGTAATACATAGAAGGAATCCATAATTCTGCCTGTCCAGCTGGTACGCAATTGTTTTAAAACTTAGCATGGGTTTATATTTCACCAAAACTACTTACGGGATTGCATATGGACTACATGGCCACGCCCCTTCTGATACCTCCCATGCAAAATAGCTATGCCGCCCACTTTAGAAATCGAGTAATAATATCAATAGAGCCCTATGCCATCGAGCCCTTTTCCGTTTTTAGCTATAACTGAAATAGGGGGGGGGGGGGGGGGGGGGGTGGGGTACCTCCCATACAAATGTACCATTCCGCGGCACTTTAGAAATCGAGTAATAATATCGATAAATCCAACGTGCCAAAATTCAGTACTTAGTAAAGTAAGTAGCCACGCCCTATATGGTACCTCCTATACAAATGTACTATTCCGTCCAATTTAGAAATTGAGTAATAATATGAATACTCCCAATGCGATCGTTCCCAAATTCTGTATTTTGTTAAGCTATAACAGCTATTTTGGCGAAAAACTAGATGTTTAGCCACGCCTCTTCTGGTACTTCCCATACAAATGTACCATTCCGCCTACTTTAGAAATCGAGTAATAATATCAATACACCCAATAGGTGAGGGTATTTATCAGTCGTACACCTGACTGAAAATTTCTGTACTGGTTCTCTGATAATTTTGATAATTTCCAAAAAGTCAGCGAATACGTTTCTTTGTCTCTTCACACTGGCTTGGAAGAAATATAAATTTTCTAAAAATAGGTAATTTTTTATCGGAGTGACCAGAAGGGTTTGGCCCTACTTAGTTAATTTCCCTTTACACAACATGAATGAGGTATGGGATGCTTCTCGCGTTGTTGTGAATTAACACGCATTCTATTTTAGATTCACAACTAACGGCACCTACTTGTTTATCGACGAATGCGAACGTCACTGTTTGAGAAGCTTTTACTAGACATGCCGATTGACTCGACACTTATACTGTAAAGTTGCTGTCGACAACATCGAGGGGGTCGGCAATGAAAGAAAAATGTACATGACTGTAAGCGGGAATCGAAACACGGATCTCCCGCATGTTAGTCGCGTGTTCTAACCACTATGCCACGGCCGGTCTCACATTCTCCTGAGTCAAAAATAAGAACGTGATTTTGATCATTTTTATGGGAGGTACCAGAAGGAGTGTGGCAAAATTTTCTGTTATCTGAGGATAAGTCTGCAATTACAAGACAATTGAACTGACCAAAGAGATAGGGCTATTCTGTCTATTTGCAATCCCATAATTTTGTTTTAAAAAATATTTATACTGGTAAATTTTCATAAGGATTAGCTAGTTATGCTGTCCAACAGCCATCCTGTCAGCCAGCCAACCAAACAGTCGGACATGGCTCAATCGTCTTACAAAGTCCTGAATAGAATTTCGTTTTAAGATTCTTAGGATCTAACTCGTTTTCTTAAATACGTTACCCCTGATCTCGTATTAAATGGTATATTCCCTCATACTTATGGGCGAGGTTATAAAAAGTTCAGTATGCCAACTTTGCATCTGTCCTACATATTTAGAGCTTCATTAGCACACATACACGATAAATAACATACGCTTTTTTAGCTAGGTTCAACACTCTGCACGACCTTCTATCGTCAAACTAGAGAGGGCGTTTAATGATACTCTTTAGATGCGTTAAAACCCCTCTCTCCCCTTGCCTATGCACTACATGCAGCGTAATGGAAAATTTATTTATTTTCCTTTTTGATTTTCTTCTGTCACTTAGAAAAATCTCACCTGTTTCACACAAAAATAACAGCAAAACATAAAATTGCCTTTCATTTGCAGTTGCACTTGCTGTTTTTGCAAAAAAAAAAAAAACTTCTTCTTGACATATCCAATAAATTCCCACTTGTCATTCTAAATAAATTACTCAACAATCTTAGGGGAATCGATTTCGAATTGTAAAACAACATCAATTTCCAGTGCCTAAGGATTTGAGTGGAGGTTCCTATTCAATTTGAGTTCAAATTTCGTGGTGTTCGTGTGTTTTTTGCTTAGCTTTGTTTTACATTAACACTTGCAACACTTGCACTTGCACGCCGGCACACACACACACACAAACACACTTACAGCCAACTAAGCAAATAGTAAAAGTTGTGTGTGCAAAAGTGTTTGGCTGTAACGTATAAGTGTTTATACAACATTTTCAACATCAATGGAGCAACGTATGGGAGCAGGGGAGAATGGATTCAATGAATTTTCGATAACCCTAATCCACCAGGACAAAGCTCTAAAGCAATGGCAGCGATAGCAAGCAACATCGATACCAGCAGCAACAACAACAACAACTAGTACAACTATAAGCGGACAGACAGACTTACAATTGCTTATGCTGCACTTTAACACCATCAATCGATCCAGTTTTTGCCAGTGATGGATTGATGACTATAGTACCGAGATATATCCTGCTGATAGTTAAGTGTACAGTGAGTGTTTTGCTACAATATAAACAAAAAAACACAAGCCAACACAAAAAAATATGACAGATTACATGTTTATACATGTATAACTACATAAGAGTAATAATAAATTTATAACACCACTGTACTGTGAACTTTGTTAAAAATTTAGAAAATATTAAATTTATTATTACAACAACTTGATGATAATGCAATCAAGTTGCTAAGCTAATTGTTGTAAATGCAAAATAGTGTCATAAAACAAAGCATTAGCTATAAATGTACGTAACACACACCAGAAGAATGTATGTATGCTAAGCACTTTAGGTGGTGCATTGGAAATACATACAAATGTATGTAGATCTAAGCCCAGTCCCTGTTTGATTCCCTTGATATTCATGCATAACTCAAAATGGCTCAAAAGCATCAACGCTATCACACACATACATATGCATGCATGCATGCATGCATACATATAACACAAATCAACGCAATCAACTGAAAATCATCACAGTGTTACACTTACACGCATACACATTGGCAGCAGAACACATGCATACACACGAGTATGCAGGCTCGCTCATCTCTTCTCACTTTGCCAAGTATTGGCAAATTGAAATTTTGAAATTTTTGTGCAAGTGACAAGTGTCAAAGTGTCTCTTTGCTTGTCTGCCGTTATGTGATATATATATATATATTTGTGTCACTTACTAACTGGAGTACAAGCGTGTGTGTATGTGTGCACTTTCACACATATTTAGAAATCTTTACACGTATTTCGATCACATTCGCATAGATTCTTTTAAACGCTTTGGTATTTGGCAAACACATATTTGAAATATTCTGTTGCAGGCATTACTTGAGGCTTTCTAAAATTGCAAAATAGAAACACAACACCAAGGAAGACTTGAGCCAATAAGCGTTTTGAAAAAGATGGAAATTAAGTTGAGGGTTTTAAACCTAAAATTAAAGGTAACGATATTGAATACCCAAAAAACTATGCACAGATTTAAGATGAAATTATCAATAAAGCCCTACAAGTGGAGTTTTAGCAAAGGTGACACTAGTCTATTACACAGTACAACATTTTGATTTGGGACTCAATGTTGAGAACTGCACGTGAAAGTAGCCCCAAAAAGGTAAAGTTCTGCATCATTCGTATTGTCAAGTTACATGCCATAATAATTTAATATCGACTTGAAGTTAGTTAGTATCGTATAGGGGAATTTGTAGTGTTGTACTCTGTGATGTATGATTTACTTGGAATATTACTTATGATAATCATACGCCAAAGAGCCTAAAACTTGACAAATTCCCCTATCGATACTTACTAACTTCAAACCTATATTAAATAATTATGGAATGTAACTTCACAAAACGAATGATGCAGAACTTCTACATTTTGGGGCTACTTTCACATGCTGTTCACGGAATTGGGTCCCAAAATCAGGTGTTGGACTGTGTCAGTAATAATAGAAATGATCTTTAACCGAACGAAATTCACATTCAGCAGATTCAGATCAACAAAACAAAACAGGAGGAAATTAAATATTTTTGGAAAAGGCATGGGAAAGGCAAGTCCCCACCAAATGTAAGTGAACTCTTTACAGCAGTGAATGGTGCCTCTATCCAATTGGCGTATGTCTTTGACAAACACAGTACAACATTTTTCAACTCATTGCATTGGGACTCATTTCTGAGAACTGCACGTGAAAGTAGTCCTAAAAAGATAAAGTTCTGCATCATTCGTTTTGGCAAGTTACATGCCATAATAATTTAATATCGACTTGAAGTTAGTAAGTATCGTATGGGAGAATTTGTCACGTTTTATGCTCTTTTGTTTGGCATAACTCAAGAACCACTAGTCCGATTTAGCTGAAACAAATTAACAAAATTCAAGAATTACAATTCCTTTAATCTGTTCATATAACGTTTCCTTACATAAGCAATAGTTTATCTTTTCCATTCATCAAATGATTTTGAACTGGGTTTATTTTGTAGCAGTTACAATAAGACTGTTGTACTCCGTGGCGTATGATTTACGTTGAATATTACTTATGATAATCATACGCCACCATATAACAATATAACAAAAGAGTCTAAAACGTGATAAGTTCCCCTATACGATACTTACTGACTTTAAATCGATATTAAATTATTATGGTATGTAACTTGACAAAACGAATGATGCAGAACTTCTTCTTTTTGAAGCTTCTTTCACGTGCAGTTCTCAGAATTGGGTCCCAAAATCAGGTGTTGTAGTAGAAATGATCTTAAACCGAACGAAATTTACGTTCAGCAGATTCAGATCAACAAAGCAAAACAGGAGCAAATTAAATTTTTTTGAAAAATCACCTAACTAATGGGAAAGGCAAGTCCCCACCAAATGTAAGTGAACTCTCTACAGCAGTGAATGGTGCCTCTAACCAATTGACGTATGTCTTTGACAAACACAGTATAACATTTTTCATCTCATTGATTTGGGACTCAATTCTGAGAACTGCACGTGAAAGTAGCCCCAAAAAGATAAAGTTCTGTATCATTCGTTTTGTCAAGTTACATGCCAGAATAACTTAATATCGATTTGAAGTTAGTAAGTATCGTATAGGGGAATTTGTCACGTTTAAGGCTCTTTAGCAAATGATTTTGAATTGGTTTTATTTTGTAGCAGTTACAATAAAACTGTTGTACTCCGCGGCGTATGATTTACGTTGAATATTACCTATGATAATCATACGCCACCATATAGTATTTATGTTATGTCAAACAAAAGAGAGCCTAAAACGTGACAACTTCCCCTTACTTACTAACTTCAAATCGATATTTAATTATTATGCAATGTAACTTGACATAACGAATGATGCAGAACTTCTTCTTTTTAGGGCTACTTTCACGTGCAGTTCTCAGAATTGAGTCCCAAAATCATGTGTTTGTAATGTATAGATATATATATAGATACCCCAACAAGGCGAAATATTTTTGCATCACGATTGTTTGTATACAATGTTCTAGCTACAGTGTACCTACCCCCTTAGGGGATGGAGATAGGGGGTAGGTATGTTCGGGAAATGTATTAGGAGGGAAATACTAGTGAAGGTCGGTTTCACATTTTACCCTTCTATGAGGCATTATAGAAGCGACATGAGCTGATCGTATAAAATAAAGTTATAAAAATACCAAAAAACTGTATGGGGCCCACTTTAAATGTTGGAGATAAAGTACAGATATCTTGTAAGAAACTGTTGGGGTTGCAAAAATATTGGCGGTCGGTCATACATTTGATCTTTGGAGCACTTAAAGCGGTGGCAGCAAATAAAAACAAAAACAAGATTATTGTATAGGAGTCTCCTTAGGGGAAAAGATGGGGGTGGTAGATATATTTGGAGAAAATTATAGGAGGGAAAAATTAATGGGGGTCGGTCATACATTTTATCCCTGCAGGAAGCACCATTTGAGGGGCAAGAGCTGTTTACTTAAAACAAATTATAAAAAATAAAAAATAAATTGTATGGGGACCACCTTAAGGGTTGATGATAGAGGGTAAATATGTTCAAAGAAACTGTTGGGGTTGTAAAAAAATTGGGGGTCGGTCATATATTTGACTCCTCTAGGGGCATCTTTGGGGCAGTACGAGCGTTAAGAGCAAATTTATTCAAAAATTTGATTTTTGTATAGGATGTTCCCATTAGGGAGTGAAGATGGCGGGTATGTATGTTAGGGGAAAAAGTTAGGAGGTAAAAATGGCAAAGGGTCGGTCATACATTTTACCCCTCTAGGAGGCACCATCGTTCCGTCGGCAGAGCTTATTTTATAAAAAAAGTTAAAAAATACTTAATAATTTTATAGTGACCACCTTAAGGGTTTTATATAGGGGGTTGATATGTTCAGAGAAACTATTGCGGTTGCTAAAAAATTATGGATTGGTCATACATTTGACTCCTACCGCGGCATCTTTATCGCAGATAGAGCGGTGGGAGCAAATTTAAAAAAAAATTAATTTTTGTATGGAAGGCCCCCTTAGGGAGTAAGGAAATGTTAGGAGAGAAAAAATGAGTGAGAGCTCGTCATACATTTTATCTCTCTAGGAGGCACAAAGAGAGCAGCAGAAGCAGATTTCTTTAAAAAAAATTGTATAGGGAGTGAACTATTTTAAGGGTTGTAGATATGTTCAGAAAAACAGTTGGGGTTGGAAAAATATTGGGGGTCGGTCATACATTTGACTCATGTAGGGGCACCTTTCGGGCAGTTAGAGATGTGGCAGTAAATTAAAACATTTTTGTATAGAAACCCCCTTAGGTAGTGAAGATGGGGGTAGGTATGTTTGTGGGAAATGTTAGGAGGGACCGGTCGTGGTATAGTGGTTAGAACACGCGACTACCATGCGGGAGATCGCAGGTTCAAACCTGGCTCCAGTTATCTTAAAAAAAAAATGTTCCTTTCATTGTCGGCTCCCCTCGAATGCTGTTGACAGCAACTTTTAAGTGTCGAGTCAATCGGCTTCTCAAACAGTGACGTTCGCGTTCGTCGATAAACAAGTAGGTGCCTTTAGTTGTGAATCTAAAAATAGAAAGCGTGTTAATTCACAACAACGCAAGAAGCTATCCCATACCTCATTCATGGGGTGCAAAGGGAAATTAAGTAAGTTAAGTTAGGAGGAAATAATGACTGGGGGTCGGTCATACATTTTACCCCGGGGCGACTCCGGGGCAGTTGCGGGGCTTGTTGTGAATTGTTTCCAGTTCGCCCTCTTCCCCCAATATTAACAGCTTGCCCCCTCTAGGGGCGACTCCGGGGAAGTTGCAGGGCTTGATGGGAATTGTTACCAGTTCTCCCCTCTTCCCCTAATATAAACCGTATGCCCACTCTAGGGGCGGCTCCGGGGCAGTTGCGAGGCTTGACGCGGATATTTCACCCTCACCCCCCCCCCCCCCTTGACCGCATTGACCGCTTTGAGCTGCCATTTAATACCACCCCTTATCCCCCAAATTTGGCTTGGGCACTTTTTTTCCAACCTCACAAAATTAGGAGGTGGTTCATATCGAATTGGAAAACTCGTGCACTATACCCACCCTAATGCATACCTCTTCATTGTAAATTACAGACATAGAACTTATATTGTCTTTTAAATATTTGCAATTAAGTTTTAGTTTATGAGATCAACGCGACTAACATGCGAGAGATCCATGGTTCGATACCCGGCTCCCGTCAGAAACTTTGCAGTATAAGTATCGAGATAATCGGCATGCATAGTAAAAGTTTTAAAAAAAGGGACGTTCGCACTCGTCTATAAACAAGTAGGTGTCTTTGGTTCTGAATTTAAAATAGAATGCGTGGTAATTCACAACAACGCCAAAAGCATCCTATAACTCATTCATGGGATTTAAAAGGAAATTAAGTTTTTTTTTCTTATATAAATGTGGATAATTTCTCTAAAACTTAATAACAAATTTCCGGTCTCTTTCATTGATTTTACTTGATGAACAATCGTCCTGTAGATACTTTGATGCTATCAATAATTCATTTCTTGCCATTAAATACCCGCCCCTCGTACATGTAGTTTTAGGCTATAAACCTTCCGTATTACGTAAAGAACTCCATGACATAGTTTGATTGTATTTGAATTAGCAGTTAAGTAGTATATAATCACCACACAGACAAATTTTTAACTAAATAAATAAAAATAGGTTACTAATTCTTTAACCTTATTGATACTTTAATCTTATAATCTTATCTTTTCAAATTTTTAATAAAAACTTATCTATATTCCTTTAATTTACACATTTTTATGTTATAATGTTTAAAAGTTAAGCTGCTTCTTGCGATTGGGCGCTTAGTTTGGGATATAAACGCATTTATATTGTATGATTTTACTGGATGACCAATCGTGCTTGAAAAATTAATTTTTTTTTGTCATTAATTATATCAATATGGCCGACCCTCGTATATGTATTGTTCTAGACTATAAACCTCCCCTTTTACGTAAACAACAACTTGACATAGTTTGATTGTATTCGCATTAGCAGTTAAGTAGTCTATGACTAACACACAGACACATTTTCACCTAAATATAACAAAAAGTACGATACAAATTCTTTAATCGTATTGTAACTTTCGTAGTTTACAGCCAAAACACAGAGACACTTTTTTTATTTTCAATATTTGTACATTTCATATATTTTATATAAAGTTTTAGTTTAAGATAATCGCAGTTATAAATTGTCATATAGCTTTAAACGATTTCTTAAAAATTTAATACAAAATTCTTAATATTTTTATACTGATTTCCATACTTTTTTTTATAGTTTTCACTAGTAAAGTTGCTTCTTTAGATTGGGCGCGTTTAGTTTGAGAGATAAACACATTTATATTGTACGATGTTACTGGAGGACCAATCGTGTTTGAGATGCTTAATACTCATTTAATAATTTTGTCTTTGTCATTAATTATATCAATGTAGCCGACCCTGTTACATGTCGTTGTAGCCTATCAACCTTTTCTATTATGTTAACAACTACTTGTCACAATTTCACCTTAATTGCCTTATTATTTTCGTAATTTATTACCAACACACAGACACATTTTTCTCACATATATATAACACAGGATTTTGCATTGTCTTCCGCATATTTTGTTTAAAAATTTCTCACAAAATATAATTTTTTTTCCTTACCACAAACTAGATTCTCCTAGAAATTCTTAAAGATTTTGATTCTATGTATCTCCTAAAAGCCACTTTAATATCCGTCAAGAACACATGACTCAGCTAAATGGTTTCCTTAGGAAAACTATACCGGAAATGCAATTTTCTTAAACTATATGATAATTTTTTTCTTTATGCTTCTTTTTTCTCCTGGTTACCAACTCACTGACCCACATCAAATGCCGACCCGACCACCTTCAATTTGCATACACCTACGAGCATCATGAAAATGGTAATCAAATTGGAATAGCATTAGGGCAGACACCATCTATCGCCATCCGCCATCAACTCTTGCTCGGCTTGCTAGCTCGTTCTTGCTGCCATCACGTAGAGACAGTTCTAACTCCAACGAGGATTACATGCATATGAAATGATGCTGCCGCCGCTCTGACATTTGCTTCCAGTGCTTTTGCATATTGTAGTGTAGCTGGTGGGTTAGGGGGAGAGGTGGCGTAAGGTAGGTAGCAGTAGCGTCTTTTCTTTGGCGCAAGAAAAGAAAATGCAAAAAAGCAGTAAAGGTTTCTTTTTTTTGCCGTAGTTTCTTTGTCATATGCTGGGGACAGCATGAAGCGCAAGAAAAAGTTTCATATCTTATTCTTTTACATGTTGACTTTTTTCGGGTAACAACAAAGTAGAAGAACTGTATGTAGATAACTTAAATCAGGTATAAATAAATACATAAGTATTTGTGTATCCATGAAGTTTTGTGCATTTAGTTGGATATTTTTACGATTATATTGTTGGATGATGCCCTACAGTAGTCGAGGGTCGAAGGCTGTATAAGAATTACATTAAGGACTAAACTGTAGGTACTTAATAGTCTTAGAAGCTTATTTTGTTATCATAGTTCTTGGAGTAATAAACGACAAGATTGCACAATTTCAATAAAGTTCTCGTTTCTGCCATTTGCGCTCTTTTACATAACCTTTGGGCAAAATTTCCACTTTCACTATCCTCTGGCCTTTGGTTTCAATACACATTCCCATATCAATTCAATGTTAATTCATATGCAACATCTGCAATTTTCCGCTTGATTTAAATCCTATACGAAAACATTTGAAAGTCATTCTGTTGTACTTTCATATCCGTTTCCTGTTCGTAGAGTATCATTTTATTTTCTCTATAGCCGACCAGCACTGAGTGGTCTTCATATTTGTGCACTTGAACCAATGATAAACTCGATTGTTTCAGAGTTATAAAATGCCAACAGGCTTACAATAGAGTTGATTTTTTTTGTTGTTGCATTTCTTTTTTTTATTGTTTCTTTTTGTTCTTTTCATAATATATTGGGTTTTGTGTTCATTTTCCATTTAGTTACTGTGTTTCCATTTCCTTGGAAGCAACATATGAATATATGCAAACACTGGGTAGGTAGGTAGGTATATAGGTTTGAGTATGTGAGTGCAAGTGGTGAATTCGTATACGGGGCTCTTGCAATTGAAATTCAAATTTATAATACACAAAACAACACACAGAACTTCAAGAGCAGAATGCATAAGGATATAAGGCTGTTTAGAGACTATGGCGAACAAGGCGAAAAAAGTAATTTATTTTAAATGACATCTTAAAAGACACATTTTAAGTTCAAAGATATTTCTATAATAACTGAAATTAGTGGTTTAGTTAAGGGGTTAAACTTATTAAAGTAGTGAGCTATAGGTTTAGAATATGGCTCAATAGTTTTATATGATAAGGCTTTTGTAACTTTACCTACCATGCTGTCCAACTTTTGTGGGCTGTCAATGGTGAGATCAGTTGTATTCGGTAGGAGTCTTGCAAGGTGTTCCCTGTAGACGTCCCATTTCATCCGTCTCTTGTTGAAGGTTACTATCGGCTTCGTTATTTGAGCAGATATTTCAAAGGAAATGTATTGGTGGTCGGAGAAGGAGTGAACATCCTCCACCCGCCAGTTTGATATCAAGTCGTTTTTGGCATTAGAAATTGTCAGGTCTATGACCTGCTCAGTGATCGAGTTAATAAAGGTGGGCGTATCTCCCTGGTTATGCACTACTAAGTTCCTACTTAGAATATAATCAAAGAGTAACTCACCTCGTTTGTTGATCGTTTTACCTCCCCACAGCGTGTGGTGTGCGTTTGCATCCATTCCGACAATGAGGGTGGTCTTGTTGTGTTCCGCCGTTAGTACTGCTTTCTTCAGTTCCTCTGATGGGGGGTTTTGGTCTTCGTAAGGAAGATATGCCGAAGCTATCCATAGGGTTGATTGTTTCATTTCTAAACCTATAATTGTAAGATCTTCGTTACCGAAAGTATTTAGCAGGAATGCGTCAAGCTGTTTCCGTACTAGGATACACGCTCGTATTTTAGCATTTACCTTACCTTGGTAGAGTCTATAATTTTTGTGGTTTAATCCACAGACTCTGTTTTGATTTATCCAGGGCTCCTGGATGAGAAGTACGTCCTCCTGGAGCTCGGAGAGACGTACCTGAAGTGCTGCTGAAGCACTCTTAGAGTGGTGGAGGTTTATCTGTACCACCCGAAGAATGCTCAATGACGGTGTTGTTGGCGTCGTCGTCATCGCTCATCAGTAGGTCATCCTCATCGGCCTCCTGGAAAAGCCCTCCTAAGCTGACCATGGTAGATGCCATGGATTCAGCATCTGAGCAGTGCTCTTCATCTGCCGGATTGTTGCTTGGCGCTGCGAGGTTGTCCTCAGCGGGAGCTGCGGTTATTGGTGTCGGAGCGACGGATGGTGCTGTAGCTGCGGGAGTTACAGTTGTTGATGTAGCTGCGGGAGTTGCAGTTATTGGTGTCAGAGCGACAGATGGTGCTGTAGCTGTGGGTGGCACGTCTGCGGTTACAGTCTGTGTGGCATGTTTTGTTTTATATATCCACATCATTGTTTCGGTGAAGCCGCAGAATATTAGGTTGTTCATTTCCTTTATTAGGTCACTGCTTTCATCGGTGATGAGGAGGGTGACGTGAACGAAGGTGTCCCGTGATTCCGATACCTTCAAGATTTTCCAGTTTTCCACATCGAGGCTGGGGTTGGAAATTTGCAGAAGCTCAAGGATTGCCTTTCGGTTACTAGCCATTATATCTGGGATTTTTATACGACCTCTAGGCCTGTTGGGGATATCGCACTGCTCTACCAGACAGAGTTTAGCCCCTGGCCATACTTCGCCAATGACCGTTAGAGCCTTTTCGAATAACTCTAACGAGCGTTGGTCGTGGAATGCCATGAGCTTTACTCTGTTCAGATGCCAGCCTGCGTCAGTACATCTTGCTGGAGTGCCAGGATTGTCCCTTATTACACTAGCGTACGCAACAAGCAGCTTTCCTCCAGTTATCAAACGAGATGCTACCGCTGGGATGTGAGTTGTCTACGATGGCGCGCGTGAGACTGTTCCTGGCTATGTCGCTGTACCGGACTCATTCTTGAATCTTTGATCTTTTATGTGAACTGGCAATGCCAGGTTCATCAGTGGATCGCTGACGTTTTATGTTAGCAGTCCCTTGTGGGGTCTGAGATTGGTTCAGTTGGTTTTTGGCCTTTTGAACCAATTGGTTTTGCTCCGTGGATCTTTGAACCTCAGGGATTTTGCCGACGGTTGAAAGGATGTAGTTGGCCCTTCGACTGCCACGGTAGCGTCGATCATGAGGTCGTACCCGTTTAGCTGGCTTGCCAGCGCGAGGTGGGGAGGCATTGCCCGGCGTCGGCTTGCTGGTCCCCGAAGTAGATGCTGCCGTATCCCCATTAGGGGGGGCTTCTTCTGCCGCGTTCTTCTTGAAGAAGGAAGGTAAGGTACTAGTATTGTGCCTCTTGGCTTCTTGTGACAATTTAGTCGAGCCGAGAGGTCTGCCTCTTTTCGAGGGAGTTGGGGTGGAGGGTCCGTTACCAGACTTCTCCGAAGTTGTTGTTTGTTGTTGTTTTGTTTGTTTGATTTGTGTATTTGAGTTCATGTTTATGGTTCGGTCCTTAGGCCGCCGTAGAATCCGTCGGGACCTAATGAGATGAAGAGGGACAATACGGTCACTTACGCCAGAGCCCTTTAGCGCAAGAAGGCATTGGATTGAAACAGGTGTGCGCCCTCACCTGAGTTTGACATAATAACGACTAATATGTAACCCCTATAGCCATACATCCCTCGGCCTATGCAGCCCACCTTGGATTGGGGGGTTTTGTTTAAAGAGAGTCTCTTTCTCTCCCGCAGAAACGCACTTTCCACCGTCCCAAAATTGAGGCCAATGCCAGAGACATGACCGTAACATTAACCTCTCATTTAGGCCGGTATCCAGTTCCTACACTGGGAAGTCCTAGGGTAGGAGGCGTTCTGCGTGCTTCTCAGGTTTTTATTCCCCGATCGGCAACTGGAACTAGGTTGGTTCGCGAGCGGGCTTTTACCGAAGCTATTTTATTTTATTTTATTTTATTTTATTTTATTTTATTTTATTTTATTTTATTTTATTTTATTTTATTTTATTTTATTTTATTTTATTTTATTTTATTTTATTTTATTTTATTTTATTTTATTTTATTTTATTTTATTTTATTTTATTTTATTTTATTTTATTTTATTTTGTTTTATTTTATTTTATTTTATTTTATTTTATTTTATATTATTTTATTTTGGTTGGTTGGTATGCAGGCATCTCCTTCTTCAAAGGAGAACACTTAGGTCCTTATGGACCCATTGTGACACCCGTTGGGCATTTGTGCCATCCCTTCAACCTATGCTATCAGCGCGTGTGCTGGCTGATCGCGTTACCAGTTGTCGATTGGGAATCCGGAGTTCGGATCCAATCCGTCCAGTTGATAATTTTACAAAAGTTGTTAATCCTTCCGATGTCCAACGATGCAAGTTCTTCTACACCATTTAAGAAGGGTTTCCCCAGGGTTTCCAGTCTCCTTCTGTATAGCGCTGGGCAATCACATAAAATGTGGTCGGTGGATGGTTCACTGCTACTGTTTCCGCAGTAGTAGCATTCGCTTTTCGTTGCGAATCCCATTCTGCTCGCAGAAGATTATTTTATTTTATATTATTTTATTTTATTTTATTTTATTTTATTTTATTTTTTATATTATTTTCCAATGGTTATATAACATATTCTACAACCTCTTCCTCTTCCTCTTTCCGTTATTCCACATTTACTTACTTGTCCTTGCTCGCCATTGCCACTGCCTCAAAATCCCATCAACAGTTGCAAGTGGAACTAAACAAAACCTGTAAATAAAATCGTAACATATTGTTGAAATTGTATACCAATCGAGTCTCGGTTAGAGTGAAACAACAAAGGGCTTGTTTATGTGTTGATGTTGACTTTGTGTTGGTTCATACCCTCTCCAGTGCCTCCAGTGCCCTAGCCAAGGACATTCAAAGTTTACATTCAACAAAGGACGATGATGATGGTGGTGGTGTTGGTATTGTGGACAACAACAAAAGTAAACTTTGGGTTAACTTTAACTCGTGTTTTTGTTCATGTATCACAGATTTCTTAAATACTCGTGTTACCGAACAAATAACAACAACAACAACAGCACAATAGAATAGTGAATTCGAATCAAAGTAGAAACTAATACAAAAAAATATACGCAAACAACAATTGAAATTGAGTTGGTTTTGTAGTACAATAAACAATTTAAATAAATCTTTTGTTTTTGTTTTTTTTTTTTTTGTTCTACTATACTAAGCCAGAATTACAAAGGATTCAAAGGAGAAATTGGATAGCTGTATCTCATTTTGTTCTTGGTAATGAATGAAACACCAAAAGAAAACCTCTGGAAACACACCCATATGGGCTGTATGTGTTAGCAGCGAAAGCAACAGGGTGTAATTGCTAAGAAAGAAGAAGAGTTGCCATATTTTAGAAGATTTACCATTTTGAATTGACTAAACGGAAATGACAAAATGGAAATTTGTTGCACTTGGAATAAATTCAAAGAACTTGACGTATTTTGTAAATTAACTAAACGAGGAACCCTACCTAAGTACAATAAGTGTCATTCAGATGAAATATAGTTCTTCAACATAATACTATAAAAATCTAGATAGTTAAGATAATCTTCATTTCCTAGAATATAGTTTTCTATGAATAATTTTGCTAATACCATTCAGAAACATTTCATCTGAAAATGTAATGGATATGTTATTCACATTTGAATCGATCTTTAGAAAATAACATATCTCTCCGACTATAGTTCTCTTTGGCAACCCTTAGTCGTACTAAGTACAATAAAGTAATGCATCTTTGAGTGGATGTACTTGTAAAACAAATGCATTTGTATATGTATGTATGCATTCATACATAAATACACACACGTGGCTGTGTGCATCCCCATACATATGAATGTTGATACTTAGTTACATATGCAGTTGCATAAACGCATAAATATTCATAATGCTACTTCTAAATACATTTGTGTGAGGAGGGGCAGTCTAGGGTGAAACGGAAACCGGTTATAGCACTTGCTTTTTTTTCTCTGTACTTGAGCTCAAGGTGTTAAATTTACGGACATTGACCGTAACTTTCATGAAATTGACCTCAATGGTTGACGATCTTAGGACAAAGCTTATTGACCCCCGTTCTATCAAAGACCCCAGGGTCAAGGTCGTTGACCTCTGTTCGAAGGGCAATAACCCCAGGGTCAAGGTAGTTGACCTCTGGTCACAGGTCATTGACCCCAGGGTCAAGGTCTTGTAAAAGGTCATTGTCCCCAGGTTAACGTCAAAGGTCATTGACCCCAGGTCAAAGGTCATTGACCATATGTCAAAGGTCATTGACCCCAGGTCAAAGGTCATTGACCATATGTCAAAGGTCACTGACCGCAAGCCAAATGTCATTGACCGCAGGTCAAAGGTCATTGACATATGGTCAAAGGTCATTGACCCCTGGTCAAAGGTCATTGACCCCTGGTAAAAGTCATTGACCCCTGGTAAAAGTCATTGACCCCTGGTAAAGGTCATTGACCGCAGGTCAAAGGTCATTGACCCCTGGTAAAGGTCATTGACCTCTGATCAATGTTAATGACACCAGGTCAAGGTCACTGAAAGGTCATTGCCATCGTCAGTCATTGCCAGTTTTACCAACAGCTTGAAGAACACATCTCATGACTGAATGTTTGGAATTTTTTTCACTAATATTTGTTTTCAAAACACTCATCTAAGACAATAGTTAACAAACCTTTTACTTTACATTCAGTTCTATTGCCACCACTTGTAACCAAAAAACCGAGTACACAAATTTACTATCCCCAATTTTACAAAACCCATAGCTGTCTGTGCAATGTTTACTTCTTTGATTCCATTGAGTGTGAGTGAGTAAGTTTTACAGCTACTACTGTTTATTGATTTTAAAAGCAAACTGTTGATTAAACATAATCATTGAACTTTTCAATCTCTCTTACTACTCTTGCCGCCTCTTGTTATCTTTTGCTTCCGTTTACAATCACATGGGAATTCACTTTACGAACTATAACAGCAACAACAACGACAGCAACTGGAGTAACCAAGAAAGTCACTATTGGTGGTGGTAGTAAGTACAACAAAATTACTTAGCTAGAATGCCAATGCCAAGAATTATAGTTTCTATTAACACAACTAAAATGCTGACGGGGGTGTGAGATGGGTGGCTAAGCTGTTCAAGTGCACCGGCCGAAGTGAGTGAGAGTGAATTTTCAAAATGCCAAAGTTCTAAGGTGAAAAGGTCTTCTTTTTTCGTACTTAACAACACCAGAGATGCCGATAGGGTACAGGGTGGGGGAGTCGAAAGCTGCAATATCATGTGAACACCATCAATCAATTAAAACAATGAGGCAAGTGCCACAAAGACGATACAAAGTCCTGCTAAACGATAAGATTTTTATTTAAAAAAAAAAACAAAATAGGTTGCTGTTATAAAACTAAGTCATTATTCTGTAAATTATACCAGTCTCGCTATAGCGTGCCATGAAAATTTAATATTTAAGTGTCACAATTCTTCTTCAGTTTTTAAAGTAATATAAAGTCATAGATCTCAGTCCACCTTTGGAGCAAAGTCCATTGTAATGCCGTAGATTTTAATAAATCTTGCTTTAACTCAGGTCTCTTTGGCTCATGCTTTCGTGCTCTCCCTGCTCTCTCCGTGCTCTCTGCCTGTGATAGATGACCATAGCATTGTTGAGTGGGGCATCATGTGTTCCACAGCAGCATTGAGCAACGGTATTGAATGTTGGACAAATGCATTTTGCTGCAAGGAAATGTTTGCAAGCATGCAATCTTCCATCGCCTTTAATATTTAACGCTGAAAATGTTTCATGTTAGAAGAAGAAGAAGGATTCACATTTTATGGGTTCACACAAACTGCTCGGGGTGATTAACTTGACCGCACAACTAACATGGTGTAGTGAAGTGGAGAGTAAGTGCAAAATATGTATGAGCTCAGCACGCTTTGGTCAGAGCATCATATCTCCAAGGTAATCGTGGCAATTCGAATGTTGTTGCACTCAATTTTTATTAGTCCATGTCCAGCAGAGATGTGTAAAGCTTTAAAGTAGCCGTAGGAGAAATTTAGGGCTGAAATTAATTTGGACAACGAAAAATATTAATGTTGAAGAAAGGTAAGACGCAGTAAGTTTGGTATAAAAAGTCAAATTTTGGAATTAAAAATTGAACTCAAAAATAAAATATAATAAATATAAATATAAATATAAATATAAATATAAATATAAATATAAATATAAATATAAATATAAATATAAATATAAATATAAATATAAATATAAATATAAATATAAATATAAATATAAATATAAATATAAATATAAATATAAATATAAATATAAATATAAATATAAATATAAATATAAATATAAATATAAATATAAATATAAATATAAATATAAATATAAATATAAATATAAATATAAATATAAATATAAATATAAATATAAATATAAATATAAATATAAATATAAATATAAATATAAATATAAATATAAATATAAATATAAATATAAATATAAATATAAATATAAATATAAATATAAATATAAATATAAATATAAATATAAATATAAATATAAATATAAATATAAATATAAATATAAATATAAATATAAATATAAATATAAATATAAATATAAATATAAATATAAATATAAATATAAATATAAATATAAATATAAATATAAATATAAATATAAATATAAATATAAATATAAATATAAATATAAATATAAATATAAATATAAATATAAATATAAATATAAATATAAATATAAATATAAATATAAATATAAATATAAATATAAATATAAATATAAATATAAATATAAATATAAATATAAATATAAATATAAATATAAATATAAATATAAATATAAATATAAATATAAATATAAATATAAATATAAATATAAATATAAATATAAATATAAATATAAATATAAATATAAATATAAATATAAATATAAATATAAATATAAATATAAATATAAATATAAATATAAATATAAATATAAATATAAATATAAATATAAATATAAATATAAATATAAATATAAATATAAATATAAATATAAATATAAATATAAATATAAATATAAATATAAATATAAATATAAATATAAATATAAATATAAATATAAATATAAATATAAATATAAATATAAATATAAATATAAATATAAATATAAATATAAATATAAATATAAATATAAATATAAATATAAATATAAATATAAATATAAATATAAATATAAATATAAATATAAATATAAATATAAATATAAATATAAATATAAATATAAATATAAATATAAATATAAATATAAATATAAATATAAATATAAATATAAATATAAATATAAATATAAATATAAATATAAATATAAATATAAATATAAATATAAATATAAATATAAATATAAATATAAATATAAATATAAATATAAATATAAATATAAATATAAATATAAATATAAATATAAATATAAATATAAATATAAATATAAATATAAATATAAATATAAATATAAATATAAATATAAATATAAATATAAATATAAATATAAATATAAATATAAATATAAATATAAATATAAATATAAATATAAATATAAATATAAATATAAATATAAATATAAATATAAATATAAATATAAATATAAATATAAATATAAATATAAATATAAATATAAATATAAATATAAATATAAATATAAATATAAATATAAATATAAATATAAATATAAATATAAATATAAATATAAATATAAATATAAATATAAATATAAATATAAATATAAATATAAATATAAATATAAATATAAATATAAATATAAATATAAATATAAATATAAATATAAATATAAATATAAATATAAATATAAATATAAATATAAATATAAATATAAATATAAATATAAATATAAATATAAATATAAATATAAATATAAATATAAATATAAATATAAATATAAATATAAATATAAATATAAATATAAATATAAATATAAATATAAATATAAATATAAATATAAATATAAATATAAATATAAATATAAATATAAATATAAATATAAATATAAATATAAATATAAATATAAATATAAATATAAATATAAATATAAATATAAATATAAATATAAATATAAATATAAATATAAATATAAATATAAATATAAATATAAATATAAATATAAATATAAATATAAATATAAATATAAATATAAATATAAATATAAATATAAATATAAATATAAATATAAATATAAATATAAATATAAATATAAATATAAATATAAATATAAATATAAATATAAATATAAATATAAATATAAATATAAATATAAATATAAATATAAATATAAATATAAATATAAATATAAATATAAATATAAATATAAATATAAATATAAATATAAATATAAATATAAATATAAATATAAATATAAATATAAATATAAATATAAATATAAATATAAATATAAATATAAATATAAATATAAATATAAATATAAATATAAATATAAATATAAATATAAATATAAATATAAATATAAATATAAATATAAATATAAATATAAATATAAATATAAATATAAATATAAATATAAATATAAATATAAATATAAATATAAATATAAATATAAATATAAATATAAATATAAATATAAATATAAATATAAATATAAATATAAATATAAATATAAATATAAATATAAATATAAATATAAATATAAATATAAATATAAATATAAATATAAATATAAATATAAATATAAATATAAATATAAATATAAATATAAATATAAATATAAATATAAATATAAATATAAATATAAATATAAATATAAATATAAATATAAATATAAATATAAATATAAATATAAATATAAATATAAATATATAATATAAATTTCCAACCCCAGCCTCGATGTGGAAAACTGGAAAATCTTGAAGGTATCGGAATCACGGGACACCTTCGTTCACGTCACCCTCCTCATCACCGATGAAAGCAGTGACCTAATAAAGGAAATGAACAACCTAATATTCTGCGGCTTCACCGAAACAATGATGTGGATATATAAAACAAAACATGCCACACAGACTGTAACCGCAGACGTGCCACCCACAGCTACAGCACCATCTGTCGCTCTGACACCAATAACTGCAACTCCCGCAGCTACATCAACAACTGTAACTCCCGCAGCTACAGCACCATCCGTCGCTCCGACACCAATAACCGCAGCTCCCGCTGAGGACAACCTCGCAGCGCCAAGCAACAATCCGGCAGATGAAGAGCACTGCTCAGATGCTGAATCCATGGCATCTACCATGGTCAGCTTAGGAGGGCTTTTCCAGGAGGCCGATGAGGATGACCTACTGATGAGCGATGACGACGACGCCAACAACACCGTCATTGAGCATTCTTCGGGTGGTACAGATAAACCTCCACCACTCTAAGAGTGCTTCAGCAGCACTTCAGGTACGTCTCTCCGAGCTCCAGGAGGACGTACTTCTCATCCAGGAGCCCTGGATAAATCAAAACAGAGTCTGTGGATTAAACCACAAAAATTATAGACTCTACCAAGGTAAGGTAAATGCTAAAATACGAGCGTGTATCCTAGTACGGAAACAGCTTGACGCATTCCTGCTAAATACTTTCGGTAACGAAGATCTTACAATTATAGGTTTAGAAATGAAACAATCAACCCTATGGATAGCTTCGGCATATCTTCCTTACGAAGACCAAAACCCCCCATCAGAGGAACTGAAGAAAGCAGTACTAACGGCGGAACACAACAAGACCACCCTCATTGTCGGAATGGATGCAAACGCACACCACACGCTGTGGGGAGGTAAAACGATCAACAAACGAGGTGAGTTACTCTTTGATTATATTCTAAGTAGGAACTTAGTAGTGCATAACCAGGGAGATACGCCCACCTTTATTAACTCGATCACTGAGCAGGTCATAGACCTGACAATTTCTAATGCCAAAAACGACTTGATATCAAACTGGCGGGTGGAGGATGTTCACTCCTTCTCCGACCACCAATACATTTCCTTTGAAATATCTGCTCAAATAACGGAGCCGATAGTAACCTTCAACAAGAGACGGATGAAATGGGACGTCTACAGGGAACACCTTGCAAGACTCCTACCGAATACAACTGATCTCACCATTGACAGCCCACAAAAGTTGGACAGCATGGTAGGTAAAGTTACAAAAGCCTTGGCCTTATGCACCAGGAAATCCTGCCCAAGACGAAAAGATGGGAAAAAGCAGAAGCCTCCATGGTGGAACGACGATATCTCTAGATCCCGTGCTTCCACCAGAAAATCCTTCAACAAGGCCAAGAGAACAGGCCAATGGGAGGAGTACAAGGAGAATCTAAGACTCTTCAAGAAACTACTAAAGAAGGCGAAAAGATCTTCATGGAGGACATACACCAACGATGTCGAAAAAACCGCAGAGGTAAGTAGACTTAGGAAAGTATTATCCTCGACAACCAGCGCCCCGGCATACATAATGAAAAATGATGGTACCTGGACTGAATCCTCAAAGGAAACCTTGGAAATCCTATCGGATACCCACTTCCCCAGGGGAGAGTCCAACTCCATAACCGTCGCACCTACCGACTTATGCGACAGAATACCGGTAATTGAAAGGAACATGATCAAAGACGCCATCAACGACTTTGATCCCTACAAATCACCCGGCCCGGACGACATCATACCCGCCGAACTTCAACAGTCACTGGAGATACTATTGCCATGGCTGGAGGCTATTTTTAACGGCTGTGTGAAATTATCCTACCTACCAATACGATGGAGAACGGCAAAGGTGGTCTTCATCCCAAAGGCGGGAAAGCCATCACACACCAAAGCGAAGGACTTCAGACCTATAAGTCTTACTTCATTCCTTTTGAAAACCCTTGAGCGAATCATGGACGACATCATCAAAAATTCAATTGGCCCGGATCTCCTTTCGAATGCTCAGCATGCTTACACAAAGGGGAAATCGACAGAATCCGCACTCCATGCACTATTGTATCCCATAGAGAAATCGCTGGACAAGAAAGAATTTTCTCTGGTTGCCTTTATGGACATAGAGGGAGCTTTCAACAACATCGAACCCCTCTGCATCATGACAGAGCTCAACAGCCTAAATATCAACTCACATATTAGCAAGCTGATTCGCAACATGCTATTAAAGAGAACTATTACCTCAAAGCTGGGAAATCACACCCTCACTAGAAGAGTGACTAGAGGCACCCCTCAAGGGGGAGTATTATCGCCGCTATTATGGAATTTTGCCGTCAACGACGTTCTCAAACGGTTGGAGTCGGAAGGATGTACAGTAGTAGCGTATGCAGACGATATAGCACTCTGCGTCTCTGGGGGAAGTTTATCTTGTCTCGAACAAAGGATGCAGGACTATATCAACATCCTGGCAAACTGGTGTGCCAGTAGAGGGCTCAATGCGAACCCGGACAAAACAGAACTGGTACTTTTCAGTCGGAAACAGAAATCGCCCGCTACATCCAACATCTATCTGGGCAACAAACAACTCAACTTCTCCGATACGGCGAACTACCTGGGCCTTATATTAGACAGGAAGCTTAATTGGAGACAGAATATTGAAAGCAGATCCAGCAAAGCACTCATAGCTTTATATACATGTCGTAAAGCTATCGGGAAAACATGGGGATTTAAACCCAAGGTAACACTCTGGATTTACAATGCTATAGTGAAGCCAATACTACAATACGGCTCTATAGTTTGGTGGTACGCGCTCGACAAGAAGAGCAAATTCAAACAACTGGATCGTGTTCAACGGTCCTCTTGTCTCCTGATAACCGGATGTATGAGATCGACCCCCTCTAAGGCTCTCTACACGATACTCAATCTACTACCACCTGATCTGAGCTGCAAATGCTCTGCTCTCAAATCGGCTATTCGACTAAACGAGATTGATCATTGGGATCGTTCCATCGGACATTCAAAGATCCTGAACCACATCAACATCTCACTCGAAACTGACTACGTGCTAAACACACGGAAATCAAACGTTCTATACGGAACTAGAACGCCCTCCAGAAAGGAGTGGGCAGAGAATGAGAACGCAATGTATGGACCAATGAACATATTTACCGATGGGTCCAAACTGGATGACAAGGTCGGCTACGGTATCTACTCCGCGGATCTGGGCCTAAATATAAGATCAAGAATTCCAGATTTCTGCAGCGTTTTCCAAGCGGAAATACTTGCTATTAAACGAGCCGCGGACGTGATCAACGTGAGGAAGATATCACAGGAGGATATTCTCCTGTTCACGGATAGTCTAGCGGCGGTAAACTCGTTGAAGTCCTGTGACATCAAATCGAAAGTGGTCAGTGCCTGCCGGAAATCTCTTAACGAGATATCCAGGAACAACAGAGTTCTGGTTACGTGGATTCCCGGACACAGCGGAATCGAGGGCAACTGCAGAGCGGATGAAGAGGCCAGACAGGGCTCAGCCCTGCTGGAAAGCGACGTTGAACACGTAGCACTTCGCCCTATATCCACCTGTAAAAGTACCATTGAAAATCTAACGTTTAGAATTGCAAACGACAGATGGAAGAATGAAGAAACCTGTAGAAAGGCCAAAATGACTTGGCCAGAATACAACGCGAAACGTGCATCGTACCTGGTAAGTCTTGAGAGGGACCAGATAAGGAAGATTATTGCCTTCCTGACGGGACATGGACCCATAGGCAAGCATGCGAAAAGAATGGGATTCGCAACGAAAAGCGAATGCTACTACTGCGGAAACAGTAGCAGTGAACCATCCACCGACCACATTATTTGTGATTGCCCAGCGCTATACAGAAGGAGACTGGAAACCCTGGGGAAACCCTTTTTAAATGGTGTAGAAGAACTTGCATCGTTGGACATCGGAAGGATTAACAACTTTTGCAAAATTATCAACTGGACGGATTGGATCGAAACTCCGGATTCCCAATCGACAACTGGCAACGCGATCAGTCAGCACACGCGCTGATAGCATAGGTTGAAGGGATGGCACAAATGCCCAACGGGTGTCACAATGGGTCCATTGGGACCTAAGTGTTCTCCTTTGAAGAAGGAGATGCCTGCATACCAACCAACCAACCAACCAAATATAAATATAAATATAAATATAAGTATAAATATAAATATAAATATAAATATAAATATAAATATAAATATAAATATAAATATAAATATAAATATAAATATAAATATAAATATAAATATAAATATAAATATAAATATAAATATAAATATAAATATAAATATAAATATAAATATAAATATAAATATAAATATAAATATAAATATAAATATAAATATAAATATAAATATAAATATAAATATAAATATAAATATAAATATAAATATAAATATAAATATAAATATAAATATAAATATAAATATAAATATAAATATAAATATAAATATAAATATAAATATAAATATAAATATAAATATAAATATAAATATAAATATAAATATAAATATAAATATAAATATAAATATAAATATAAATATAAATATAAATATAAATAT
Source organism: Muscina levida (assembly GCA_964034835.1). NCBI lineage: Eukaryota > Metazoa > Arthropoda > Insecta > Diptera > Muscidae > Muscina > Muscina levida. Next base: position 86,942,320 of record OZ035884.1, read on the forward strand.
AAATATAAATATAAATATAAATATAAATATAAATATAAATATAAATATAAATATAAATATAAATATAAATATAAATATAAATATAAATATAAATATAAATATAAATATAAATATAAATATAAATATAAATATAAATATAAATATAAATATAAATATAAATATAAATATAAATATAAATATAAATATAAATATAAATATAAATATAAATATAAATATAAATATAAATATAAATATAAATATAAATATAAATATAAATATAAATATAAATATAAATATAAATATAAATATAAATATAAATATAAATATAAATATAAATATAAATATAAATATAAATATAAATATAAATATAAATATAAATATAAATATAAATATAAATATAAATATAAATATAAATATAAATATAAATATAAATATAAATATAAATATAAATATAAATATAAATATAAATATAAATATAAATATAAATATAAATATAAATATAAATATAAATATAAATATAAATATAAATATAAATATAAATATAAATATAAATATAAATATAAATATAAATATAAATATAAATATAAATATAAATATAAATATAAATATAAATATAAATATAAATATAAATATAAATATAAATATAAATATAAATATAAATATAAATATAAATATAAATATAAATATAAATATAAATATAAATATAAATATAAATATAAATATAAATATAAATATAAATATAAATATAAATATAAATATAAATATAAATATAAATATAAATATAAATATAAATATAAATATAAATATAAATATAAATATAAATATAAATATAAATATAAATATAAATATAAATATAAATATAAATATAAATATAAATATAAATATAAATATAAATATAAATATAAATATAAATATAAATATAAATATAAATATAAATATAAATATAAATATAAATATAAATATAAATATAAATATAAATATAAATATAAATATAAATATAAATATAAATATAAATATAAATATAAATATAAATATAAATATAAATATAAATATAAATATAAATATAAATATAAATATAAATATAAATATAAATATAAATATAAATATAAATATAAATATAAATATAAATATAAATATAAATATAAATATAAATATAAATATAAATATAAATATAAATATAAATATAAATATAAATATAAATATAAATATAAATATAAATATAAATATAAATATAAATATAAATATAAATATAAATATAAATATAAATATAAATATAAATATAAATATAAATATAAATATAAATATAAATATAAATATAAATATAAATATAAATATAAATATAAATATAAATATAAATATAAATATAAATATAAATATAAATATAAATATAAATATAAATATAAATATAAATATAAATATAAATATAAATATAAATATAAATATAAATATAAATATAAATATAAATATAAATATAAATATAAATATAAATATAAATATAAATATAAATATAAATATAAATATAAATATAAATATAAATATAAATATAAATATAAATATAAATATAAATATAAATATAAATATAAATTCCATTGGCAGCTCTTGCATTTTGTATGAGATTAAAGTAAATTTCACCTTAGATTATTTTAATATCACGGGCCATCAACATTAACAAAATTATAAAGAACTACATTTACTCCCTATTCACCTTTAAGTCAAATATATCTACGCTAGAAAACCTATATTACTAAGAGGCAAGCTAACATACACGTCACCCAATGACAGCACAACTGACAAAAGTCAAAGGAGATTTACTGCTCTGGCTTAAATGTCATACTTTGATGTTGGCATCTCGTAACCCTTTTCTTTTAGCATTGTCTTACCCACATACATCGTCTACATCTACGCCAGACTGGTATTTGTATAAATAGTTCAAAAATGTTGCCAGAAATTTCTCACAAATTTGCTAACAGCATAAACATTGTAGGTGAATTATCTTTGTAATAGCTAGAACAGCTCATTAAAATTCTTTAAGCAATTAAGTGCTTGAACTAGTTAAATATATTGTTATTTTATTATTATTGATATTGTTAGAAGAGACTATAATACATTAGCAAGGTTTTTCACAACAATTCTAATGAAATATTATACATACACACATTATGTACTAGAATGAGTAATCACATACCCACACACACTGCTATATAATACCATAACACAACAAAATTACCATAAATAAGTATTTATGTACACATGTACTAACTATATTGTTGTGGTTTATACTTGCGTGCTTGCATTTTCGTGTGTGTGTGTGTGTGTATAACCTATAGATTAATTACTGTATATGTGAGATCCTTTGATACTCTAATTACTGTTATTTAATGTGTGTGTATAGATGTTCCTATGTGTGTGCGTGCGTGTGTGTGCACATTTATCTATTCTACCACATTTGTACCATTTATTCATTACACTCATAATTACAATTCAATAACCATTTGCTCTATCTCCCTTCCTCGCACTCTCCCTCTCTGCCCCTCTTTATTGCCCTTAACGTTTTGCTATTTTCAAACTCTCCCATATATAATTTCACATATGAAAAACTGATACTCCATTTAAAATGCAATACAATGCAATTTCATGACATCAACATAACTGTGTGCTAGTAAATCCATTCATTTGTACAGCCTCCCTCGCTCTCTCTTTCTCTTCCACCTACTTATCCCCCTCCACCACTATTGCCTTCCTTTCTATTACCCCGATCACCTACAGTTAGTTGAAAAGAAATCGTTAGAACTTTTTGTGTGTGTTTTTTTCAGGTTTAAACGTTTTTATGTGTGTGTGTGTGTGTGTGTGTGCAAAACACAACTGTCAGAAACAGAATCCAAAACAACAACAGCAAAAATAGTAGGAATTCTTTACATTCTTTGGCAAAATACCGGGAACACTTTTGCACATTAAGCGCGCCATAGATATGCCAGCGCAAAAAGGAAGGAAAACCCATAAAAACTTAGCAAGCGAATTGTACCGCACATATGAGTATGAGTGTGTATGTGTGTGTTTGTAGGTAAGTAGGTAGATAGCTAGGTATGAGCTTTATCTAAATGTTACTCATATACAGTGTTCGTACATATCTACGGGGACACATGTGTACATATGTTACGTTTTTAGTTACACCATCTTAACCACCCACATGACAGCAGGTCTAGCAGGAACTGATGTCAGCAGATATTATGTCGATACCAATGATGATGATCCCATACTTTTGCCCCGTGTTTTTTTTATGGCCAAGGAAAGGGGTTTGATGGTTGGCATGGATATTGTTTTTGTGTATGGAGTCAATGAAAATTCTTAGGGATTTAAAGGATAATTCAATTAAGGTGATCTTTAAACTGTTGTCCTTTGTTGTATATATATATATATCGGCATAAAGTAAGAGCCGTGTAAAATTTTTAAATTTTTTCCGCTATAACAATCTGAAATGAGCGGAAAAGGTCCTGGAATTCTACTATAAAAGATTGCGTCATAAAAGTGACAAATTTGAAATATTGTTTTTGGAAAATATTAATATATAATATTTAATGAATTCAATGGGAATGGGACTTTGCCCAGAGGCTCAAAGTTACTGATTGTCACTCACTTGGAAGTGACCAGAATCGATTCCTTTGCGGCACTGTCCAAGCAGCTTACTACTTCCGGTCTTAGACCAAGTATTCCCCGGGCAATGACTTTAAAGCAACCGCTTAGAAGTTAGCTAGAGTTAGAAGGCGAAATGTTGAGTAACCTAATCGGCATGCTACCACCGATGCGTCTTAGGAAGTAGGTAACAGAAGTTACTGAAATATATTACAAGTTAAAATGCAATAGCGAAGCATTGCCGGGCCCACTATTGCATTTTATACCGGCAAACGTTGTTCTGCCATACAATTTCGGACCCAGCAAACTTCGTGTCACTCCTAGGGTAACGCCTTCATATAAGCTCCAGGGTAAAAGTAAAACACAATGTGTTTAATGTGTTTTATTTGAATTTAATCGAAATCAATGAAGAGCGATCTGAAAAACAATGTTTTTCGATTTGTTTTCCAGCGTAAAAAAAAACAATAAAGACGGTGTGCCAACACGCGAACAGGTAACGTACAGTTGACCTTGTGAAAAGCAGGGATATTCGAGACTGATATTAAAAACTTCCAAAGATTGTCCTTGCGACATTGATTGTCTTCGCAAAAGCTAATCGAATGGGGAGTTGAATTCGCTTGAATTTGGATGGGAAGGTCGGTTAGAATAATAGGAATACGTGGGTAAGGACTTCCTCTCCTTTGAATTTGACCTTGATGAACGCCGATTTAATCACATTGATCATCAGTTTCTTGACGGACAACCACGTACCGTGGCTCAAATTCGGATGATTCAGATTCCGAAAAATGCTTATGATCGATCCCACCTTTAGCTATAAATTAAGCGGATGAATTCCTGGCTCATCTAGGAAGTTAAAAAATTCTGTCGGATACTTGGTCGCCTCATTCTCGTTGGTCACGCTATCAACGGATTTTTATGAATGCATTTCTTCATCGATTCTACTTTGAATAATAACATTAGAGCTATCGACGTCCTTTTGACCATTACCAAACTCCAGTAGCTGTCTTGAAAATTCAGTAGCCGATTCATCCCAAATGATCATTTTGCATTCTCGCAACAATTACGCTTCACGTTGGCTTGGAATAATTATCCGAAAATATTCACAGTTACACCTTCCAAATTTTTTAATTCATTCCATAAAATGCAAAATTTCGTCGAAAAAATTTTTCCCATTTTTTGAACTTTTCCGGAATTTTCCGAATTTTTTAACAAAAAATTTATATTTTTGTATTTAAAAAGCCATTCTGTAACAATTGCACACAAAATTCTATACAAAAACGCAATTTTCGATTTTTCCAATTTCCCGACTTTTCGGAAGGTTTTCCAAAATTTTCTTTCGTAACAACCTACTCCTGGCAATTACGAATAACTGAAAAAAAAATTGAGCCAAATCGGTCCAACCGTTCTCGAGTTTTGCGCTTAGCAACACATTCAGCGACTTATTTTTATATTATAGACTAGTGGGCCCGGCAATGCTTCGCTATTGCATTTTAACTTGTAATATATTTCACATTTAGGTCTACAAAGTACTTTGAAAACGGTACTTAAGCTCGATAATGATATGTTGAGTTTATTAACTTATGTAACTAATTTCAAGCAACTCCTTAACATGAAAGTTAACAAATTAAGTGTTGTTGTTTTATCATAGGCTCTATGACGATAGTAAAAAGTTCATCAGCAAAGTCATATCTTTTACAAATCGGAAACAGACATTCCGTTAAAGATCAAAATTCAATGTAGTAGCGGTAACCGTCTGTATACTAACTATCTCTTTGGGCGTAAAAAACACTTTTGACATGCCTTCTCCGCCTATTGACCGAAAATGGAAATTTCGTTTGAAGCTTTATGCCTTTAGCCATAAAAACCTCTTTTGCCATGTCTTCTTCTCACATGGATCAAGAATATTTCCGAATACTATCTTTGTATTGAACTCGTATCACCATTCTATGAGATAATCGGTCACCAACGTTTGGCTTTACAAAGTGATGATCTCACGCGCTGTATGGCATTTTACGCCGTCGTGTTGGAACCATTTCTCCTTCAAATAATGTGCAATGACATGATAAATAAAAAAAAATCAATTGATCGTCCACTGGTTTTAGTTCTTCTACCAGTTGGATATATGAATATAGGCCAAGATCTTTCCTCAGCATTCGCAGAGACCGAGTTGCTAAAAACGGCGTCGGTTCGATAAATTCAAGTCCCCTGTCACACTTACGTCTACAGCGTCGATGGCTTCTATTAGCTGCTCAGATGGATGAGTATATGCACCATAAACTTCACAAAGGGCCAACAGAACGCGCATTTTGAAAATAAATTTGCAAGATTTGTAAATGTTGTTCTTGTGTAGTCTTTACATGGTGATTTTTCAAAAAAAGTCTCAATGAAAGTCTATCACACTTCACACCCTCGCCTGAATGACGAATTGGTTGACCTAAAATGGCAACAAAAACGGTAAATGGGGTTTTGTTGGGTGTCAATTGTACATTAAAAATCCACATGAATCAAAATCCTAGTTGATACTTTTTTTAAGATAAAAGGATTTTTCGTTTATTTACTCCGTTTTGCGCTTCTTTTGGAAGTGACGTTCGTTGCCCCATGATTATTGAAAGCGTACAGACTTCAGCTTTAAGACACTTCTATCAAAATTTAAGTTTTCTGCACTAAATTAAGCTTTCCCAGCGCGAGCTAGAAATTGATATTACACACAAAGTTTATTGGTGACATTTTCTAACAATCCATCGTAGATTTGGTTACAATTTTTGCGAATAAAAAAACTGGCCCACCTTACTGTTCATATCTCTAGGCGAACTGCAATATACTGTGGAATTTTGACAGTTATTACTGTTTATTTTAAAAGGGGTGTGGTACAGCCTACTTCCACTCTTACTGTAATTTATACTGCAACAACAACATATGTAACAAATCTCATCTTCATACCTTTTATAGTTCATGAGATATAGCCCTTTTTATTTTCATGTTGTATGGGCGGTGCCAAGCCCCTTTATCCAATCACAACCAAATATACCCAGGAACTATCTACAGGTCATCAGTACCACTTGGTAAAATTTTCGTATCAATCTGTCTATTGGGAAAGCCTGCAGAGCGGTTTTGAAAAGGGGGCGTGGCACCCCTCACTTTCACGCTGGCTGTAATTAATACTGCTAAAACAACATATATACCAAATCTCATCTTCATATCTCTGATAGTTCATGAGATATAGCCCTTTTGATTTTCAAGTTGTATGGGCGGTGCCACGCCCCTTTATCCAATCACAACCTATTATAGCCAGGGACTATCAACAGGTCAACAGTACCATTTGGTAAAATTTTCGTATCAATCGGTCTATTAGAAAAGCCGTTAGAGCGATTTTTGAAAAGGGGGCGTGGCACCGCCCACTTCCACCTTGGCTGTAATTAATACTGCTCCAAGAACATATATACCAAATCTCATCTTCATATCGCTGACAGTTCATGAGATACAGCCCTTTTGATTTTCAAGTTGTATGGGCGGTGCCACGCCCCTTTGTCCAATTGGACCGAATTGTAAATATAAACCACCCGGGGCGCCACCCAAACGCATACAAAAAAATTTATGCAAATCGGTCCAGCCGTTCGTGAGTTATGAAGTCACAACACACTTGCAACAATTTTTTATATATATAGATATATCGGCATAAAGTAAGAGCCGTCTAAAATTTTTAAATTTTTTCCGCTATAACAATCTGAAATGAGCGGAAAAGGTCCTGGAATTCTACTATAAAAGATTGCGTCATAAAAGTGACAAATTTGAAATATTGTTTTTGGAAAATATTAATATATAATATTTAATGAATTCAATGGGAATGGGACTTTGCCCAGAGGCTCAAAGTTACTGATTGTCACTCACTTGGAAGTGACCAGAATCGATTCCTTTGCGGCACTGTCCAAGCAGCTTACTACTTCCGGTCTTAGACCAAGTATTCCCCGGGCAATGACTTTAAAGCAACCGCTTAGAAGTTAGCTAGAGTTAGAAGGCGAAATGTTGAGTAACCTAATCGGCATGCTACCACCGATGCGTCTTAGGAAGTAGGTAACAGAAGTTACTGAAGCTCAACACAGGCTCTCCTAGTAGCTTTGGCAGCCCCAAGAAACTAGGATCGGGAGCGGTGGCCTAATAAGCCACTCTCCTTAAACAAAATTTATTATGAAAACACGAAGAATAGAAAAAACAAGAACCCCCCCAAATGTTGACGACCCCCGCAAACGATATAAGGACCATGATTTAAGGATATGCACTTGGAATGTCCGCACTCCATACAGAGATGGTGCCTCTATCCAACTGGCGGATGGATGTCCTCGACAAATACAAGGCTGACATCACCGCCATACAGGAAATGAGATGGACGGGACAGGGATGCACACGTCGAAAGAACTGTGACATCTTTTACAGCTGCCATGCAGAAAGACACGAATTTGGATGTGGTTTCATAGTCGGCAAGAGACTTCGATACCTGGTCTCGCGGTTTAAGCCTGTAAGTGACCGAATAGCCACCATTCCCATCCGGCCGAAATATTTTTACATCACGCTGATTTGTGTACACGCCCCGACGGAAGATAAAGACGATGAGATTAAAGATGCATTTTACGAGCGCCCACGACATTAAAATTGTTTCGGGAGACTTTAATGCAAAAATAGGAAGGGAAGATGTTCTTGGTCCATCGATCGGTAAATTCAGCCTGCATACCGACACGTCAGACAACGGGTTTAGGCTGGTTAGCTTCGCAGCGGGAAGGAACATGGTAGTTAGTGGAACCAGATTCCAGCACAAAGATATCCACAAGGCAACTTGGCTATCCCCCGATCAAAACACATAAAAAATCAAATTGATCATGTGGTAATTGATGGCAGGCATGCATCTAGTGTCATGGACGTGCGTGTGATCCATGGTGCTAATATTGGCTCGGATCATTACCTGGTTGCAGCCAAGGTGCGCACAAGATTGAGCAGAGCGAAAAACGCACGTAACCAAACACAAAGAAAGCTGGACATCGCGAAGCTGCAAACCCCAGAGATAGCTACTGCCTACTCCAACCAGCTCATCCAACTCTTACGACACAACGCCTCTACTTCTGACGTTCCCGATACACAGTGGCAGCATATTTCGCATTCCATGGCAACCGCCGCAACAACCGTGCTAGGATATGAAAAGCGGCGCTCAGACGAATCCTGGTACGATGAAGAATGTCGCATAGCGTCTGAGGAACAGGATGCTGCATATAGGGCAACGCTACAGCCAATCTTAACCCGTGCTGTTAGGGAACGGCATAAGGAGAAAGCAAAACGGGCGAGACAGCTATTTAGGCGAAAAAAACGTCAGATGAAGGAACGGGAGAACGAGGATAAAGGTGAGCGATACAGGGATAGAGGTGAGGCCCGAAAATTTTACCAGAAAGTAAGAGCAAATGGATACGGTTATGGCCTCCCCACCTGTAAGGACAGTGATGGAAATCTGGTCACGGATACGCAGAGTGTGCTGCACATATGGAGAGAACACTTCCAGCAACTGCTGGTTCCAGAAGGAAGCGCACGTAAAGTTATCACGCCAATTGGCGACGACGGCTTAGATTGCCCACTACCAAGTCAAGCCGAGGTAAGAAGAGCAATATTGCGGCTGAAAAACAACAAAGCAGTTGGTGCCGACGGTCTGCCCGCAGAGCTCTTCAAGTCCGGTGGCGAGGAGTTGATAACGAGCATGCACCAGCTCCTGCGCACGGTTTGGCTTTAAGAGTGCATGCCCGACGATTGGAATGTTAGCGTATTAGGTGATCCAAGTGTGTGCTCCAACTACCGCGGGATCAGCCTTTTACCCATCGCATATAAGGTCCTGTCGAGTGTGCTATGTGAAAGACTAAAGTCAGTGTTATCCAACCTGTTCGGGCCTTATCAGTGTGGCTTTAGACCTGGAAAATCAACAACTGAACAGATTTTCACACTTCGGCAAATCCTGGAAAAGACCAAAGAGAAACAGATCGACACGTACCATCTTTTTGTCGACTATAACGCTGCCTTCGACATCCCGATACGGCAGAAATTACTTGAAGCCATGGCTGAGTTTGGTATTCCAGCGAAGCTGATACGTCTTTGCGGGATGACGCTGACTGACACGAAGTCTTCAGTGAAGATTGGCAAGGACCTTACGGAGCCAATCTATACCAAACGAGGCCTAAAACAAGACGACGGCCTATCGTGCGATCTCTTCAACTTTATGATGGAGATGATAATGAGAAAAGCTTCAGTAAACACTAGTGGCACTATATTCAGCAAAAGTCACATGCTACTCGCGTACGCTGATGACGTAGACATCATCGGTCGAAAACTGCAGGATGTGACTGCAGCCTTCTCAGGTATGCAAAAGGAATCAGCTAAAATGGGCCTAACGGTGAACGAGGACAAAACGAAGTTATTAGTTTCAACGAACAAAGAATCTACTCGTTTGGGAAACTGCGTGAACGTTGACAACTATAATTTCGAGGTGGAGATAATTTTGTTTACGTAGGCTCCGCCATCAACAAAGCAAATAATGTCAGCCTAGAAATCCGGAGAAGAAACCTGCTGGCAAATAAATGCTACTACGGACTAAGCAAGCGATTCAATGACAGAGCCCTCTCTCGACGAACAAAACTCCAGCTATACCAGATACTAATTCTACCTGTCTTAATGTATGGCTCAGAATCCTGGGTTATGACACAAGCGGATGAATCGGTTCTGGCGGTATTCGAGAGAAAAATACTCCGTAAAATATATTAGCCCATCATCATTAGCGGAGAGTATCGGCGTCGTATGAATCATGAGCTGTACGAGCTGTACACTGACATTGACGTGGTCAAACGCATTAAGGTGCAACGGTTGCGTTGGCTAGGTCATGTTGTACGCATGGACGAAAATGCTCCAGCTCGAAAAGTCTTCGACAATGAACTCGATGGACGGCGCAGAAGAGGGCGACCTAAACTCCGTTGGAAAGACCAGGTTACTGAGAACCTTACAGAACTCGGTGTTACTAACTGGAGAAGAATCGCAGAAGATCGAGGCGCTAATAATATTTTTTCTACGTGCGGTATATAATCCACTGGGATTGCTTCGAAGTACCAGCTAAGTAAGTAAGTAAGTACGGTACAATAAAAAGTACTTCTTGATACAATAAAATTACTTGTTGGTACAATAAAGGAACTTTTTGTTTCAAAAAATGTCCTATTTGGTACAATTACAGCACTTTTTGCAACTGTTAAAGTACTTTTTGGTACAATAAATTCAGTTTTTAATACAATAAATGTGCTTCTTGATACAATATAAGTACATTTTATTATATTGTAAGTACTTTTAGTGCTATTTAAACAGAAATGCTTTTTGATACAACAAAAGTACTTTTAGGTTCAAAAGAAGTGCTTTTTGTGAACAAATTAAGTAATTTTTGGTACTGTTAAAGTACTTTATGGTACAATAAATTCACTATGTGGTACAATAAAGGTACCTTTTGATACTGTAAAGTATTTATTATTACATTATAAGTACTTTTTAGTACTATTTAAACAAAATTAAAAGTAATTTTTGGTACAAAAGAAGTACTTTTTGTGAACAATAAAAGTACATTTTGGTACAACAACAAAATTCTTTTGTACAATAAAAAAACACAATAAAAATAACTTTTCGGTTCAATCAAAATACTTCCTGGTGCAGTAAGAAGTACTTTCCGAAAAATTATAAAATTTTTTTTAAAAAAAAATTTTTTTTTTTTATTTCGAACCCCAATTTTAAGTAGAATATTTGAATTTCAAACTACAAAATTAACAGGTTTTAAAGTACGAAAGTTGTCTGTAAAGAAGACCATACGGCAGAAGTGCAGAAATGCCACCAACAAGAAAATCGAGGTCAAAGTTGACGCTAAGGCCCGGGGGGCCGGGAAGGGCAAAAAAAGGGGCCCCCTTGGGTTCTATGATGACCCCCCCATGTGTGGGTACTCAGATATTAGATATTTTCGAGACGAATCAAACGATGTTATTTTTAAGTTCCTACGGGTCTCCTGGACCGAGTTAGATCCATTTAAATTTCCGGGATATACCAAAAAAAAATTTTAAAAATGTGAAAAAATCATGGAAAAAGTTAGAAAAATTTAAGTAAATAAATTGAAAAATTCTAAAAAAAAAATAGAAAATCTAAAAACCACGCGATTTTTAAAAAAAATAATTTTTTCTGAAAAAACCCGTAAAAAATTTAAAAAAATGGGGAAAAATCATGGAAAATTAGATAATTTATGGAAATGAATTGAAAAATTTCATAGAAAATTTTTTTTGAATTTTTTAAGGCTTTTAAAGGAAAATTTCAAGAAATATTTAAAAAAAATTCAAGAAAAAGTCCAAAGAGAAATATTTGAAAGAAGAAAATTGATTTAAAAAAGGATGAAAGTGGAGAAAATTAAGAAAAATATTTGAGAACAAAGCTATGTATTGTAGTTATAATTTTTTTTTTGGATATATTCCTTTAAAATATTATTTGTTTTTTTTTAAGGATTTTAAAGGAAAATTTCAAGAAATATTTAAAAAAAAATCAAGAAAAAGTCCAAAGAGAAATATTTGAAAAAAGAAAATTGATTAAAAAAAAGATGAAAGTGGAAAAAATGAAGAAAAATATTTAAACAAAAAAGCTATGTATTGTAATTATAATATTTTTTTTTTTTTGATATACATATCCCTTTAAAATATTATTTGTTTTTTAAATTAGAGTTGTAACGGTTGAGATGGTGGCAGTAGCGCTGCAGGCAAAAATTTTTTTAAAAAAATCGCGCGATTTTTTAAGAAAAAAAATTTCTCTGGTATGTTCCGGGAAAAATTTTTTTTGTTGTAAATTAGAGCGAAAATGGATATGTTGGGCGTAAAAATCGCGCGATTTTTTAATAATAATTTTTATTTTTTGTATATCACGGAAATTCAAATGTACAAATTAACAACAATAAAAATTAGAATCATCGCGATTAGATTAGTACCTATTATTACTTATTATTATTATGAGCCTAGAACGTGACAAATTCCCCTATACGATTCTTACTAACTTCAAATCGATAATAAATTATTATGGCATGTAATTTGACAAAACGAATGATGCAGAACTTCTTCTTTTTGGGGCTTCTGTCACGTGCAGTTCTTAGAATTGAGTCCCAAATCAATGAGCTGAAAAATTTTGTTCTGCGCTATCTAATCCGAACAGATATAGTTTCGGCCTTTGTCCAGATTACTGAATTGTACGGACTATAGTACAAAATTTGTTAAACGCTAATATTGGTTGTTTTTATTTATTTTATTATGAAATAAGAACAGATATTAAAAAGTTTTTGTGCTTGGACTACTGGATAGTCCGGTCTAGAGAGTATCCGGACTAGAGAGGTTTCACTATACATATAAATGTGCGCTTACCTTACAACCCTCTAGAAGGAGTTTTAACTTTAGTTTCTACTCAGTCATTTAATAAAATACTCCTCAGCAATTATCTCTCTGTAATGTCTACAATATTAATTGATTTCAAACTACGGAAATTGCATGCAGCACAGCACACAATTTTCACCTGTTTTTATTTTTTAATTTATTGGTCTTTTAAATTGATATTTGTCTCCATCACTGTTATTTACACTCCCCTTTGCTCCCCGTCCCTCCCTCCCTCTCCCTTTCCCACCATCGGTATTACACTGTTTATCTTTTACTTTTCTATCATCAGAAGATTTTTTTTCTACAAATCCTTTTTCAAACATTTTACCTATCCCTATCGATATTAAAGAATTTTTTAAAGCCCTTTTAACTCTCCTTAACTTAGTCACGTGTCTATCCTAGTGTTTGTCTTGTATAATTTGAAACTTTTCTTCGTAAGAAATGGCAGCTAACGCTGATTGTACTCCTCTATGTGTGTGTGTGTGTGCAGCCTTTAGTCAGAGTTGTCGTATCTGTAGCTGGTTCTATAGGAAATTTCATTTGAAAAAAACAACAACAACACTTTTTATCCAAGTATAAGACACGGGACCACAACATAATGTAATTTTGATCGATAAACTTTGAGGGTTTTTCAACAATTTGTTGCAATTGTTCGTTACATACACACACACACACTGACACAGACTTACATACATAGGCCAGGAACTTTGTCGGAACAAAAAGGTCGTGTGTTATTAGAGATTGCCTGATTCCTGTGGCTGGTGGTGTGGTTTGAAAGTCTTTGTTAGCTGCATTGTCGTTGCTATTGTTGCTGTTGCTCAATGGCTCTTGTGTTGTCTGCTTGCCGTTGCTTCTTATTCCTCTTCTTCTTCTTCTTTTTAGTTACCTCATTGTCTCTTACGTTTATTGTTAACGCAAACTTTAGTGCAACACTTGAGTGAGGACGAACAGGACAGAGGGAAGAGAAGAGAGAACGAGAAGCTTTAACACTTACACAACCAATGCTAAAGGCCACCCTACTACCGCACACACACACACACACCAGATAACAACAACCAACATATGGTTCACATTTCAAGGAGACAACAAGGAGCCTAATTTAAGATAAGTCTGCTCTTTCTCTTCGCTGTTCTATTACTCTACTAACATTGATAGCTGCCTGATAACAAAGCCACCACAATATAGTATTATATATATATATATATATGTACATATAAACGAACCGGACAACTTTATCGTCCACAATATCATAGACAATATTAATTCATAATTTAGCAGGATGAGTGAAGAGCAAGAAAGAAGCACTAGTACCATTTTTACAACAACAAACACTTAATTAGTTGAATTTGTTACGAACATCAACGCAACAATAACGACAAAAAACAACACACAGCTACATTTCCAAGAAATTATTTTTTATATCCCCAATAACACCCACACACGCAACCAAAAGGAGAGAGACAGAGAGAGAGAGAGAGAGTTGTAATAAAAAAATGTAGCTTTTATTACTTTAACACATAGACAGATAGACAAATAGGCAGACAGACAACGGCGATAGAAACCAGAGTATTCGAACACATACCTTCATAGTAAGGTCCTGTTGTGTTGCAAGTGATTTTATCGGCCAACCCCAAAACATAAACATTGCATTGAGTGTGTACGTATGTGTGTTTGTGTGATAAAGTGTTTGGTGTATGGAGGATGCTTAAGCGCGTGTGTGTGTGCAAATACAGCCAAGTGTAAACATTGCTTTGTCAAACTGGGTCTGTTGATAGTGTCAAGTGTGTCCGACAATCCCAATTGTAACTGTTGGCTGACAGTAAGGTCTATAAGATGGCTGTGTATTACATTGTAGCAGAGAAAATTATTTTTATATTTTTATAAAAAATTAAAATTCAAAAAATTTAAAATTCAAAAATTAATCTTAATTGAAATTGAAACTTTTAATCAGGTTTTAGGAAATTCTTAATTTCGAATCATAATACTTTTCAGTACAATAAAAGTGGTTTCTGATACAATTAAAGTACTTTTGGGTACAACAAAAAATACTTTAGGGTACAACAAAAATTACTTTATAGCACTATGAAAGTACAATTTGACACAATAAAAGTACTTTTTGGCACAATCAAAAGTATTATTTGGTACAAAACAAATACTGTATTGAACAATTAAATAACTTCTTGGGACAATGAAAGTACTTTTTGGTACATTCTAGGTATTTCCTGGTACAATTAAAATTACTTTCTGAAACAAATTACTTTTTGGTAAACTAAATGTACATTCCGCTACAGCGATGGTACTTTTTGGTACTAAGAACAATTTTTTGCTACAATTAAAAAAAAAACTTTATGGTATGTACTTTTTGGTACCATAAAAGTACTTATCTGTATAATAAAGGTACTTCTTGGTACAATAAAATGTACGTAATGTACCATAACAATATTTGAGGTACAATAAAAAGTACTTTTTGGTACAATGAAATTACTTTTTCGAGCAATAAAAGGTCTCTTTGGTATAATACAATGTACTTTTTTTGGTACAATAAGATTACTTTTTGGTCCAATAAAAGTACTTTTTGACACAATAAAGGTACTACTTGTTAAAATAACAAGTAATTTAGGGTACAATAAAAGTACTTTCTGATACAATGAAAAGTACTTAATGGTACAATAAAAAGTACTTTATGGTACAAAAAAAGTACTTTTCGGTACACTAAATGTAAGTTACTTATGCTACAATGAATGTAATTTTTGGTACAATAAAGGTATATTTTTGTACAAAAAAGATTCTTTCGAGTACAATAAAAAGTACTTTCTTTACAATAAAAGTACTTTTTGGTATTATTAAAGTACTTTTTGGTACGATAAAGGTACTTTTTAGACAAAAAATATTATTTGATACAATAAAAAGTTTTTTTGGTACAATAAAGGTACTTTCAGTAACAAAGAAACTAAATTTTTGATACAATTAAAGTATTTTGGTAGAAATTCTTTTTATACTTTTCGGTACAGTAACAAATAGTGTTTGGTGCGATGAAGGTAAGGTAGGGTTATATAAATAGTACTTTCTGATACAATTAAAGTGCTTTTTGATACAATAAAAGTACTTTTTGGCACAGTAAAAAGTACTTTCATTTACAAGGAAACTACTTTTTAGTACAATTAATGTACTTTTTGGCGCGGTACAATAAAAAGTACTTTTTAGTATAAGAAAGAATATTTTTGATACAGTTAAAAGTACTTTATGGTACAATAAAAAGTACTTTTTGGTACACTAAATGTACTTTACTAATCCTACAATGAATGTTATTTTTTTTTGTACAATAAAGGTACTTTTTTGTACAAAAAGGTTCTACTGGTACAATAACAAGTAATACTTTTTGGTATTTTTAAAGTTCTTTTTGGTACAATAAATGTACTTTTTAGACATAGAAGTACTATTTGGTACAATAAAAAGTTTTTTTTTTGGTACAATCAAGTTACTTTCAGTTACAAGGAAACTACTTTTTAGTACAATTAAAGTACTTTTTGGTAGAAACACTTTTTATACAAAAAAGTACTATTTGGTACAAACACAAATAGTACTTTCAGTAACAAGGAAACCACTTTTGGGTGCAATAAATGTACTTTTTGGTACAGTAGAAGTAATTTATTTTGAAGTACAATAAAAAGTACTATTTAGTATAAGAAAGAGTATTTTTGATACAGTAAAAAATACTTTTTCTTACAATACTGCAAAGTATTTATTGGTACAATAAAGGTACTTTTTAGAAGAAAAAGTACTATTTGGTACAATATAAAGTATTTTTTGGTACAATACTTTTAATTATAAGGAATGTAGTTTGGTACAATTAAAGTACTTTTTGGTAGAAACACTTTTTATACAAAAAAGTACTATTTGGTACAATAAAAAATAGTTTTCGGTGCAATGAAAGTACTTTAGGGTAATATAAATAGTACTTTCTTGTACAATAAAGTATGTTTGTGGTACAATAATAGTACTTTCAATACTGCAAAGTATTTATTGGTACAATACAGGTACTTTTTAGAAGAAAAAGTACTATTTGGTACAACAAAAAGTTTTTTTTTGGTACAATAAAGGCACTTTTAATTATAAGGAATGTAATTTTGTACAATTAAAGTACTTTTTGGTAGAAACACTTTTTATACAAAAAAGGACTATTTGGTACAATAAAAAATAGTTATCGGTGCAATGAAAGTTCTTTAGGGTAATATAAATAGTACTTTCTAGTACAATAAAGTATATTTGTGATACAATAAAAGTACTTTCAGTTACAAGGAAATCTCTTTTTGGTTCAATTATTGGCTTTTTGGTCCACTACAAGTATTTTTTTGGCACGGCACAATAAAAAGTACTATTAAGTATAAAAAAGAGTGTTTTTGATACAATAAAATGTACTTTATGGCACAATAAAAGTAATTTTTGGTACAATAAAGATACATTGTGGTACAATAAAGGTACTTTTTATTACATTGAAAGTGTTTTTTGACACAAAAAAGTACTTTTTGGTACTATAAGAGTATTTTTGGTAGAAACACTTTTTATACAAAAAAGTACTATTTGGTACAATAAAAAATAGTTTTCGGTGCAATGAAAGTACTTTAGGGTAATATAAATAGTACTTTCTTGTACAATAAAGTATGTTTGTGGTACAATAATAGTACTTTCAATACTGCAAAGTATTTATTGGTACAATACAGGTACTTTTTAGAAGAAAAAGTACTATTTGGTACAACAAAAAGTTTTTTTGGTACAATAAAGGCACTTTTAATTATAAGGAATGTAATTTTGTACAATTAAAGTACTTTTTGGTAGAAACACTTTTTATACAAAAAAGTACTATTTGGTACAATAAAAAATTGGCTTTTTGGTCCACTACAAGTATTTTTTTGGCACGGCACAATAAAAAGTACTATTAAGTATAAAAAAGAGTGTTTTTGATACAATAAAATGTACTTTATGGCACAATAAAAGTAATTTTTGGTACAATAAAGATACATTGTGGTACAATAAAGGTACTTTTTATTACATTGAAAGTGTTTTTTGACACAAAAAAGTACTTTTTGGTACTATAAGAGTATTTTCTAGTACAATGAAAGTAATTTTAAGATACAATTAAATATACTTTTTTGGTACATTAAAACGTACTTTTTGGTAAAATTTAAAGTACTCTTTGGTAAAATAAAGGTACTTTCTGATAAAATTAATGTACTTTTTGATATAATTAGTAACTTTAAGTAGCAAAAATGCTTTTTTAGAATAAATGTACCTTTTGATACAATAAAACTACTATTTGGTACAGTTAGTATAAATATATATTCTAGTACAATGAAAATACTTTTTGGAACAATAAAAAGTACTTTTGGTACATTAAAAGGTACTTTTTGGTAAAAAAAATTACTTTTCGGTACATTAAAAAGTACTTTTTGGCGCAATTAAAAATACTTTTTTGTAAAATTAACGTAATTGTTGATTCAAAAAATACTATTTCGATACAATAAAAGTACTATCTGGTAAATTATATATGATACAATAAAAAGTACTTTATGTCATAATAAAAGTACTTTTTGGTACTATAAAGGTACATATTGGTATAACAAAAGTACTTTTATTTACATAAAAAGTGTTTTTTGATAGAACCAAAGTACTTTTTGGTACTTTCTAGTACAATGAAAATAATCTTTAATACAATTAAAAGTACTTGTTCGGTATAATAAAAAGTAATTTTTGGTACAATTTAAAGTACTCTTTAGTAAAATGTACTTCTTAATATAAAGGATAACTTTCGGTTTCAAAAACGCACTTTAAAGTACAATAAATGGACATTTTGGTACAATTTTTGGTACAAAAAAAGTTTGGTACATTAAAAAGTACTTTTTGGTGCAATTAAAAATACTTTTTAATAAAATAAAAGTACTTTTCGGAACATTATAAAGTACGTCTTGGTACAATAAAAAGTACTTTCTTTTACAATAATGGTACTTTGTGGTATAATTAAAAGTACTTTACGGTACAATTAAAAGTACTTTTTCTGCACAAAAAAATTCGCTATACAGTGCAATAAAAAGTTTTTTATGCTGCAATAAAAAATACTATGAGGTAGAATAAAAAGTACTTGGTTGGTAGAATAGGGACCGGCCGTGGCATAGTGGTTAGAACACGCGACTACCATGCGGTAGATCGCAGGTTCAAAACTGGCTCCAGTCATCTTAAAAGAAAAAAAAATAAAGAACAATTTTCTTTCATTGTCGGCTACCCTCGAATGTTGTTGACAGCAACTTCGCAGGTTTAAGAGTCGATTCAATCGTCGTGTCTAGTAAGAGCTTCTCAAACAGTGACGTTCGCATTCGTCGATAAACAAGTAGGTTCCGTTAGTAGTGAATCTAAAAATAGAAAGCGTGTTAATTCACAACAACATTCAATAATTCACAACAAAATTCTTCTCTTTTTTAGCTTTGTAGTAATAAACATTGTCTTCATACTAACTTTCTTCTCTCTACCCTTGTCTCATTCTTGTGCATCGCACTGTCGTCCACTTATATGGTGATTGCACAAGTTAACCATAATTGATTCAACATCTGTTTGAACATTTCATGGTTATTCGCAAACATTTAGTGTAGAATAATTATAACAAACGGCGAAAGGAGAGTTTAGTCACATCAACAGAATAATGATGACGACAACAACGACTACGACGATGACGATGATGATGGTGATGTTAATTATGACGATGACGATGAAGTGCATGATAATGAAGTGAATGCTAATGCCAGTGTAACAAAGGTGGCAATACATGTTTTGTAATTGCCATTACACAATTTTGGTTAGGAAAGGTTAGGTAGGGGTTACTTAAATGTGGTCATTTATAAACTGAAAATTAACATAAATAAAACTTTTAGTGGGAGCTAAAAACATTTAGGTATGCACTCGTTTAAAATGATAATACATTTGGCGTTATTATGGTTAATAAAATTAATTACTGAACATTACGATTAATGATCTTCAAAAATTTTCAGAATTTGGTTGGTGGTTATTTAAATTTAAGAGTTAATAAAGTTATGTGAATTACTTTTTTGTATAAGATTTCATACATATTATTGTAGGATGCTTACACAGTACAACACATAATTTTGGGACTCAGTTCTGAGAAATGCACGTGAAAGTAGTCCCAAAAAGAAGAAGTTCTGCATCATTCGTTTTGTCAAGTTACATGCCATAATAATTTAATTGTAATGTCATCGATTTGCTTGCCCTCCTAAATCAATCATACGTTCTTGTTACTTCTGTACAAATGGCATAACACTGTAATTAATAATAATCATACGTAAAGCAAAGCCAAATTCTCAATTATTCATATTTTAAACGCAAAGAGTCAATTACGCACTCAGCTTACATGTAACATTTCAAACTGTGGCTAGGCGATGAAAAACGCACTGGCCACAAAATTTCACTTGCTACAACACTATTAAAATTGATTAATTTTATAATTATACACTTTGTATTATAAACTAAACGATTTACACTGTCCCCTTCCCCCTCGCAGTAGTGCAATAAAAACCAAACAAATGTAGCAACAAAAAAACATAACAACATAGTAGCAAAAACACTAGCTACATTCGCGTAACCACAACTCAAAATGCTTATGACCACAAATCATTGAACACACCGCATTTGTGGTTGGCATACACTGATTGTCCATCATATGCGTTGTGTATTTGAACATAGGCGAGAGGATGTCTGTGGTCGGTCGGCACTCATTACATGTCAAGCACACATAAATACACAAATGTACGAGTACAAGTTATGAATGCCACAACACATGTGTGTGCCTCTATGTGCATGCATTTGTATCTATACATACATATAAAAGTTGCGCTCTCATTACACACATATAAAAGTGAGTACGAACAAAATTTTTGTATTATTAAAAGCTTAATATTGTTATTACTGCAGGCTATATATGATTACTACTCTTAGCAGCGGTGATGGTTATGGTGGTGGTGTTGGTAGTATAGGCAGGGGTGTTGGTGTGTGTGTCTGCGTGTGTGTGTGTGGCTAGGGGCAGGAAGCGCAAGTTTGGTAACTTTGCCTGTGTGTGTGTGTTTCTGTTAAAACAACTCAACTGAAGAATTTATTAATTGAAAATAAGCAATGTTTTAATTAATTTTCACTTGACACGTAATTGTATAAGTTTAAAGTTCGTCGGTGTGTGTCTGGGTGTGTTTGCATGTTTGTTTAAGTGTCTATGTCTTATGGTGTTGGCGTGTGTGAGTCTTAAGTGTATCGTTTATGCATAAACAATCACCATAATACACTCTACTGTTTCCACTAGTACTACTACTGTCACACATAAACACCAAACCATTGTTTTTTCCCTACGGTTCCACTTACCTTAAGGGGTTGCCAGCTTGCAGTTTTTGTTGGTTTTATAAAATTGTATATGCTTTTTGACTCAAACCACGGCCAACTTCTTTTCATTATTTCATCTGTTCTGTAACATTTATAAAATTTGTTACAGTGAAATGTTTGTCACGGATAAAGTTTAAAACAACTAGTCCGATTTTAATAATTATTTCTTTACAATATCACAATTTGATAGAATACAAAAATGGTGGGATACCTACCTTTCACAGTACAACACTTTTCAGCTTATTGATTTGGGACTCAATTCTGAGTATTGCACGTGAAAGTAGCCCAAAAATGAAGAAGTTCTGCATCATTCGTTTTGTCAAGCTACATGCCATAAAAATTTAATATCGATATGAAGTTGGTAAGTGTCGTATAGGGGAATATGTCACTTTTTAGACTCTTTTTTTTACATAACTCGAGCACCACTATTCCGATTAAGCTGAAATAAATTGAAAAAAATTAAAATGTACCAAAAAGTACAATTAATTGTACCAAAATGTACAATTTATTGTACCAAAAAGTACATATATTGTACCAAAGTAATGTTACTGCACCAAAAAGTACAATTTATTGTACATTTACTGTTCATGACAATTATAATTTATTGTCCCAAAATGTACAATTTATATGTACCAAAAAGTAAAATTTATTGCACCAAAATGTACATTTATTTTACCAAAAAGTACAATTTATTGTACCGAAAAGTACTTTTATTGTACCAAAAAGTACAATTTATAGTACTTTTACTGTTCATGAAAAGTAAAATTTATATGCACCAAGAATGGGACTTTGCTCAGAGGTGGAAAGTTACTGATTGTTACTCACTTGGGAGTGACCAGAATCGATTCCTTTGTGGCACTGTCCAAGCAGCTAACTACTTCCGGTCTTAGACCAAGTATTCCCCGGGCAATGACTTCAAAGCAACCGCTTAGAAGTTAGCTAAAGTTAGAAGGCATTACAACCATGTATCCTGAATGGTCAAAGAGACGTCTCAGGAAAGTAGGCTTGAACCGCTGAAGCATGGTTGCATCGTCGGATTGGACGTGCAGATAGCAGCCGTATTACCAATCTAGGAGACGAGGGTTAGCAAGCCACATCTTCCGAAAACTAAATTGCGAAAATCCATAGCGTCTGTTCCATATTGGGCGGCTTCCTGGTCAGCGTCTGCCTCAGAATGAGCGGCTGAAATGTTTCCTGGCAGTAGGAATAAAATACAGAACCTGGTGGGCTGGGCTTGCCACCCGCCACTAGTATAATGGCAGTGAATAAAATGAGAAATAAGAGAAAAAGAAACCCCCAAAATGTTAACGACCACCGCAAACGTTTAAAAGACCATGATTTGAGAATATGCACTTGGAATGTTAGAACTCTTTACTGACCAGGTGCCTCTATTCAACTGGCGGATGTCCTCGAAGAGTATAAGGCTGACATTACTGCTATACAGGAAATTCGGTGGACTGGATATGGATGCTCGCGGATGAGGATGTGTGACGTGTACTACAGCTGCCACGCGGAAAAGCATGAGTTTGGTTGTGGATTTGTGGTCGGCAAGAGACTACGACACCTGGTCTCAAGGTTTACTCCTGTCAGTGAACGAATCGCCACCATAAGACTAAAGGCAAAATTTTTCTACATCACCCTGATATGTGCTCATGCTCCGACGGAGTAGAAAAGTGACGAGGTCAAAGACGAATTCTACGCCCAACTTGAAGAAACATATGACCGTATCCCGGGCCATGATGTTAAAATCGTGCTGGGAGATTTAAATGCCAAAATAGGCCGGGAGAATGTCTTTAGCCCAACAGTCGGAAAATTTAGTCTGCATACTGACACATCGCCAAACGGAATCAGACTGATTGATTTCTCTGCAGCAAGGAACATGGTAAATAGCAGCACACGATTTGACCACAAAAACATTCACAAAGCAACGTGGATATCTCCCGATCAAGTAACGAGAAACCAAATTGATCACGTGGTAATCGATGGAAGGCACGCGTCAAGTGTCTTAGACGTACGAGTGATCAGAGGTGTGAACATCAACTCGGATCACCACCTCACTGCAGTGAAGGTGCGTACTAGGCTAAGCAGAGCGAAAACCCTGCGTAACCAGGCACAGAGAAAGCTGGACATCGCTAAACTGCAGACCGCGGAGATAGCCAACGCGGGAACAAGATGCTGCATACAGGGCCAAACTGCAGCCAATGGCAACGCGAGCTGTTCATGAAAAGTATAGGGAGAAGAGGCGGGATTCGACTCGACTCTTCAGCCGAAAAAAACGAGAGCTTAAGGAGCTGAATAATGTGTGTATTAAAGATTACAGGAACAGAGGTGAAGCCCGAAAATTCTATCAGAAGATAAAAGGAAAGGTACATGGAACAGGTCTTCCCTCCTGTAAAGACAAGGATGGTCATCTCGTTACTGACTCCGAGAGCGTACTGAGAATATATAAAGATAACCTCTGCAGCCTATTGATGTGTGAAAACTCGGCTGATGAAGACAGTGCACCAATCCGAGATAATAACAGCGAGTGTCCACCTCCGAGCCAAGCTGAGATAACAACTGCCATATCCCGCCTAAAGAACAACAAGGCCGCTGGGGCTGATGGTCTTCCAGCTGAGTTGTTTAAGGCGGGTGAAGATGAGCTTGTTTTAAGCATGCAACAGCTCATAGAGAACATTTGGCTTCAGGAGAGCATGCCAGAGGATTGGAATCTCAGTGTGCTATGTCCAATCTACAAAAAAGGTGACCGTAGTGAGTGTAAAAACTATCGTGGAATTAGCCTCTTACCCATTGCGTATAAGGTCCTCTCTAGCATACTGTGTGAACGTCTAAAGCCAATTGTGGAAAACCTGATTGGACCTTATCAGTGCGGCTTTAGACCAGGCAAATCCACGACGGATCAGATATTTACACTACGGCAGATTCTTGAGAAAACCCATGAGAAGCAAATCGACACTTACCACCTCTTTGTCGATTACAAAGCTGCCTTCGATAGTCCCATCAGGCATCGACTATACGAAGCCATGTCTGAGTTCGGTATTCCTGCGAAGATAATTCGTCTCTGCCGGTGTACCCTTACGAATACCAAATCCTCTGTTCGGATTGGCAAAGATCTATCTGCACCATTCGATACGACGAGAGGTCTTAGACAGGGTGACGGTTTGTCATGTATGCTGTTCAACATAGTGATGGAGAAGGTGTTAAGGAAAGCAGCGGTTAACATGTCTGGCACCATATTTAATAAGAGCCACATGCTGCTCGCATATGCCGATGATATCGACATTATTGGTCGAACGATGCGAGAGGTAACAGCTGTTTTCACATCAGTTGAAAGGGAGTCAGCGAAAATGGGTTTGGCAGTGAATGAGGACAAGACGAAGTTAATGGTATCATCGAACAAAGTGTCCACCCGTTGGGGACGCAGCGTGAACGTTGACAACTATTGCTTTGAGGTAGTGGATGAATTTATCTACCTTGGATCCGCCATGAACAAGAACAACAGTGTCAGCCTCGAAATAAAACGGAGAATAGTGCTTGCTAACAGGTGTTTCTTTGGACTACGCGAGCACTTTATAAACACCACCCTATCTCGAACTACCAAAGTCCAGCTGTACCAGGTTCTAATTTTACCGGTCCTGTTGTACGCCTCCGAATCTTGGGTGCTTACACAGACAGATGCAGCTCATCTGGCGGTGTTTGAGAGAAAAATACTCCGCAAAATATATGGACCCATTTGCGTAAACGGCGAGTTTAGGATTAGGGTGAACCATGAGCTGTACGAGTTATACCACGACATTGATGTCGTCAAGCGGATCAAAGTGCAACGATTACGCCGCTAGGCCATGTCGTGAGAATGGATGAGGAAACTCCAGCGCGAAAGGTATTCTATCAAGACTTCGAAGGACGGCGCAAAAGAGGGAGACCGCGACTACGTTGGAAGGACCAGGTGGAGGAATCACTGACGCTGCTTGGTAGGACTGACTGGAGACGGTGCGCACAAGATCGAAGCGAATGGAAATCTTTGATCATTTCGGCCTCTGACTTAGGCACTAAGATATAAATATATATATGTGTCAAGTTGTTTTAAAGGCTATTAATAATAAAAAAAAAAGTAAAATTTATTGCGCCCAAATGTACATTTATTTTACCAAAAAGTACATTTATTGTACCCAAAAGTACCAAATATCACATTTATTGTGGCAAAAAGTATTTTTATTGTTTACAGTTTATTGTACCAAAAGTACATTTATTGTACAAAAAGGACCTTAACTGTACGCAAAAACTTCAAGTTATTGTATCAAAAAGTACATTTATTGTACACAAAAGTACGATTTATTCATTTTACACATAAACTACTTTCATTACACAAACAATTACAAATTATTGTACCAAATAGTACTTTTATTGTACCAAAAAGTACATTATTGTACCAGAAGTAATTTTACTGTACCAAAAAGTTCAATTTATAGTACTTTTACTGTTCATGAAAATTATAATTTATTGTCCCAAAAAGTACAATTTATATGCACCAAAAAGTAAAATTTATTGCGCCAAAAATATTCATTTATTTTACCAAAAAGTACATTTATTGTACCGAAAAGTACATTTATTGTACCAAAAATTACAATTTATTGTACCGAAAAGTACTTTTATTGTACCAAAAAGTACAATTTACTGTACCAAATATCAAATTTATTGTGGCAAAAAGTACTTTTATTGTACCAAGTACAGTTTATTGTACCAAAAAGTACATTTATTGTACAAAAAAGTACCTTTATTGTTCGCAAAAATTTCAAGTTATTGTATCAAAAAGTACATTTATTGTACACAAAAAGTACGATTTATTCATTTTACACATAAACTATTTTCAGTACACAAAACATTAACAAATTATTGTACCAAAAAGTACATTTATTGTACCAAAAAGAAATTTTACTGTACCAAAAAGTACAATTTATAGTACTTTTACTGTTCATGTAAAGTATAGTTTATTGTCCCAAAAAGTACTTTTATTGTCCCAAAAAGTACAATTTATTGTACCGAAAAGTTCTTTTATTATACCAAAAAGTACAATTTTTTGTACCAAATATCACATTTATTGTGGCAAAAAGTATTTTTATTGTACCAAGTACAGTTTATTGTACCAAAAAGTACATTTATTGTACAAAAAGTACCTTTATTGTACGCAAAACCTTCAAGTTATTGTATCAAAAAGTACATTTATTGTACACAAAAAGTACAATTTATTGATTTTACACATAAACTACTTTCAGTACACAAATAATTACAAATTATTGTACCAAAAATACATTTATTGTACCAAAAGTAATTTTACTGTACCAAAAAGTACAATTTATTGTACATTAACTGTTCATGAAAATTATAATTTATTGTTTTAAAAAGTACAATTTATATGTACCAAAAAGTACAATTTATTGCACCAAATTGTACATTTATTTTACCAAAAAGTACATTTATTATACCGAAAAGTACTTTTATTGTACCAAAAAGTACAATTATTTGTACAAAATATCACATTTATTGTGGCAAAAAGTACTTTTTTGTACCAAGTACAGTTTATTGTACCAAAAAGTGCAATTATTGTAACAAAAAGTACATTTTTTGTATGCAAAAACTTCAACTTCAACAATTCCTTTAATTTGTTCATATAACATTACCCTACAAGCAACAGTTTCACTTTTCCATACATCAAATGATTTTGAACTGGGTTTATTTTGTAGCAGTTACAATAAAACTGTTGTACTCCGTAGCATATGATTTACGTGGAATATTACGTATGTTAATCATACGCCACCATATAACAAAAGAGTCTAAAACGTGACAAATTCCCCTATACGATACTTACTATTTTCAAATCAATATTAAATTATTATGGCATGTAACTTGACAAAACGAATGATGCAGAACTTCTTCTTTTTGGTGCTACTTTCACGAGCAGTCCTCAGAATTGAGTCCCAAAATCATGTGTTGTACTGTGTTTTCTGCTACAGCATTTATCTGCGAACTGCTTCAATGAATCACCTTGATATCTACACATTTCATATGACGCCCATATATGGCGCCCTCCGCATTGGTCGTTATGTTTCTCTATTGTCCCTTGACAATTTGTCAGGTGTCACTATGCCAACAACTTATTGCACTTTGCATTGCGCTGATCCTTTTAAGTCGTCTGGGGATACATCAACAGTAAAACTTGCATTGCTTGTCAAACGTTAATTTTTAAATACATAAAAAAGTTTCTCTCTTGTTCTGGGACCATTTTGTATCCCTATTTGCGGTTTATATTTTTTTACAACCTCCTGGCAACACTAATTCCCTTATTGTTATTGTTATTAAAACAATACGTTTAAACTGTTGGCTTGTTGTTTGTTTCATATTGTTGCTGTTTTGCTCCTTTGGGTTTGTAAGACTAGCATATAAGTTTGTAGGTCTGTGTGCCTGCCTGCCAGCCTGTCTAGGTTGCTCGAAGGTGCTTGGTGTTTTTGCTATCTTTAATGCTACTTTTTCATCTTCGCTTTGGTGTTTTGTTTTTTTGCTAACGCTATGCTATTGTGCATAGAACTGAAGTGGCAACTTGTCGTGTAAAAAACTTTATGCTTAAGCATTTCGCTGCTAAAGGCACAAAAGCGTAACTTTGATTTCCATCGCGCATCGCCCCCCCCCCACCCAAACACCAACGCACTTTCTTTCTGCCTCACCATCGCCATCAGCCGCTCAGCCACAATGGTACTTAGTTGTTGCTTTGAGTTCCGTAACACTCTAACGCCCCGCCACCGCCCAACGGTATGCTATTGCCACTTAGCCCCTTTTGATGGGCGCGGGTTTGTCCTAAGATTACTCAGTGTGTCGCATAAATTGTGCTCTGACTGGCATAATTTAAATTTCAAACAAATTATCATATCTCTTATAAATATGGACAATTTGTTTGCCTCTCATTTTCCTCTTCGATATACGTTTGAATAATGCTAGAGAGGAGGAGGAGGAATGGCTGAGTCCTAATATTTTTTTATGCAACGCTTCCAATTTATTTTTTGTTGTGTGTTACTCTTCTGCTTTGTTGTTTGATTTCATTATTTATTTTTATGAAATTAATTTTTAATTTTACACGGACTTTAACACAGCAAGAACAAAAAAAAAACAAAAGGGGAACCCAGCAGGAGGAGGAGGTGCTGCATGAATGTCACAACAATACAACAATAATAATATTTACATTTATTTTAAGTGGCTTCACCTGGTCTCATTGTATGGCTTGAAAATACATATATAGGGGTACACTGGTATAGTTTTGTGGGGGGGAGGGAAGGGGAAGAGGAAGGGGAAGCTGTGTTCATATAGCTTATAATGTGGGCAAACTTATCGTATAGCTAGAAAACTGCTATGCCATCTCAACAACTACTAATTTTTAACAGAATCTAAAACAAATTTGTAATTACTATCTGGCCATGTTTGGCGGGGGGGGGGGGGGGGGTACAGTGGAATTTTAAGGTTTTGGTTGCGTATGAATTATATTTGGATTTTATAATGGATTCCAATACTAAAGGTAGCAATATGTCAAAAACGCCTTTTTTCGAAAAAGAATTTTTTTATTGTTGAATATGATTCTTTGGGGGCTCAGAAACAATTTTTATTCCACAAGTTTTTCAAACTTGGCTTTTCTGCAAAAGTACAGTTATTTATAGGTTACTCACGATAATCGCTTATTTGACCCTTAAAACCTGAAAATTTCATTTGACAATGTTCTGCAATTTTGTCTAAAAATCTTAGATCATAATTTTTGTTGAATGTGTCAACTGTGAAAAATCTCAAATAACGGTACATTTTTATACTTTTTTAATAAACATGTAAATCGCGCCATCTTGCGGCAACATTTTGCAACATTTTTTGAAATATAAAACAAGCTTAGCTCAGAACGCGTCCACAGAGGTATCAGTGATAAAAATCGGGAGTAAAGTACGAAAAATACAGACTAAAGTGTTTAAAAGTAGACGGACTTTTTTTTAAAAAATTAGTTGTATTTCAAAATATAACACAGTTTAACCATTTTCGTGGGCTTAAAAGAAATGATTGCAGGTTATAGAATGGTCAATAATAGTAAAATGTTTATATTTAAGTGAAATACATCAACGATTTTTTTATACTGAAAAATAGGAAAAATAAAAATTGCACTCTTTATTTTACATCATTCAATTCTATAAAGAAATATAATCTGCAAATTTTTGAGTGCTTTTTTAAAGAATTTTTTTTTTGTTATTTAAATGGTTAAAATTCAGTATATGAGTGTAAATTTTTTAACTTTTCTTTTAGTTCAGCCTCCAAATCAATAGTTTTTGTTTGCCATATTTTTTCTCCATGATATTTGTAATGTTTGCTTCTCAAAATTTTTATTTGTTTTTTAAGAATTTTTATTCTGTGACTTTGTAACTCGATGTCTGATAATTGTGTTAGTAAGTCACACAATTCAATAGGTTCATCTATCTGATCTATATTTTGAAACAGAATTTTACTATCTGATCGTCGTTTTTTTATTTGTTGATTTCTTTCTATATTTTCCAATCTTATTATTCGTTCTCTAGCATTCCACCTTGCATTTTCATGAATATGTTTTCTCATTAAAGTTGTACCTTTTTCCACCTCATCTTTGGTCTGATCGAAATGCTGCAAATCAAAAATATAATGCATGCATTTGTTGTGGCGGCCTTTCACTTGCTGGCACCTTGTATAGATTTCTTTGTGAGGCGCCATGTCTTCGTTTCTCTTCACCATTGCAAAAACTCTTTCAACATTAATGTTGCTGTGGAATGAATATACATCATAGATTGGTCGATCTATATATCTCTTTAACATGGATTCCTTTGCATCTACCAAAGCGCTTGGAAAGATCTGGTTTTCCATGTTCATACAAATCAAATCAAGTTTATCTTTATTGAAAACAAAATAAAACTTTGGTGGAACCAAATTTAAGAACTCCGTTTGGCTAATGTATCCACTTTCCATATAACTAAATATTTCAGTAAGCATTTCCTTGAAGTCATGATGATCAGAAGCAACAATTGCTTCACTACTACTGACATGTTTAAGTGGTTCAATGCATATTGCATGGATAAGTACACACATTTTGAGCTGTTGTAGAAAATCATTGTCCGTAAGATATTCGCCAATTATTTTCGCTTCATTGTAGGCCTCAGGATATTTGTTAGTGAACTCCAGCAACACATCTTTTAATTTTAATATTTGCCATGCTATATCGGATATAAACATGAACCTGTGTCCTGCCAAGTCCCCAACGCTTTTTAGATTGGAATATTCCTTTCTCGGTTTGGAAGTTCCTAAAATCAGCCGATATCGGATGAAACGCGGCGTTTTTTAAATTCATAGTTTTTGCTATGTATTTGATTTTAACAACGATTTGATTGTCATTTTGATTAAAAACTTCAATTGTGTCCTTTGATACGTTGTTAGCGGCATGTACAAAACCATCCTTTAAATTTAAGTCCTTCAGCACTAAGAATTCGTTTTCGTTCCCTATTTTAAGCCTCTCTTTATGTAGCAATTTATTAAAGGAAGGAAGGAAGGAAGGAGTTGCATCAAAGAGTACTAGTGACTTTACCTTTCTCATTATACCATGTATAATAAACGAGTACTTTCTTAATTTTCATTGAAATTATGAAATTTGCAAGAAAGAGGGTCAATTGTTTTTTAAATGGCACAAATACGGCTAAATATTTTTGTCCAAAATTGCACATACTTCGAAAAAACTTCAGTATCTAAAATTCCACCAAGGCGCTTCACGTCACAAAGCTTAGTTTGGACGTTATGAGTTGAGGAAGGTAAAAAAGCTAAAAATTTTGGATTTTTTTAAATTTTTCTTCAAGTTTTTTAAATTTTTTTTCCAAACGAAACATTGTACTGCGAAGCGCCTTGGTAGAATTTAAGATTTTAAGGTTTTAAACGAGAAATAGAAAATTTTGGCCAAAAATCTTTAGCCGTTTTTGTGCCATTTTAAATGAAAAAGTCGTAAATCTACCTTTACCACTTATTATTATAATAATTTTTTTTCTCTCAGTGTACGAATGAAATATTCATCTTAAATGAAAGGCTACTAACCCAGTTTATTGTAAAAAATTAAAAAATTCCAGTTTTTCGGATATTAATAAAATTACAGGAAAAATCTGTTGAAAAATCAATGACAACAAGAACACCCTATAATTCACATATCATGTAATTGAGGGCCACCCTAATGAGCATTTCAGATAGCCGAATGTATCCCCAAATCAGTACATATAATTTGGTACATATATCCTTAAATTGGAAAAGCACTTTTTTTTGACATATTGCTAACTAAAGGTAATTTTGTTGTTACAAAAAGTTTTTTTTAGTTGTATTAAAAAAAATATAAAATTTATTGTACTTTGGTACAATGCAAGTAAAAAAAGTACTTTTGTTGTACCTAAAAGTACTTTTATTATATTAAAAAGTACTTTTATTGTACTACAAAGTACAAATTGTTGTACCACAAGTGTATTTGACGTATCAAAAACTACATTCATTGTACCAAAAAGTACAATTTAATATACAAAAAGTACATTTGTTACTCAAAAGTACTTATATAGTACCACAAAGTACATTTTATAAAAGTTAAAATATTTTGTATTAAAAAGTTGTATCAAATGTACTTACATTCTCAATCAAAATGTATAATTTATTGTGCCAAAATGTACATTTATTGTACCAAAAAGTGCAATTAGGATACTTTCATTGTACACAAAATGTACAATTTATTTTAGCAAATGTACTTTTATTTCACAATAAAATACAATTTATTTTTATTGCAAGATACGAAATGTACTTTTGTTGTAACAAAAAGTACATAAACCAAATACCAAAAGTACAATTAACGGCCCCATGTTTATTGTACCAAATAGTACGAAAAGTACTTTTATTGCACATAAAAATTACAATTTATTGTACCAAAAGGTCGTTTATT
This sequence comes from Muscina levida, assembly GCA_964034835.1. Taxonomy (NCBI): domain Eukaryota; kingdom Metazoa; phylum Arthropoda; class Insecta; order Diptera; family Muscidae; genus Muscina; species Muscina levida. The sequence continues at coordinate 86,974,819 of OZ035884.1, forward strand.
AAACCAAAAAGTACAATTTATTGTACTAAAATTACTTTTATTGTACCAAAAAGTAAAATTCATTGTACAAAAAGTTCATTTATAGTACGAAAAGTACTTTTATTATACATAAATAAATATAATTTGTTGTACCAAAAAGTACAATTTATTGTGTCGAAAAGTACATTTATTGCACCAAAAAGTTTTTGTGGTACCAAAATGTACATTTGTTGCACCAAAACAAACACAAAAAGAACATTGGTTGTACAAAAAGTACTTTTATTGTACATCAAAGTGCAATTTATTGTACCGAAAAGTCGTTAATTGCACCAAAAAGTTCAATTTAGTGTACAAAGTACTTTAATTGCACCAAAAAGTAAAATTTAATGTACCAAAAAAATCCGATTACTGTACCAAAAAGTACAATTAATGTAGAAAAAGTAAATTCAGCACCAATAGGTACGTTAATTGTACCAAAAAGTATAATAAATACAATTATTGTACCAAAAAGAACATTTTATTGTACCAAAATGTACATTTATTGTACTAAAACGTACATTTATTGTACTAAAAGTACTGGTACTGTAGCTAAAGTTATTTTACTGTATTAAAAATACTTTGACTGTACCAAAAAGTACACTTTATATTATTTTTACTTTTCATAAAAAGTATTATTTATTGTCCCAAAAAGTACAATTTATTGTACCAAAAAGTCGTTGATTGCACCAAAAAGTACAATTTATTGTACAAAAGTACATTTATTGTACGAAAATAAATTTTATTGTACATAAAAAGTACAATTTATTGTACCAAAAAGTCGTTTATTGCATCAAAAAGTACAATTTATTGTACCTAAAAGTCGTTTATTGTACCAAAAAGTACATTTTTTGTACAAAAAGTACATTTATTGTACGAAAATTACTTTTATTGTACATAAAAAGTACAATTTATTTTACCAAAAAGTCGTTAATTGTACCAAAAAGTACAATTAATTGTACCAAAAAGTACGTTTACTGTACAAAAAGTACATTTATTATACGCATTACTTTAATTGTACACAAAAAGTACAATTTATCGTACCAAAAAGTCGTTTATTACACCAAAAAGTACAATTTATTGTACCTAAAAGTCGTTTATTGTGCCAAAAAGTACAATCTATTGTACCATAAAGTTAAATTTAATGTACAAAAAGTACATTTATAGTACGAAAAGTACTTTTATTGGACAAAAATAAATTAATTGTACCAAAAAGTCGTTTATTGCTCCAAAAATTACATTTATTGTACCAAAAATTACATTGATTTGACGAAAAGTACCTTTATTGTACATAAAAGGTACAAAAGCACCAAAAAGTCGTTTATTGCACCAAAATTACATTACTTGTACCAAAAAGTACTTTAATTGCACCAAAAATTACAATATAATGTACCAAAAAATAAAATTTGTGTACCAAAAAGTACATTCAGTGTATACAAAAGTACTTGCATTGCCCCCAAAGGTAAAATTTAATGTACCCAAATGTACATACATTTATTGTACCAAAAAGTACAATTTATTATGGTTAAAAGTACTTTTATAGTACCAAGTAGAATTTATTGTGCAAAAAGTACTTTAATTGTACCTAAAAGTACTTTTATTGTACCAAGTACATTTTATTGCACCAAAAGTACATTTATTGTATCAACTTTATTGTACACAAAAATAACAGTTTTTACAAAACGTACATTAATTTTAACAAAAAGTACTTTTATTGTACCAAGAAATACAATTTATTGTACTTTTTTTGTACACAAAACGTGCAGTTTATTGTACCAAAATGTAATTTACTGTACTAAAAAGTGAAATTTACTGACCTAAAAAGTACAATTAATTGTTCCTAAAAGTGCATTTATTATACCAAAAAGTACAACTTATTTTAACAAATAGTACATTTATTGTACCATTCGTCCTTTTTTTGCACCAAGTATAATTTATTGTACCAAAAAGTAAAATTTATTGTACTTGCATTGTACACAAAAAATAAAATAAATTATTGTACCAAAAAGTACATTAATTGTACCAAAAAATATTTTGTTGTACTTGTATTGTAACAAAACTTTAAAATTTATTGTACCAAATGATTTATGATTTATTGTACCAAAAAGTATGATTTATTGTACCAAAAAGAACATTATTGTACCAAAAGGTGCTTTTTTTATTCTTTTATTGTACACAAAAAGTACAATTTATTTTTTTACACATAAACTACTTTTATTATAAAAAAAATTGCAATTTATTGTACCAAAAAGTACCTTTATTGTACATAAAAAGTACAAAAGCACCAAAAAGTCGTTTATTGCACCAAAATTACATTACTTGTACCAAAAAGTACTTTAATTGCACCAAAAAGTACAATTTAATGTACCAAAAAATAAAATTTGTATACCAAAAAGTACTTTCAGTGTATACAAAAGTACTTGCATTGCCCCCAAAGGTAAAATTGTACCAAAAAGTACAATTTATTATGGCAAAAAGTACTTTTATAGTACCAAGTAGAATTTATTGTATCAAAAGTACTTTAATTGTACCTAAAAGTACTTTTACTGTACCAAGTACATTTTATTGTACCAAAAGTACATTTATTGTGTCAATTTTATTGTACACAAATATAACAATTCTTACAAAACGTACATTAATTTTAACAAAAAGTACTTTTATTGTACCAAGAAATACAATTTATAGTCCTTTTGTTGTACACAAAACGTGCAGTTAATTGTACCAAAATATAATTTACTGTACTAAAATTTACTATCCTAAAAAGTACAATTTATTGATCCTAAAAGTACATTTATTGTACCAAAAAGTACTTTTATTGTACCGAACAGTACTTTTACTGTATACAAAAAAAATTGTTATGTACCAGAAAATCATTTTATTGTCTCAAAAATTTGTTGTACTGCATCAAATAAATACTTTTTTTTAAAAAAAGTTTTGTTGTTGTAACAAAAACCAAAAGACACAATGATTTTTTCTTAACTTAATTAACTGAATGCTAACAAGAATTCATCAGAAAAAAGTACATCAAATTAATTTGATAAAACAATCACATTAAGACGATGTTTACACATATTCAAAAGAAATGCTGACAACGATGTCAATAGTGTAGTTTAGGTTTCTTGTTCTTTAGTTTTACCTTTTCACATACATGGTGGCATTAAAAACAACTGTAAATTATCATGGCACCCTATCAATGCATTACATTTGTCAAAATTACCCTACGAATTCTGCAAATATTCATGTAAACTGTAAAAGTGCAGAAAAAAATTGAGGGATGTGCAAAAAATGCTAAAAAAAAATGCTATAACATACCTGTGGAAAAGTGAGACTTTTTCGGTAATTTTCTAGCATTATTATTATATTTTTCCCTCCGCCCCCCAAAAAAAAAGCTCTCCAAACCACAGTCTCTCATTTTTTTTGGCCAAGCACTTAAAGTTATGGAAAAGGACACAAAAGTTGTTGTGTGTACCGGTACGTATCGTTTTGTCCTCGTTATGATGACTATACCTTGTGCTTGTGCTCCGTCTGCCCTTTTGTTGTTCTGCCCGTCCTCTCTGTGTGCATTGTTGCTGCTTAATAGTTGCTTACAAAAATGTATATGGTGGCTGTTTGTCTGGTCGTCGACTACATTTTTTTTGGTGGTTCGCTGCGATGCTAAGTGTGGGATGCTGGCTATGACGGTCTTATGGTCGTTGGCACGCTTGGTACGTACGTTGGTGTACCGTTTGTATGTTAGGTTACATGGCTGCTTGCTTGGCTTGACAAGCTTGCTACTGTGTGCGCGCCTCTATTACTGTATGCTGTTTATACATTTTGTAGCAGCACGCGCTCTGAGGGTTGGGGGCGAGAGTGAGAGCATATAATGCGACTCAAGTTCTACTTCAACAACAACAGCAGCAGTAACAACGACAATGACTTCAACTGTACTACAACAAGTGCGGTCGTCGTCATCGTTGTTGTCGTTGTTGTTGTCATACTACTAGTAGTCGTTCTGCTTGAGTACAACGAACGAGCATATTATGCTGAAAGTACCTTTAGGTACCACCAACAGTAGTAGTTGTTGTTCACCAAAACACAGCAAAAAAAATCGCGTTTGTAAGCAGAAACAAAATGTTGGCGTGTAGAAAAAAAAGTTGTTGCTTTCACATTTTTGTTCTTGTTCATGGTGCTGGGGTGGGGGTTCTGCTTAGTTCTTGTCTTAAGTTTTTGGAACATTGAAGAAAAGTGAAAACATCTACGTACTTATATGTATGTGTGTTTTTCTTCTCATAGCATAGAAACAACAAAATTTAATACTTGTTTTCATTTCTTTGTACTTTTAGCAAATTTTTGGAGTAAAATTTATAATGTTGTTTTGCAGACATGCACTTTTCGTAGTTTAAAAAGTTTGCAATATTTGCGAAAAACAATATTGATAAATTGAATGTCTAGAAAACGGAACTTGTGCTGTAAGGGACAAATTATAATTGTTCATACGCAATCGTGCACGAATGAAGAATTTGGTTATAGATCTTAGTAATTATACGTCACTGTGGACTATACAAAAGGAATGCATGATGTTATGTAACACAGTGCAACACATGATTTTGGGACTCAATTCTGAGAACTGCACGTTAAAGTAGCTCCAAAAAGAAGAAGTTCTGCATCATTCGTTTTGTCAAGTTACATGTCATAATAATTTAATATCGATTTGCAGTTCTCAAAATTGAGTCCGAAAATCATGTGTTGTACTGTGTAATTTGTTATTAATCAAGCGTATTCAACGATTGGATATTAAAAGCCTGGGCAAGGTTGCAACTTGTGCTTTGTGTATTTCAAACATTTTAATCGGCTACCTGTAAACATGAAAATTTGACGAACTTATCAACTTTTGCCGTAATCTATCTATATATAAAAGGCTTGGGTGACTGACTGATCACTCCCCATCCCAAACGGCTAAAGCTAGAACCATGAAATTTAGCATGTATGTTTCTTTTATGACGTAGGCGCGCACTAACAAGGGATTTTTGGAAATTCGGACTGAAAGGGGGTAAAATGGGCGTGGCACCGCCCCATACAAATTAAATTTTAAAATGACTGTATCTTTTGAAACATTATAGGTACAAAGTCGAGAATTGGTACCTATATCGGTCGTATAAGAAAAAATACTTTGTTTGAGGAAAGTGGGCGGTGCCACACCCCTTTTTTTAAAATAGTAATATTGGCCAAATAAATGGACCGATTGCAATTGAATTTTCTATGTGTGATACTGTCCATAGGATCTCTATCATAGGCTACATGAAAACATAGCTGGAAAATGGGGCGTGGCACCGCCCACACAAACCGAAATTTCAATCGGTCTTACCTCAAGAGCCATTAGAGGTATGAAGATGAGATTTACTACATATGCTACTGATATAAAGAGGAATACGTCTCGCTAGAAAATGGGCTGTGCCACGCCCCTTTTGAAAAAATAGTTATCTGGGCGAAATAAATTAATCGATTGCAAAGAAATGTTCGCTGTGTAGCACTATCCGTAAGGCCCCTATCATAGGCTACATGAAAACATAATTGGACAAAGGGGAGTGGCACCGCCCACACAAACCAAAATTTCAATCGGTCATATTTCACGAGCCATTAAAGATAAGAAGATGAGATTTGCTACATTTGTAAATGCTACATGGGGGATTACGTCTTGCTAAAAAATAGACGGTGCCACACCCCTTTTGGAAAAATTATTATGTCGGTCATATTAATAGAACGATTGCAGATAGGATGATGAAATTTGTGGTGGTTGTTTCCCTTTTCGAATAAACGTCAGCTAAAAATGGATTTTTGGATATTCGTACTCATAGGGGTAAACATGACCCAACCAAATGGCAAATGCTATGTATAATCAAAGAAATTGATATGAGAGTGCTCACTATTAAATTGGGTTGAAGGTTTATGTCATTTAGCTGAACGGCTAATGACATAATCATAATAATTTATATGGGCTTGGATGTAGAACGAAAAAAGGACGGTTTTCGAAATTCTTACCTTTTAGGGGTAAAAAAGGACGAAAAGAGATAAAACTGGTACTAAGCATATTTTAGTTCTAAGATGTGAAGTAATTTTTCGAAATTCGTTCTTTAGTTGTAAAAATACCGAAAAAGGGATAAAACTGGTACTATCGTCCTGACTAAACGTATATAGAATTGCTCCTTGTAGAATTAGACGGCCGGCAGATGGAAAATGCGAACATTTAGGGGGAAATAGGCCGAAGAGGGATAATACTGGTACCATCACCCAGACCAAACGGCTAAAGCTAAAATCGTACATGGGCGTGCTTCCTATAGAATTAGAGGGAGTACCAGTCCATTTCAGTTGTGGGATACGAATGTATCCTGTTTAAATTCTTACTTTTAGGGATATTAAAGGACTCACTCAAACCAATGGGATAAAGCTACAATCACATAAATGGGGTGTTCGAAGTTCTTATGAAGCGTTTGCATTTTACCTATATGGCTTGAATTCATAAGAAAATTCATTGTAAGTACGGGTGAAGCAACGCGAGCCGGGAAAGCTAGTGATATATAAATGCTGATGCTGATCTACATATTTTTTTTATTATTTTGCTGTTATTACATATTAAAATTGAAATTATATTTTTATAATTCCACCTCATATTGGTACATCCAAATGAAAAGCTTTTGCTGCAGGTTTGCCTAACTCCTGTGGCATCCAGTGTATATTTTCCTGCAAGAGATATTGAAATATATTAATATGAAATCATAGTTTATTTAACAATAACAGATGCTGCAGAAGAGTTTATGCTCTTTTTCTGGTGGATTTTCAATTTAGAAAATTTAGAAATTTAGAATATTTAGAAAATCTTTCAATTTAGAAAATACTTATTTACTAACTTACTTAGCTGGTACTTCTGTGCAATCCCAGTGGATTATATACCGCACGTAGAAAAATATTATTAGCGCCTCTATCTTCTGCGCTTCTTCTCCAGTTAGTCACACCGAGTTCTGTAAGGTTCTCAGTAACCTGGTCTTTCCAATGGAGTTTTGGTCGCCCTCTTCTGCGCCGTCCATCGAGTTCATTGTCGAAGACCTTTCGAGCTGGAGCATTTTCGTCCATGCGTACAACATGATCTAGCCAACGCAACCGTTGCACCTTGCGTTTGACCACGTCAATGTCAGTGTACAGCTCGTACAGCTAATGATTCATACGACGCCGATACTCTCCGTTAACGATAATGGACCCATATATTTTACGGAGTATTTTTTTCTCGAATACCGCCAGAACCGATTCATCCGCTTGTGTCATAACTAGGGCGACCAATTTTCAGCATATGCTGAATATTGCTGATGCTGCTTAATTTGACGATTTCAAGCGATCATGCTTATTTTAAAGGTTTTTGCTTTTTTATGCTGTTTTTGGCCATTTTGACACATTTTGATAAAATATGTTTCTATTAATTGAACATTTTTACATATCACAAGCACTTGCGGTTCATAAAAATATGCCAGATAGTATTAAATTTGAAATTTAAAAACTTACTTTCCCTTTACACCCCATGAATGAGGTATGGGATGCTTCTCGCGTTGTTGTGAATTAACACGCTTTCTATTTTAGATTCACAACAAATGGCACTTTGTTGTTTATCGACGAATGCGAACGTCACTGTTTGAGAAGCTTTTACTAGACATGCCGATTATCTCGACTCTTATCCTGCGAAGTTGCTGTCGGCAACATCGAGGGGGCCGGCAATGAAAGAAAAATGCAGATGACTGGAGCCGGGAATCGAACCCGGGATCTCCCGCATGGTAGTCACATGTTCTAACCACTATGCCATGGCCGGTTTGAATCTCTCCTCTTATTTTAAACACAGCCTTTGTTCAAGATTTTGTAACAGCCCTGTTTTTATCGATAGCTTAGATCGTTCGATTCGTTATATTCCTATAGTTGTCCGTTTCACACTCTATCTTTATCTATATTGGTTGTACTTTAGCGAAAAAGGTCTTGCTATTAAATGTGTATACTCAAACTGGTTTGGTGGTTGAGTTTTTTTGACAATGCCAAAAGAAAAAGAAAAAGCAAGTGATTTTCTCACAAGAGTCAGTGGAATGTATAGTGGTGTTGTCCGTACGGACGAGAGTATTTTGTTTTGTGTTTATTGCAACTAGGGTTGCCAGACGGTCTTGATTTTTCTTGATTTACAAGAATTTTTAATGCTCGTCAAGAATCAAGAAAAAATATGTTTTGTCAAGATTTTTACAGACCACCCAAAAAATAAAGTAAATACGATAAAGTAAATAAGTTTTATTTTCCTTGCACAAAGTTTTGTAAAAATCAAAGTGTATTTGTTCGAAAATATATCAATACATATTTTCCCCCTTTATTCAATCTCTAAATAATTTTTTTCTACAGATTTCGGCATCCTTGATAGTAGGGGCAACTAAAGTTTGAAAAATAAATTTGTTTGTGCAAAAATCACGGTTTTAAATTGATAAATAAATTTCTATTATTCTCAAAAAATATCTCCAATTTCATAAATTGAGCATAAAGGTTTGACTACTCCGAGGAAAAAGCGCCATAGTTTAAAAAAAATTGAGTGACAAGTAGGAGAAATACACGGTTTTTAAGAGAGAACTGCAAATGGTAATTTTTTTTATTTTAAGCATTTCACGTTAGGCATAAAGCAACTTTAGGTTGTATGAAAATGACAATATAAAGTGGAAATGCCACTGTATTCTGGGTTGATCATATATCAAAAAAATGCTTGAATTAAAATCCTAACTGATATTTTTTTTAGAAAATATCGATGTTTTCCATTTCTGGAGACTGAGCTGATAAATATTCCTACTATATATGTTAAACCCTCACCCTTAGGTATAAAATAATAGACAAACCCTTGGAAAATCAAAACGTTTGCCACACTCCTTCCGGTACCTTCCATACAAACAAAACAACACCCCTATAGTTCTGCCTCCATTGTAAGTACACTAAATTTAGTGAAATTTTGCTCAAGGTAAAATTTTTTTCAACGTTGACTTACGAATAAAAATCGGCCTCTTTGCTGACCCTACTGATATCTCCTATACAAATACACCAATTACCCGAAAATTGATATATTTCTAAAAATTTCTAAAAGAAAATCCTCAAGACGTTTTAAATAGTTTACCTTTAATATTTGTCATTCATAGGTGAAACTTAAGAAACGGGGTGTTTTACCCAATTCATTAGAAATAATGAATTGTTTAGAAAGACTTTTTCGGTGCCTCCACAAATAAATTCCCATATGTCCAGAATAAAATTATTATTCTAGATTTCATTAAAACGTTATACACTGTGTAATCCTTCCTACGATGTAACTACGTGTCAGTAAAAAAATGGCCATACGACCGAGAGTCCTATCTCCAGCCATTTACGCTCCACAAGCTGGAAAATTCCAATACATACAAAAGTAATTTTATTTAAAAATCTTTAGTTTCAACAACTCGAGACTTAAATAATGTCATACAATAGGTAAAGGTATTTATCTGACTAAAATATCTGTACTTATTTGTTCAATGTTTTGTATACTTTTTATACAGAAATTATATTTTTATAAAAATAAATTAAATTGAAATATTAACAACTAACGTATAAGTATTTTTATTTGTCAAGATTTTTTTTCACAATCAAGATATTTTTTTAGTGAATGTCAAGAATTTTACAATTTTAAATCTGGCAAGCCTAATTGCAACACAAAGATCAATAGCACTAGGCTTTCCAATGACAAGCAGGATATGGACTCGGCAAAACACAAAGATTTAATTAAAATACGGGAAAGCGGAACGATAGTGAACAAGCTCTAATAAGAAATTGTCGCGAAAGGAGCATCAATCCCTTTACTTATTGTTTTTTATTACTTCTTTAATAGATGAAAGATGAAATTGTATTTTGTTCTGTTTTTCAATAAATAAAAAAATTAATAAATGCTGAATATAAAATTTATCGTGCTTATTTCAAGGGTTTTTCGTGCTTTTTTAAGTACTGAAAACCGTTTTTTTCGTGCTGAAAAATGGTCGCCCTAGTCATAACCCAGGATTCTGAGCCATACATTAAGACACGTAGAACCAGTATCTGGTATAGCTGGAGTTTTGTTCGTCGAGAGAGGGCTCTGTCATAGAAACGCTTGCTTAGTCCGTAGTAGCATTTATTTGCAAGCAGGATTCTTCTCCGGATTTCTAGGCTGACATTATTTGCTTTGTTGATGGCGGAGCCTAGGTAGACAAAATTATCTACCACCTCGAAATTATAGTTGTCAACGTTCACGCAGTTTCCCAAACAAGTAGATTCTTTGTTCGTTGAAACTAATAACTTCGTTTTGTCCTCGTTCACCGTTAGGCCCATTTTCGCTGATTCCTTCTGTATACCTGAGAAGGCTGCAGTCACATCCCGCAGTTTTCGACCGATGATGTCTACGTCATCAGCGTACGCGAGTAGCATGTGGCTTTTGTTGAATATAGTGCCACTCGTGTTTACAGCAGCTTTTCTCATTATCATCTCCATTACAATGTTGAAGAGATCGCACGATAGGCCGTCGTCTTGTTTTAGACCTCGTCTGGTACAGAATGGCTCCGTATGGTTCATACCAATCTTCACTGAAGACTTCGTGTCAATCAGCGTCATTCCGCAAAGACGTATCAGCTTTGCTGGAATACCAAACTCAGCCATGGCTTCAAGTAATTTCTGCCGTATCGGGCTGTCAAAGGCAGCTTTATAGTCGACAAAAAGATGGTACGTGTCAATCTGTTTCTCTTGGGTCTTTTCCAGGATTTGCCGAAGTGTGAAAATCTGGTCAGTTGTTCATTTTCCAGGTCTAAAGCCACACTGATAAGGCCCGATCAGGTTGGATAACACTGGCTTTAGTCTTTCACATAGCACACTCGACAGGACCTTATATGCGATAGGTAAAAGGCTGCTCCCGCGGTAGATGGAGCACACACTTGGATCTCCTTTTTTCAGCACAGGACATAATACGCTTACATTCTAATCGTCGGGCATGCACTTTTTAAGCCAAACCGTGCGCAGGAGCTGGTGCATGCTCGTTATCAGCTCCTCGCCACCGGACTTGAAGAGCTCTGCGGGCAGACCGTCGGCACCGGCTGCTTTGTTGTTTTTCAGCCGCGATATTGCTCTTCTTACCTCGGCTTGACTTGGTGGTGGGCAATCTAAGCCGTCGTCGACAATTGGCGTGATAACTTCACGTGCGCTGCCTTCTGGAACCAGCAGTTGCTGAAAGTGTTCTCTCCATATGTGCAGCACACTCTGCGTATCCGTGACCAGATTTCCATTACTGTCCTTACAGGTGGGGAGGCCATTACCGTATCCATTTGCTCTTACTTTCTGGTAAAATTTTCGGGCCTCACCTCGCTCTATATCCCTCACCTCGCTCTATATCCCTCACCTCGCTCTATATCTATATCCTCGTTCTCCCGTTCCTTCATCTGACGTTTTTTTCGCCTAAATAGCTGTCTCGCCCGTTTTGCTTTCTCCTTATGCCGTTCCCTTACGGCACGGGTTACAATTGGCTGTAGCGTTGCCCTATAAGCAGCATCCTGTTCCTCAGACGCTATGCGACATTCTTCATCGTACCAGGATTCGTCTGAGCGCCGCTTTTCATAACCTAGCACGGTTGTTGCGGCGGTTGCCATGGAATGCGCAATATGCTGCCACTGTGTATCGGGAACGTCAGAAGTAGAGGCGTTGTGTCGTAAAAGTTGGGAGAGCTGGTTGGAGTAGGCAGTAGCTATCCAGCTTTCTTGTGTTTGGTTACGTGCGTTTTCGCTCTGCTTAATCTTGTGCGCACCTTGGCTGCAACCAAGTAATGATCCGAGCCAATATTAGCACCACGGATCTCACGCACGTCCATGACACTAGATGCATGCCTGCCATCAATTACCACATGATAAACTTGATTTTTGGTGTTTTGATCGGGGGATATCCAAGTTGCCTAGTGGATATCCTTGTGCTGGAATCTGGTTCCACTCACTACCATGTTCCTTCCTGCTGCGAAGCTAACCAGCCTAAACCCGTTGTCTGACGTGTCGGTTGCAGGCTGAATTTACCAATCGATGGACCAAGAACATCTGCCCTTCCTATTTTTGCATTAAAGTCTCCCAGAACAATTTTAATGTCGTGGCCAGGGCAGCGGTCGTATGTTTCCTCTAGGCGCTCGTAAAATGCATCTTTAATCTCATCGTCTTTATCTTCCGTCAGGGCGTGTACACAAATCAGCGTAATGTAAAAATATTTCGGCCGGATGTGAATGGTGGCTATTCGGTCACTTACAGGCTTAAACCGCGAGACCAGGTGTCGAATTCTCTTGCCGACTATGAAACCACATCCAAATTCGTGTCTCTGCATGGCAGCTGTAAAAGATGTCACAGTTCTTTCGTCATGTGCATCCCTGTCCCGTCCATCTCATTTCCTGTATGGCGGTGATGTCAGCCTTGTATTTGTCGAGGACATCCGCCAGTTGGATAGAGGCACCATCTCTGTATGGAGTGCGGACATTCCAGGTGCATATCCTTAAATCATGGTCCTTATATCGTTTGCGGGGGTCGTCAACATTTTGGGGGGGGGGGGGGGGGTTCTTGTTTTTTCTATTCTTCGTGTTTTCATAATAAATTTTGTTTAAGGAGAGTGGCTTATTAGGCCACCGCTCCCGATCCTAGTTTCTTGGTGCTGCCAAAGCCACTAAGAGAGCCTGTTTTGAGTTTCAGTAACTTCTGTTACCTACTTCCTAAGGCGCTCGGTGGCAGCATGCCGATTAGGTTACTCAACGTTTCGCCTTTTAACTCTAGCTAACTTCTAATCGGTTGCTTTAAAGTCATTGCCCGGGGAATACTTGGTTTAAGACCGAAAGTAGTTAGCTGCTTGGACAGTGCCACAAAGGAATCGCTTCTGGTCAGTGCCAAGTGAGTGACAATCAGTAACTTTCAACCTCAGGCAAAGTCCCATTCCCCCACCCAAAAAGAAGAAGTTCTGCATCATTCGTTTTGTTAAGTTACATGCCATAATAATTTGAAATCGATTTAAAGTTAGTAAGTATCGTGTAGGGGAATTTGTCACGTTATAGACTCTTTTGTTTGATATAAGAGCTTAAAACGTGACAAATTCTCCTATACGATACTTACTAAAGTCAAATCGATTTCAAAATTATTATGGCATGTAACTTGACAAAACGAATGATGCAGTCTTCTTTTTGAGGCTACTTTCACGTACAGTTCTCAGAATTGAGTCCCAAAATCACATATTGTTGATTGTGTTATTTAAAATCCTTGTTCTTGAGGTTCGTTATCGTTTAGGTTATTTTTTTGTTCAGCAATTGCTCTTGCCCCTTACCTTTTCATGGGGCTCCAAGTGTGGTTTAATGCCCATTTTACGAAATTTGCGCGGCAAAGCAAATTTAAATATCGGACGAAGAAAGGAAAAATAAACAATTTCCGCTATGGAAATAAAACTGAAACCCATAAAGAGACCCATAATGCCACCAGTGTTAGCTGAAATAAAAATTCAGAAATATCTATAAATTCCACTAATTACTTATTGAGAGGATTAGAAGCAAAAGGATGCAAGTGACAACAACAATTGGCATAAGTGTGCAGTTATATTCCTTGACACTATCTCTGTCTACTAGCATAAGATGAGATCAATTTTTATTAGCATTGCTGATATCTAGCCGAAAAACAGTTCAAGTTCAAGTAATCTCTACAGTTGCACTACGATTTGAAACTTTAAAGACGAATATCTCCAACTTAAGTTTTCCTCACTTGCATCCCTTTGCTTCTAACCCCTTCAAGTTATGGTCACCTACACAAAAATTCGGTCAGGCCTATGTAAACATTCTTCAGATCCGAATGCAACACAGATTCTCGATAATAGAAATGTAACACCGCAATATTTCTACGCATATCCCCTTTGGTCATGTTCATTAGCAATTTACTCTGGATGGTATAGTTGCCTTCATCGGCTAAAGGACTCGTAAAAGCGTCAGGTTGAAAGGCTAAATCAAAACAGCTCGTTTGACAGCGCTGCATACAAGGACTAGAAATACCGCGCACATATGCCTGCTGAGCACGACTGGCACAAAAATTATCCTTTATGGCACATGTTGTAGCATTAGGATATATAAGCGGCAAAAAGAAGGGTATACAATTACAGGTCTTCATCAGATAAGCAGCTTGACATTCACTCTCACAATTACGTTTAGTATAGTACTTATACAGCAAGAGTTGCTCTTCGTTGAGGAAGATGCATTGACGGCGTCGTCGTTTTATGGAACGTATAGCGGGTGAGGCTTCGGAACGTACAACTTCAAGGCGAAAACGTGTTTCTGAACCTAGGGGTACCATAAGCCCCGTCTCCTTAACATGCGGCGTCTCTATGGGATTCGCAATGGATATTTTAAAGCCGGGGCCATTAGTGGAGGAGCAATAGTATTCATCCAATTCGGCATTTAACATAAAAGTGATACCCATCGATATGCCAGTACCTGAAGATGAGATTATTTTAAAATAATCGTACAACAAATGCTTTTTTTAGCTATCTACCATAAGATGCTCTGGGATAATGTTTTTCAGGCACTTCGCCTATATAACCATCTTCAGGGTTCCAGTTGATAGCTTTGGTCTCACCATCATATCGTTGATCTTTGACTACATTGTTTCTGCTAAAGTTGTACAGTACATGTATTGATTGAATGTTTGAAACAGGAGACAATTTTAATTTATGACATACTCACCGTCCCTTGTACAGGAAATCCGGACGCAATTTATTAAAAACACAACAAAGACCTTCATCGGTCATTACCTCCTGGAATAGTTCACTGCAATTGTAGGTAATGGAACTAATCGAACAGTAGAGAAACATACGTTCACAGGGTTGTGCATGCTGCAAAAAGCAAAGAGATGCGATATAAAGGTAAGTTATGGGAGCATAATTGAATATAAAAACCAGTGTATAAAATTGAAGTTAGGTGAACTAACTCAGAAATACCCTAACCCTATGTATATTGTGGCGGCTATTGTTTACCTATGATTTTTTGAAATTAAATATTAAATGTTGTTTGGGACTCAATTCTGATAACTGCGCGTGAAAATAGCCCCAAAAAGATAAAGTTCTGCATCATTCGTTTTGTCAAATTACATGCCATAATAATTTAATATCGATTTAAAGTAAGTAAGTATCATGTACGGAAATTTGTCACATTTTTGGCTCTTTTGTTATATGGTGACGTATGATTCATATGTAATACTAGCAATCCCGGCTCGCGTTGCTTCACCCGTACTTATAATGAATCTTCTTATGAATTTAAGCAATACAGGTAAAATGAAACGCTTCATACAACAAACGAACACGTCATTTATGTGATTGAAGCTTTATTCCGTTGGTCTGAGTGATTGTACCGCTTTAGTCGAATTTCAAAAGATAAATTCGTATCACGCAACTAAATTGGACTGGTACTCCTTCTAATTCCATAGGAAACATGCCCATATATGAATTTAGCTTTAGCCGTTTGGTCTGGGTGTTGGTGCCTGTTTTATTCTTTTTCGTCCTTTTTACCTTTTAAATGATCGAATTTCTAAAAATCCCATCTGACGGCTCTATAATTCTATATGGGACAATTCTATATATATTTTCGTAACTCTACCTTTAGGCATTTGGTCTGGGTGGTGGGTACCTTTAGTCGATGGAAGGCACGCATCGAGTGTTCTGGACGTAAGAGTGATCAGGGGTGTGAACATTGACTCTGATCACTTCCTTACCGCAGTTAAGGTACGCACTAGGCTAAGCATGGCGAAAAACGTACGTAACCAGGCACAACGAAAGCTGGACATCGGTAAACTGCGGACCATAGAGGTAGCGGACGCCTACTCCAACCACCTAACTCAAGTGCGGCGGAATGCTCCAACCCCTGATAATATAACCTCGCAGTGGCAAAATATAGCCGACTCCTTAGAACGGGCTGCGAGAAGCGTACTTGGGTACTCAAAACAGTCTCAAGAAGATGCCTTGGTACGATGGTGAATGTCGCAATGCCACAAGAGAGACCGTTGCTGCATACAGGGCGAAACTGCAGCCAATGGCAACGCGAGCTATTCGTGAACGGCACAGGGAGAAGAGACGAGAGGCAACTCGTCTTTGGGGACGAAAAAAGAAGGAGCTGAAGAAGAGGCAAGATGAGTGCACAGAATTGCTCCGAAGTAGAGGGAAAGCCCGAAAATTCTACAAGAGAGTAAAGGCGAGAATGCGTGGAACAGGGTTACCCTCCTGCAAGGACAGCGATGGTCAGCTAGTGACGGACCCGGATAACGTTCTGAAGATATGGAGAGATCATTTTAAAAATTTATAGGATGTAGACCCCGCTCCAATCCATGACGATGGTGTTTATTGTCCGCCTCCTAGCCAGAGCGAGATACGTGTGGCAATCTCCCACCTTAAAAACAACAAAGCTACTGGAGCCGATGGTATCCCTGCTGAATTGTTTAAGGCTGGCGGGGAGGAGCTGATTAGGAGCATGCATCAGCTCATGGAGAACATCTGGCTAGAGGAGAGCATGCCCGGGGATTGGAGTCTCAGTCTGTTATGTCCCATATACAAGAAAGGAGATCGTAGTGTCAGGATAACACGAATTTCTATTTCAGAATAAAACACGAGCCTTAGATATTTTAAATATAATCCAAGTATAGTTTTATTAATAGTTCATTTTAAAACGATACGATACAATACGTCTGTATGCTGCGGCGGTTACACGAGAACTCTCTCCGCTATGATATATGTCAAAATAGGATAAAAGAAAATAATAGAAAAATTGCATTGTTGCATTCCACAGGGTGACAGCTCGGCCTATTCTGACCCCAAATCGTCCTCGATTTCATCGCCAACACTATCAGTGGTTTCATCTAGATTCGGACAGCCACGGCACCACGGTTTCATCTTATCGGCCGTATAAGCTGATGAGAATTTCTTCTGAGTAATTTGCACTCCGGGCACATCTTCTATTAGATATCGGTCATTACCCAAAACCTTGGCAACAATGTAGGGACCCCGAAATTTAGGCTCCAGCTTTCTGGACTCCCCCGTCGTAGGCGCTTCATTCTCCAGAACAACCATATCATCCACAGCATAATGTTTCGGGCTAGCATGTTTGGCATTAAACCGTTTCTCCCATTTCTGACGCTCCTTGTCGATATTCTCCGCAGCCATATTTCTTTTTACGACAATGGGAACAGCATCATCCTCTACATCATCATGAATAGCAGCGGCAAGATGGTTGTGGACAATATCACGTAACTTAAAGTCAAATATAAGCTCATTTGGCGTAAAGCCTGATGTTGAATTTCTCTGTGAGTTTACGGTCCACTGAAGCTCGCGTAATGTAAGATCCCAATCTTTCGGATTTTCAACTGAAGTGCGTATGTAGGACAGTATGGTTTGGTTAGCCCTCTCGACTTGTCCGTTGGCTCTGGGAGTACGAACCGCGGTTTTAACGTGCCTTATCGAGTTGTGGTCACAATAATCTTCAAAGATTTTCGATGTAAAGGCAGTGCCCCGGTCGCTGATAATACATCTCGGAAGTCCAAAATACGATGTCATTTCATTTATTGTGTTTATCACCGGAGTTGTTTTCGCGTTCCTCACAGCTTTGACCACTAAATACTTGCTTAAGGCGTCGGATAGTGCAAGAACATAAGAGTAGCCTCTCTTACTTTTCGGGAAGGGACCCAGGTGGTCAATATGCATCGTTTGGAATGGTATCGCCTCAACTTTGTCGTAGTGCAATCGAGCTTCCGATTTTCCGGGACGGGACTTGAAGTAACAACAGGGTATACACGATGAAATGTACTCCTTCACATATTTCCGCATTCTCGGGAACCAATATTTTTGTTGGATGCGTTGCATCGTTTTCTCCAAACCAAAATGACCCATGTCATCATGCGAGTATTTTACAATTCTCCAACGTATACACTTGGGTATCACCAGTTTCAAGCCATTGTCAGTCTTGCGATATAGTCGGGAATTTCGAAGGGAATACTCAGCTTTGATTTGCTTCGCTTGATCTGAGAAACATTCACCTTTCAAAACAGCAAAGAGTTTTAAAACATTCTCATCGGATAACTGCATAGTGACAATCCAATCATCAACTTCAGCGGTCACCTTTAGTATGAATCCGGCTGGATCTATCTCCTTTGGTTGACTAAAAGGTGATCTGCTTAATGCGTCTACATGTTGCATACGGCTCCCTTCGCGATGGATAAGAGTAAAGTCATACTCTTGGAGTCTCATCCACCACCTAGCGATCTTCGGCTTAAGCTCCTTGTTAGACTTGATTTGAGCAACAGCACTACAATCGTCCAAATACGCCAGAGTTTCTCCTCGACCCATTTTCAAAATAACTTTATTCATTATAGACTGGAAGACAGCAGGGGCATTCACGAGTCCGAACGGCATACGATTATATTCGTAATGTCCATCATGTGTAACAAATGCCGTATATTTCTTCGAATCGTCATCTACCTCTATTTGATGGTAACCCATTCGTAAGTCTAATGTTGTAAAATAGAGGTTACCGGCCAGTTGTGCAAATTGTTCATCCATGATGGGCATTGGATACGGTATTCTGGTAGTTATCGCATTTAGTTGCCGATAATCGACACACATTCGGTGTTCCCCATTGCTTTTAGCGACCAGCACCACAGGAGAAGCATATGGCGATTCAGACGGACGTATTATTCCATGCCTTAACAAATCATCTGTAATATTCGTCAAAACAGAACGCTTGGCGAAGGGCACTCGATACGGTTTACTTTGCACAGGTATATCAGACATGAGCTGTATCTTCATTTTGGCTACGTTGCATTTACCAAGGTCAGAGGTATTTTCCGCAAAACAATTGCTATGTTCAACGAGCAAAGCTCTTAGCGCTTTGGCATCATGTTCTGATAAGTCAGATGTCAACTCGACCTTTTTCACCTTCTCTAATCGACAGTCTCCACCTTCAATCACCAATCGCTTTCCGCTTCCACACAAGATGTCTCGACCCAAAAGAATGTTTTCAGTTAAAAAGTCATCCTCTACCACGAGCAAGTCAACATTTAACGATTGACAATCAATTACTAAGGTGACCCGCACCTTAGCTGTGCACTCATATTGGCCTCCAGCGAACCCTTCCAAAAATAGACGCGTTTGCTCCAACATACCAATCATAGCAGCACACGACTTACGTATTAACGATCGATTACTGCCTGGATCTATAAAAGACGAAGTGTTACGACCATTGACCACAATTTCTTTAACAATAACATCACTTCCAGCAGTTGAGCGTACCGGCGTTGATGTATCATTTATTTTGTTGACGGCGCCATTTGATGGTGATGCATCTTCAATTTGATTTACAACGTATTTCGAAATATCTGGACACTTATCCGTAGGGTGCGTTGTCTTCTTACAATAATTACAACGAGGCTTTCTTTGTGGACATTTGACTGAAAAGTGGCCCATTTTAAAACAATTGTAACATTTAACTGAAGAAGTGTTATCATGTTGGTCAGTTCGTTTATTTTTATTTGTTAGAGTAGGCATCACTTTTGGTACGACTTTCGCTTCTTTTGACGTAGTGGTCCTAACCTCGTTATAATTACAATAACTTATAATATCCCTTAACAAAAGGTTGCACGTTGTATAGTCATTAGAGATTTTCTTTTTTAAATCAGCATCGTTTATGCCATTTATGATATGACGCACAATTTCGGAATCTGTAAGACCTGCCCTAGACCCCATGGCTACCATTTTATAAAAGAAATCTTGGGGCGCTTCGTCGGCCCTACGTTTGGTGTTAGCCATTTTAATGTGTACGTCGGCGATATTCATAGTAACTGGAAAATCTTGTATAAACCGGCTGCAAAAATCAGACCATGTTACGAATATTTCTTCGATTGCGTCTATCCAACATTTAGCAGGGCCCTCCATCTTTTGCTGTACAGCAAACAATATAATTCTGTCGTCCCAGCCATAAGCTTGTTTTAAAGCATCGATTCGCCTCAAAAACTGTCGCGCATTTAAAGATGAATCGAGAGATGGGTTGAAGGTTGGCAACAAGCCAACTATTTCACGTACGTTGTTGTAAGGGTTAATGGGCGGATATGTCATCTGGGCGACTGGTTGTGGGACGTAGAAGGCACCTGTTCGATCAGGGATCTGTGTACTAAAATTATTTGTTGCTAAAGATGCTGGCGGCATAACGGGGGTCGTATAA
The DNA here is from genome assembly GCA_964034835.1 of Muscina levida. NCBI lineage: Eukaryota > Metazoa > Arthropoda > Insecta > Diptera > Muscidae > Muscina > Muscina levida. The sequence continues at coordinate 86,995,112 of OZ035884.1, forward strand.
AATGTTCTGATACCAGAACTCGTAGTCGGGTAAGACGGTGGCACTGCACACGCGGTAAACATCGGGTAATACGTTGACCTAATTCCTGTACTTACTAACGGATTTGCGGTCATTTGTATCAATTGGGTTGTGTTACGAGAATAGATCGGCATATAACTATCAGCTGACTGGCTGACGGGAAGATGTGATGCACCGATGGAAGACGGAATAGACAAATTTACGGCTTGCTGGAGATTACTGGTTGGTGGTATTGTAGGTTGAATTATAGGCGTAGCGCATGATGTGTCAACAGCTACACAATCATTTTGCGAAGAAACAGCAGCGCTAGATGATACTTGCGGCAAAACGATAGTGTTGCTATTATCCATAGGAGACGATATCACATTTGGTCGGAAGCCATTTTGTATCACCTCATTTACCGATTTCTCCAATGCGTTTATTCTTCCTAACAATTCGGAGCCGTTCGTAAAACTTGAATACTCGTCCTCTACCAAATAATCTTCTTCAAGTCGTTGGATTAGAACGGGCTTATTACCAGTTTGTAGTAAACCAGCCTCTCGACATTTTTTCTTGAGCTGCTCGAGTTTTAATTTGTTAAAATTATAACCAGAGCTCATATTGGTTTCTGGTGTAAATATGTGTTTGTAACTATACCGCCAAAACCGATGTTCTCTTTTTTTTTTACGCAGCAACAGAACAGCAACGAACGCAGCACAGCTACAAAACAACAAGACAACGGTACTTTCCAATGTATTCGAAGATTCTTGGTGTAAACGATTCCAGAATATTCTGGATAAAACGTGGACAATTTTATTTGCTTAAAATTGCAATTAAACGGTTTACTTCCAAACACAGTCTACGGCTGTGGCTTGGAGTTTTTTTCTTTTAACGCGAAACACAAATTTTATTAACGGTGTGTTTATTTTATGATGAGTGGAGTATCGATACCACTTCTGAAAATTGTCAGGATAACACGAATTTCTATTTCAGAATAAAACACGAGCCTTAGATATTTTAAATATAATCCAAGTATAGTTTTATTAATAGTTCATTTTAAAACGATACGATACAATACGTCTGTATGCTGCGGCGGTTACACGAGAACTCTCTCCGCTATGATATATGAAAAACCCATGAAAAGCAGATCGACACCTACCACCTCTTTGTCGACTACAGAGCTGCCTTCGACTCTCCGATAAGGAATAGGCTTTATAAGGCCATGTCTGAGTTTGGTATTACTGTAAAGCTGATTCGACTTTGCAAATGTACCTCTTAGACAACACCAAATCCTCGGTTAAGATTGGTAAGGATCAATCTGAACCATTCAACACGGAAAGAGGTCTCAGGCAGGGCGATAGCCTGTCCTGCACACTATTTAATATGGAGAAGGTGATGAGAAAAGCTGGTGTCAACATGTCTGGCACCATATTCCACAAGAGCCACATGTCACTAGCCTATGCGGATGATATAGACATCATTGGCCGAAATCTGCGGGATGTTACTGCAGTTTTCTCATCACTAGAAAAGGAGTCGGCAAAAAATGGGTTTAGCGGTCAACGAGGAAAAAACAAAAAAAAATGATTTCGACGAACAAAGAGTCCTTTCGATGGGGACACACCGTAAACGTTGACAATTATTGTTTTGAGGTAGTCGACGAGATTACCTACCTCAGATCTTCGGTCAATAGGAAAAATAATGTCAGCCAAGAAATTAAGCGGAGAATAGTGTTAGCCAATAGATGTTTCTACGGACTTCGGCAGCACTTTAGTAACACCACCTTATCTCGGAATACTATGAAACACCTATACCAGGTGCTTATCTTACCTGTTCTGTTGTATGTTGCCGAATCATGCGTGCTTACTACAACGGACATACAAAACCTGGGTGTATTCGAGAGAAAAGTACTGCGAAAAATTTATGGACCTATCTGTGTCGACGGCGAGTTTCGCCATCGGATGAACCATGAGCTGTATGAGCTTTACCACGACATCGACGTAGCTAAAAGAGTCAGAATGCAACGACTTCGATGGCTGGGTCATGTTGCCAGGATGGATGTAAATGCTCCAGCGAGAAAGGTGTTTGAAGGCGAACCTGAAGGACGGCGCAGAGCAGGGAGACCCAAACTCCGTTGGAAGGACCAAGTGGTAGGCGACGTGCCACCATCTGGTAGGACTAATTGGAGAAACCCTATACAATACTTACTAACTTCAAATCGATATTAAAAATTATTATGGCATGTAACTCGACAAAACGGATGATGCAGAACTTCTGCTTTTTGGGGCTACTTTCACGTACAGTTCTCAGAATTGAGTCCCAAAATCATGTGTTGTACTGTGTTATGTATTATTATTTTGCTTGCAGTGGTTGTGTGATAGCATACTTTTTTTTTGGTTATATATATATATACATATATATTACTTACCTGTAATATAAAATTATCAATACGCAAATTGTTGTTTTTAAAACTTTGAGAATGTTCAAATTCACTGCTAAATTCAGCTTCCGAATAACACAAGAACTTTAGTAGTGTATACTCTGGTGAATCCCTAAAACAAACGCAACAACAATCAAACGAAATCCATAAAAGTAAAACACTCAATTACTAATTACGTTGTATAGTTGGCTACTTTAGAGTACAAAGCCTGATTCATATTGCACAAAGTAACCGAAGGTAATGGTATTTTCATTATCGATGTTTGATGAGGACTTATGCCTATAATGACCGGAGTACTATCCCAGCGGGCATAAATGTTAGATATCAAATTGGATACGGTGACAAAACAAGCGGTGATAGTGATAAGAAAAAATAATCTAATGTCAGGGAAATTTTAAGAGTTTTAGAAAAACATGTACTAGTAAATGAAAACATATTCGTGTATATGTTAGATTCATACTTCTCCCATATGCCTAATGAACTATCGGCCAAATATTTGAAACCATGTAGCGTAGTTTCCTGCAGGAATTTTTTCAAATTTCCCATACAATAGATTTGTATCACTTCACTTTTTTTCAATTTTTTTTCCATGTGATGGGTCATGATTCTGATTCTGGCGTTTGAATAATCGCGAGGTATGTATGTTAGAGCTTGTAAATCTCTGGTTCAAGACTAAATTGAAAATGTTTAAGGGACTAAATGTTTGCAAATGTTTTGGATAATTATTTAGAAAAAACTATTGAGTTAAACAAATTAACTTAATTGAAATTTTGATAATATGTTAGAGTAACCCTTTACTTAGTATGATTGCAAGAGATGTATTGTATGTGTTTTACATTACTACACTGTAAGAAATGAAAGCTGTCTTAAAATTTAAAGATTTTAATTGGTGTGCATTTGTTTATATAATAGTTCAAATAATATACTATAGATGGCGCAGGGGTATCGTTAATAAATAAGATATAAAGCATATTTTTAGGCAATTTAGCAAGTTCTCTTAAACTCTATTCTAGTTAGAAAATAATAGCATCAATAAATACTATTATGTGTCTATTGTAAAACGTTGTGAGAAAACTTTAGCAAAGTTTTGCCTACATGTTGCAACTGGCTTTTATATAGTGCAGTTAATAACACAGTACAACACCCAATTCAATATAATGGGACTGAATTCTGAGAACTGCACGTGAAAGTAGCCCCAAAAAGGAGAAGTTCTGCATCATTCGTTTTGTCAAGGTGCATGTCATAATAATTTAATATCGATTGAAGTTAGTAAGTATCGTATAGGGGAATGGCTATACGTTCACACACCGGGTTGAACCTTGAGACTAGGTGTCGCAGTCTCTTGCCAACCACAAATCCACATCCAAACTCGTGCTTGTCCGCATGGCCACTATAGTAGATGTCGCACGTCTTCATGCGTGAGCACCCGTGTCCCGTCCACCGGATTTCCTGTAAAGCGTTTATGTCAGCCTTGTATTCTTCGAGGACTTCCGCCAGTTGGATGGAGGCACCTGGTCTATACAGTGTTCTAACATTCCAGGTGCATATCCTTAAATCATGGTCCTTAATTCGTTTGCGGTGGTCGTCAACATTTTGGGGGGTCCATTTTATTCTTTTCTTACTTCTTTTCATTGCAATAGTTTAAAACGTCGGTGGCGGGTTGCAAGCCCAGCGCACCACGTCGCAGTTTTCTCCACCTGCCAGGATTTTATTACAGCCGCCCATTCTGGGACAGACGCTGACCAGGGTACCGCTCACTCTGAGCAGACGTGCCTGGGTTTTAGGTTTCGCCCCTTTCAGTTTGTCGTGTTCTGACGGGTGTCAAAGGCACGCTTCCAGGCGTCACCACGTTGAGGTACTCCGTCCGCAGTAGTACTACTAATTCGGAGCTCTGTGAGTAGACTTGAAGTGCAATTGGCAAGGATCACTCTGGGTTTGCCAAGTTAAACCGATCAGAAGCTTTACCTTGCATTACACTCCCGACGCTTAATCAATTCAAATACAAATTTACCATAGGCATAAATAACGTCATGTGCGATCTTGAATTGACAAAGGGACTACACCTTTTCTAATTGTAATTCAGAAAAGGCCAACTGAAAATCAAAAATTCTTCTTGAAATTTTGAAAAGAACAATTGGAAATCAGAATTTCTATTTGAAATTCGGAAAAGAATAATTGAAATTAAGAAATTCAAATTGAAATTCAGAAAAGGCCAATTCAAAATCAGAAATTCTGCTTGAAATTCAGAAAAGACCAATTAGATATAAGAAATTCTATTTGAATTTCAGAAAAGAACTATTGAAATTCAGAATTTTAAATTAAAAATCAGAATTTATATTTGAAACTCAGAAAAGAACAATAAAAATCTGAATTTCTACTTGATACTCAGAAAACGTCAACTGAAATCAGAAATTCTATTTATAATTCAGAAAATATCAATTGAAAATCAGTAATTCTACTTGAAGTTCAGAAAAGAACAATTGATATACGGAATTTTAAGTTGAAAACCAGAATTTCTGAATTTCATCTGGTCTTTTCTGAATATCAAATAAAAATTCTGATTTTTAATTGTTCCTTTCTTAATATTAAATAGAAATTCTGAATTTCAATTGATCTTTTCTGAATTACAATTGCAAAAGGTGTAGAAGCCTCCCTCTCTCTCTCTCTCTCTCTCTCTCTCTCTCTCTCTCTCTCTCTCTCTTTCAAGTACTTCCCATACTAAGTGACCTATATAATTAAAACACTATTCTGTCTTAAAAAAAACTTAATTTCCCTTTGCACCCCATGAATGAAGTATGAGATAGCTTCTCGCGTTGTTGTGAATTAACACGCTTTCTATTTTTAGATTCACAACTAACGGCACCTACTTGTTTATCGACGAATGCGAACGTCACTGTTTGAGAAGCTCTTACTAGACACGCCGATTGACTCGACACTTAATACTGCGAAGTTGGCGTCAACAACATTCGAGGGGAGCCGACAATGAAAGAAACAATTTTTTTTTTTTAAGATAACTGGAGCCAGGTTTGAACCTGCGATCTCCCGCATGGTAGTCGCGTGTTCTAACCACTATGCCACGGCCGGTCCCACACTATTCTGTCGCTAAACTAAAAATTAATTCCAAAAAAACCGCTTTCACAGTGTGATGACTAGAACATGGAATATCCGAGCCCTGTTGCAGTAATCTACATTTCTTTGATCGGCGGTATCTTTGTCTGTCTACCACTATTCTGTCGCTAACCTCTGAATTAATTTCAAAGAAAACCCGTTTTCGCACCACTTTGTAATGGTTAGAGAATGCGTAAAAGGATTCCTGTCACAGCCACATTTTAAGGCTGGCGGGGAGGAGCTGATTAGGAGCATGCATCAGCTCATGGAGAACATCTGGAAAGAGGAGAGCATGCCTGTAAGAACTACCGTGGAATAAGCCTATTACCAAATGCATACAAGGTCCTTTCAAGCATATTATGTGAACGTCTAAAGCCAGTTGTAGAAAAACTAATTGGACCATATCAGTGCGGCTTTAGACCTGGCAAATCTACGACGGATCAAATATTCACCTAACGACAAATCCTGGAAAAAACCCATGAAAAGCAGATCGACACCTGCCACATCTTTGTCGACTACAAAGCTGCCTTCGACTCTCCGATAAGCAATAGGCTTTATGAGGCCATGTCTGAGTTTGGTATTCCTGCAAAGCTGATTCGACTTTGCAAATGTACCTTAGACAACACCAAATCCTCGGTTAAGATTGGTAAGGAGCACTCTCAACCATTCAACACGGAAAGAGGTCTCAGGCAGGGCGATAGCCTGTCCTGTACACTATTTAATATAGTTATGGAGAAGGTGATAAGAAAGGCTGGTGTCAACATGTCTGGCACCATATTCCACAAGAGCCACATGCCACTAGCCTATGCCGATGATATAGACATCATTGGCCGAAATCTGCGGGATGTTACTGCAGTTTTCTCATCACTAGAAAATGAGTAAGCAAAAATGGGCTTGGCGGTCAACGAGGACATAACAAAAATAATGATTTCGACGAACAAAGAGTCCTCTCGATGGGGACGCACCGTGAACGTTGACAATTATTTTTTTGAGGTAGTCGATGAGTTTACCTACCTCGGATCTTCCGTCAACAAAAAAATAATATCAGCCATGAAATCAAACGGAGAAAAGTGCTAGCCAATAGATGTTTCTACGGACTTCGGCAGCACTTTAGTTACACCACCTTATCTCGGATCATGGGTGCTTACTACAACGGACATACAAAACCTGGGTGTAATCGAGAAAAAAATACTCCGAAAAATATATGGACCTATCTGTGTCGAAGGCGAGTTTCGCCATCGGATGAACCATGAGCTGTATGAGCTTTACCATGACATCGACGTAGCTAAAAGAGTCAGAATCTAACGACTTCGATGGCTGGGACATGTTGCCAGGATGGATGTAAATGCTCCAGCGAGAAAGGTGTTTGAAGGCGAACCTGAAGGACGGCGCAGAGCAGGAAGACCCAAACTCCGTTGGAAGGACCAAGTGGTAGACGACGTGCCACCATCTGGTAAGACTAACTGGAGAACACACGCAGAAGACCGAAGCGTGTGAAATTCTTTATTACTTCAGGCCTACGTTTCGTAAATTGTATTTGGCCACTTAAGTAAGTAAGTAAGTAAGTATTTTCTAACCGCAAATCTTTCTTTCAGTGTCCTCAAGTCGTTAACTTTGACCTAAAGAACAATTTGTCCCAACACAGAATCATTAAAACACTAATCAAAAATTACGCAATAGTACATAAATTGAATCACAATATACTTACTCTTTGTAATCAAAGTACTGACCCCGGTAATTAGTAAGACCTTTTTGCTTAACCACCTAAACGACTCCATTGAATTTAGAGGATTTCCTTTAATGATTGGTAAGAAATCATTTTGTAATTTGTTTTGTATTTTTTTTTTTTTTGTGACAAGAAACCTAGAATTTCATGCCGACATGTCTGAATGTAACCATAAAAGTACCTTTGACCCCCCCCCCCCCCTGTAATTGTACACACGTACAAGTACTCTTGTATATCACTACCAATGAAGTTTAGCTTTACTATATACATTTTCCCCTTTTTTATGCTGTAATTAAGTTTTCTGCTTAAGACATTTGTTATTGCAGTTCTTCCGAGTTGAGTTTATGTACATACCACACACACACATATATACAACTCACCTAACTGTCCACCTAACTTCGCCCACCCCCTTTTTTTTCCAGCCAACATTGCCACTTTCATTGCACATAAATAATGGTCTTTAAATATATGAACTCTCCCAAAAAGGTAATTAAATTGAGAAGATTTGTTTTTTTTTTTTTTTTTTTGTTGCTTCACCATCACTTGGTCCTTTCATGGCATGAAATTACATTTTTATGTGATGTTCTTGTTTTCCGGACTCACAAGATTTTATTTATGCAGACTGACGTGGGTGTGAGTGTGTGTTGTGTATATAATTTGCGTTTATAAATGAAACTCATAAAATTTATCGAGTACGTACACGTACATTAACACTTGTAAGACGAGTACTCACTCAGTCAATGTGCGTCTAAGTGTGCATGCAATATCTGGGTAATAAAGAAGAAGTCTAAAGTACATTATATGTTGCAAATTGATGTTTCAACAATAATATATGTATGAGTTGTATGGGTTTTTTTTTATTGGCACAGCATAAGATTGTTGTCAGGGGTCGTTGTCTATGCTTTATATTCATGTGCTTTTTTTTGTATGCAAATAATTTATTTGGGAGATAAAGAATTTAACAAATTTGTATTTTTAAAATCTAAATAAAAAAAAAATTATTAAATCAGTACCACTGTAATTTTTTAAATCTTGTTACGGCTCTCTAATGTGCACTAGAATCGGCACGCCGACTACTCAGTTTGGACTCAGGGTTGGTCCCATCCCGCCTAATTCTAGTCGAGAGACGAACATTATTATTTTGGATTTAACTACACGAAAACAACACAACATTTACACAAGACGTACCATACTCTCGCCAAGAGCCTTGATTTTATTGGCTCCCACCGTCGCCCACCCTACCATGGTCCTTTTTGCCCTTCAGATTTAGTCGGACCCCACAACATTACACGCACCCTTAAGCTTACCCTTCCATTACACCACTTCCCCCACTCTTATATAATTTAGCACACCATATTTTATATTTTCTTAAAATTATATATTTTAACAATCATCTTTCCTACTCATTTTAATTTCTTTACTCTTCTTTTAGGACCTACAAAGGATGCAATTAATTGGCGCTTTTCGCCGGTTGAAATGAATTTTGTTGCCTACCTAATAGAGCTCAATTAGGGCAGGATTTCTTGGACCACTCTGTCCGTGGATATAAAACATCTAATAAAAAAAAACCTTTGTATGACCTATTAAAACAAAATATAAAACCTCGTAAAATTCAAAGTTATTATGATGTCAGAGACAAATAAAATAGCTACATATATAAACAGTTAAAGCAGACAACACAACACAATTGAAACTTAACCTAACTTAAACCTAACTTAAATCTAACGTTTTTTGGTTTTTTTGTATTTTTTTTTTGATATTTTTTTTTTCTTTGATTAATAATCGATTTTCTTTGTTATTTTATAGTTTTCTTTTCAAAGTTTGCTAAATTACGTTTATATATTTTGGTTATGTTTTTGTGTCTGGCTTCCTTTACAATTTATTTGCGGGGTCGACCGTCAAGCTTCTGAGGGAAAATATTACCACTTTATAGGCAGATCTAGGCGATTCGCTTAACGCCAGTTTAAATTTTAGTTATTATTTTTACTTCCGGTCGTGAGTTTGTAGTCTGCGCCATCTATGGCCTACGACCCACTCGTTTTGATATTTCTGGTCTCTACTTATTTTCTTATTTCATACCTGGCAATACTCGTGATTCACCTTCAATTATTTTGCAGTCGGTAATACCTGTCCAGTGGTGTTGTTAATGTACTTGGCACCTGTAGCGATCTCCGTTTAGGCGCTTTTTTGTTAACCCAAATTGTTAACTCAAGTTGTTATCGCCTCCCCTGCTCCAGGAAGGCGAAGGTTTCTAATAAAAAAAAACTCTTGTTAGTTGGGGGCCTATGCTTCGTTTTCCAGTGCCACACTTACTTTTAAAATTGTATTTAAATAGTCTTTTATACACCACATAAACTCTTAAAAACCGACCCTAGTTTTTACTTCTAAAAAATAAAACGTTACGGACTGTTTAAAAAAAAATTTACGTTCAATTTATATTCACTGGACTAGATTCTTACTTGTTTATCTGTAAAAACCGCACTTAAAAACACTTGAAGGGAATACGACTATTCAGGCTTGCTTCTCGCCAGACACTATTCCAGACATCTCTCCTTTTGCCATTTTGTCAGTTAATTTTCCCCCCAAAAGTTTCTCTGGACAGCCATCTTTTTCTTCTATGTCAATTTTGACAGTCTCTTTTTTATTATATTCTATCTCCGTCCAACCCAAAACACCTAAAATTATGTTATATTATTTTTAATTTTTTATCCCGTAACGGTCTGCTACAAAACCTTATGAATGAAAATCGCTTTTTTATACTCGCTACTATGCGCGTACATGAATGAACGTACACTTCACTTACGACAACCCTTTTACTATGCGGTTGGTTGGCAACGCGCATTCTCATCTGACATTGTCATGCTTTTTCTTTTCTCCTCGCATTTCTATCTATACTACCACCAGGCACAGACGCTTAATAAGCAAAATATAAATTAAATTTGCTGGCCTCAAAAAGAAAAGAAAAACAACTGGCATTCATCATAAAAAAAAACACACTGGTTGGAAGGTTGGGTGAAAACAAACTTGCAGTCACACCAATCGTTTGTGTTTGTGGGTAGGCACCACACCACACGGACGACAAAACAAAATTGCAGTGACACCATTCGCCGGTGTTTGTGGGTAGGCACCACACCACGCGGACGACACCTCCAACACCACATCATACTTTTTTTTTTTTAAGGATGAAACCAAAAAGGAACGCCTTGGAGTCAAGTAAATAATATTTGCCTGAACGAAATGCCCTGGGAGATATGACAGCCCCCACCCGCAACAATCTATAGATATTTTTTGCTCTTTTAAAGAATTAGAGAACACGATTTTGAAAGAAGCCAAGTACAGCTGACAGACAAACGACATTTTTAGTTAAAAAATGCATAGCTTACTTTCTAAAATTACGAAAATTATAAAATTTGCCTTTACATATTAACATACATTTTATTTATGGATTAATAACACAGTACAACATTTTTCAGCTCATTGATTTTGGACTCAATTTTGAGAACTGCACGTAAAAGTATCTCCAAAAAGAAGAATTTCTGCTTCACTCGTTCTGTCAAGTTACATGCCATAATAATTTAATATCGATTTGAATTTAGTAAGTATCGTATAGGCTCTTTTGTTTGAGATAACTCTAGAACCACTAGTCCGATTTAGCTGAAACATATTAAAAAAAAAAATAAGAATTACATTACCTTTAATGTGTTCCTATAACGTTTTCCTACATAAGCAACAGTTTCACTTTTCCATTCATCAAATGATTTTGAACTGGGTTTATTTTGTAGCAGTTACAATAAAACGGTTGTACTCCGTAGCGTATGATTTACGTGGAATATTACTCATGATAATCATACGCCACCATATAACAATATAATAAAAGAGACTTAAGCTAGGCACAGACGGTTGCCAGAAATAGCAATTTTGTCAAATCTGCTAATGTACCGGCAATGTACTGACATGTTGCCATATAATTAATCTCTCCAAATGGTGAAATTTGCAGATGCATAAACTTCGCACATCTGCAAATTAAATGTGTTTGCAATTATCTTACAAAAATTTGAAGGTGGCAACATTTTGCGGTTCAGACGATTATCGGATATCTGGCAATATTGTTGTTTTACAATGATTTTTCTGCAAACGTTGCCATACAAAATTTAAAGTGCACACGGTTGTTGGACATTTTCTGCAAATTTTTCGGGCAATATTGTAAGATCTGGCAACCGTCTGTGCGTAGCTTTACAAACTTAAAAACGATATTAAATTTTTATGGCATGTAACTTGACAAAATGTATGATGCAGAACTTCTTCTTTATTATAAAGTAATAACACAATGCAACAAATTTTTTATCCCGGCTTCTAATTAGTTGATCCTTATGTAAAATTTCATGCTGAATTCAAATATGATCTCAGATATTTGAAAAGTAGAACGGTTTTTGAGATATGGTCAAATTTTCATTTTTAGTATTTTGAAAAAAGGTAGGTCTACTAAAATGCCATTTTCTCTGGTTTTAGTTGACCGATGTTTGCAAACTGTAACGAAAATAAAAGATAATAAAATTTTTGTAAAAATTTTAAGGATTTTTTAAGTTTTCGCTGCTTTTAATTACGTTTTTTCCGTGTTTCCGTAAAAATTGCTCCGGTTTCAGACTATTACATGATAGAATAATATGTTACAAAAATTTTTTTGACCTTGGGCATCAAAATCGGATGATCAGATACCACATCTCCAAAACTGTTCTACTTTCCACATATCTGAGAGCAGATTTGAATTCAGCGTGAAATTTTACATTAAATTATATTATTAAATGTCCCGGATACAGAAACTTTTGAAATTTTGTGTCATAGTGTAATCAGGGCAACCGGAAATATGCTACAGCATGTTTTTTTACAACGAGAAATTAACAAATGGGTAAAGTATTTACATGTTTCATGGTCCTAAAATTTTTTTGACCTATTTTTTAGAGCATATTTTACCCATAAAGTCATATTTCGGCAAATTTTGGTTTTAGGAGCATAATTTTTAAAAAACCTAATTTTTTAAAGCATAATTTACATTTTTTAGGCCATATTCTTTCAAAAATATCCCTTTTTGAGCATATTTTATGTTTTTCACATTATTTTTTGTTCGTAAAAAAAGTGTCTTTCCAACTTTGGTTTTTTAAAAAGTAGCAGTCAAATCTACTACATGTTTCACACAACTGTGAAATGTTAAACGTTTATTAATCCAGTTTTTTGCGCTTTCTAATTCAATAAGTAAACAAAACATAAAAAAGAGGTGCTTTTCAACCACCACCGATTTCGACCCTGGACATAATGCAAAACGAAGCTGATGGTGGATTCTTCTATTCTAAAATCTGCAACAAAGTTATTGCTCCAGATCGCAGATTTCAAGTGAAGCAACACGTGTAAAGCGGCAAACATATTCAACTAAGTCATAACATATAAGTGAAAATAAGCAGATCAAACAATTATTTTTGCCAGAATGTTCCGGTAGACTCTCAAAAGAACATGATTTTCAAGAAAAACTGTGCCGAGCTTTTGTGTCTGCTGACATTCCACTTTACAAAATGAGAAATCAAAAAATCAAACACTATTTGAGGAATACACGGACCATTAAGTGCCATCCGAAACAGTTTTTCGAACTAAACATTTAAAAAATGTATTCAACGAATGCATGGACTATATACGAGCAAAACTAAAAAGTCAATTTATATGGATATCAATCGATGAAACTATAAATGCAACAGCAGGTGTTTTATGGAAATTGCAAGGGAGAAATTTTTACTACATACAGCAGCCTTAGAAATGCTCGACTGTGGGACGACGTCATCAAAAATCTGGACGTCAACTTCCATAAGAATAATGTTTTGCTTTTTGTGACGCATGCAGCTCCATACATTGTAAAGGCTGCAAAAGCTATAGTGGAATTTTATCAGAAAGTGACGCATGTGACATGTATTGTTCATGGTGTCCATCGATTGTGTGAATGTATTAGGAATTTATATGCAAACGTTAATAAAGCTATTGCTAATGTCAAGATAATATTTTTGAAAGCTCAATGTAGAGTGCAACTTTTTAAACAAATGTTTCCAGACCTTGCAATACCTCTAGAACCTACAACAACACGATGGGGATCATGGCTTGAAGCAGTTAATTACTATGCCAACAATTATGAAGACATTTTAGAGGTCCTAAGTGCATTAAACGATGAGGATGTACAATCCATTAAAACTGCATAGGATGGCTTGACAGACCCCCAAACTAGATCTGACTTGATTTATATTGCTTCAAATTACGGCTTTATTGCAAAACTTATTAAAAATTAGCAAACATCAGGTCTTACGCTTATTGAACAAGTTCAGGTGAATGAAGACACTTTTAAATTGATAGATAATTTATCGGATTCAGAAATAAATTTTATAGTAAAAAAAATTAAATCAAATTATATTAAAAAAAACCTTGGCTTGGAAGAAGTGAAAAGTATTTGTAAAGAATTGTGTGGATCTGCGCCAACATTACCATCAAACTACGAAGTAAAAGACATACTGTCCCTTAAATTCGCTCTACATCTGTGGATGTCGAAAGATAATTCTCAATGTACAAAAACATTTTACGTTGTAATAGACAAAATTTTTGTTCGATAACACAAGGGAACAAAATGGAACTTTTTGAGTGTTTTTTGGAATTCTATAGCAGTTTTTTACTAATCTGAGGTCGCTGATTCTAAATCTAATCTCAATTTTTCCCTATCAGCTCGAATTTTTAAGTTACAGGTACTAATCGTGTTTTCGCTTTTTTTCCAAAAAATTATAAATTTTTTTTCATAAGCCGGATTTTAAAATTTTGTTTTTTTTTTTAAAGATATGGTTGTAACCTTTGAAAAAAATTAATTTTTTAATATCACAAAAAAAATGACTGAGCAACGGCTGTTTTATTCAAAAAAAAAATTACACATTTTAATTTTCTTCACGCTGGAAGTTAATCTGTTGGGCGCAAATTGTTCTTTTTATTAGCTTTATTGAATATCATATTAAAGTAGCTTTCTAAAACATGTATGTACATTAGACCGGGTCGGTCCCCATACAAAATTTTTTTTCTCCAAAGTCGAGGGCAAATATTAAAGATCACTTCGAGACAACTTCAAAAAAAAATTTTTTTTCCTCCCCCACTCCCCGGAAAAACAGCCAAAATCGTTTTTTTATCACTGCTTTTTTGTTTGTGGTTCTATCGTAACATTCAAGACATCGGTGTATAGGTCTCGACGAGTACTACATTTGTCCTATAGATGTCGCTGACATGCGACAACATCTTGTAATGATGGCCTCAATTAGAGCAATTTCTACCCCTAAAATTTAAAAATATTTTTTCCTATAATTAAAGCCCTTTAAAAACCAAGAACATTTTGCTTTGGAAGTATACAGTTTTATTCAAAAACAAAAAAGTTACGTATGAAAATATGTATTTACAGCATCAACACTAATATTTTTTCCTGTTGTTTGCATTATTATAGCAAATTATTGCATACTTTTTAGCGCTGACGGAAAATTTTTATAAAAATGATTCCATACTTTGTAGCTCAAATTGTTGCATAAGTCTTAACGACATCGAAAAAAAATTTAAATATTTCCTTGAGATAATTCATTTTTTATCTAGTTACCGACGAAATATGATTTGTATTACAAATAAAATCCCAAAAAGAGCAAAGATATGTATGTAATTACAAATATTATCAAGTTCCGTTCACTACTTTCAAGTTTTGCAAACATTTTCCATTGTGATTAGTCTTTCCAAGCGCTGATTCACTTACATTTCGCACAAATGTTGAGTGTTGTATATTGCATGGGAAGAATACAAGTGCAAAGTTATGTCTATATTTTATTATTAATACTTCCATTGTGGATAAGGTATCTTTATAATTTCGTTTCTTGAATATTGGTGACACTGAATACCTTCATCCGCATGTTTGAAACCCCTGTTTGCGCTAAAAAGTATGCAATAACTTGTATTTCATTTTTTTCGATATCGCTAAGAAGTATGCAATAATTTTCTGTAATAATGCAAGCAACAGGAAAAAATATTAGTGTTGATGCTGTAAATACATCTTTTTATACGTAACTTTTTTTTTTTGAATAAAACTGTATACTTCCAAAGCAAAATGTTCTTGTTTTTTAAAGGGCTTTAATCCTAGGGAAAAATATTTTTAAATTTTAGGGGTAGAAATTGCTCTAAATGAGGCCACCATTACAAGATGTTGTCGTATGTCAGCGACATCTATAGAACAAATGTAGTACTCGTAGAGACCTATACACCGATGTCTTGAATGTTACGATTGAACCACAAACAAAAAAGCAGTGATAAAAAAACGATTTTGGCTGTTTTTACGGGGGGTGGGGGAGGAAAAAAAATTTTTTTTTGAAGTTGTCTCGAGGTGATCTTTAATATTTGCCCTCGACTTTGGAAATTTTTTTTCGTGACCCGGTCTAATGTACATAATAATTAAAAATTGAATGAGTTATGCTAAGTTCGGTGATTTTTTTGTTTCTACCCAAAAAAAATTAAATTTTTGTATTTTTAAAAATTATGACAAATTTGCAAATTTATTTATAGTTTTGCCTCCTATTACAATATTAATTAACTGACCAAATTTAATTAATCGGCAGGTGTCAATTTGGAAGTTAAGGGAGAAATATTAATTTTCCAAAAATAGGTCATTTTGTATGGGAGGTACCAGAAGGGATGATCCGATATAGTGCAAATTCATATTTTCATAACCGTAAAACTTACGCCTAGTTTGACTGAATTCAGTGTACTTACAAAAAAGATATGTATGTAAGACTATTGGGGTGAGTTCGGTCATTTGTATGGGAGGTACCAGAAGGGGTGTATCAAATAGTTAGGTTTTCTGGGATTTTGTCTACTTTTGCAAGATAAATAAACTGACCAAATTTAAATATCCTCCGGTAGTCTGTTTGGCAGCTGTCGAAGATATATTAATACAATCCCATAAGTTCGTTTCAAAAAATATTAATACTGATAAATTTTCATAACGATCCGTTAAGGTTTGCTCGAGTTACACTTTCACAAACATATTAATAAATGTTATTTCTGTATGGAAATCGCGATTTTTGTAAATTTAGTTATCTCAGTAAATTGTTGACAAAATCAAAAGTTGTGCACAGATTTCAATGAAATAAAGCTAATTTAATTCAAACTATATTAAACTAAATGTTTTAAGACAAACACTGTGATTTTTGTTGGATTATTTTTTTTATGAATTTTTAAAAAACAAAATTTTTTTTTTTGTAAAATTTTTGTTTTTTTTAAACTACAACAATATCTCTGAAACTACTAAGCCAAATTAAAAACAATGTAGGCACGGGTTAAAGATTATTTTGTTGATGAGTTTAAGTTATTTTTTTTAATTGAATATGGTGAACCGTTTTCAAGTTATTTAAATATTTGTAGTGGAAGTACCTTAGTTTTGGGAATAACAGTATATCGCGAAAAGTCGAGCTGATACAACAGTTCTTTAACAACAAGTACCTTGTTCCCTTGTGTTATCATTGCAAAAGCCAATAGAATGGGGAGTAGAATTCGCTTGAATTTGGAAGGAAAGATCGGTTAGAATGATAGGAATTCGTGGGATAAGGATTTCCTCTCCTTGGAATTTGCCCCTGATGAACGTCGCTTTAATCACATTGATGATCAGTTTCTTGACCGTCAAACGAGCACCATTGCACAATTTAAGATGATTCATGATGCTTATGATCGATCCCACCGTCAGCTGTAAATTATGCGGCGGAGTTCCTGACACCTCTAACAAATTCAAAAATTCTGTTGGATAGTTGGTCGCCTCATTCTCGTTGGTCACACTGTCAACGGATTTGTATGAATGCAGTTCTCCATCGATTCGACTTTGAATAATAACATTCAAGCTATCGACGACCTTATTCTTCGCTGCGAGTATGGCCCGTTCTAAAATTTTATAATTTTTTGTAATGCCGGGGAAAACTTTGGTGATGAGTTCTTCCTTTGACGATGTAAACTCGAAAAAATTTACCGGGAACGTCATCAATCCAGTTGAAACATCAACAGGAATTTGGCCATTACCAAGTGCCAGTAGCTATCTTGAAAGTTCGGTGACGCAAAGATGACGATTTCAGGCATGCGTTAGTTTCATAAGCAGTAGTAGAATTTGGGATGGCGGGAAGCGTTTGACGAAAATACCATAGCTACACCAAATCATCTCGAATCTCCTCGTAAATCCTTAATATTTCGGTCAACTGCCTCCAAAACTCGTTTATGTGCCTTCGTGCATTCATCCCAAATGACGATTTTGCATTCTCGCAACAATTTCGCTGCACGTTGGCTTGTCAGCCGTGAGAAGATTCATCAGCAGCTTCAAAGCGGAAAGTGCAGGTCGATCGCGTTTTAATAATGTGGCAGAAATAACAGCGGATGCAACAGCTAACGGAATTTGTGATCTTGACAAAATGTTGCCAGAATCAAAGAAATGACGAATGCTTTGCCTGGTGGAGCATCGAGAAAGTAAATGCCTCCCGTTCCATCGTCAACAATCTCCGTCAGCGAATCGAACACGTTCGTTTGCTCGGCATTCAATGGCGGCACATTTTTTCGGACTCTTTCAGTCAGCTCATCTCGATCAATGCTTGATCTCGTTGCAATTCGCATCGTGCGATACCAGCGTCGAACGATTTGACGCTGGTATTCCAATTTCGACAGTAGACTGCCGCACATGAGCACGCACATGTCTTCGATCAGAAGTTAATTTCATGATCGAAATCCGAACTTAAATGGAAAATGAAAAATAATTGATGACTTGTAAACAAACCTTTTGTTCTATTGACCATTTTTAAATTGAGGTGATAGCCATCCTCTCCACGACAGAACATCAACCGGTATTCAAGTGCATCATATGCCTCAGTTGTCTACCATCCTGACGCTTGAGAGCAATATCGCGTAATTCCACATTCTTCCCAACAATCACCACTGCGACTTTATTTATAGTGGGAGCATTGTTATGTCCTGCATGGCAACCAGAGGGTCTCTTGTCTGCTCTGATAATGATTTTGTGGTCGTCGGAATGCATTGTATTCAATGCGGTTTTAAACAATCGGACCAATACGTTATTCTCATGCAGAAAATTTTGAAATTGTTCGATCATTTCGTGTTTAATCTTTTGACATAATAATCCCAAATTTTCCAAGCATCATAACGAATTTTCCACCTTTACGTCGACTAAAATCATTAAATCAAGCGATGCAGTGCAAAATTTCGTTTTAGTTTAGTTTTACGGAATATTTAGAGTTTTCCACCAAGAATTTTTCTATTATCCAAAATATTACAGATTAACATCGTTCAAAGTTATCAATCATACTATAAAATTCAAAATTTCGTCTAAAAAAATTAAATTTTTTGGAATTTTTCCGTAATTTTTCGACAAAAATTTTCTATTTTTAAATTCGTAAAGCCACTACGGAACAATTGCACACAAAATTTTAAACAAAAATTCAATTTTCGATTTTTATCAAATCAGGCGATACAATGCAAAATTTTGCAGAAAAAATCCAAGTTATTCCGGAATTTTCCGAGTTTTCCACCAAAAATTTTTCTATTTTTCCATTCGAAAAGTCATTTTGGAATAATTATAAAACCTTCTCCTGGCAATAACGAACAACTAAAAAAAAGTTTTAGCAAAATCGGCCCAGCCGTTCTCAATTGATGAATTACTATACATTTTTGCCACCATTTTTATATATATAGATTTGTCCTCAATGAACTCTAGTCCGTCTATAAAGCTAACTTATCTATGCTACTATTTGCTAATACTGATTTATAGATGACATAAACCACCAATTTTAATGCTAAAATCAATATTAATCATACGCAGTGATGGACATCAAATGAAATCTCAATTATATAAATCATACGCAGCCACACTGCAGCCATACTCTCACACAAAATAATTATTAACAGAACTCAACTAAGGTAGCAACAAAGTGCATTATAAAATCTTTAAGCTTATTAGCATTGACAACATTCATAAAATGTTAAACGCCTTTGGTCTCATTAAAAAATTGTTAATTTTGTTTTATAACTTACATTTTGTTACATATTTTTTCTAGATCCCCTTATACTCTGTAACGCACTGAAAATTCACTTGTCACCACTTTCAAAGGCAACTATACGCCCTTCTGCTTTAAAATCCATCCCTTTTGTCGTGATTTGCTATTCTAGTGATTTTATTTTCTTGTTATGTGTGCGTGTGTGTTGTGTGGGGAAAATCAAATAAAAAAGTGTTTATTAACGTCATGTTCCTAGCAATGCCCTTTCCGGTTCAGTGATTTTTTTGAGGTTGCTATTTGAGCGCGTTACTTTACCACTATTGATAAAGTGATTTATCATCTAGTGATTTATAACAACAATAAATTCTTTGGCTGTTGATTCTATAATAACGGACGATTGGCGTTGAAGCGTATACAATGTTAGGGGCGGAGGCTATATGTTTCCTGTTGCAAGCACCCACATATGACGAGGAGAGAGGAAATAGTCAGTGAGAGTGAGAACAATGAATTGAATATTATGCCACAATATAATGATGTATGGCAGAATTAAAAACAATGAAGATTTATATTTTTGTAACCAATTAGAGAAGCATTTTGTTAGAGAGAAAGTGATTTTGGGTTTTTGTATATGAAATCATTGTGAGCTATTAAATTTTGGGCTTTTATGCCATGTCTGGTTAAGAGCCCGGTGGATAACAATTGTGCCACGCTTTAGAAGAAGGAATTAGAAATTAATACTCGGTGTGGTATAAAAATAAAAAAAAAACGACGAGAGCAAGTTTTTAGGTGGTTAGCCGAATTATAGGAAATAACAGGAAATATCTAAAAAAAAAGTAAATCGATTAATGTGTCAGATAAATAATCAAATTAGTTGAATAATGGCGGTTTAAGTAAGTAATCTGTGGTAGATTACATAGAACAACACATGATTTTGGGACTCAATTCTAAAAACTGCAGGTGAAAGTAGCCCCAAAAAGAAGAAGTTCTGCATCATTCGTTTTGTCAAGTTACATGCCATAATAATTTAATATCGATTTCAAGTTAGTATCGCATTCGTCGATAAACAAGTAGGTGCCGTTAGTTGTGAATCTAAAAATAGAAAACGCGAGAATCTATCCCATACCTCATTCATGGGGTGCAAAGGGAAATTAAGTTTTTTTTTTATAATTGTTATTAGTAATTTGATACCAACCAATGTTAAATATTAAAAAGACTATTTATGAGCAAGTTAAACGCTTCATATATGACGAGTCCAGTATTGAATCGCATTTTGAATAGTCTTTAAACTAATCGAATGAAAATTTCCCTAAACATTTAAAACTTATTCCCCCTTATTATGTATGTCGTAGTCACGTCGAATCTTTGTCGTTTTTCAAATATGTCATAGCTTATGTCGTTTGTGAGACTGAAACACTACTGTCCTTGCTCCTATCATGTCCTTCTTCATCAGATGATTTATTATTAAAAATTTTATTCAGATAAAAAAACAATCGAATGTTGTCGAAAATCGACTACGACATACGGAGTTTGGGAGATTGTCGAATGTAAAGCTTGAAAATATTTAAACTTCGGTTAAAGAAAAGTTTTGAAGACAATTTTTAAATGAGTTTCTTAATGATAGTGGGAAATACTTGATTTTATATTTAAAAATTATATTAGTGACAATATCAAAATAAATCCTGTAATAATTCTTGAAGTAGAAAAAGGGTAAAATTTTAAAAATTAGATATTTTTTTTTTCGAATTGAAAGTTTAAATGTACTAAAAACAGTTTCAATTTGAAATCTGTTAATGTCATATCTAAAACTGTAAAAACATATTTTCAAAACCAAGGTCCAAGGTCCTTGTAATAGAGGGAAAAAAGAAATAAATAAAAATATTCTAACGTCGATAAAAATTTAAAAAAAAATTAGGACACTATAAATTTTTTTTTTTCTAAAATTGTATGTCCTTTTTATGTCTAATTTCTGTGGTTTTCACAGATAACCACTTATCTCAAAAATCCCATTTTTCAGGACAACAAAACTACGAAATGAATCGTAAAACTTAAATATCTTATTTATTTGTTAATCGATTTGTACAAACAAATATGCGTTATACTGATGAAAGCAAGCGCTTTCTGAATAAAATAATCGGCCTTATTCCCGTAGTCGTCGTCGACGCAAAACGACGTCGTCTTGTGACGACGCTGTAAAATCGGTATTCTCGTAGTCGTTTTCGATAACTATCGTTTTCGATAACGTTGATTCGAAACGACTCTGAATCTGTCGTCACAGTTGTTAGTAACGACTTGAAACAATTTGAAGGTATAATATTAGTTTTGGAAATTTAAAAAAGGTTTTGTTTAATGACGTCAATAATGACAATGTCGAGTAGCAAATAGGGGTTTGGAAACAAAATCCCTCATTGGTACAAGGATTTTGGAGGGAAACAGTTCCGTCTAATTTTAGAGGGCAATGTGAGAAAATTGGTGAAAAAAACTTAATTCCTTTGGATCGCCTATAAGAATCCTTTGCGGCTGTAGTTACGATTCTTTATTATTCTTCTTTATTTGTAGCGAAAATTTTGATATGGGTTCCATCGACATATCCAATAACTCCAGAAAATCCAGTTTTGTTTAAAAAAATTTAGTTTTTGCTTCCGATTTGTCATCTTCAGTTATTTTCAATTGTATCCAAGGTGGACAAATTACCTTTCCAATTCATTCAGGGTTTCGACAGGAATCTTGCAACTACTGGCTGCACTTACACTTAGGTTGTAAGGCCCCTGGCCAAAGGATAACTTAATTATGACTGAAACATATGTCCTGAGTTCACTTTTCATTATAGGAACTATTTCTATAGGAACTATTACGTAATTAAATGCTACCTTATTAAGACTTAAGTAGTTCTCGGGACCAGCCGTGGCATAGTGGTTAGAACACTCGACTACCATGCGGGAGATCGCAGGTTCAAACCTGGCTCCAGTCATCTTAAAAAGAAAAAAAATAAAGAAAATTTTCTTTTATTGTCGGCTCCCCTCGAATTTTGTTGACAGCAACTTCGCAGTATTAAGCGTCGATTCAATCGTCGTGTCTAGTAAGAGCTTCTCAAACAGTGACGTTCGCATTCGTCGATAAACAAGTAGGTGCCGTTAGTTGTGAATCTAAAAATAGAAAGCGTGATAATTCACAACAAGGCGAGAAGCTATCCCATACCTCATTCATGGGGTGCAAAGGGAAATTAAGTTAAGTTCTCGAATCTAAACAGTTAACCTCAAATTACGATTTTGACACCGATGAACATACTCGTTATTTGGCAAGTTTAAGATATCGGACGATATTCAAAGTATTTTCCTTTCCAGAATAAGATATTTCTTGCTTTCCTCATCGCTTGAATTTGATTCGGGCACAATAATATTTTTTCATGAAACACAATAAAAATCAAAATAAATCAGCTGATGTACAAATGTTACATCAGCTGTTGTCATTTCTTTCATGTTATCGATTACCAGTCGACGTCGTCTCATTGTAGTTACAGAATACCGAAATAGCATTGATGTGACGACGATGTTGAATCGAAGTGATGTTGACATAAAAACGACGACGATGTCGACGACGACTACGGGAATAGGGGTGAATATCAAAATAATTCCTGTAATAATTCTTGAAGTAGAAAAAGGGTAAAATTTTAAAAATTAGATATTTTTTTTTCGAATTGAAAGTTTAAATGTACTAAAAACAGTTTCAATTTGAAATCTGTTAATGTCATATCTAAAACTGTAAAAAAATATTTTCAAAACCAAGGTCCAAGGTCCTAGTAATAGAGGGAAAAAAGTAATAAATAAAAATATTCTAAAGTCGATAAAAATTTAAAAAAAAATTAGGACACTATAATTTTTTTTTCTAAAACTTTATGTCCTTTTTATATCTAATTTCTGTGGTTTTCACAGAAATTTTTCTGATTGTTAGCCGAATTTGATGTATCATTTGATACAGTAAAGTAAATTGTGATATGTCAAATTATCTATATAAATATGTATGTATATCATTAGAAAGGTCTCAGATACTTCTTTCAAAACCCCTTAAAAAACTCGGTTACGATTTGACTGAGTAGTAATAAGCCTTCAAGTGAGGGAAGTAAAGATTTTGAGAGTGTAAGAGACCAGACCTTCAACGTGCACTAGGTCACTCCTCAAGTTCCTTAAAATTTGTCTATTCCTTAGCAGGATGTTGTGAAAACATTTATATAAAACATTGACATTATGTTTGTTTTGGCATAAAAATTTCGTTACGGTACATTATTTTGAGAAAATAATTAGTACTTAGTACTAGAAGAATGTCAGAAATAATGCAATTTGTCATCATTAACTCAATATCGACAAAATGTGAGATAAGCGGAAGATTTGTGGTGAATTTCGCTTCCATTTCTCTTTTTAAGTCTTTGTGATATCAAACACTGTAAATGATGATGGAGGATCCCGGGATGAATGATCTAAAAAAAATTATATATTTTTAAAAATCAGAAAAGTGCCATTAAACTTCCATTGTTTTCTTTATAATGATATCCTTTCCTTATAATTTTGAACTTTTTTTAATTTAAGACGGTCTAAATATAATTAAAATTAAAATCAAATATACACTTAACATACGAGTGCTGTTTAAGTATAAACGTCCTTTTTCTTGCCCACAATACGATTTACAATCACTCAATACTATCTGTTACAAACTCCTTTTTATGACGACTTTGTTGTGTTATCAGGCAAATTGTTTAAAGCTTATATCGATAACACTATTGGCGCCACCTTCTCCATATCGGTTTAGATCCTGAAATAGTCAAGTTTAGACGAACTTTCCTACGAAGAGCATCTACGGCTCCATCCTTAACATACATACTTATATTACAAGAGCATCCTACCTACATCTAATACAAGGGTTCTACGACCCTTTCCACATACAAACATTTATCCACGTAAATTATTTATACGAAGGTAATATACACAATAATTACAATAGCAACAAAACACTAAATTTTACTTGGGTTTTTATTTCTCCCCTCAACCTATGGAAATACATCCATTACATCACATTGCTCCGCAAACAAGTGCTTTGCTATAATTTCGCGCTACTCAACACTATATAACTGTTTGTATATATATATATTAAATGACACCTTTTCCATGTGTTTTACACAAACCAGAGAAACTTCTCGCTGTTTTTTTTTTTTTTTTGTATATTTGATGATTTCTTTTTATTTTATTTTTTAACTACATTGTTTGGAAAATATATTGTATATTTTTTAAATTTTTATACACTCGTACAGTTTAGCAGTGTTGTATGTTTGAAAACAAAATATTTTAACTCTAGAAAATGGCATCGCCTTTTATTTCTCCTTCGTGGCCATTTTCCATGTATATAACCTTTCTCGTGTTTTTTTACTTCTTTTTATTATATATATATATATTATTTTATTTTTAAATTTTTTTTGTTGGCTTTCACCAGTAACTCTTAAATTATTCAAAATAATTATGTATTACATATCATTTCTTGCCTTATTTAAAATATGAAGAAAACGATAACGTGTAAACGTAAACGCTTATAACGAACGTTACAAAAATCTATGAAAATGTAAAATAGAAAACAAATAAAATAGTCACAGGCATGAGTCTGTTGTTCACCCGCATTCGCAGAGGGAAGGGTGTTGTGGTATGTAGGTAGTTGTGTGTATTTAAATAACTTAGTTTACTGTCAAGTTCTTGGAACCTTCAAATTCGTTTTATAACTCCTTTAAATGTTAAGTCCATTCCTCTTTCGATCGCGGGTGATTTTCACAGCCCACCCAGAGCTAACAAATACAGTAATTTTTTTTTCATTCGATTCGGCTAAAATTAACCGAATTAACTTTCCAAGGTGATTACTAAAACATACAGGTATGTATATAATTAATACATAACAGAAATATGTATTTAATAGATATATTATGTATAAATGTGGTATGTAGGGTATGTTACGGTAGTATGTTATGTATTGGGTTGGTTTCTTCTTCTTTTTTTTTGTTTTGTTTTGTTTGTTTTTCAATATGTTTGTATGTTAAAATATTTGCAGTTGTTGTAATTAATTATTGTACACACATATAATGTACGACTTTACGATAACAAAACATAAAAATCTGAAAGTAAATAGAATACATATGAGAGTTAAAATTAACATTTGAAGTGGGTATGTACGTAAAATGAGAATAAAAAAGGAATATTGTTGTTGTTGTTGTTAGAAAAAAAATGACACACGTCAACACATAGATCTATAAAAGAAACATAAAACAAAACAGCAGCCAACCACCGAATCGACTGGTTGCTTTTGTTTGTTCTTCTGTTGTCATCAGCAGCATTATTATTTCTTTGCATATTGTTGATATGGCGGCATTTGAGATGTTCGATACCGTATGTTAGGATTAATGCCACCGACCACAGCAGCGGCAGGATTGTTGGGTATAATACCCGGACCACGCCCACTATAGTTTGCAGTATTCACAACGGGCATGCCGGTGGGCGAGGCGCCCACAATAGCAGCTGGTGGGGGTAGAGCAGAGTGCATAGGGTTTGCACGTTGATTACCTGAAATGAAGGAGGAGGATATACCAATTAATAAGGGCAAATTGTTAAAGCGCACACTTAAATTGTGTTAAAGAAAATGTGAAATTAGAATTGAAAACTGTAATGTTAACGTTGGTTATTGTGACATTTATGGGATATTCTTTATACGAATTTTAATTGTATTTAAGAAAATGGGATATTCTTTTCTATACCATTTTCAAAATTAAAAATCAATTGAAATTTGAACTTTGTATTAGAAACTTGAACATTGTATTAGAAATTTAAACATTATCCAAAACTCGCAATTTCAAATACAAAAATTTTATTTGAAATTTTAATAACCTCTATTGAAATTCAAATTTCCAATTGGATAATGAAAATATATAAACTGAATTTCAAATGTCGTCAATTGAAATTCAAGACTCGTTCATTGATTACACTATGATAGTTTTTAAAAGACGTGACTGAGCGAATATTGGAGCTGCATCTTTAGTTTTATCAAAAATCAAAAACTTAATACCAATTTTTGTTTTGCTTTTTTTTCTAACTGTACATTTTTAAGAACCGTGGCATAGTGGTTAGAACACGCGACTACCAGTGGGAGATCACAGGTTCAAGTCCTGGCTCCAGTCATCTTACAGAATATTGTTCATTGTCGGCTCCCCTCGAATGTTGTTGACAGCAACTTTGCAGTATGTGTAAGAGCTTCACAAAGAGTGACGTTCGCATTCGTCGATAAACAAGTAGGTACCGTTGGTTGTGAATCTAAAAATAGAAAGCGTGTTAATTCACAACAACGCGAGAAGCTATCCCATACCTCATTCTTGGGGTGCAAAAGGAAATTAACAAGAAATGAAATAAATCATAGTGTCCGAAAAAGGGTAAAACCCTCGAGTCTGGGTGGACTACCACATTGTTGTCTTTGCAACGATAACTTCTGCATGCGAGTTAACAACAGGAGCCAAGGCCATTAAAAAAGTTATGCTATTTAAAAAGTTTTGCTATTTAAAAAGTTATGATATGCATCATATGAATCAGTTCCGATTTTAATTTTGTTTTGTAATATTCAGACTATAGTTCTAGTTAAACATTAAATTATTTGTGTCTAAACATCGTTTTTCCATATTTTTACAACAAAAAAATAATGAAATGAAATGTTTTTTGTTATATTTAACAAGTACTAAATAGAGTACATAAATCACTATTGTGAATGAATTTTTATTTTATGGTTACTTCACTCAATTAAAACCATTGTACTAAAACCGTAAAAAACGGATAAAAAAGAATTGTATTTTTAAAAACTCAATTTTGGACGGAAGTCCGACACCAAAAAGAATGTCACTTATAGGACGTATCTCAACTGGTGAGAATCTCATTACTCCAATAAAACCCACTGGATTCTAAACCCAAACTTATATTACTTTTCTTAATTTCATACCGCCCAATTGGATTGCATATAATTTCACACACACTGAGAAAATATAGATTTTAGTTCTAACTTGACTCTAATTTGCAAATAGAATCCAAGTCGGAAAAATTGCACGCAACGCATTCCAAACAGTCCACAACTTCCTTTAACAACAACAACAACGATAGAGGTAATAGAGCGATCACAGGATTCCCCGCTTCTCTACCCGCTACTTTTACATCAATCATCTCTGTCCACTCTACCACACCTCTATACAATTTGATTTTTAAAAAATCCTTTCTGCTCTTACCTGGCACATAAGGCTTCATTTGGTGGTAAGAGTTATTATGGGGCCTATAGTAAACAGTCTCATCATTGTGATGATAGTGTTGAGATTGAGGTTGATATTTGGATCTGCCATTGTTGTTACCGCCTCCGCCGCCGCCACCACCACCGCCATTGTTACCACCTCCACCACCGGCATGAGGCCCCATCCCAGATCTTGGATTCTGCTGTTGATGTTGCTGCCTTTGTTGGCGCATTGTTATCTTTTTAGCCGCCTCGGGATCCTCCATTAGCTCTCGAAATTGTTCCTGGCGTATGTCGTCATGTTTATCGGGTATCAGGTAACGTCTAAGTTCTGCCAATGCATATGCCATGCGGGCATAAGCCTCGGCCGGTGGTGCAACAGTAGAAACTTCAACATGCAACGGTAGATTTAGGTGGGCGTATTTAAAATCCGAGGAATTGCGCAACTCCTCTTCGCGGGCACGGTCTTTCATGGAAAATCGTCCTAATATAACTATTTTACACTGAGTCTCCTCCTGCAGGCGACGCAAGGAGTTACCCTTGGGCCCCAAAAGTTTACCCACGTAATTAAACTGTTGTACGCAAAAGACACAAAGATATATAGTCACTCAATCAATCATCCCAAGTAAAGAATGTACGGTTATACTTTTTTATTTTTGATAGGCACATGCACCTTCTGGGTCAGTTTAATGGTGCGCTGTTGGTAGACATCGGCATATTGCTCTCTGGCCGGTATGCGTCCATTCAGCTGTACCCTCTCTAGCGCTGTTGGTTGCAAGAGCAGATTTAGTTAACATCTAGTTTACATGCTTTGTTGCACTTGTAGCGCACTCACCTTCATCGATTAGTTTCACAGCCAAGGGGAAACTATTCTCCAATTTGGAACGTTCGACCAACAAATCTTGCATGTACTTTTGGGCTGCTTCGCTCAAACGCGATGTGGCGGATTTTTCCCCACCGCTGCCATGGTCAACGCTGTCGTGCAGATGACCATTGCTGACACCCTGAACACCCCCGCTGTCGCTTGACTCCACACGCATACCATTTTCCGCCATTTGTGTAGTACAAAGCAGCACCAACCAACCAATATGAAACCAAACCCCGGAAAAGCTTGATTAGTTCTAATTGAAGCAATTTGCTCACGCACTAAAATCGACGATTTCCTTTTGATGCCCAATGCCAATTCCAGACAATTGTCCACGATATTCGCATATAATTGCGGATATTTTGCTTGTGTAATGTCAATAATTAATAGGAAGAAAATACATAAAAATCCCAAGGATAATGCTAAGAATTGCCAGGCGAAAAACAAGCCGGTTTTTGCAATTTATAGGGATTGCCAAAATAGAATAATTGACAGTTCGTGTACGTTTTAAGAACTGCCAGATTGAAAAGTATTTTGCACAGGTCCCTTTACACAGACAGAACTACGCAATAAATAACAGAATAGAGTAACGGAGCTAATTAACAAACACGATTTGAAGGTTGCATCTGACATGTGTTCTCGATTTTAGAAAACAGTTTACGAACAAAACTAATGACTTGAGACAAAACTTGCAAATATACAATTTGTTATTTAGAAAAAGTTTCAACAGTAAAACTGGGCTAAAGTGCCAAACATGGGGTGGGAAAATATGTCATTCTCTTCGTCTTGGTCCTTAAACATCGGATTATTAGGTCAAAATTGGTGCTCAGGTCCATGGGGCCTGGGGGTCAAAAAAGGGGCCCCTTGGGTTCTATGATGACCCCCATGTGTGGGTACTCAAATGAAAGTTATTTTCGAGACGAATTCAACGGTCGTATTTTTTTGGTATACACCGGAAATTAAAATGGCTCTTACATGGTCCAGGAGACCCGTAGGTCTCTTTCATTTCGGTACCCACACAAGCGGCCTTTTTTGACCCCCCCCTTACGGTTACGGCCTTAGCGCCAACTTTGACCTTGATTTTCGTGTTTAAGGGCGTATTTGGGGGAAGTGAAATTTTTTTTGGCTCCTGCACTTTCGCCAAAAACTGAAATCAATAACAAATAAATAAATAATTCCAAATCTTCGCAATTATAAAAAACAAAGAAAAAACGAAAAAATTTAAATTTTTGTAACATTTTACTGTTTTAAAATTTTTAAAACATTTTATACTATAATCTTTATCTTTATCACATGAAATATTTTTTTTTTTAAATATTATGAATAAAATATTTTTTTTTCGTTTTTCTTAATAAAAATAAATCGCTGTACGATATTTTTTCACTATAATTTTTTGTTTATTTAAAAAAATTGTAGAAATACCTGTCAATTTTATAACAAGGATTGATTAACAATTATTGAACTATGTGAAATTTCGAAAAACAATATCTATAATATGCAAACATTCTATATTTTTGAAAAAAAAAAACTTTCAAAAATGTTAACTTTATTTTTCATTGATATACAAAAACATGAGATAAGGCTGATTTACACGCTATCCACCCATACCTCCTGTCAAATCAGTACATATTGATTTCCTTTCCACCTTCCTATAATTTAATATGACTTTGCTATAATTTTGTAGTGTTTGTCTTTGCTTACTCCTACATGTTTTCTAATTAGGCTATCTCTCTCTTACAGCTGAGGGGATATGAGTAGATAGCGTGTAAACCATACTATATGATCATAAAAGAAAAAATCGGTTTGGATTTTTTTTTCGAATCTGGGTCGAAAAGTATTAATTAATTCAAATCTGAAAGCATTTTATAGCCTTTTTACACCAAAAAAGCATTCCGCATTTTGAGCTGAAGATGCGAAATGCTAAAAAGTGGTTTTACACTGCAGTTTCGCATATTGTCACACATTTTTCCATTTGCCTTGTAAAACTGCAATATTTTCCTGCCACAGACCAATTAACATTGTTACGGAGGCAGTATTCCACGAAGCGCGAATAGTTTTAACTAATTGGAATAACCATTTATTAATATTTTGGCAAAAATTTACATTTTTTGTCCGTCTATGTTGTTTGGCATTTTTTCCGATAAATGTAAACAAACAACGAAAATGGTGGTTGCCGGATCAACATTACTGAGAAAAATCGCTTAAATTCGTTTTCTTTCAGTGTATTTTTCCGCATCTTTCATGGATGCGAAAATATGTTAACATCTTTCCAACAACAAAATACATGTACAAATTTTAGCATTTTGGCCGCATCCTTCAAAGATGTGGTATAATAAGTAAATATGTTAAATGCGTTCCGGTGTAAAAGGCTATTAATAGCCTTTTTACACCAAAAAAGCATTCCGCATCTTGAGCTGAAGATGCGGAATGCTAAAAAGTGGTTTTACACCGCAGTTTCGCATATTGTCAGCTGTTGTCTAGCTCACACATTTTTCCATTTTCCTTGTAAAACTACAATATTTTCTTGCCACAAACCTATTAACATTGTTACGGAGGCTGTATTCCACGAAGCGCGAATAGTTTTAACTAATTGGAATAACCATTTATTAATATTTTGGCAAAAATTTACATTTTTTGTCCGTCCATGTTGTTTGGGATTTTTTTCGATAAATGTCAACAAACAACGAAAATGGTGGTTGCCGGATCAACATTACTGATAAAAATCGCTTAAATTCCAATTTTCAGAGTACAACTCAGTGTATTTTTCCGCATCTTTCATGGATGCGAAAATATGTTAACATCTTTCCAACAACAAAATACATGTAAAAATTTTAGCATTTTGGCCGCATCCACCAAAGATGCGGATTAACGCGGAAATATGTTAAATGCGTTCCGGTGTAAAAAGGCTATAATATAAGATTATTGACGCCAATCAAGCAAGTTGTGTGGCCCACTTAATATCTAGCGTTTGCCAAACACCTGAAGTGGCAACACTGCTTGTCAGAATGAAAGAATACAAAGCCTGCTGTCAACGAAAGAAATACCGGTATCTACCGAAAATGTTACCAAAACTTTTGTTAAATATTATTCCTTTATTTATTATTACAACCAAACATTGCAATGTATGTGAAAAAATAATTCTTTTCTACCAAGAGTACAAGACTCCCACACTAAAAACATTTTTATCGTTAATGTCATCGGCACTGCTTGACGTCGTTATTGAATGGAATTTAACGCCGTCAATGTATTTATCAGGCATCGCCTTTGTAATTATCTAACGCCACCATATACACATTTTAGCTCATTGTCACGGAGGGTTAAGTCAAAAAGAATTTTAGGGTTTTTAGTAGATTAATTTTTTTAATTGCATTGAAATACCACACGGAAATTAAGATAGCAAGATGCCCCGTGATTACGATCGTGAATACACCAGTGAGGACACTTCAGATTATAAGCGCAAAAGACGCACTGATGAAGAAACCACAAATAATGAACAAGGCGTCGCCGACGGTGATGAGGTTCATCATCAGACCACAGTCCAACACGATGCACCGCCATTAAATGAAAAGACCGCCGCCTATTTGGATGAGTGTTTGCAGGAGAAGAAGCAATTGGATCCCAACAAGTACAATGTTTGCAAGAGACTCCTGGATGACGGTAAGTTGAGACACACAGAATGCATATGTTTCCATTTGTTAGAATTTCCACTAGTGGACGCCATTTTGAATTTCACTTCATAAAACAAGAGGGAGCATGCAAAAAGTGAAAAGAATTGTGTGTTTATTATATTAATGATTCTTACTTTTCATTCACAGAAATTGAACGCATTCTGGTTAGCGGGCGTATACCCAAACCGGAGATTTTCGCCAATGTGTACAGTGAAAAGCCTATACGTGTGGCACAAAAAGTATGGTTTCCCATCAAGGAATATCCCAAATTCAATTTTGTGGGAAAGATCATGGGTCCCAAGGGTAATACCTTGCGACAGCTACAAGAGGAAACATTCTGTAAAATGACCGTCTTGGGTCGCAACTCCATGAGAGATCATGCTAAAGAAGAGGAGATGCGTAAATCAGGAAATCTTAAGTTTGCCCATTTGAGTCGTGATTTGCATATCGAAATCTCTACAGTGGCTCCACCCTCTGAAGCCTATCACCGTTTGGCCTACGCATTGGCTGAGGTACGTAAGTTTATGATACCCGATACCAATGATGATATACGTATGGAACAAATGCGAGAATTAGACGGTAAGGAACGTTTCTATAAGAAGACTCATTATGCTAAGGCCTATGGCGATCATGCAGCAGCATATGGTAGCAGGTACGTTGAATTTGTTTTGTAATTCATAGCAGAATATTTGTTTAAAGTAAAATATTTGCTGCAATTTGTTTTTAATAGAACTCCACCACCACCACCGCCGTTTGAAAAATCCAAACCGAAAGTTTACTCGATACTGGAAAAAGCTAGATACGTTATGGATGATCCCGGTTACACGATGATAAAGTCACATAGGTAAAAACATTTATTATATTTATGTATTCACCTAACTTCGAGTCTCTTAGTAGTTAGTAGGGAATTTATATATTAATAGCTTCTTAAGACACTACATAGAAGATTATTTTGAAAATTCGTTTTTATTTTAAAAATACCATATAGAAGAATTTTTTAACATACATTTCTTAGAGAACATTAAACTGTTGCAAAAAATCGTTTATTAACTGCTTTATTTTGACTTGCATTTTTTACTACATTTTCATTAAAAATATCTTAACCTTTTGTACTTTAAGACCCAGAGATCATGATTTATATGAACATCCCAGCGAATATGACCGGTATGGCACTCCTCCACCACCACCCTCATCTTCCAAACATTCTAGTGCTCATCATGCCGCCTACGAAAGTTCATCGTATGAACGTGACTATCGTAGGGAATATCATCCTCATTCTTCAACCTATGCCGCAGCTGCCTATGCAGGTGAGTTTCAGTGTGAGCTTGAAAAAGCCAAAAGACAGGTTTTCTGTTACAGCCGAAAAATACTACGCAAACGATGAATTTAACTAAAACGTGTTTAAAAACAAATTTTTATAAAATACAAATTGAATTGATGTGCAAAAATTTAAACAACCCTTAAGCCACAAAGGAAAATAGTAACGATTTTAACAATGAAAACAATACATCCAAAGAAGAATGTACAAAATCTCAATTGCTAACGAATTTAAATAGATAAAAAACAAGATTTCGTTTAACAACACTTTCTTAAAAGTCAAACTCCGGGGAAACTTTAGTTCTAACATTTAATACATATTTAATTATTCCACAAAACAAAAAAATATATTTTATTTATTAAATAACTTCAAAATACGTGATAAAATGTTGAAACAACCATAATGATGTTTAACTGGAAAGAGACAAACTCATTGAAGCAAACTTTATTATAAAATATATTTAAATTCGTTAAATTGTTGCCTGAAACGTTCTTAACACTCGTTAAATTTATTTGAATATCTTCAAAAATATCAATACCAAAAACTCAATTCAATTTTGCAAACAACAAATTTATAACAAACCAATACAAATACAAAACTATTTCAACAAATTTAAACTTAAAAAACAAAATCAACAACTCTTCTCCCCTTCCCATTTTACAATCCTCCTCAACCACACAAACTACCAAACCTAATAGCTAAAAGCAGTAATGGTCGCTCTTCATCATCCGCCTATCGGCCCGCTTCGACAGCTTCACACTCCTCATCGCACTATGAGACTGGTGGTTCCCGTTCCCGAGAAAGTGTACGATATCGTTCAGCACCATATCCAAAAATACGTTAATATATAAAATCCAAACAAAAATCAAGTAACGAACCAAGAGCGGCTAACAAAACACAAATGAAGATGACAAAAAATGATGGTCTAAAGAAAAAACAAAAAAAAAAACAGAGATAAAAACTGAAAAGTTTCAAGTTGCTGCTAGAAATAGATTTTAAACTAAAACCTAATGGAAAAATAAGAGAATATGATGAGACATAAAGCAGAAAACTACATGAAGGAAATCACACACCCCTAAAAATATATTAAATAAACTCTGAGAATATTTAAACAAAGATTTAAATAAAACATAAATATATACAAATAAAATACAAACAAAAATAAATGTCGGTTAAAACCGAGCAAAAAATATTTAATAACTTACACTTTAATGGATGGCGATGAAGTTTTAGAAGGGAATATAACCAAATAAAAAACACATTAAAAAGTGAAATGTTAAGACAAAACTAATAAAATGAAAAGGGGGCTATGATTGGCTGTTTGAGTAAAATACGTTTTAATAACACATTCTTGTAGAAATCAGAAATCTATTCATGGCAGAAAAATAATTAAAAGTGGGTTTCATAGATTTCGTGTAAAAATTTAAGAAACCCGCTTTAACATATACTCAAGACAGTCGTTATGTTGGTTACAATAATACGTTGATCGGAGACTAATGAATATTAAATTTGAATACTTAAATAAGGTAGCCGATCTAGTTGTTCGTCCGACAAATTGTAAATCAAATTAATTTCTTCCGTTTAAAGTTTCGTTAAATTAAACTCTGGTGTTCTTTAACTACGACCGGTTGTTGCAAACTGCAACCCGTGTAAACCAACATTTGAAATTAGGCAATCTTCAAAGGATAATTCTACATTCTCGTGGAAATTTATAAAAATAACTTAAACATTATTTTTAAATAACATATTTGAGCCTGAAGACGAGACAGTATTGAGACAGCTTCCCATTTTAATATAGGATACAGAAGATGATAATTGTAACCATATATCGTAACACTTTAACCAATAATAACATATAATTTTACACACAAAAAGAAAATGTAATTAGTACATACACAACACAATCTACCGAAGTAATACTTTATGTGATATTCGGATTTCCTGGATATTATTAAAAATCAGACTAAAAATCTAAAGTTCAGTGGTCAAATGAATAAAACTTAAACTTACCTACGATAACAACTGTAGACACAAGAAACCAGAAGAATATTAATATTTCATCCCAAAATAATTATATCAAGTAAGAACAAATAGTGCAAAAGTACACATTTAACGGACAAACAGCTACAAAATAACATAACTATTATCAATAAACAGAAAGCTCAATGAAGATCTGAGTGACATTTTAAAATAAAAAAAATCAATTGGAACATAAGTAGACCACCAAAAACCTTGCAACTGCTTAACAAACAATACAACTGGACACAATTTAAAAGACAATTTAAAACAAAAATAATTTATAGCTTAGCAAAAGCCTAAAACAATGACATTTTTATTACAATTAAAACAAGGAAAATATCAATCAAGTTTACTGACTAAACCACCATCAAGCTACAACCACATTATCTTGAGTATAGGATAAGAAACCCAGACTTTTGTAAAATGAATATTGGACACATAAAACTGCTTTGTGAAAAGTTAAAAAAAAACCATTTTAAAAAATATTATTTTACATACATATATAATTAATAAAACAAATATGCAAGAAAACACATAAATAAAGGCAATATTGTAAACTTCCCAGCTCGAATATAATGCAAAACAACCTCTCATAGTTAATCGTTTAAAAAAACAATTTTTAAACCCATTATCTAAGTAGCAAGTAATACAACCTTTTAATAAAAAATAAACACAGGCAATATCGTTACAAAATCAATCCAAATCCCCGCAATCTAATAAAACCACATTAATTAACCCACAACAAAGGAGTCATATTTCGGGGGCATATCCGTAAGTATACAAAAATAAAACGCTTTTATTATAAGTCCTATAGAGTTTTATAATGATATATTGTTTAGAAGAAAAGAAATATACAATAAAGATATTAAATATAACAAAGTGTGTGTTTCATTTAAGAAAAGGCGTCTTCAAAACGTCATGGCTCCATCTAGGAACATGAGACTATCCACTGCTGATATTGCCAAGTCTACGTCACGTTTTTGTACTGTCTTCTTTTTGGCTTGAGCTGTGTAGCTATACGATTCAACGGCCAACGATTCAATAAACAGCTCTGTGGCCCGTGTGACCAAGAAAACTGCTTCATTTGATGCCATATGCAAATCGGGATCCAATTTCATAATATTACGGATTCGTGTTAAGGGGAGTTGAAAGAGTTTTGTATCACTGCTCGCCGTCGTAACGGTGGGTTTGGCCTTTGCATTACCTACTATAAACAGGGGAAGGGCTAATATCACTGAAACTAACTTAAAGTATGGCACATGGCAACAGCTTGTGGAGCAAACATTTTGGTCCACAAGTCACGTTAGCCGCGGCTGTTTGTCCTGGCAAACTTACTCGGTTGCGTTTCCTCAATATTCGTGGGAGCGCCAGCAGATTCCTCTGTAATTGTTGTTATCTTCTCCTCATGAGCGGGTTCTTCTTGCTCTACTATATCCACATTTTCTACTACATAATCCTGATCCAATTGAGTAATGATCTCTTCAGAAAAATCCTCCTCGAAAAGGTCCTCGCTGGCCATTGTTTACTCTTTTATTAAAGGCGGTTTGGTTAGCGGCTGTGCACGATTGTTGATTGTACTTATCGATGTTGCCAGATTTGAATACGATTCAAATAGTAAGAGTTCATAATCACCCTGTTTAAGATATTTTAATGTCGTGTTTATACAAACTGCTTTGGTGTTGCATTTATTTACCAGAAGTGTTATCGATATCGAGTACATTATGATTTTCTTGCCTGCTTGTGGGCTTGAACTCGAATTAAAGTTTTTTAGGCTGATGACAGAGTGAGCGCTATAAGCGTTGCTATGATATGTCGCTACAACTTGCTACAAAACTCTGCTTGTGTTTACTTATGTACTCGCTCAAATGTTGTCAGAGTGAGAGCAGAGCTACAAAATAGTTTCGGTGCTTGGCCGCTATAAAGCGTGTAGTGAAATGATTTATAGCAGCGACATATTGAAGTGAGAGAGAGTTAAATAAAAAATTTGGCATGGACAATGTATGGGCGCATGCGTGCGTTGTTTTTAAAAGGTTTTTTTGCATTGTTTTTTTTTCTATTGCACCCGCACGCATCTATTTTTCCATTTGTTTGTGAAATCAAATTAAAAAAATTGTGCAAATAAATGGATTTTGATACAGAAACATTTATTACGGAAGTGTTTACCCCTCCTTTGTCTGGGACCAAAAAATAAACATTATCACAACAGAATAATTGTTGACAAAATTTACAAAATAAGACACACATAACATAAACAAATGAAAAACAAATACACTAAAGAGAGCGTAAAAAAGTTTGCGCTCCCATTCTCTCTCTCAAAAAACACATAATGTAGCACACAATCTAGCGCTTACTCTGACATGTCAAAGATTGATATAGCAATAAAGGTTGTAGCTTCAAGCATAGCAACGCCTGTAGCGCTCACTCTGTCATCAGCCTTATTTGTTAGTTGAAACAAACAAAATTGATATAAAATTTGGTAATTTGGCATAAAGCTAGTTTACCGATACACTTTGAACCTTGTATTTGACCTCTGATGATCCAATTTAACAAATCGGCCAAAATTTAATTAAAAAAGTAACGAAAACACGTAAAAAAATTATAAGAATTTAATTCAAACTCCTCTTTCAAAACAAATTTTTTTCACAAAAGAAAAATTACCTAAAGTGAAGTTCGATTAACTAGAATCAAGGTCGATTACCTTAGCTCAAGTTCATTGATCCCAGGTCGAGGTCATTGGGTCATGGTCAGGGTTATTGACCCCTGGCCAAGTTAATTGACCCTTTTAAAGGCCATTGACCCCTGGTCAAAAGTCATTTGTCTTAGTTGCAAGGTCATTAATTTATCTGTTATTTCATAATACATGTATAAATATTTTTTTTTATTCCGTAACATAAATTTTAATTTAATTAAATCGGCCATTGCGCTTCAAATTATGTGTAATTAAGGGTTAGAAATAAAAAACAGTTTAATTGTGGCACCTAATGTTAAAATTTTAGTTTCATTTATAAATGTACTATATAATAATTTATGTTTGTAAATAATTTTTTTTTTTTTTTGTTTATGATTTTGACAGTGTGACCCAAGCAACAGCTGACAATATGCGAAACTGGCGTGCAAAATCTTTTTAGCATTTCAGTTCAATATACAAATGTGTGACCCGCTTATTTTAGCCGCAATTCGATTAATCCCTACAGTCATCGTTTCAGCATATTTTCCAACCTACACAATCGACTACAAAAAATAATCGTTTTTGAGACTCAACATCGATTGCCGATTATTGTTGAAGCCGACGCGAAAAGTGAATGAAGAGATTTTTTTTGGGAAGAAATTGCAATATTTTACGCGAAGGTATTTTATTTAAAAGAGAAACAACAACAACGTTAACGTTGGTAAATAAACAAATTCATTCAGCAGACATTCGTGCAAGAACAGACTTTCGAAAAAAAATTAATATTAACCACTGAGGGATATTTACAGGAATTGTGGTGTTGCAAAAAAAAATCCCAAATCTATTAAGAACTGGATTTCGAGGAAAAGTGAAAGTGCATTTTCCAATTAAACTTGAAAAGTTTTCCTTTTTGTGTTGGGCGAGAGGAGAAAATCCAATTGCGATCTGTTAATAACTTTTTTGCTGTTTGTATCAAACATTAGTGCTGTTTTGGCGTCTGATTTATTTTTCTTCCTTTCGGGGATCCAGGTTTTTTTTGTGTGTGTGTGTTTTGCCCGTCAGAGTACGAGGGGGAAGAAAAGTTTGTGGGAAAATTATTTGTACACCACAATTGCCAGTACATTAAATGTCAAACGAAATACAATACAATTTTTTTTTTCGTAGGAATTTCTCAAATCTACAAGTGAATCCAGCAGAGACTTTCAAGGAGCACACATAGCAAGAATAGGCAAACATGGCCAATGCCTATGACGGTAATGGTGACTACACAAATTATGCGGAGGATGAGAGTGAATATGGCAAACAGCGCAAAATGGCTGGTATGTCGGCAACAGGACCCCACAACGGTGACAATACGCACGGGGGTGGTGAACAACATCATGGAGTCAG
Organism: Muscina levida; assembly: GCA_964034835.1. Classification (NCBI taxonomy): domain Eukaryota; kingdom Metazoa; phylum Arthropoda; class Insecta; order Diptera; family Muscidae; genus Muscina; species Muscina levida. The sequence continues at coordinate 87,034,676 of OZ035884.1, forward strand.
TTCCAGCATAGGTCCCGGTGGGGGCGACAACAATTATCTCAACGAAAAGGCCAATGAGTATGTGAGGGATTGTTTGAATGAAAAATCTCGTATGGATCGTAAATATCCTATAGCGGAAAAACTATTGGATGCAGGTAAGGAAGTAAAATTGAAAAGGAGATTGTATGAAGTATCGTTTGGAAAGAAATAAGTAGAAATTTTTCAAGATAATATTTGTTTAAAGATATAACAATATTAATAATAATAGTTAGCAATATTAATAAAAATAGTAGCAATATTAATAAAAATAATAGGTGGTATATTAACCAATCCAAATAATAATTTTTATTTAATTTGGTAAAAAAAAATTAAGGTTGGTTAGTTGTTAGTTCTTTCAGCACAGATTTCGTTACACTGGCATATAGGTCTGCGATGTACATATAATGTGTGTCCAGATTTATCCCCTAGTTCAGGGTGATGTTACCGCCTTGTCTGTATAAATTTAAAACTATTTTGGTTTTTCTTAATCTGAGCAGGCTTTTATTGGCATTAAGGAGAAATTTAAGAACTAAAACATAAAAGTCATCGAACTCTTTTTATATTATACAAGACAAGCACTCAGAGTCTATTGTGATTGTTTAATTGAAGTGAAATTAGATAGTATAGAGTAGAATAAAGTTAGTCAAGATTGATGAAATAATGATAAATAAATTTAAAAGAAAAATTAGAAGGAGATGGAGGAAAAGTTCTATATATTCCAGAGTATTTCCCCGTGCAACTTTATATAGTTAAAGTAGTTAGATTAGGCATGACATACATGGATACCCATTTGTCTTCAGTGTTTCCAGGACATTTGCCAAGCGCTCCATATGGCGGTTCAAATGCCGTATATATATATGACATATTTATGGTTGCACTGATTTATCCTATTGGTCGGGTTCTAGGTATGAGCCCATACGTATAGAAGTCTAAAAATAAAACTTTAAAGTAATCATTAAGAAATTGTAAAAATAAAATATAACTATTAGGCATCGTCCGCTACAATGTTCACGTTGACTGCTAGGAAAAAGTGAAAGGCGTATCTGTAGTTAAGAACACATATCTGCCAATTGAGAAATAAATCTTATGTTATATGATATAAATGACTTAAGAAAAGCCACAATTTTTGCTTCAGGTTATTCAATCTATCATTATATAATTCTTTGATCCAATGGAGGATTGCTTTTTAAATTAACACTTTCTTCTAATAATAAAATTCTTATATTTTTTGTTTTTTTCCCCCTTTTATATCTTTTAGAAATCGAGAAGGTACAAACAACCGGACGTCTACCGTCCAAAGAACAGAAGTATGCCGATATATATCGAGAGAAGCCATTGAGAGTGTCACAAAAGGTCTTAGTACCCATAAGAGAACACCCCAAGGTAAAAAAAACTACTTGCACACTTTTCCTAAAATCTATATTTATTTGTCCTTACATTTTCCCCCCATCAAAGTTCAATTTTGTTGGCAAGCTACTGGGTCCCAAAGGTAATTCTTTGCGTCGTCTGCAAGAAGAAACTATGTGTAAAATGACCGTACTTGGTCGTAATTCTATGAGGGATCGCGTTAAAGAAGAGGAACTTCGCAAATCCAAAGATCCCAAATATTCGCACTTGAACAGTGATCTTCATGTTGAAATATCTACTGTTGCTCCGCCGGCTGAGGCTTATGCACGCATTGCATATGCTATGGCCGAACTGCGTAAATATCTTATACCAGATAGTAATGATGTTATACGCCAGGAACAATTACGTGAACTTATGGATAGTACTCATATATCAGAAGACCAAAAATCTACAGGTTACAAAAAAATCATGCCACATGCATCGGCCACAGGCGGCGGTGTTGGTATTTTAACTGGTGCTGGAGGAGTGGGTGGCGCAGCAACCGGAGGTTCTTCGAATACTTCGAAGAATATGACTCCCTATAAAGGTGCAACGAATGCAGCGGCAAATTCTTCGGCGGCATATAATAAAAATAATACAGCGCCAAAACAGAAAGTTATGTCAATCTTGGAAAAGGCACGGTCTGCTATGGAGGAAACGTATGGGTAAGTTATGAAATAAAAATAAACGGAATTCTAAGTTATTTAAAGATTATTTAAAAAATTATTATATTTTTATTAATTTCTATTTAAATGTTCTTCCTAGTCGTGGCTATGATGAAACTCCACCCTTTGATCATATCCAAACGCCGCAACATGGCTACGATGCCTATGCCTATCCGCAACAAACCAATTCGGGTCACAATCCCCATGGCCCTCAGACCCCTGGCATTGGCATAAATACCATGTCCACTGGTCGAGGACCTTATGACACAGCTGAATATGAAACAAACGATTATAACAGACGTGGTGGAGACTATTATCAGAATCCTGGAGCAACATATGGCGGTGAGTAGGGACAACAGTTATGCCAGCTAAACTATTACTTCATATGTATTCTTTCTATTTTTTTCCACAACAGCTGGCCTACAGCCGCCCAATAATGGCGGCCTAAATCCGAATCAAACACAAAATCGTAGTCACGTTAACAGGTGAAATTTGTTTGCAGCGCCTCATATACAAAAACAACAGCAGCATCTAAATGCCAATAACAACGCTATTCCAAGTACACGTTGTCCTACGATTTCCTCCTCTTCCATATCTGCCACCAACTTGAAACCAGGAACCTTACCTTCTTCTCAACAACATCATCAAATGTCCGCGACTGCACACGATCTAAGCAGTGGTCTAAATAATAATAACGATATCAACAACAACAATAATCATTTGTTAAAGTCCTCCCCATTACACATGACAGCAACAACAGCTTATCAAATGTCAGTAGCAGCTACTGTCAATAATGACCCTCTTAAAAATGGCCCGAATACACCCACACATGCAATGACAATACCAACTCAAAATTTCCCACCGTCTCCCGAACAACAACAACAACTACTACCACAAGTATGTACAACATCTATAACAAACACAACAGCAACAGCCACAATTAACAACAACAACAACCACAGTAACAATGATAATGATAATCAAAATGATATTTTAAAAAACAACAACAACACAACAGCCACTGCTGCAGTAGCACCATCACTGTACAACCACCACAACAACAATCCTATACTAAGTTTGAGCTCCACATTTAATGGCCACACTATTTCTACTCCTACCAGCAACAACATTAACAACAACCAGAGTCAGAATTACAAATCATCATTACCACCAATTCAACCAAGCACTATAGCAATGTCGGCGGCTACGGTCACAGATCAACAACGTTCGGCCGCAGTATCAAATACTAACTTATTGTTTGTGAGGTACTAAGAAACAACAAAAAAATTAAACTAAATATAATATTCATAAAAACAGACAGATACACTAGGGAGTTCAATATTAGTAATAACAAAAATTTTAACGGGAAAACTGTTAGAACATCCATCTCCTCTTAAAAATTATGACTTTTTAAAAGATCAATAAGAAAAAAGCTTTACATAACTTTTGAATGTACTTTCGTACAACATATATAAAAGTAATGTATAAGTGAGACTTTTAAACTTAAGTTACCATGCATATCATGTGAAAGGTGATGATATGGCGTTATGAGTTTAACATTTTTAACAGCTGCTTTTAGAGTCAATGGCTTAAAAAAAAATTTATATAAAAATTTTTACACAACATCGTCTTGTACGAAATGAAAACCAGTTTTTTGTGTTTGGATCAAACGAACGTCTTTCCCAGTTTCTTATTTTGCATCGCATCGTACTCCCTAGTGTATAAACTTGTCTATTAACAACAACAAAAACAAATATATAAGTGCATTTGCAATCTTTTACAGACCTGCAAATCCTTCCAACACCATGACCACCACCAACACCACCACTTTACATGTTGGTAAATTACCGTTTTTGCCAGTGCAATTCATTTGAATTATCCTCTACAAAAAACAACAACAACAACCAAATCACCCACCATACTTAACTCTCTCTCTCTGTCTCTAAGAAACGACAACTATACTACTGAACAGCAACACAATAATATAATAATTTTTCATTTTACTCAAATATTAAGTATATTTTAAAAATTAACATTATTTACTTTAGATGATAAATAAGAATCCAACAAATTATATATTTACATTACATATAAACAAACACACAGTTCGGCAAAGTTCGAATCTCAAGGTTTTGAAACACACAACTTTGGATATTACAAAAAACCACCCCTAAATTAAAAATTAATTAAATTTCTAAGATTTTAAATCTTTATGACAAAAAATTATAAATTGAAAACATTTCTTATTTTGATTTCAAAGTTTATTTTACTCAACACAAAAAAAATTGGCTGAATTCGAATTAGTGTCATATATTTCGGTATTTTCAAAACAATGATTTAAAATGTTTTTTATACAAACCATACAAATCGAAACCTTGGCATGAGTTATGCCGTCCTGTGTTATCTAAGGCTCAAAGTCTTATAAAACATGAAATAAAGCAAGTAAAAAACACGTTAAAAACAAAACAAACAACAAAAAACTAAACATTTAAAAGACGATTACACAAAAAGGGATACAATTCAAAGATTAACTGAGAAACAAAATCTAATTATATATATATAACCCATTTCCACTGACGCGGAGGGCTAAAACATAAATTGAATACAACTTTAAAAATAATATTTACTATAAAACATTAATATAACGTATATTATATATATTTACAAAAGAATATTGACACAAAATTTAATTAACAATCTTAAAACTAAATATTAACAAATATAATTAATATACAATTCAATGAAATTTCAAAAATATACCATCTAAATAACTAAATTCCATAAAAAGAAATAAACGTTTAAATTAAAAACAAACAAAAAATATAGCAACGTTGTATAAACGTATAAACAGATTTATTGCATATAGTAAACCAATGCTATAAAAAATTACAATTGTATTATTTAATTAAGAACAATTAACACAATTTTAAAAACAAAATTTAAAAACCAAGTCCTAAGATAAACAAAAAATAAATCTTACAATTAAATATTTATCATGAACAAGAGGGAAAACAAAAATAAAAACGTACAATATCACAAAAAACGGGCACATAAACACATAAAAGAGGAATACAGACAAATGTAAATGATTAAAATAAAATCATACATAATAAATTAATATAACCAACAACAACTTATAATTAAACAACAAAAACAAATACCTTTTAAATACTCTGAAATACTTTAAAACAAACAAACAAAAATCTTAAAGACAAAAAAAAAACATAATATATTTGCTAACAAAAAAAATAATTAAATTACAAAGTAAATAAAGAAAAATATTTTCAATATGTTACTACCACAAAAAAAAAACAAAAAATAAATATCGATAATAATAAAATGAATCGAAGAAACAGAAAAATAAAAACGAACCCAAAATCAATCCAATAAATTACAACACAAACACAAAATTACTTTATAAACAAACAAATAATACAAGATTAAGTGGAATATAACAACAAATGGGAAAACAAAATTAAAATTAACAACAACAACAAAAAACACTTACAACAAAGGAGAAAATAAAAGAACAAACCCTAAAAAAATAATATATATTTATATGAGTATACATATATATTATGCAAATTTATTAAAATACGCAATATATCTAAATGTTATAAAAGAAATACAAACAAAAATATAAAAATATTTGTCCAATAAAAGTCAATATTCGCCTATGAAAAAATCAAAAGACTGTGTTGTTTTATTTTTCAAGCTATATTTTCTCCCCGAAATTCTTAAGACAAATTTCCTTTAAAAATTATAACCTTTTATAGCTAAAGGGTTTGCTAATAGTTTTCCATACTTAACCGTAGTTACCAACTCATGTATTTAGCCACAATACTACATATAAAATCTTAAGAAGTCAAATGCAACTCTTTTTATACACAGTCGCTTATATTTATTTGGCATAGATTGCAATCAATGCCCACAAGCGCCACCAGGCGTTGAATAGAAACACTTCAATAAATAATTACAAAATTTCATAAATTTAATAAGTGTTTCGTTAAATTTGTATTTTTAACACCATTCTACATACAACATTGGAATTTAGAAATAATTAATAATTGGGGTAAATAATATATCATATTAATTTCAACAGATTAAATAAATTGGAACTTTTTTTATGTTTGAAAATGTTTTTTTGTTTATTTATATATTTAAAATTAGTAATTAAAAGCAAAGAAGCCAAATATGTATTAAAGTTATTTAATACAACAAAACAAGAACATTTTATCGATAACGAGATTTGGTTCTTTCCAATACAAAAAAACCTCGTTGAGAACTGGACACATTTGATTTTGAGTTTTAATTTGCATTATATTATATTTATTTTCGTAATTTTGTTTAATCGTTGAAAGCAAATATAATAAACATCCCCAAGTAACTGCAGTTATCGATTAACCATTTTTACAGTACTCCAAACGTACGATAACTACGTTACTTCTGCAGTAATCACTACATTAAATGTACATTTTGCAAAGAAGAAGCATCAAAACAAAGAAGCTTTTGCCAATTTACAAACTAGTTGGCTTGAGTTGGGGTTTGCGCAGCAATAGCAAGACAACAATAGAGATAAGTCACAAACGAAATTGTAGCCAATACATGGGAGGAAATTTGCAGCTTAAATATGAACACCAACAACAATTCATGTGTAGAAACACCTGCAGCACCAGAGTGGCTGTCAAAGTTGGAAGATCGTCGAGAAAAGTTAAAGCGAGCCAAGTTAGGCCATGAAGCCGGTGCCGGAGCGCCGTGCAATGAGTGTGGTGACAAATGCCCTGGATTGGATTTACACTTTTGGCGTAAGGTCTGTCGCAATTGCAAATGCCGCAAAGACCAGCATATGTGTCAGGATGACGATAGCTCTGGATGGGCTCAATTCGAAATACTGGGACAAATACGTTCCAAACCAGCATGTATGTTTAGAATAATTTTTGTTACATCCTTTAATATTCAAACTTGATCATATTATTTTAACCCTTTTTAGTTATTAAGATAAAAACTTTGGCCAATCAACCCGTCAAGGTTGATTGGGTGCCACCCAATATTGCCCCAGACTTGGCCGCAGATTATCTCGAAAAACTTGGCTCTGAGAATGTGCCTATCGCTGGCAGTGAGGCCGCTGCTAAACGCAAACAACAATTAGAGTTCCAAGTTCCACCCCATGACCTAGATGCCGGTTTCTGTGATAATCTCACAGAGGCTGAGGCCAATCAATTACTGCAATATGTACAAAAGATACGCGAGAATTGTGTGGGCCAAGGTAATGTTGTTAGAGTTGGTAACATTGCACATGCCAACGTGGGAAATGTGCATACATCTGTGGTGGAGAATACATTAGATGAGGTAAAGTATTGCGAAGTGATGTCGGCTCTGAAAGAACCACCCGTTGCGGATACAATTTTGTGTTCATTGTTGAGCAATGACAAATTAGCCAAGGCCATAATTGAGCCGGTATCTTATGCTTATCCGAAAATATTTGTGGCTTTCTCTGAACCCCTGTCAGAGGGTCCATTAAGCGAGCAGGTGGCAGCAAAGTTGTCACAGGTTGTTAAACAAAAACTGAATGGCCTTAACGAGGCAGCAGTGGAGAGTTTGGTACAAAATGGACCAGTGTACGACAAAGTGTTTGCTACATTAAAGGTGAGTTGTTTTTTGTGTATATAAAATTATGTAAAAAAAGAGCTATATACTATTACAATTTAAAATGGTTACACTGTATACTTACCATTATTGTATTCAAATACGCTTTAGAATAGAGACGGTCAGTCAAATTCCTAAATAATCTTTCGCGCACTTTTTAACTGCACCACTATTTACTTTAAAACGATACCAAAAAAAAAACGCAATTTAAAACAAGTCAGTTTCCTGACTTTTGTCCATCAAACTAAGTTTGAGCTTCGACTATTTCTATCACTAATTCTGTGACTGCTTATATTCTGCCATCACTTGCACAAACATTCTAATTCCAATGAAATGTTATTCTGCAGTGAGAACTTGCAAAAGTAATCATTAACTTTTTGCCATATCTTACGTACAACTGGCTTTCATTTATAAATATACCCACAGTCCGTTTTTTATATTTTAAATAATATTTTCTAATTTCAGAAAAACAATTTAGATATCTCACGCGACCCTCGACTGGGGCCTCTAGTCGATTTGCGCAAGGAATATCTTACCAATCCATTGGCCAAAAAAGAAATTGATAGCATTGTTCATCAGCCAACAGCTTCAGCTATGTATTGCTCCCCGCTCAAAACTCCCTCGAAATTTATAAATGATATGGCCTTTCACTCACCGTTGCCACTTAAAGCTCCCCTAAAAAGTGGATCGCATATGCTACAGGAAACCCCCATTCGTAAAGTGCAATTTGGCAATGCATCCACTATTGTGTACGATTGCAATCTACCGGCAAATGTTGATTATGAGCGTGATCCTGTATTTGCGAAAATTATACACTCTGAATCTCTAAAGCATGCGGTACACAATTCCCAGAGAGGCCTTAAAGCACTGCCCGTAAATGTAAAGAGATCTCCGTCTAAAGCTAATATAGCTGATACCCAACTTAGTGAAGCGGCCAAAAATAAACTACAAGCAATGGGCATAGATTCAAAGGAAATGCTACAAAGTGCTGTCTTAAATGCCCCATTCTATGAGAGACTTTTAAAAAATCTAAATGATATGAACATCAATTATGCGTCATGCCAGCAATTGAAGCCACTGGAGAAACTTTCAAAAGAGTTGCGTACCGATCGTCCGCTGTATGAAGAAGTCAGGGAGTACGTAACAGCTCTACCCAATAGTCTTGATGTTGCCTATGCTCCTGTCAATATGAATTTACAACAGGCCATGAGTATTTCCAGAAGCACAGACTCTGGTTTCGATTCGAAACCTTCAACACCAAGTCATTGTGCGTCTGTGGCGAATAATGTGCCTTATCACGATGACGTCAATGCAATGGCTGGCAAATTTTGTGCCGTTCCAGGTATACAAGATATGAATATGTATCCAACAGTTGCACCGCCAAAAGAAGCTTTACACATGAATATGCAAAATTTGTCATTGCAGGAAAGTCCAACGCAAAGTAAGTACATAGATTGTAATTATTGCAGATTTTATAAATACTACACCATAAAAAAGGAAATGATCGTCACACAAGCATAGGATCACAAATTCAGAGAGTAATTAAAAAAATGGTGTGGTCTCTACCACTTGTCTATAAGATAAAGATCATTTCAACTACTTTAAGGCAAAAAGTCGGAAAGATCTTACCTCGGAACTAGTGCTTAAATTGCAGTAAATATGCAACAACACCAGAACGCAGTATATAACAATTTAAAATCAGGCGAGATGTTGACAATTTCGTATTATTAAAAGCATTAATTTTACATAATTGTTACTACTTTGACTTCTAGTATAAAAGCAACTGGAACTACGTTTTCTACATCGTCTACATTGTTCGATACGAGCTAGTCAGGAACGAGTTTAATGTCGTCAGCTTTGTACTATCAACCTTTAGTTCTTTCTCGTATACTTGAAAAGTCTAAATGCAGTGTTTTAGAATCTTAAGTACTTGTTTTTTTTAAACTGTTTTTTTCTATAGTTGTTTGTATGGGAATATAGAAAAGCTTCATGCTATTGTAAAATGTAATAGGGGCAATAATTTTAAACATAATGTTGCAAAGGGAAACTGCTTTTTTATGGAAAACTTGTTATACACAGGTTCCAATTATTTTATTTTATGTTAATTTAAACAATTTTATTAATTTAATAAATTATAAGTTTTCAAAACACATAATCACGTTAAAATATATTTTTTAGCTGCCGTACAGAATCTTCTCTGCTGTCGCGATTGTTCCAATCCCATAAATTTTGGCGAAGTCGCCGTTAAAGCCGAACGTGCTGGCAAAGAGATTGCCTGGCACCCCGAGTGTTTCAAGTGTCACACATGCCGTGAACTCTTGGCTGATCTTGTGTACTTCTTCCATGGCGGTCAAGTATATTGTGGTCGTGATTTAGCCGTGAAATTAAAAATACCCCGTTGCAAGGCCTGTGATGAATTGATATTTACCAAGGAATACACTGCCGCCGAGGGTGCTACATTCCATATTAAACATTTTTGCTGCTATCACTGCGATGATCCGTTGGCTGGCCAACAATATATACCAGATGAAAAATCCAATATGCCGTTGTGTCTTAAGTGCTACGATGAATATTTTGCCGTAGCCTGTCAACGTTGTACTCAGCCCATAGGACCAGCCGATCAGGGCGTGGCTTGGGGTGATGTCCATTGGCATGATTCGTGTTTTGTCTGTGCAGGCAAGTCATGTGCCAAATCACTGATCGGTGGACGCTTTTGTGTTAAGCAGAATATGCCCTTTTGCAGCCCAGCTTGTGTCCATAGTATAATAAAATAGAGAGTAGTGTGATCTGGCTGTCGGTCCATAGTGTAGTCACAAAAGCGCCATTAACTTGTGATTAGTATTAACAAAAAATAAAGTATTTGCTGCTATATTTTTCTATTGCATTTACATTTATATACATACATAAATATATAGCTATTTACACATGCACAACCTTATTTAAAAAAGGCATTTTTATACACGTATATACTATATTTTATACTTTTACCAATATGTATTTAATAAATAACGCACAAATAAAATAACACAATTAAAAGTAGCCTTTTTATTTAAAGATTGTACAAAAGAGATATGAAACATTGAATATTTCTTAAAATGTTGAAGCTGTTGCGTTGTTTTTTTATTGGCTAGAATAATCTTAAGTGACGGGTTTTAGTTTAGACACCAATTTAGATTATGATTGCGTGACTACGGAGGGGCTCATGTGTATCCGGTTTTTCCTTTCATGGTTCGTTTCAAATGTCCAGATATATTCATATTCAAATTTTATTAAACAACCAATGTCCAGTGATGGACTTCTTATTGATAGTAACACAAATTCATGAGTTATTCTGAATTAAATTAACTTAACACACAAAAGTTTCTATCACTCATCTTCCCTAATGTGACATTTTTCTTATCTCCCTAATATTGTCTTCCCAGTATTTTTTTTTCAAACCGGAACTTTTGGATTTATTTTCATATCGTAAAATAAAGCCCGTATATCGCTTTCATTTTACATTTCGAATCATAAGCTGATGAAATTATTCAAGTGACTGAATGCGTCATCCACTGTCCATGTTTTATTAACCCATTTCGAACTCTTTTGTTTCCCTCCGCCCTCTTTTAATAAAACCAAGCAAATATTATTATTATTGTTTTTTTACTCTCTCTCTGTTTTATTTTAAATTGATTGGTTGTTGTTGTTGGTGCTTTTAATTCATCGCGCAAGTTTTTTTTATTTGATTTTTATTTGCATCTCTTGTTAATTGAAAATGTCTCCAATTTTCTCATTTTACTTTTTCTTAACAAACAAAATCACATTTTACCAAAACTTAAAACTAATGTAATGTTTATCTATACTTAAAAAATTAATTATTATGTATTTCCATATAGTATGTATATGTATGTATGTATGTATGTATATAATAAAGGGGAGAGGAAGAAGTATTAATGGTGGTGGAGTGTGGGAGATGACGGGGGAGTTGTTTGTTATATGTATATATATTTATAGTATAGTATTTCTTATTAGTTTCTATCCCTATGCTCGACCTGATGATGCTGCTACGTACATGTTATGTTATTGTTTCTATAAGGATGAAACGCATTTTTTATAATTTTTTCTGGTTTTTTTTTTAATATTTATTGAAAAATTAAAGTCTGTTGTTGTTTGTTGGGGGGTTGTGGGTAGATTTTAGTTTTCTTTGTAAATTATTTTTTGTTGAGTTTTCTTACATTCTGTTAGGGCGGCAATAAGAAACAAAAAGAATTATTAGTTTTTACGTTATGCGGTAGTATTTTAATATAGGACAAGCAGTTCATATGTACTCTGTTTTGTTTTTATCATTTATTGATTAGAGTCCGTAGTATTACTATTTGATTGGTTTTTTTTTTGTTCTCAACATGAATTTTCTTTCTCAGTATATATTCATTTTAGTATATATTACGTTTGTTTGTTGTTTTAATACTTTTGTTACCTCAACTGTTTAGCTTTTTACTATAAAAACAAAACAAAACAAATTGGGGGTATTTTATAGAATATTTGTTCGATTTTAGTATTTTCCTTGTAAGAGATGATAGTGTTTAGAATTTAATATGCAGCAAGAAAAGGAAATTCAAAGTAGCAAGTGATTCACTGTTCAATATTCAGTCTTATGCCTTAATACGAATGGTTTCCGAAAAGCCAACTGAATTTCCCTTTCTTACAACTTGAATCTAGAACACAATTAATTTCATTTAATGTTTGTTGCACAAACAAAATAAAAGTTGACAGAGCTGTTGTGTATTTTACTTAAGATCGAAAATTGATAAGAATTCAATGTTTAAGAGAGAGATTCAATTTGAAAAAGGCGGTATAATTTTATAGAAAAATTCAATTTTTTTTAATCAAAACAAAAGCATATGTTCCACCAAGCAAAACAAATTTGTTTAAAATATGATATTTGCAAAAATATATTTTCAAATGAAATTGCTTTTAAATCGAATACACACGTTCATATTTCAGCTTTTCCTTGGAAATTTTAATAACAATATCCACGGCGTATTTATTAATTCCAAAACGCAAACTATATTATTTCTGTGTATTTCATACAATAAACGTTGTTTCTTCGACTATATTGTAATGTACTTTGATATCCTTCTTATAATAACAAAAATTCAAATCACAAAGTTCGATCGTCAGTAAAATACAAATTAACTCTGTATTAAAAAAAAAAACAATAAAACAGGTTCCAAATAAAAAAAAATATAATGTATACAACTAAAGGTAGTATTTAAATAATTGTAATAATAATAAAAACATACACTAATAATTAAACTATTAAACACTAAATAAAATTATAATGAAGAATTCAGTTTTTTTTTTGTTTGTTTTGTGTGTTTGTAGTAATCATAGAAATATATATATATATTATGTATAAGGTATCTGAACACTTCGCAGTTATGCATTCTGCCAAGTTGCCTTGTTGCTTGTTTAGTTTACAACAACATCTGAATAAGGTTAATTGAAATCGGTGCTACGAAATTTCAATTAGTACAGCTTAACATTTGTTGCACATCTTCTTAAAGCTATTCATTCGGAAAGTGTGATTTAGGTTTAGTATATAGTATGTGTAGGTTGGTTGGTTGGTTGATGTTTGTAGTATTTGGTGAAGAGGAGGCAGCCTGCCTTTGCGACATTCTCTTGGGGGTCGGGGGCAAGCATTCTCGTAGCGTTTAGAATCTCATGCAAACGGGAAGAAGCCGCCAGTATTAGTAATCAGTCCTTAAATTAACACAAAACACTCCTTCTACTCTTTCTGCTGCTGCTGCTGCTCTTCTTCAGGTAGTACTTTGAAATTTGCTTGCCAACAAAGTTTTAACGACGTTTCGCCCACACATCTCCTCGTTAGCTATTTACAATATCGCCGCCATCCTTTTCGTATACACACACACACAGGGAGCACGAGGATAGTAAACTTCAAGTTCCAGTATGTATTTAGATATATAACGACGACTCTATTTTAGTTACCATTAGCGTCTGTCAACAGTTTGTATAGGCGCCACGTGTATAGTATAGCTGTGTCATACGCTCCGATAGTGTTGTATACAGATTACTTATCAATTCCATGGGCACTCGTGACCACGCCTCACGTATACGAAATATCAAATCGTCTTTACGTGAGAATTTGCGACCTCCGTCGAAAACTTCGCGTATGAGCCAACCCCAAATGCCCTCCATTATATTCAGGTCATGCGATACGGTTGGCCACTTTTGGGTTTTTATGCTTTCCGCATTTAGCCACTCCTGCACCGAGGGCAAAGCATTTGTTGTCCAGTTGTGGTCTTGTAAGAAAAATTCGTTATTGCCACCCAACTTGGAGACAATGTTGGGTCGTTCGCGGAGTATTGTTTCGACACAGGACTCGGTTTTCAATTTCGCTGTTGACGTCTCTAGGTGAAGTGGGCCTCCGGCCGTTATCACAAGGTAAATGTACACTGAATTTCCGCGGGGTCTTTGCGAGAGGGTTCGTTCGTAGTTGCGCAAATCGTGGAAGTAGTAGGAGAAGCCATCAGGGCCGTCCAGATTGAATTTACGTTCATCTTGGAACACCACACGTCTCCAGTGGTCTTCGGTCCAATTGACGTGGGCATTGGCAAAGGTCAGACGCTCGGTTTGGTGAAATTGCGACAGGACAGGCTCTGTCTTCAATTTCTTGGCACCACTTGTGGAGCTACCGCGGGAAGTGGATGCCGTATTCGATGCGGATGAACCACTGCTGTTGGAGCCACTGGAAGGTGTCGTGCGGGCACTGGCACTGGTTCCTGGTGGTGAGAGACTTGATCCTGTCGTGTTCGACTGTTGTGTTGGGGCGTGACTAGAAGCGGTGCCTCCCCCAGTACTGCTGCTGGCTGCCGAGAAGTTGGAGTTTTGGTTGAGAGCGTGCACGGGAACCGAGTGATTGTAACTGTGACTGTGGCTGTGGGCAGTGGTGCTGTGGGCATGGGATGTATGAGCGGGCGCAGGAGTGCTGTGTTGCTGATAGTAGGGATGGTGGAAACTGGCTGCATGCTGATGGTGCTGATGCATGGTGGGCTGTTTCAGTTGCAGCTGCTTAAGCTGTGTCTGCGACTGGGCCAATAGGTGATGGTGGGCATGACTGTTGGTACCATTCACTCCATTACTGCTCACCACTACGACTCCTCCGATTGGGTGTTGCTGCTGCGCTGCTGTGTTGTGAGTGCTCGTGGTGACAATGGTGCTGGGATATGATTGCTGTGGCTGTGTATGTGAAGGCTGCTGCGAACGTTGTATCTGAACCTGGACCTGAGATGTGATGGTAGCGGCCGATGTGGCAGCTACGGCTGCTGCTGCTGCGGCGGCGGCTGCTGCGGGGCTTGTGTAATTGCCAGGATGTTTAAGGTAGTACTGTAGAGCCATCAAATTGGCGTCCTCTGTATTAGAGGTGCCCAAGCTGGCCACTTTAGGATCGTAGATGAGCTTACGAAAATTTTGTATATCGTCGGAGCTTAGTAGTAACGTTTTCATTTGGAGTTTGCTGGCGGCTGCGTTAGCGGCGACGCGAGGTATTGTAATGGTAGTAGAGTTATTAGAATCTAATACAAAGAAATCTATATCTATATATAGACTTAAATGTGGGCGCGGGGGGAATTATGTTGGAGATGGAATATTTGTTGATAATCCTTCTTTTTGCTATATGTAATAATGTTTGGCACACTTTGTAGTTTTTTATTTTCTCTAGCTATGCTGCTGATATATTTCTGACTGTTGTTGTTCTTGTTGGTTCATATGTTAGCGCTGCTGATTTTGAAGGCAGCGAAGTAATTAGAATCCCAGTTGTTCATCACAACCAGTAGCACTCTCAGAACCAGTTAGTTTTCCGCGATTTCGCAAACGATTCGTATTCAAATCGCCGTTAAAGGATAGAGTTTTCCTCTGTTGCTATATTGTGTTGGACAGCTATTTTGATCCTTGTTGCAAGTATTTGTAGTTTTATGTAACCTTATGTAGCTCCTCTCAATTTCTAATACCAGGAACATACACAGGAAGTATGAGTTGCAATGCTTTGTTTTTTTGTACAAGATTTGTGGGTTGTTGGTTAGTCTTCTGTAATTCCAATCGGTTATCTTTGGAAGTTTTGTAGTTTTTAGTTATATTTAGTTAGTATATTGACTTCCAGCTATGTATGATGGCTTTTGGAATCTGCAGCTTTTTTATAGCAGGAACTTTAATAGGCCCTGTAGTTTTTGTTGTGGTTGTATTTGCTGTGTGATGACGATGTTTTCAGAAGATTTCTTATGTCTAATACTTTCTTGGCTTCCTTCCGTGTATTCAGATCAATCGCAATAACAAATGTTGCTGTTATTAGGATCTTCTTTGCGTCTGGAATTTGCCAAGCACTTTTTAAGGGTTTTTTGCTTTGTAGTTGGAGTCAATATAATTTCGAAATCTTTGCACTGAAGTGCTGGATTTTTTTTCTGTTGTTTTTGGGGTTTGTTACGTGCACCAGACCAACAGCTTAGCACTATATGTTGTTTTGCTGCTGCTGTGTTGTTTCGTTTGTCTCGCTTTTAGCTGAGTTGTATTTCGCAAGTTTTTCTTAGTTTTTGTTGTTGTTTTGTATTTTACTTCTCTCGGAATGTTTGCTTTTCGTAGTGTGGTGGACTGCTGACTTATGTGTGAAATGATGACGATGGTGAGGAAAAAAGAAAGACAAAAACAACGACAAAGTGTGAAACAGCAGCGACAGCAAATCTCACAACATGCGTATGCTCATTGTGCTGACAAACTGGTTGACTCTGACTGGATGGTTGGCTGAATGGTTGATGGCTTAGTTGATTCAATATGTAGGTAGTAGATAGGCTGGCTGTCATGCAAACTGACGGAATGGCTGAGGGCTGCCTGGCTGACTTAGGTGCAGAGCTGCGGCGGCGAGTGTTTGTTGTGTAGTACGCACTTTCACATCGATTAACTTGGGATTTCGGTTGACTCGTCGTTGTTCTCCCTTTACAAAAACATCAGCAATATCGCAAATGTTGGCGATAAAGTTCTCTTCCAACGACTGGCGGTGGCGTTGGCGACTACAGCGACTGTTTCGAATCGGCTGTCGTGCTTTTTTCCGTTACCTTACAATCAGCTGACATATGCTGGGAATGATTGTATATATGTGCGCTACAGTGCGTGATCTCCTTCTGTTTTGTGTTGTGTAGTGGCTCTCCTCCCTTGTCGTCTCGTCTCTCGGTGTGTTGTGTTTTATTTCGGGGTCTCAACTTCAGTTGCTGAACCGAACCTTCTTGCTGCAGCAGTCAGTGTTTATTTATAGTATGACATTTCCCTGTTCTGTGTCTTATTCGTGTATTGTTGGCTCCGTCCGTACGTCTGTTGTTGGTTGGTTGGTTGGTTACCTAAAATGAGTGTAAAATACAGAAGAAAAAAAAATCAATGATGTATACAAAAAGATTGTCTGCCTGGCGTTTTTCATTTCGTTCTTTCTTGTTATAGCCGACGACCGACTGCTATAGTGTTGCTTTCTTCGTTTTCGTTTTGGGGTGAGAAATCTCTTCCAAACAAAATTGTGGCATATTTTTTCCCAGGATGAGAGAGAAAGTTGTTGTTGAAAGGATTTTAAATATGATATCTCAACTGAAATGTAGCCAGGTGTTTGGGTATTCTCAATTCCAATTATGATCATACACACGAACACACACACACACACAACCAAATTATGGGTTCAATTCACTGTGATATCTGTACAATGACGTGAGAGTATTTTTAGGAGAATACAACGGTAAACAAAAAACAAAAAGGATCATAAGTTGCAAATGCTAACGAACGCTTGGTGATTATCTTCTTGCAGTTTAGGTGGCTAAGGTTAAGGTTTATAAGAAGAATGAAATATGTATGTATCTATATTGATTTTGGATATTATTCGGCGGCACCTGACTAACAACAGCTAGCAAACAAAGATTCTACGGGTTTATGAAGAATTTTGCAAAAATGCAGTTTAGTGACCTTAGCTAATAATTAATACACTGACAGCGTATACATACATACACACATCCATACATACAGATGATTGTTTAGATGTTGAAGGATATAAGAGGATGTATAAGAGTATATAAAAAAAAGTACTTTAACTGTACCAAAAACTACTTTTGTTGTGGCAGAAAGTACTTTGTTTGTACCTAAAAGTACTTTAATCGTATAAGAAGCAATTTAACTGTAACAAAAAGCACATTAATTGTGCCAAACAAAGAAAGTACTTTAATTATACCAAAAAACCACTTTAATTGTAGCAGAAAGTACTTTGCTTGTACCTAAAAGTACTTATGTATAAGTAGTAATTTAATTGTAGTAAAAAGTACCCAAATTGTGACAAAATTTCTAGTTATTGTATCAAAAAATGTATTTTATTATAACAAGAAGTACTTTTATTGTACCAAAAAGTACTTTAATTGTACCGAAAATTAATTTTTTTTGGTTCAGAAAATAAGTTTATTCTTTAAAAAAGTAATTTAATTGTACCAAAAGGTACTTTTTTTTCACCAAAAAGTACTTTATTTGTACCAAAAGGTACTTTTTTTGTACCAAAAAGTACTTTATTTGTACCAGAAAGTATTTCAATTGTACCAAAAACTACTTTTATTGTAGCAGAAAGTTCTATTTTGTGTACACAAGAACTTTAATTGCAGCAAAAAGTACTTTAATTGTGTCAAAAATTCTTATTATTGTATCAATAATTAATTTTATTTCAGCAAAGAGTACTTTTATTGTACCAAAATACTTTATTTATACTGAAAATAATTTTTTTTTGTACCAAAAACTACTTAATATTACTGAAAATTACTTTTATTGCACAATACGTTCTCTTATTGTACCAAAAAAACTTTTATTGTACCAGAAAGTATTGTTATTGTACAAAAAAGTACTTTTATTGTACAAAAAAGTAATTTTATTGTACCAAAAAGCACTTTTATTGTACCAGAAAGTATTGTTATTGTACAAAACAGTACTTTTATTGCACAAAAAAGTATTTTATGATACAAAAAAGTACTTTTATTGTACTAAAAATTACTTTTATTGCACAAAAAATTCCTTTATTGTACAATAAAGTACTTTTATTGTACAGAAAAGTATTTTTATTGTACAAAAAAGTATTTTTATTGTACTAAAAATTACTTTTATTGCACAATATGTTCTCTTATTGTACCAAAAAAACTTTTATTGTACCAGAAAGTATTTTTATTGTACAAAAAAGTACTTTTATTGTACAAAAAAGTAATTTTATTGTACAAAAAAGTATTTTATTGTACAAAAAAGTACTTTCATTGTACCAAAAAGCACTTTTATTGTACCAGAAAGTATTGTTATTTTACAAAATAGTATTTTTTTGCACAAAAAAGTATTTTATGATACAAAAAAGTACTTTTATTGTACTAAAAGTTAATTTTATTGCACAAAAAATTCCTTTATTGTACAAAAAAGTATTTTTATTGTACAAAAAAGTATTTTTATTGTACTAAAAATTACTTTTATTGCACAAAAAATTCCTTTATTGTACAATAAAGTACTTTTATTGTACAAAAAAGTATTTTTATTGTAAAAAAAAGTATTTTTATTGTACTAAAAATTACTTTTATTGCACAATGTGTTCTCTTATTGTACCAAAAAAACTTTTATTGTACTTTTATTGTACAAAAAAGTACTTTTATTGTACAAAAAAGTAATTTTATTGTACAAAAAAGTATTTTATTGTACAAAAAAGTACTTTCATTGTACCAAAAAGCACTTTTATTGTACCAGAAAGTATTGTTATTTTACAAAATAGTATTTTTTTGCACAAAAAAGTATTTTATGATACAAAAAAGTACTTTTATTGTACTAAAAGTTACTTTTATTGCACAAAAAATTCCTTTATTGTACAATACAAGTACTTTTATTGTACCATAAAGTATTTTTATTGTACAAAAAAAGTATTTTTATTGTATAAAAAAGTACTTTTATTGAACAAAAAAGTATTATTATTGTACAAAAAGTACTTTTATTGTTCAAAAAGGTAGTTTATTTGTACTGACAATTGCTATTATTGTACCAGAAAGTAATTTTATAGCACCAAAAAGTAATTTATTTTTACCAGAAAGTACTTTAATTGTACCAAAAACTATAACTATTATACAAA
This sequence comes from Muscina levida, assembly GCA_964034835.1. NCBI lineage: Eukaryota > Metazoa > Arthropoda > Insecta > Diptera > Muscidae > Muscina > Muscina levida. The sequence continues at coordinate 87,054,548 of OZ035884.1, forward strand.
AAGTACTTTAATTAAAAAATTCTTGTTAGTCTATCAATAATTAATTAATTTTATTTTAGCAAGAAATACTTTTTTAGTACCGCAAAGTACTTTTATTGTACCAAAATTTACTTTATTTTTACTGAAAATAACTTTTATTATACCAAAAAGTACTTAATTGTACTAAAAATTACTTTTATTGCACAAAATGTTAATTTATTGTACCAAAAAGACTTTTATTGTAACAAAAAGTACTTAAATTGTACCAAAAATCAATTTTAGTTTTATAAAAGCGAAAAATGAAACTCGGAATTTGAAAATTTTAATTTTTTAAATTAAAAAAATAAACATTTGAAACCCATTTTAATACCTGACCATTTTGTTAGACCCTTCTTCCTTCCTTCTTCCTCCACTATTGTTAAAATTTTTTTATTTTTCTCACAAGACGACAGACAGAGCTAATCCCTTCGTCATCTCTTTAACTTCGTTCAATGACTAACAAGAGGTATTGAAAATTTCTTTAAGAAATGAAAACTGCAATATGCAGTTTAGTGACCCTTAAAGAATATAAACTGTATGTATGGTATGTGTATGTATAATGAAATAATTTGACATATGTACAAGAAATATTAAAAAGGGATGCAGCACAACAGCATTGTTTGTATGTAGATGTGTGCAGCAAAATCATCATTTTTTTATAGAGGATGAGAGTACAAATTTGTGTTTACGTATGTATTACAGATTTTTATTATATAAATGCATAAAAATCATTATTACAACAGTTGGTATCAATAATATCACTTTATAATATTAATATTAAACTTAGATGTTGTGTGAATCGTCAAGATATTCCTTAAAGGAAATCTTAAGAATCAAAAAATATCAATAAGCAATACGTCATTGGCAATTGATTAGAAAAAACACTCGACTATGAAAATTCTACAAAATCAGCAAATTTTTACTTCAAACACATAGGTAAAATTTTGATACTCATATTAAAAGTACATTTTAAAAGTAATTCAGACTTTTACAAGATATCAAAAATAAATATCTGAAAAAATTATTCTCTAATGTATACGATACTAAAAATGTTTTTTATGTTTTTATTAATAAGGCATATTCTACATTTAGATACATATCGACATCTGAAATCCAAATTTGTCATTTTGCCATAAAAAAAATCAAAATCGACTTTTTGATGGGAAACGATGTAGTAGTCAAAACTTAAAAGCATCAACTCATTCACAAAGGGTTCTGGAATGAACCTGTAACGAAGTTTGAAACGCGTCATCTTTGTGGATGACAATAAATTGCCGATCATTACATACTACATACCAATATTTAACCCTCGGGTCGTTCAGCTATATTGGCGTATATATTTCGATAAACTATAGCAAATTAACATAACATACGATCAATATCACACGCACACACACACATCAAATCGTAAAGACCAGCGAGTGTTTTATTATGACGTTATAAAAATTAGGGTTTCACCAATACTTTCGTTCTGGGCTGTAGAAATTAAGAATAACTTGAAATGAGCGAAAGTGAAACGTAAATGTAAGAAAATTAATAGGGGACAAGAGTTTGTAAAGGGGAATTATTCACATAATTGAATAATACAGGGTGAACCATTTACATTTGAATCGCCAGCAGATTCGAGGAAAAACAAATGTGTTGCCAGGTGATCATAAAAGTGCTGATTTTTTTTTTCAACCAGATTACGGTTTTCAATCTTAGAATTTCTTCGAATTTTTGCAATGACATCATATGTTTGCTATTATTTTGCTGCTTTTATTTTGACCTTAGTGGTATATGTGCTATTAACCGCATATGCATATACAATTTCATCCCATAATCCCTGGCATATGCACCTAGCTGTTGTTTACTCATCCTTCCTTCCTATAATACATATATACATATGTATGTATATAGTAAATACATAAAGCTTTCATATATGTATACAATTACATAAAATAATTTATGTATGTACACATCTGAAATGCATACAATAGGGGGAGGGGGCAAGCAACAAAATTACAGCTACTACTACTAGTTGTACTATGCCATCACAACAACAACAACAACAATGATAACGACAACAAATTAATGTGTTTGTCATAAAAAGGACGACACAAAAAATCAATTTGATTGTTTGTTCTGGCAAAAGCCAACAAACAAGTACATACGTATGTACATGACTTTAGTGGCAGTAGTAGTACGAGTATGTAGCACGTCCGTCTATCCATCCTGACGTCCGTTCCTACATCGTATGCCCATCTGTCCATACGTTTGAATGTGTTTACGTACATACGTTCGTTCATACATACACTTGCTGCAACCCATGAACATTGCATTTGTTTTGGGGCAACGGAGGAAAATGTGTGTAATCTTCGTGTGGCGCAGTGTACATAGTGAGCGTCGTAATCAATACAAAATTTTAGTTCCTAAAAATATATGAATTTTTTAACTTCGTTTCGTATTGAATCATTTCATTCGTTCGGTTGTTTGGTCGGTCGCTCTGTTGGTCGTATGTGCGATTCTATAGTAATGATACAATCGCGAAGACTTTACCAATTTGTGTACGACGTACGCCTTTAGAATTGCTATAGCCGTTGTAGAAATTCTTAAAGATGACTAGGTAATGTAAGACAAGTATTGTTTATTTTTTATAGATTTTGCAGGAAGAATGGATTTAGAAAACGAGGCTTATTATAGATATATATTTAAAAATAAAAAAATTAAGGGGAGTACAAGATTAAATTGGTTGTTGACTGATGTGTTTTTTAACAAATTTTCAAAAGATTTATGTTAATACTTATGTATAGTTTACTGCCTCTTAAATTAACATCTTCAGTAATACAAATTCTTGAACATATTAATAACTATAATTTGATGTTGTATCTCCGTTGACTAGAGTTGAAAAAAAATTATATCCTTAGTAAGTAGGTGTGGACCGGCCGTGGCATAGTGGTTAGAACACGCGACTACCATGCGGGAGATCGCAGGTTCAAACCTGGCTCCAGTCATCTTAAAAAAGAAAAAAAGAAATAAAATTTTCTTTCACTGTCGGCTCCCCTCGAATGTTGTTTGACAGCAACTTCGCAGTATTAAGCGTCGATTCAATCGTCGTGTCTAGTAAGAGCTTCTCAAAACAGTGACGTTCGCATTCGTCGATAAATAAGTAGGTGCCGTTAGTTGTGAATCTAAAAATAGAAAGCGTGTTAATTCACAACAACGCGAGAAGCTATCCCATACCTCATTCATGGGGTGCAAAGGGAAATTAAGTTTTTTTTTTTAAGTAGGTGTGGCAAAACCCTATGCTAGGTAACCAATAATATATATTCCGGTACTCGGATTAAACAGCTCTGTTAAGTTTGAAGAATAATCTGCACTAGAACTAAGGCAGATTTCTAAACAATATAAGAATACATTTTTGATAAGTGCTAAAAATCGCTCGATTTAGTCCTTGAATCCAATGTTAATTAATTACATTTTAAACTATGCAAAAAACTTTAAATTTTCTTTTTTGGATTAGTGGATTAGGATTAGTTACGTTGCGTGATGGTTAGAACACCATTCGAAGGTGGCCAGGAATCCTGATAAGTGAATATATATAAAACAATTGCATTCTATAATAAATTGCCTGCCTATCTATATGGGTATAACTATATGCTTCCAATCTATTGATTTCTGAGATATATGTTATGACGATCTCGCTACAAGTAGAATCTACATTGTAGATCTTTTAAAACTCAAGTGCCTAACTCAGTTATTTAATGAATGAGATATGAGAGTTAATAAATGATTTATTATTAAAGAATTTTTGGTGGTTGCTCCATTATTTTTTATTCAGTCTCAAGGGATGTACTAGAAAAAACTCAAGGGGTTCCAATTCATTGTATAAAGAAGAGTTCTCATATAATTAAGGGAGTTTGAGTAAAATTTACTTCAGTGTGTAAAGCATTGACGACTTTAAGTAAAATTCTACGTGATCTAAATGATAACACTATCTATCTGGGTTCCCAGTTCCATTACGGATCTGTCAATTTTGCATTGTTCAATAGCAGCCAATCCCCCTTATTATATATGTCGTAGCCAAGTCGAATCTTTGTCGTTTTTTAAATATAGCATCGCTAATATCGCTTGTGAGGCTGAAATATGACTACTCCTTGCTCCTATCAGGTTCTTCTTCATCAGATAATGACAAATTCTAAACACTACACTTTTCTGCTAATTTTTACTTAATTTGTTTAAATAAACAAAACAATATAATGTTGTCGAAAGTCGACTACGACATACGTAATAAGGTGGAGTATGAAAGGTATAACTGATAATGCCCAATACGTATGTCTATTATATTTCTATACCATTTTATAATTTATATGTCAAATTTTCAGAATTTTACAGGAAGTTTATAAAAAAAAGTTGTTAAAACTCATTTAAACATACATAGGAACAAATCAGCTTTAGTACAAATTTTATTTTTAAATAATTTCTAAACGGTTATTTTGTCGATTTTTCTTAATTTGAAATTTACTGTATAACTTAATAATATCAAAGATTTTTTTTATTTTAATTTCTTTTGAAACCAAAAAAGTTTTTGAACTTGTCAACGTTATATGAAAAAAAAAACATAATCGTTTACATATTTTACAGCATCATCTAAACTGGGCAGAAATTTTATATGACAGACTTGCCTGCCAACTTGAGCGGGTTTAATATGCGCTATATGAATGCTTCACTTGCCAAATCGATTAACTCCAGTAGATATACCTAGTACTGTTTTTCAAGTTCCCTGTTATAGGTATTTATAAAGTAAAAAAATCTATATCATTATTTATTTATTAGTGATTTGGAATCAAAATTTTTCTATTGCATAAAATTGTTCTTTCTGAGCAATGGACGACCGAACATTAACTTATATTCGTAGAAACTTGTTTATATGTAAATACATCCGCATCCTTATTTTCAGCCAACATTGCCCAAATTATAGTACACATTTTGGTACCAATAACAAACATCATCCCTATCGAGCCGTTCGTCCACCATTCCGCTATCGAACTGCGAAAGAACTACTCTTTCTTCCATTTTGCCACACACAAAAATGGTCTTTCCTCATTTTATATACAACGGAGATTTTTTTAATAAGCATATACAGTACATGAAACATATTTATATACAAATACGGTACGGTATTTTGCAAGCTGACTACGTACTTCGCCAGTGGTTACTATTCACAATCTAAGCGATATTATATACCTATTATTAATGTACAAAATAAACAACAAAATACATTTGACTCGGGCCATAGTATATAATATACACAATAAAGCCCCGAAAGCATACAGCAAAACCTCAATAGAATAGCAAACAAAATATTACACACTAGTATGACATGGAGAAATGATATGATGAAAAATACTTTTCCATTCCCCCATAACAAAAGTTCAACAATTCTATGTATTCAAATGTGAAAACAATGTCTGTATTTTTAAATTTATAAAATTTGTAAGCGATGAATCAATGTGAAACTGCTAACTTTGTTTACAACCATGAAAATGCATTTACACACACGATATAAACGGCTACTCACTCTCTTTGTCGTCCCACTGTGCTTTACACGCACACACTGACACAAACACACATCCGTACATATATAGTAAATACACTAGCTATATACATACAGTAAACCTTATGATGCCAGTCGTCGTCGTCGTTTGAAGTAGAAAGAAAAAAAAACGATCACTCTCTCATATACACACACACAATGATGATTATTTTTTTTTAACAGAAAATTTCTTTAAGCTTTTCCTCACAACTTCCTTTGCTACTACATATGTACTGCCTTTTGCCCACACTGTTCTCTATTAGCATTGAAAATCTTGGACTTTCTTACAAAAATAATACTTTTCCAATGGGTTGCACACTGAAATATTGTAGATTTATTGTTTTTCTGGGTCTTTTGTGAAATTTAATCTTGTCCAAACCGTTGATTTGTTACAGTGATTACGCCATTTTGAGTTGCAAGAGCTGTGTGTTCATATTCGATAAACTATACAGTTGGTAAAACGTGTTTCGTTTGCAATTACTTTTTTAATTTCAGGCCCGTTCCTCGTTGCTGATCCTTTATCCGTTTGCCAGAGCACAGTATGAATTTTTATGTTTTTCAATTTTTTTCAACTGCGATGTGTATTTTATTGGGAAACGAAAACGATTTTTATAAAGAAAATATTCACACGAACAACGACAAGGAAAAAACAGGGCGAGCCAACAAAACTTGTCGTTTGTCAAACTGTGGCCTGGTGACATTTGAGATGAGAACACAGGGTTGTAGTTGGCGTTTGCGCCATCTACTACAGCATGAAAACAAAGATAACGGCGCCCAGCGGTGGTTAGAAACAACATAATTAGGATTGTTATAATAATGACAATTGTAGATGGCATTAGCACAAATATTAATCGAGCGATTATAGCCGATAACTATTTGGCATTTGTTCACGTTTGTTACCAATTTGCTATTTTGTATGCAAATAAGTTTTGTAACTTAAGTATTGATTTAACGGTCATTTTCACAATGTACGATTAAAAATTACATTGTGAAGGCAAATCTGAATTTCACAAAGTACGATTAACTCTTAACCGATACTATTTAACAAAAGAGTTGCTGTTAAATCTAACCGAACCAACTACGCCGGTTAGCATGTTAATTGTAAGAAAATAACAGAGAAAATGGAAAAACAACATTTATACATCTGCAATATATTTATTTTAAAAAAAGATGTTTTACGCGGCGTGATCACTTTTCTTTAAGTGATGAAGAATTTAGACAAAGAATCAGAATTTCCACAGTAAAATACGTTGCTAACCTTATAAACAGCAACAACTATGAAGGTGTCTAAAAAAAATTATTCTTGGACAAGTTCTTGACGTCCTTTCGCAGGAAGACCACAATCACCATTTCCAGGCCACTTTCCACATTCGCCGTCGTCTTGTGTCTGCTCCCCTTTCCAAGGAAATGCGTAAAAAATACAAAGTCCGTTCCATGCCTAAGGAAAGCAAAGGAATGTGTAAATTGTTGCTTAGTTTATTTCTGGTTTTAATTTATACACTTACTTTGAGTTTTTACACTTTTTTTAATGTTGAGAGCTCCTTTCCTTTTCTAACGCCGCATTTCGTCCCCTTAGTATTAAAATAGCCTATACATTTTTTGATGTTTTGAGAAAATCGAGTTTAAAGTTTTCGTCAAATCGGATGCCTATGAAATTTTCGAAGAAGAAATTATACACTATTTTTGCCATTGACCTTTTGACGCACTTTGTGGAAGTGGATTTTGACGAAATTATGACCAGGTATAGAATCAATGGTGGAGATTCTAAATATGCAATAAAAAAATAATAGCCTTTGAGCCACATAGGCTATTGTTATACTAAGGGGACGATTTTTAACAAATTTTTGTTTTGTCATCTTTTATTACACTATTTTTCGTAAACAAATATATGCAGTATTGCCATACTTTCTACTGAATGCTTTTGTTAAGTAATCAAATGATGGTGAAACGAAAATCGGTAACTGTCTGTTAAATGGTCCCTGTTAAGCAAACAAGCAATTAGTTAATTTTTCGTTAAAAAAATAGTCGTACATTCCTGTTATCAAAGTACGATATGTAATGTTACCAAAATATAAATGTTCAGCTCAATTCTAAATAACCCCGAGAAATGAGAAAATTTAAAATAATTTTTGGTACAATAAAAGTACTTTTTGGTGAAAATAAAATACAATTTTCGGTGCATTGAAAGTACTTTTTGTACAAAAAAATTACTTATTGTTGGAATAAATTAAATTTTTGGTACAATTTTATTATTTCCCGTGAATAAAATCCTCTTTTTCTAAAAAGTAGGGGAAGGGAATAGAAGTCGATGGAAATTTCAGGTATTCGAAGTCAGCTTCTTTGTTTTGACTTAAAATTAACAAACATATTAAAAAAGTATTTGTTGGCAAAAAAATTTACTTTTTGATACAAAAAATTTAATTAATATAAAAGTACTATTTGGTAAAAGGACTTTTCGTTACATAAATTACTTATTGGTACCATAAAAGTACCTTTTGGTACAAAAAATATCATATTGGTGCAATAAATGCTCTTTTTGGTACATTTCAAGAACTTTTTGGTACTTTAAAAGTACTTTTTGGTAAAATATATTTACTTATTTGTGCAACAAAAGTACTTTTTACTACAAAAAAATACCGTTGTTGGCACCATATAAGCACTATTTGATATTTGTGCAATAAATGTACTTTTTGGTACAAAAAGGTATAAATAAAAAATAAAAAAACGTATTATATTTATTTATCCAAGTTCCTTTGTACTTCGCAAAAAAGAGCTTAGTTTGTGATATCTATGTGATTGAAATATCGCACCTGTTCATCAAAAGTAACACAACTCAAAATTTACGACTTTTCAGTAGAGGCAAAAAACTAGTTCCGCCAATATAATGGAATTATTTTTATAAACAAATGTAACGTTGTTAAGGAAACTCAATAATATTTCAATAAAATAACAAAATTTATTTCTTTTCTTCCTTTTTTCGAAATTTTTTAGTTAATACAGCTTTCATGAAATTTTTTGATCTACATGTCAGTATTAAAACGAAATAGCTCGAATTAATAAATACACTTTTGATGATACATTTGAGTAAAGTAACCCTTGAACACTTCAACGCAACTAAAATTAAAACTCTATTATTGAATCAAAACAAACAATATGAGTACGCAAAGAAAGACATAAAAGGCATTTATCCCATGAAATATTAAAAATAGAATCCCCAAAATTGTACAGTGGTTAGATATGGTAATCATACACTGTATTCTTCAAAATAGTGAAAAATATAATTTTTTGAGTTGTGTCACTTTTGATGAACAGGTGCGATATATAAAAATGTGGGGAAATTCCAATAATAGTGGTGAGATCACGTCTATTTAAGGGTGAAAAATCGTCCATTTTTATATAAAAAGCTATAAATGCGTTTACCTCGTAAACTAAGTGAAAAAATTCCTATGGTAGCGTTGGTATATTGTTTCGTATGTGTAAAAAACCATACGAGACATTGGAAGCCATTTTTATACAGAATAAAATGAGAAGATTGCCTTGTGATGGAAATATATAAAAGTGCCGTAAAACTAACTTTTTTTATAGAAATACTTTCTAATAAACTTCAAAATAACTAAGTAGGAATTTTTAGTAAAACTTCCATTAAGTTTCGAAGAATGCCCTCTATAGACTCACTTTTTAAAAAATTGTATATAGGAACTTCTTATGATATATTAAGAAGTTTTTTGAGAATTTTCCTACATTTGTTGCGTCCTAAAAAGTACTATACATATAGATTCTAAGCACATTGGTAGTAGCTTAAATGTCTGTTCCTGAAAAGTCTAGATTACAATAGATAACAAATATAAATGGCTCAAGAGCCAAATCACTTAATTCCACTTATTGATTATTTTTATTTCAAAGTCCTACTTGTATGATATTTTTGTTTAAAAATATTTGCATCGGCTTACTTAATACAGAATTCTACCAAAAAAATCTGCTTACGGGGTTAGTCTAAGTAGGAGTCGAGCCATAAGATCAAATTGACTCCATATTAGAGAGACCGTGGCTTTTATGCAGTCTTAAAGCGACTCAAAAGGCAACAATTGCGATAAATTTCAAGAGATTTTTCTTCATTCCTCTAGAATCTCATCTTTAATCACCATATTATTAAGGAACTGCCAATATTTCCTCCATTTCATTCCTCTACTAATAAACAACATTAATGAATTATACAAATAATTTAAGTATTTATTGAAAATCATCATTATGTGACATTTCAAATCTCACCATTCGTTTTGAACATAAAATAATTCAAATGTGTAATACTAATCTGTAGGATTTTGGATTACAATCAATATAAAGTCCTTGTCGGGAGCTACCATAATCTCATGTTTCTTTGATCGCACCCTCAAAAAGGTTAAGTCATTCGAGGGATCCAAATCCCGTACCACACTGCGAGCTTTATCGGCCAATTGACTCATGAGACCAGCATATTGTACAGTTGTGGTATTGTCTAGAGTAGATTTTACCGGAATGCCTAGAAATACATAGAAACGTAAATTAGCCAACCAACATTGTTATTTTTTCCGCAGTTGCTATGACATTCGCACCGCAGATACAAGTTATAAATGTTTTTTTTTTATCTAGGCTTACAAATAATTGTCTTAGAATAAACACAAGCTATTACTCAGCATTGCTGCAAAAATAACAACAACAAAATATGCAAATTAATAAAGCACCAAATTTACCTTCATTGTTGACCACAATGGTACCCACAACACCTTTGTGAGCCTGTATACGCTTTAATGTTTCCTCAACTTCTTGTGACTGCAAATAATTGAAGTTATTGCTAGTGCAGTTATTGGAATTTTTATATTTTCATTTACCATGTTGGGACTTCTTTATTATATCTCTGAAAATATAAAATAAATAATTTTTCTTTTGAGAGGGGTGTCAGCTGGAAAATGTTTTTTACTTTGAGTTGTCGTCATCGAGACTAGTGATGGCAAAGCGTATTTGATTCCAATCGGAATGGGAACTCAACAACGTCGATTATTGTGTAATCGATGTTATGACAACACTGAAAACGTAGTTGTATACACAGGGAAGAAAGTAATTTTCTTATTTGTTAAAATTTTAATTTATTGTCCAATGGTCCTTTTAAATGAATTACAATAAATCAGAGACCGTAACTGTTATAACATTTATTTATAAAAGTCCCTCTTTAAGAGTTATTTTTTGATTTTTATTATTTCTCTCCGAAGATAAGAATTATTTTTGATTTATATATTAAAAGTCCCAAAATAACAATTATTTTTGATTTATATTATATCGCTCAGAAATAAGAGTTATTTTTTGATTTCTATTTTAAAAGTCACAAAATAATAATTATTGAAGACTTTTTGAAATATAAATCAAAAATGAAAATCAGTCAATGAGTTTTTCAAATCCAAATCGAAAATAAAAATCAGACTGAGACTTATATTTTTTCTGATGAAATATAAAACTCGCTTGAAGAGTTTTATTTTTTGTTTGTTCGAAAAAAAGTCTTTTGGTTCAATCGATATGCAAACAATATTTATATTTTGGCTAAATAAATTACAATTGTGGGACGGTCTCACCAGATTTAATTCGTAACTACACAAAGCGACGAAAAAACGATGTTTAGGGATGATAGTAAAAGAAACGTGTTAGATCCAAAGAATCTTAAGACCAAATATGTTTCAGGACTTCTTAAGACGATAGGGTCATATGCGTAAAACTCGAGCTCCACCGCTTCTGGCACATCCCATACAAAATTAGATTTTTTGGATAATGAATATTTGTTTCACAACTTCCAAACAGACAGCTGGATGATATATGAATTCTTCAGCTTAATTCATGAATGTCATGAACATTTTGCTGTTACAGTATCTTGAATTTTTAAGATATATTGTAGGTCGAAACTATTTGAACCCTTTCTATAAACAAACATACACAAACGGACGGACAATCGGATGGACATTGTATATGCATGGATATACATAACTTCTTATAAAATCAATGTAATGTAATATGTATGTCTGTATTAAAGCATTGTATTGGGACAAACGACAATATTATGTAATACAAATGATATTTAGCTGAACGAAGAATGAGCTTCTAAGGACAAGAGTTCCATAAAGATTTCTAAAGTACCTCGATTAGGTGTTGTGCCTAGTCTGAGAAAGCGATCCTGTGTGGTAAACGCAAACTCGCCAATTAGCTATTTTTTTTTTGAGTTAATGCAATTTTACACACTTTTTTGCCATGGTTGACTTACAGTTCTCGACCTAAAAGTGGCTTCTTAGTCCAATAATTTTTAATTAAGCTGATCAAAAATATATATACATTAATTTTATTACGAACAACAATAATGCCGTTATCAGCAAAAGACTTTTATTTCAGGACTGAAGAAATAAAAATCTATGGGTGAGTATTATATTTTGTTTTGAAAAATATAAGTCTTCGATTGATTTTTATTTTTTGTTTGGGAAAATAAAACTCACTTCGTAATGTTTATTACAAAAAGTTTTCAATAACATTTATTCAGACTCAAAAAATAAAACTCAAAAATAACTCTTATTCAATGAGGGATAAATTATAAATCAAAAATAACTCTTATTTGATGAGCGATATAATAAAAATCAAAAATAAGAGTTACTTGGGACTTTTATCATAAAAATCACAAAATAAAAGTTTATTGCGAAATTCTATAGAGGAAATAAAAACCAATTATGGCGTATTTCAAATAATTTTAACACATTTCCTTCGCATTGTTTTTTTAATTTGAAAAATCGATCAATAACAGTTATTTTCGGTCCCTGCAATAAATATTACAAAGGAATTAAAACTACTTTCACAAGTAAATAATTAATTTCACATACATAATTATAGTGTAGCTGTATAAATGGAAGACTAAAAATAGTACTTAATTAAAAAGTTAGTTTTTATAATTAATTTATATTTTTATTAATAATTAATTATTTATTATATCATTACACCACACGTGAAACATTTCAAAAATAAACTTATGAGCTGTTAAAATTAGTCGTATTATTGTAATTAAATTAAAATTGGCCCAAATATCGATTACAATTACGAATGTAAATAAATAAATAAAATTATCTTTTACAAATTATATTAATCATAAATAATAACATAAATTATTATATATAACTACTCCTCAGTCTTAAAAACAGAATTGGTAAATTGAAAAATTAACATAGCAATAATTTTACAAGAGAAAAACTTTTGTAATGTGATGTTGTCTAATTTTAATTTTTTTTATTTTATTTTATTTAATTTTACTTTATTTTATTTTATTTTTTTTTTTATTTTATTTTATTTTATTTTATTTTATTTTATTTTATTTTATTTTATTTTATTTTATTTTATTTTATTTTATTTTATTTTTGTATAAAATTGTTAACGGTAACAAACACACTGTCCGGAATTTTTGTTGAACTAGAGCTCATTAGTACCCTGAATACTACTACTTTTTTGTACAACTGATTTGAACCACAAAATTTTTTGGCCAACTCTCAGCTCTGCCAATGATTTCTCTCAGTGAGCAAAATTAAGAAGACGAAGCAAGTGGTACATGACGTTGGGGGAATTCGTACACGGACGCGAAAAAGAATTTTCACTGTAATTTTTAAAGAAATCCTTATTGTCTTTTTGTGAATTTCCCTACCCCTTCCAAAGTTAAAAAGAAAAACGCGTTTCCCAGCGAATGAGTGTAGTTAATGTATGGCATAAATGTTGTGTGAATAATGTGCGAAAAAATACGTAAAAATAACAAGTGAAGAAAAGAAAAATTCGTGGTGCAAGTGTTTTTGTGTATAAATAATAAAACAAAAAATTTGTAAAGGAAATTTGTTTTTGCTGCTGCTGCTGCTGCCGCTGTTTGTCTGCGAAAAAGAAGACAAATACACCGTTCCAACTTATACAAACACAAACTCACCAACAGGCCAGGTAAAGTTATGAAGAAAATGAATTATAACTAATAAAACTGATAACGAAGATTGTTTGGGGAATTTCAAACAAACACCTGGGAAATATGTCTACATACATACATACGTGTTTGTGTTACGAATTCCTAAATATGTATGTATTTCGCTTATGGAATTAGGAGTTCCTATGTAGTATCGTCGTCTGTGTTGAGGCTGTTCCAAATTTGGCATGAAAAAGAAGTTGAGCTTCATTCATAAAAAGCGGGGAGTGACAACGACTGCGACTTCACGCTGGAGATACTGCTAGCCCCACACTCTGCTCTCTGCGTCGGCGGCGTAGAGATGTTGCGCAGTTTCCCCCACCCCCTTTTTTTTAACGGAATGTAACTTATAAACATTACATTACCAATATTTTTAACTGTGCCCGAGTTGCGAAAGGCCAACATATTGCAAATAGTAACTGATTTTCTATTGTAAACCATTTAGAATGGTGAAATAAACACGATCTAGATTTATGAATGGACGATGATATTGACAAAAAAACGAAAGAAAACATTGGGGGCGAAACTGGAAGTCATTGATCCGTTGTTCAAACGGACCGTTATATGTTGTCAGCGATTTAGATATAAAATTCGTCTGCTGTTATGACGATGACATCTGCTGTGTGTGTGTGCGTGCGTATGTGTGGTCATAGTAAATATTAGTTGTGTGACATATTTACTACTTGGTCGTTCGTTCATCGATGATTTCTTATCTCCGAGGGCGTTATGTGAGAAAATCAACAAATATTGTTAATACTGTTAATTACCATATAAAAAAAATAGGTTTTTATAGTGTGCAAACACTTTTTTTTACCATTACGTCAATGATTGTTATACAAAGATCCTTCTGTGTTACCTTCGAATATCAATTGAATAAATCAATTGACCTTAAAAAAACTGCTGAACATATCAAGGCCAGTAATTGGCAAATTTAATATGTAATAAAATCCTATAATTTTTCCCAGATTCCATCATGTATATTACTTGTATTTATTTTTATAATTTATTTTAATTTTTATAATAGAACAAAAGTTTTAGAATTGTAAATAAATAGTTTTATATAACTACTTATTCATTTGAGGGTATGAATTGCTATGCAACACATATGTTTGGCCTTGAAGGGTTTTACTTTATGAATAAATCAATTATGTACATAAAAAACTTCGTAGTACATTATCTACCACTTGTAATACCTGAATCTTCTTATACAGGGTGGGCTAAAAGTATTTTTTTTTTTACTTTTCAAATGATGATAAAAAAAACTAGACACATGATATAAAAACTACTTATTTATTACGAAAGTGCAAAATAAAGAATGCATTTTCTTCATATCTCCCAAAAAAGGTCTACCAAAAGTGAAAAATTCAAACTGTTTAGAAAAACTTTTACTTTGAAATAATAACCCTTAATTGCCTACATATTATGAATTAAAAAGCATTTTTAAATCGTACAAATTTTGGCCAAAATATACCATCGTAAAAGATGAAAATATTTTTTCTGGTCATTTTGACGAATTACACCCTTTGTTTCAGTGTTGCTAGCTTATTTAAAGTAATATTATATTGTTTCTGTACTATATAAACATTTTCTACCAATAACAATCCTATGTATTAAAAAGTTATAACGGAAATGTGTTCAGTATGCTTCTTCTTACATCCTATAGCCGAGTCCTTTTGCAAAAATTTTAATTGATTGTTAGGGGACAAATGTTTTGATTGCAAGTAGCCGCCAGTATTTACTGAATTACTGTATTTTTTCCCTTTGGGAAATTTTGTTGCGTTTGAATTAGTGCTGTACCTAATTAAAAGAATCTGGGAGATAATTTTCATATTTTATATGTCTACAAACAAAAGTTATTTTGTGGACTTCATGTACATGTATTTTTGGGCTATAGTTCCCAAAAATAGCCCACTTTTGTATATTTCTATTAAAGATTTAAAGAACTTCTATTTTTTGTTTCGTCCGTTTCACTTTATAATTGCTAATAATATTGTACTTATTTGTACTAAATCCTGCAGATATATTTCTAAAATGTAGTACTCTTTCAGCGCATTAGAATACTAAAAATGCATATTAACTTTTCTGTTTCTTTTTTCTTTTTGGCGTAGTAAAAAGCGTGCGAATGTTGCGTCCGGGTCACTAGGAGATACCCATATATGATCTTTGATTATTTTGAGTTTCTCACTTTGTCGCCGTGTCCAAATGGTTTTCGAAAGAGATTTAGTAGAATTTACTTCGACTATATTAAGGGAATTGGGACTTGCTAAACAAACTGACATTGTTTATACTGACTTCAGGTAGTCTTCTGATAGGTAGAATAGTAATTTACTAGTACTTAAATTGTCTATGATTGGATTTAATACCTACTTACTTATTGGAGAGGATCTTTTTTTTGTAGGAAACTTTATATGCCATTCTGCTGATGTTGTCCACTGGTTTTCGTAGATTATGGCCTATCCATCTCAAATTCCTTCTTGTTATTTGGCATCTTATGCTTTCCTCGTTAGCCGTACTCCATAGGTCCGCATTTGAAATTGTGTTTGACCAGAATAAGCGGCATATTATGCGAAGACATTTGTTGATTGATGCTTGTATCTTCTGGACTATTGCGGTTGTCATTTTATGTTTCTCTGCCATATAATAAATTTGAATTCACGCATACGTTGAATATCCTAATCTAGCTTTGTTTAGTCTATTCGATCTTTATCTATTCCTCCATGTGCTGACATTATGCAACCAAGGTAGCAAAATGAGTGGACATATTGGATGGTTCGATCGTCAAGTTTAATTTCGCTTGTGGTCGTGATGTGAACGCGCATTGCGTATGTTTTTTTCCAGATTTATTTCCAGTCCCACTTCCTTTGCCAGTTGTACTAATTCGTTCAATTTGCCTGCATGTCAGATTGTTTATGAAAAGCAAATATCGCCAACGAAGTCTAAGTTTTCAAGGTGGCGATGAAAATCCCACACTATTCCTCTTTTTTTCTGGTACACCTTTCACTCCTAATGAGGTCCATATCACTGATATACTTAGTGAGTCAAACGCCTTTTTAAAATCGACAAAATCCATATATAGGTGTGTTCTCCATTCTATCGATGATTGCTCTATTATTATTTGTAGTGTGTTGGCCTGGTCTACAGAGTTGCGATGTGGGCGGAAACCTGCTTTTTTTTATCTTGAAGTGATTTCTCTAGTAGCACCAACCTATTGTTAATTATAGTGGCTACAACTTTTTAGATTGTGTTGAGAAGGGTGATACCTCTCCAGTTGATACGTTCTATTAGATCATTCTTTTGCGGTAGCTTTATTATCGCTCCTTTAGTCCATGTGTTCTCGCTGTTATTGCACGTTATTTACTTCGTTAGTTAGAGTACGAATTCGTGGTATTGGATCCTCAATAATTTTTATATATATAGACATGATATAATATGTTCAGAAATAGTTTTTGGTCTTTTGTCTAAGGAGAAATATGTTGAGTTCTTTTTGTTTTGTTTTTAAAGATTTAAATAGTTTGGTATTAGTAAATTTCTTAGTTTTTATTTTTTTACTTGTTAGTTGTATCCTCTTATCGGCTTTTCTCTTAGGGTTGAGACATATGTTAAATTACTGCTAATTGTTGATAACCAATCTGTAGCAGGAATCATGCGGTCCCTACTTTATAGGTATGTCCATATGGGTTAGTGAGAGGTTGAATGAAACGTAAAAATTTTCCATTGGTGTTAAGCAGGGCAACCGGAAATATGCAAATGCATGTTTTCTTAGAACGAGATATAAACAAATAATAAATAAATTATTTACATGTTTCACGGTCCTACAAGTGTTTTGAGACCTATTTGATAGAGCATATTTTACCCATAAAGTTATAATTCGGCATATTTTGGTATTAAGAGCATATTTAAAAAACATCATTTTTAAGCATATTTAATTTTTTAGAGCCTTTTTTTTCGGACTTTAAGGGCATATTTTATGATTGTAAGAACATATTTGGCATTTTTAGGACATATTTTAAGCGCATAAAACACAATTTTTAGGGCATATTTCCGGTTGCCCTGGTGACAAGTTTGGGCTACGGTTAAATGTCACCCTTTTTTACCCAAAAATTTGGGTCATTGGAAATGTGACATCCCAGTGTGCCATGCGGATCAGTTTCGGATCCGATACTGATCCGATTCTAAGGTCATTTTATCCGAATCGGTTCCAATCCGGATCCGATTTCGTTTGAAATTCCTTTTTAAAATTGGATCTGTTTTTTATTCGCTTTTTGGGATCCGATTCCACGGATTCCGTTTTGTCGGATCCGAAACTGATCCGCATTTGTGCACATTGGGATGTGTCCCAATATCGTTGAGACCACGATCGTTGACTTTAACCAATGTTATATCCTGACTGTTCTGTTCGCATCCCTTATATCTATGTCATATATTTGCATTTTGGCAACTACAAAGAAATAAACAGCTTAAGGTATTTTAATAATTATGCTATATTACCACGAAATGCTCCAGTATATTGTATGCTCTTAATATATAGTATCAAAACAATAGAAAGTTTGCAATGTTTTATTGTCTGCCTTGCAGCAGAAAAATCCTTACCCTGTCAGCTACACAATAAAGCCATAACACCTATGATTCATCACACATACATACCACCACCACCATATACATATTGAACAAAGTGCTCTTCCTCTGCAACGCGCTGATGATGACTGTCTCCAATAAATCTATTATATTTCCTTTTCTTTATAGCGAAACTCACTTTCTGGTTTTTAAACATTTTTGGCATCTACGTCATTTGTGTGGTGTTTAATTGGCAAAAACATATTGATTTCAGCCAGTCGATAATGCTATGCTATGAATCACAAAATGTTTACGCTATAATTTAAATTTTCTAGCGGGACCATTTTTTTTACACCATCACCGGTAATAAATACAAATAAAAAACAAAAACTACACCTGTTTCACGGACCAAAGACAAAACCTCAAACCAAAACAAAACAAACTAACAATTTCGATACATAATTACTTTCCACACCAGCGGTATTCAAAAGAGTTCATAGCATCTGATCAACCAGCCAGTCAGCTAGCCATTCATGGGAATGCTTGGGGTGCTGCTACGGCTGCTGCTACGGCTGCTGCTGCTTCTGCTGCTGTAGGTGATGGCGATGCTGAAGCTGATGTTGATGGAGGTGGTAGTGGCACTGTCACTTGCCGCTCTTCTACTTACGATAGCTAATAGCGGCTAATACACCGCACTCACTCTCGCCGGGCTGTTGTGGCTGGCTATTAAGCTATAGCTAATGTTTGTGTTTGTCGAATATTATTATAACGTCGTAGTCGTCTTAGTCGCATTTTGTTTAATTCTAAAATTGGCGATTACTATAAATGATGTCACCATCTATTTAGATTTTTTTTGTTCCTTCTGTTTAGTCAAAAATCGAAGAAAAAAAAAAACAAAACAGCAGCAACAAAATAAAATATTTATTTCAATATTGTTGCTGCGTTTCACTGCTGGTATAAACAAAAGCACATACACACACACTCACACACATGTGTATGATAATAAGTTAATTCGCACATATTTCGTGTTAGAAGTAATCATTTCGCATCTCGAGAAATATGGTCTAATATGCATTCCAAATGCATAAGATAGCAAATAGAAAAACAAGCGCGCGAGCCATTTGTCAATAATATAGCAGCAATGACGATCGACGTAAGAGAAATGATACGATGGCGCGTTAATATTTTGTTTTGGCTCCACCATAGTATAAGGGGGCGGGGTGGTTGGTATGCTAAGTTTATAATAACTAGAAATACTGTTCTGAGACACTCCATGAAGTGCATTGTATATACAGTTGAGTTCGGATAAAACGATCTTTCGGGAATTGGCGTTATATACGAAATTCAATGTATCTGAAGAAAAAGCAACATATGGTTTAAGAAGAAAAACTACACTTTCTTATACTATAAAAATATTTTATTTTCTATAGTCATAATTAGAGATCATCTTCAATAAAAATGAAAACATTTTTCAGTTTTAAAGCAACAAAAAAAAAAGGTTTTAAAAACTATTTAAAATTGGCATACATTTTCATTAGATTTGTATCTTTTTGTGTTATTATTGAATCGTCAAAAACAAAAACTATTTATCTGCTTTGTATTACAAATGTTCTTAATTGTAATAACAATGAGTACAGATGGAATTCTGTATATAGTATTCCTTTTTTGGCAATTACATCATAAATTCTGATAATTAATATGAGGAAGAACCTTTCACTTTCAGTGGTATTACCCATTCTACACGTAATTTTCCTTTTAATTATTTTCGGAGTGGAATTACCAATTTACTATTAAGCTACAGTGACATTGATTTCATTTTGCTGTAATGTAACTTAAATAAATTTAGTTATTGCTTTAAGCTGTTGTTTCTCAACACCTGTAAAATCATTTTTATTTATAAAATTTATTATGCCAACCTGGAGCCGTAGAAGTTAAATATAATAATAACACTGTGAGACAAATGGTAGGGGTCAGTGATCGGGAAGGGTTCAAACTACCGGAGAAAGTTATATCAGTAAAAAAGAAGTTATACGTGTCCCGGCGTTTCGCTGGGTCACGTCTAAGAATCGAGATATATCGATTTGAAGTTAGTAACTATCATATAGGGGAAATTGTCACCTTTGGTGGTCTTTTTTTTGACATAATTCGAGAACCACTAGTCCGATTTTGCTCAAACAAATTTAAAAAAATTAAAAATTAGAATTCCTTTAATCTGTTCATATAACGTTTTTCTATGTAGCTAACAGTTTTGCCGGTAAAAATAAATGTATGAAGAAAAAATAAAAAACTAATATTTTAGGCAAAAAATATTTTTTTCTTCATACATTTATTTTTACCGGCAAAACTGTTGACTATATAGAAAAGCGTTATATGAACATATTAAAGGAATTGTAATATTTAATTTTTTTAAATTTGTTTGAACAAAATCGGACTAGTGGTTCTCGAGTTATGTCAAAAAAAAGAATTCGGCAATTCCACAGAAAGGTCTACAGTGTAACGAAAAAAAAGGTCTTAACATATTTTTTTGCTTGTATTAGTAAAGACAATTACTCTAATTTAGAAAGTTTAAATGTCCAAAGCTTATCTTATTTCCTTTTATGATTAAACGGACTGCAAAATTGCAATAATGATCTGGTTGCCACTTTGAATTTTTATACCATCACCCTTAGGGATGAGGGTATATATCATTTGATACGAAAAAAAGTGTAACGCCTTAAAGGAGACGAGTTAGACCCTAAGTATCTTAAGACCAAATTCGTTTCAGGACTTTTTAAGACGACTGAGCTATGTCCGTCTGTATGGCTGGCTGGCTGGCTGGCTGGATGGCTGGTCAGCAGGATAACTTGAGTAAACCTTAACGGATCAGTATGAAAATTTACCAGTATTAATATTTTTCAAAACGAACTTATGGGATTGAAAATGGGCAGAATAGCCCCACCTCTTCTGGTACCTCCCATAAAAAATTATCTATTTTTGGATAATTTATATTTCTTTCATAACTTCCCAACGGACGATCGTAGGATATTTAAATTTGGTCAGTTGATTTATCTTGCAAAAGTAGACAAACACTACGAAAACCGAAACCTTTGCCATACCCCTTCTGGTACCTCCCATTCAAATGACCTAATTGACCCTCATAGTTTTACATACATATCTATTTTGTAACTAAACCGAATTCACTCAAATTTTGCATATGATGTTTGCATATGAAAACTGGACTCAGCAATGAATATGAACTATATCGGTTCACGCCTTCTGGTACCTCCTATACAAAATGACCTATTTTTGCAAATTTAATATTTCTCCCATAACTTCAAAACGGACACTTGGAGGATAATGACAAACGGTCGGTTATTTTATCTTGCGATAGGAAGCAAAACCTCAGAAAACCTTACTATTTGACGCACCCCTTATGGTACCTCCCATACAAATTCCCGAATTCACTTTCATAGTCCTACCTACAATCCTTTTTTTTTTGTAAGTACAATTAATTCAGTCAAATTTGGCGTAACATGTACAGTTATGAAAATTTGAATCAGGAATGAATATGGATTATATCGGATGACCCCTTCTGGTACCTCCCATACAAAATTACCTATTTTTGAAAAATTAACATTTATTCCATAATTTCCAAACGGACACTTGGGGGGGGTAATGAAAATTGGTCAATTAATTTATCTTGTGATAGGAAGCAAAACCTTGTACAGGTTGTAAGTTGTACAGTTATGATAATTTGAATCAGGAATAAATATGGATTATACCGGATCACCCTCTGGTACCTCCCATACAAAATGACCTTTTGGAATATTTGGAAAATTCATATTTCTCCCATAATTTCTAAACCGGCACTTGGAGGATAATAAAATTTGGTAATAATTTATCTTGTAATAGGAATTATTATTGGGTGATGGTATTTATCAGTCAGTTTACCTGACTGAAATTTTTGTACTGGTTAATAACATTTTTAGTGATGATGCAAGTGCACTCTGATCATAAAATATTTGTAAAGGTAAATGATTCCAATAATAGTAAAAATTGATTAATTAGCTGCAAAATTTTGGATAATATTTTGATTTTAGACACAAACTTTATTGGTGATATTTTCTAAAAATTCATCGTAGATTCCGATTTTGGTTATGATTTTTGTGAATAAAAATATTGGCCCAGATATGAACAGTAACATATCTCTAGACGGACTGCAATATATTGTGGAATTTTTACAGTTATAACTGTTTATTTTAAAAGGGGTGTGGCACAGCCCACTTCCACCTTTAGTGTAATTCATACTGCAAGAACAACATATGTAACAAATCACATCTTCATACCTCTGATAGTTTATGAGATATAGCCTTTTTTTACTTTCAAGTTGTATGGGCGGTGCCACGCTCCTTCATCCAATCACAACTCAATACAGCCAGAGGCTAACAACAGGTCAACACTACCACTTGGTAAAATCGTATCAATCGGTCTATTAGAAAAGCGGTTATAGTGATTTTTAAAAAGCGGGCGTGGCACCGCCCAATTTCACCCTGGCTGTAATTAATACTGCTCCATCAACATATATATTAAATCTCATCTTCATACCTCTGATAGTTCATGAGATATAGCCCTTTATCCAACCACAATCAAATATAGCTAGAGACTATCAACAGGTCAACAGTACCACTTACCCTGTAAGCAAGCATCTTCATACATCTGATAGTTCATGAGATATAGCCCTTTTGATTTTCAAGTTGTAAGGGCAGTGCCACGCCCCTTTATCCAATCACAACCAAATATAGCTAGAGACTATCAACAGGTCAACAGTACCACTTGGTAAAATTTTCGTATCAATCGGTCTATTGGAAAAGCCGTCAGAGCGATTTTTGAAAAGAGGGTGCTGCGCCCTCTTGTCGATGTCGATTGACACGTGGAGGAGCCGCAAAAAACTGTACAAAATGGTTGTCAAACAGTTTTCTGGCAAAGATTTCCTCTGTTCTTATACACAAATTATAAGTTTCGTTACCTTCGTTACAAATTATAAGTCCTCGTTACTTTCTGTTATTATACACAAATTAGAAGTTTCGTTAACTTTATTTCCGCCATGAAATGTGCAATATTTAGACTTATTACATATTTACCACGATTTAATAAACTTTAAACTTATAAAGCTTATTTTCCCTTTGCATTTATTGAATGAGATGAGCTTCTCACATTTCCGTGAGTTAACACGATTCTAAACTTAAGACTTACAGTTAAACGGCGAATCAAAACGTCAGCTTAGAAGCTTTTACTACTTTTACTTGATCTTAAAAAACTTATTTTCTCTTTGCATCCACTAAAAGAGATGAGCTTTTTATATTTTCGTGAGTTAACACGTTTTTAAACTTAAGAGTTACAGTTTAACGACGAATCCAAACGTCAGCTATTTAAGAAGCTTTTACTAGACAAATACCCATTAACTTGACTACTCAGGCGACTGTCCACAACATTAATACATTATATCCTTTAAACAAGTAACATTCTATTATAATTCCTCTACCACCTACCCCTCCCCACCATCCTCTTTCTTTTTGCGAACATAATGTATCACACCAATTAACCAAATAGGTTAAAATCCCATATACAATTTACTACGCACTTTATATGGGATTTTTTATGCTAATTATAGAATTATATTTTATCATCATTGAACAACAATAGACAGATTCTCTCTTTCGCATCATTGGTTGTTTGCTGCATTGCCCACAAACATGTCATGTTAACAACTCATGTCATCATATTCTTGTCACCACAACAAAGAAGCGAAGCCATACTGGCAGTATGTAGAGAAGGTTCTCTTTATGTCTCCTGTTATATGACCACAATAGCAGCAGCAGCAGCAGCATAATCATCATTCGACGAGTACAAAGTGATGCACGGATACTTGGAATATTTATCCCAAACCACTTACTATCTTTGTTGTAAGCATAGGAGTGGGGAGAGGGGAGTGGCGAGCGGTGAGTTGTTTAGAAGGCAGTTATGGAGTATTTAAGTAGATGAGTGCTGTGATCTGTATTGTATTGTGGTACATGAAAGCTTAGACGAGATAAGATTGGTAAACATGTTATGATAAAGAACGATAGGCGATGTATACGTTTGACTTATCAAAGGGAATTCAGGGGGGACAGGGCACAGATAAAAAAACCAACCGATATTTCATAGTTAAATGAAAAGGTTTAAGTACATACATATAATTGTTAAGAGTGTACTAACCTGCCATATTACTTTAGTTTTTAAATTCCAACAAAACCCTATGTAGCAGGAGCCTTGTTGTTGTAATGTAAGCGTTTTTCCAGCAAACAGCTTTAGCCATCATCTGTAGCCAGTATACAATGTCCAACAACTTATAACCGGCATGTCTGTCACATACCAAATCATCAAAATTTGAGGTCTCACCTCCTCCTTCCCTCTCCAGTGGGTGTGGGTGCATAACAATAGACTTTTACTTCTAAGCAATGTGAAAGTGGTGGGCTTTCAATATTCTACATATGACGCAGATATATTTGTGGCTAAAAGCTAACAAGTAGTCCGTTCATATTGCGACCAATGAGTTGGAAAACACAACAATACATATTTTTGATCGGAAAATACTTGACAAATACAAACATTTCTAAAAATATATGTCAATTGCATAAAATATAATGCGATTTACATTTTACACTGGAGGTCTTGGACTACTTTTAGAAAGCAGCACTGTTTGTACGTACGTACGTTGGCATTTACATGTTTACAGTGTGCTGGCCAAGGATTCGTACACACACTATGTGGTGGTGGCGGAATTTTAATATTCTGTGTAAAAAGAGCAAAAGAGTTTGGAAAAAGTTTTTTTTTAGCACAAAGATCGTTATTGTATAGAATTTATTGCCGAAACCAAAAACATGATCAGAAATGGACAATATCAAAGCAACATACGGTCATTCCACCTTAGTAAGTATGTCGTAGTCACGTCGAATCTTTGTCGTTTTTCAAATATGGCATTGCTCATGTCGTTTGTGAGACTATAACTCGACTTGTTCTTGCTCCTATCATGTTCTTCTTCACCAGATGGTGAAAAATTCTTAAAACTAAACATTTCTGTTAATTATTACTAATTTTATTCAAAGTCGACTGCGACAAACGATATATGGGGGTTTATCGTAGATCTAAATTGCGGAAGGCATAATATATTTATTATATAGAAAAATTTTGATTTGAATACTGCGGTTCGATGGAACGTGATACCAATACGAAAAGTGTTGAAGAATGCCGATTGGTTTAAAGATTGGAGACCGAAACCTTTGACGTTTCTCTGACATGGTTTCCAGGATATGGGGTCATACATACATTGTAACCTAAGATCGATGCATTGGCAAAGGCCGCCACCATCGTGCAGCCACATTGGGTTTCCACTTCCTTTTGCACAAAGACCAAACTGATTTAGCCTACCGAGGATATACTGAGTACACGATTTACGCCGAAATTGTCTAGATTCCATCTGAAAAACATCATAGCTGTAACATAGTTAAGACTTCCCTACAACAATTTTTGTTGAAGCTACAACGAAGAGCGGGAAGAGGAGACCTCAGAGCATTGTCAATGTCACTGCCCTGCATTTGGTAAACTGAAATATGAGAAGTTTAGTCATCGGACACTTATGGATTATATATTATATCTGTCTATGTGTAGGAGATCTGCGTAACATCTAAGCAATTAAATGGCTGAAAAGCGACGTTTACCATATAGTGGGGGAATAATTGGTAGGAGACCTATAAAGACCTATATAGGGATCCATATGACCTTTGCCGAAGACGGCTGCCAAAATAATTTAACCTTAACGTCAAGGCAAATGGCGTCATAGTCCTTCAGATATTGCGTTTTAAAAAGATAGTGTGCTATGGGTGGGACAACGCCTATCTTATCCCTCCCACTTTTGGCACACATATTGCATTCACACCTAATTTCAAGTCACCCAGGCTAATAGTAGGCTAGATATTGCATGATTGTTTATGAGGTTGTATGGGCGGTGCCACCATCTCGATCAGATCCCGCCCATTTTTACATATTATGTATATGTGCTCGTATATTGATTTCAAACGAATTCATATTAAATTTCAAGAAGAATGTTGTAATAGTCATCCAGCTATTGCCTTTTCGAACTTACGGTCCTATGGGTGGGTTCTAGGGGTGCGACAACGCCTCCCTCCTATTTTTTGCCCGATAACGCATATTTGTAAGAAATGCATTCACACTTAAATTCAAGTCACCCAGGTTAAAAGTGCGCCAGATATTGCATGTTTGTTTATGAGGTTGAATGGGCGTGGCCACACACCTCGATCCAATCCCACCCATTTTTACTTAAAATATCTACTCGTATATTAATCTTAAACGAATCCATAGCATATTTCAAGAAGAATGGTGCAAAAGTCATCTGGTTATTGCCTATTCGAACTTACGGACTTATGGGTGGGTTAACGCCTACTTAATTTATCAAAATTTCATATAGCCTCTTGTTTCTTTCAGACATGCAACTAAATAAAACATAGCTAAGCGTACTAGTGATTTGCCAATCGTTTCTGTGCGACATAGACGATTATTGGCTGCCTCGCGAGGCTATGGGGTGCCTATCATCATCTTCTCATTATTGTCTTTCTTATGAATTCGATTTGAGCACATGAGTTGGATGGTTTCAGAGTCTATAACAAACATAGGTAGAAATAATGTTTATGTTTTTTTTATATGGAATAGAGAATACGAGAACACTGTCCTTCTATTTTTTTAATGATATCCTTTTTCTCGCGCACACTCTGTTTGTTCTTACATTTGTATCGTCCACATAAATTATCACAATATGTATATAAATGATCAGCGTCGAATTCAGGGTCAATCTAAAGCTTCCACCCTCTAAGCGGAAGTTAAGTTCTAAAATGAGCAAGATCGGGCCAAAACTACTCAAACTTCCCATACAAACCTCCAATTTTGTGGATCTGCGCTTACATATTCTATTCTATACTCTAAGCGAAGGATAAGTTCTAAAATCGGACAAAAACAACTCCCACCCCCTATAAAATTTCTCTTTTTTGGGCTAAAAAACATAGTGCAATGCGTGATTTTGGGACTCATTTCTGAGATCTGCACGTGGAAGTAGCCCCAAAAAGCAAGGAAGGGGTTCTGCCATGTTAATTTATTAATTTAAAACGTGACAAATTCCCCTATACCATACTTACTTACTTCAAATCGATATTAAATTATTATGGCTTGTAACTTTACAAAACGAATGATGCACAACATCTTCTTTTTGGTGCTACTTTCACGTGCAGCTCTCAGAATTGAGTCCCAAAATCATGTGTTGTACTGTTCCCAAGTTTGTTGTACGAATACTTTTGCAGAACTGTGTTTTACATACCGTAGCGTATTCTTACAAACAAACATAACTGCCAAGACGAGACACAAACAAA
Source organism: Muscina levida (assembly GCA_964034835.1). NCBI lineage: Eukaryota > Metazoa > Arthropoda > Insecta > Diptera > Muscidae > Muscina > Muscina levida. The sequence continues at coordinate 87,082,146 of OZ035884.1, forward strand.
TAGACTAAAATACGACAAGTCTACTACCAATTGCGTTGCGGTGTTGCACCCACAACACACTAATTAACTCACTATTGCGGTGTTTTTTTTCTTCTGCCAAAGCTTAATACTTTGTCCTCCCTGTCATGCGAGTACGTATGTATGTATGTACGTTGTAGCATTTAAACTATCAGCCCAACCTCTGCTCGTACATATTCATTCGTTAATTGAGACTTACAGAGTCAAGAAAATCCACAGTTAGAAACTACTCCAACTAATTTTCTTTTGCTTCTTCTTCGATTAATCAGGGCGCAATTAGAAATTCTTTGTCTTTTTTTTTGCCCATTCTCATTAGACCCCAGCAACCACCAGCAGCACCCGCCACCACCCACATCTATCTAAGCAGTTGTAGTAAAAGAACACGCTTTCAACAGCTTTCCCCACTCATTTAGAATTAGGAAATTGTAAAGCAACAACCACAAGCAGTTGCTTTCCTCATCACATCGTTGCTCATTTCTTTTTCTGCCTGGGAAAAAAAGTACATTTTGTTGGTGCCATTGTTGTAATGAAGTTGTCTGTGACTGTGGAGACAACCGACATCAACCCAATTTCGAAATACAAAATAGGTAATGTTCATCGTACATTAGTACATACATACGTACTATGACGAGGGAGCTGGTAGCTGATGACTAACTATGAATGAATACCGCCGCCGAATGACAGGATGGGACGAGAAGAAGGTTACTCACTATGGTATGGTATGCGGCTGCACTATACCATCATTTCGAGAGCTTGGAACTCTACATATATAACATAAACTTTGTTGCCTAAGCCAGCAAAATGTGTGTGTGTTTTTTTTTAGGTCAAAATGATGTTTAGCTTTGAGATGTTAGAAACTTATTGCTAATGAATGAGTATAAATTATATAAACGTACTCTCGTATATCAAAAAGATTTGATTATTACAAGCAAGTGCCCGCTTCTTTGTACGCGAAACAATTTAGCATGATTAACTTGTAACTGTGATGTAATTTTTTTGCCTGTCTTTATTTAACTCTTTAGAAATTGCGGAGATTTTTCCTAAATGCGGTCAGTTTAAATGCATTTACAGTTTTGGTAAAACTTAAGTGGCTAATGATGATGTTTCATTACGTTAGTGAATGTAAATCATTTTCTAAGTAATATTATTAAAGAGTTTATAATTAAAGCAAGTGAAACACTTTGTAAGTAAAGTATATTTTTCAAAAGATTTGTAGTTGATCTCTAAATATGTATTTATATCAGAGAGTTAACAGTTTAGATAACTGGAAAATATTCTATGATTTTTGATTAGTAAGTGATAGGTCGCGAATGGATAATTTGAGTAACATAGATTTTGGGACTCAATTTTTAGAAATGCACATGAAAGTAGGCACAGGAAGAAGAAGTTCTGCATAATTGTTTTTGTCAAGTTACATTCCATAATAATTTTATATCGATTTGAAGTTAGTAAGTATCGTATAGCGGAATATGTCACGTTTTATGCTCATTTTGTCATCTACTGATATTTACTTTATTGCCACAAAATAAAATTATAATACTGCAATTATTGAGATATCTGAAAAATAAATTAAAAGAAAAAGTTTAAAAAAAGTGTTAACAAATCGTTAAGATACAATTAAAAAAATTTATATCAAATTGTTAAGAACAAATTAAAAAAAAAATAAAACAAATTGTTAAGAAAAAATTGAAAAAAAATATAACAAAAATTAAAACAAATAAAAAAAATAATAATACAAACAATATATAAATACAAAAATTGTTGAACAAAATAATAGTAAAAAAAAATTAAATTAAAGAAGGAAAAACATAAAAATATTATATCTATTGAAAAAATTTTTTCAAAGAAAATAAAAAGAATAAAAAAAAATATTTTTATTAGACAAAAATAAAAAAATTTTAAGAATAAAATAGAGTAAAAAAAACATCAAATTTAAACCATAATACCCACAATATTAAAAAAAATTAAAAAACATATACAAAAATATTAAAAAAAAGTAAACAAACAATATATAAATAAAAAAGCAATAATAATAAAAAAATACATTAAAGAAGAAATAATATAAAAATGTTATATCTATCAAAACAATTATTTTCAAAAAAAGGAATCAAAAAAATTTTTTTTTAATGGAAAAAATGGTTTGAAGTTTTAATTTTTAAATAAATTTAATTAAAATAAAACCACAACAAATTGAAATTAAAACCATATTCGGAAAACCCCTAAAATAAAATATAAATAATACAATGAGGGAAAAAGTAATGATAAAGTTTTTTATTAAAAAAAAAAATCAAATAAATTAAAAAAAAACGTCAACAAACACAGTACAACACATGATTTGCCAACTCAATTCTGTGAACTGTATGTGAAATTAGACCCAAAAAGAAGAATTTCTGCATCATTCGTTTTGTCTTCTTACCTGCGATTTGAAGTTAGTATCGATTTGAAGTTAGTACTATCGTATAGGGGAATTTATCACGTTTTAGGCCCTGTTGTTTGACATAGCTCAACAACCACTAGCCCAATTTAGTTGAAATAAATTTTAAAAAATTAAGAATTACAATTCGCTTAATCTGTTCGTATATTGTTTTCCTATACAAGTAACACTTTCGAAGTTAAAAATTAATGTATGAAGGGAAAAAATTATTTTTTGCCTAAAAATTTAAATTTTTTTTTTTAAAAATACATAAAAAATGCAAAATGGAAAAAAGTTTCGAGTCTAGTTATTTTTTCGCAAAGTCACATAACCTATGAGCCAAATGAGACAAAGATCATAAAAATCGATGCACGCGTTTCGCTTTTATTCGCAATTGAGTAAATGTATGAATTTCAAAAATTTGATAAATTCCCCTATACGATAGTACTAACTTCAAATCGATACTAACTTCAAATCGATACTAACTTCAAATCGCAGGTAAGAATACAAAACGAATGATGCAGAAATTCTTCTTTTTGGGTCTAATTTCACATACAGTTCACAGAATTGAGTTGGCAATCAATTAACTGAAAAATGTTATACTGTGAAATTTAAACCATATTCGGAAGAAACATTTCAAATAAAATATAAATAAAACAATGAGGTACAAAGTTTTGAGGAAGTGTTTTTTTTAATTTATTGTTTTCTACACTTTTGGCTAAAAGAGAATGTAAAGAAAAATCAAAACAATAAACACATAAAATTAAAAAAATATAAAAAAATTAACAACAAATTCGGAAACAAATTGAAAAAAATTAAAGGACAAATTAAAAATAAAACAAATAAATGAAAGAAGAAAACATAAAAAGTTTGTATCTTACTTAAAAAAATATATTTTTGTTTATAAAATATAAAAAAATTTAATATTTTTTTAAACAGAATCTAAAAAATTTAATATTTTTGAAAATGCCAATAAAATATTTAAAGAAAAACATTTTTTAAAAAGTAAAATGATAAAAATAATTTTTTTTTATAAAAAGCTAATTATATAAGACAGAAAATCAAATCGATAAAAATTAAAGGAAGAAATATAAAAAAATATATTTAAAAATGTCAATAAAACATTTAAAGAAAAAAATTTTTAAAAAAGAAAAAATTAAATCTATATTCGGGAAAACTTTTTTAAAAAAACCAAATACAAAAAAAAATAAAAGTAAAGATTAAAAAAAAAATATTTTTAAAAAGTCAATAAAACCTTTAAAGAAAAACATTTTTTAAAAAAGAAAAATTAAATCCATAATCGGAAATTTAAAAAAAAGGGAGTGCCACATAATCCCCAAAATCAAAATCCCCAGCCAAGAAAAAAACCCCCAAACACAAAATCTCCAAATACAAAATCCCTAATTATATATAAGAAATACAATGCTATTGTAGGAAAAAAAATGCGGCGTTTATGAAATTATTAAAGAGTTAGGGAACGAAGTTATAGAAATAAAAACAAACATAGCCAAAATATACTCAGGCATAGGTATTAGAAAAAATAAAAAAAAATTGGACCGTCTCAAGAAAAATAAAGTTGTTAAATCTCGAGCTGATTTAGAAAAATTAACTTATTTGGCATGAAATGTTGTAAATATATTATATTTAAACTGTAAATATTGTTATTTTCCATTTATTATTAATGCATGCGTCCTCAATGAATTTTGTATATATTTCAGTTTTTGTAAATAAATTTTCATTATAATAAAAAGTAATTTCATTTCAATACCTACATTTGTGAATTTATAATTTAAATTTTTTGAATTTTTATTTTAGAAATAACATAAAATTCTCAATTTCTGTGTGATAACCATTCAAATTATTTTAAAAATCGCCGCGATTTTAAAAATGATAATAAAACATTTAAAGAAAAATATTTTGGAAATAATCAAATTTAAATCCATTATCGGAAATTAAAAAAAAATTAATTTAAATAAAAAAAATCTAATTGAAAAAAAATTAAAGGAAAAATTAAAAAAAATATATTCAAAAATGTCAATAAATAAATTATAATAAATTTTTGTTTTCTCCCATTATATTAAAGAATATTAAAATAATTATAAAAATAAAATAAATTAAAATTTTATATCTTTATTATAAAATTAAAAACGTAATATTTTGTAAATAGAATCTAATAAAATGTAATATTTTTTTTTAAATAGTATCTAAAAAAATTTAGGGAAGGTACACAGAACGGGGTTGGCACTTTGTCAACAACAAAACTCCTGTGCAATTGTGTCCGATGGATACATGCATAGGCAAGTGCTTGTGTGTGTATTATGTTGGCGTGTTGTGCGCTTCGAGGATGCTTTCTTCGCACCGGAGGGAAAAGTTATTTCGGCATTCACCACAATGCCTCGTCAGCGCCCTTTGCTGTGCCTTCTCCTCTATTATCACAAACCTTAAGGGAAGAAAGCATCTTAAAGTTAATGAGAACTTTTCCCAATGGTGCGAAGAAAGCATCCTCGAAGCGCACAACATGCCAGCATAATACACACACAAGCCCTTGCCTATGCATGTGTCCATTGGACACAATTGCACAGGAGTTTTGTTGTTGACAAAGTGCCAACCCCGTTCTGCGTACCGTCAGTGTTTCGTTGTTCTTGATTTTGTTTTTTGTTGATCTTTAATGAATTATGATTTTATAAATATCAATAAAACATTTAAAGAAAAATATTTAAAAAAAAATAAAATTCATATTCAGGAAAAAAATAAACAAAATGTTTTTGTAAATGGAATCTAAAAATATGAAAACATTTTTTAAAAATATTTAAAAGTAAAACTAAATCCATAATCGGAAATTTTTTAAAAAAAAAAAACTAAATATAAAAAAAGTCTAATAAAAAAAAATTAAAGGACAAAATAAAAAAAATATTTTTAAAAATTTCAATAAAACATTTTTAAACCTTAACCGGAAATTTAAAAAAAAAATATAAATAAATATATAAAAATATAATAGAAAAAAAATTAAAGGGCAAAATAAAAAAAATATTTTTTAAAATGTCAATAAAACATTTAAAGAAAAATATTTTTTAAAAAACAAAAATTAAATTAAATGTAATTTTTTTTAAATAGAATCTAAAAAATATAATATTTTAAAAAATTTAATTTTTTTTAAAATGTCATTAACAAATTTAAAGAAAAACACTTTTTAAAAAAGAAAAATTAAATACATATTCGGAAATATTTAAAATAAAAAAATCGATCAAACCATTTAAGGATAAAATAAAAAAAAATATTTTTAATAATTTCAATAAAACATTTTTAAACCTTAACCGGAAATTAAAAAAAAAATAAAAATATAAATAAGATAATAAATATAAAAATATAATCGAAAAAAAATTAAAGGGCAAAATAAAAAAAAATATTTTTAAAATGTCAATAAAACTATTTTTTAAAAAAGAAAAATTATTCACAAAAGGTTTAAAAATAACTAAATATAAAGAAAAAAATTTTTTAGAAAAAATAAAAAAAATTAACAAAATATAAAATTTATATCTTTCTCAAAATATTATTTTTAAAAAAATCAAAACATTTTTAAATAATTTTTGAAAACAAAGTACTTTGATAAAAATATTAGCAAATTTTGCTTGCTATAGCTTTAACAGTGTAATGTTTTAAATTTTTTCAGAATATCAAAATTGCAGAACACCTTATACAGGGTGGGGTGTTATGTTTTCCACATTTTTTAAATAGAATTTAAAAAATGAAGCATTTTTTTTAAAAAGAATCTAAAAAAAATTTGGTATTTTTAGAATTGTCAATAAAAACACGATTATGGAAAAACTTTTTTAAAAAAGAAAAATAAAATCAATATTCGGAAAAATATTTTAAAAAAACTAAATGTTCGAAAAAAATCTAATCAAAAATAATTAAATTACAAAATAAAAGAAATATTTTTATAAATGTCAATAAAACGTTTAAAGAAAAAAAATTTCAAAAAAGAAAAATTAATTGCATGCGGAAATTTTTTTTTTAAAAAATATTAGTTATAAATATGAGAAATCTAATTGAAAAATAATTGAAAAAAATAAAAAATAAGCAAAAAAATTAAAGAACAAAATAAAAAATAAAACAAAAAATTTCATATCAGACTCAAAAAAATTATTTAAAAAAATCAAAACATTTTTGAATATATTTGGAAATAAAAATACTATGAGCAAAGTTTGCATGCTATAGCTTTAACAGTGTAATGTTAAAAATTTCCTCATAATATTTTAACTGCAGATGCAGAAGTCCATATACATTTGCGTCAAGCAGCTACCTCGGAATGGGCTTCAAGGCATTCCTTATATAGTTCATGCTTTTATAAAGTAAAAAAAAAGACTTTCTGTTACAGTAAATTCAGAGCGGTATGTCATGCTACAGAACGTTTTTGCTCCAGCGCTACAGAATTTCAACCATTTTAATCAGCGATAGTGGTTCATTGAGTTTGAGTTTGCCAAAATTTTCGCCAAAAAACAAAATACGTTTATATTTATAACTACTTGTCAGTCCAAAAACACTACTTTTTTTTTGAAAGATTTCAAAAAATACTTCCAATTTTTTTATACTTTCATAAAATGTAATTTTTATTCGTAAAAAAACAAAATTACTTAATAAACTAAACTAATTCATTGTAATCGATATTTTATCATATGCATCTACACTTTCCGTACATCAACAATCTATCCCCAATGCCGTAAAGCCTAGCACGCATTTCAACATACCTAACACTCATAATCTCCTCAAATTTCCTAGCTGCGTATAAAATTAAACGCTCAGTGGCGATTATCTGAGGCTTAAATTATCACCCCATAAAACGCGAAATATGCCTATGTTCACATAACTATTTTTATAATAATTGTTCAGCAAACCGTGTTAAACGCTTAACTAACCCACACCCTCCTAACATATTTTAACTTGGCTAACAGAAATCTTTGACAACCCTTTTTACTTCCACTAAACACGAAAGCGTTAGTAAATCCTATACATAGTATGTAAAAACGTTAGATTTTCTATTTCGCCTAACACTTCTCGAATGACTTTCCGTACTCATTAGATGAAAAAAAAATTCATTATACTTCCTCTTTGGTATTGATTTTTATTATTGACCCATTTTTACATCACTTCCTCAGTCAGTATCCTTCTCTATAGTTGTTAGCAGGCAAGCAAGTTAAATTATAAAAAAATATAACAAAATTTTGTACAAACAAAGAAAAGGAAAGAAGGAGGCCCTTCCACCTCCATCCTTTGTGTGGACAAACACAGAAACACAGGCACAGCCACAGTCACATTAAGCTTCAATGGGAAGTTTGTAAGGCGAATGTGTGTCTGCCCTGTTGTGGTGCAGAAAGTAGCAAAGGCAGTATTGATGTCGCCATAGAAAATTTGCCATATCTTAGTTTTATGGGCTTCTTTATAGTTATTCTGCTTGTTTTCCACTAAAGACAAAATATTATCATAAATTATAATATATAAACACAGGCAGACAGACAGAAATGAATTCTTGTATTTAGTTGTTAACTTAGGCAGGGAGTGTGTAGTGGCGCAAATGTTTGAGTCATTTCGGACACAAGCAAGCAAGGATTTCAAATTTTATTATTATATAACTGAATAACTTAAACATTAAATAGCTTTAGTAAATTTTCATTAAATTAATCAATCAAATTAACATATGCTGACATAATTTCGTAGTCAGTTGTAAGATAAAATGAGATTATAAACAAGAACAAGTATGCTTACTAGGGTGTATTGTGAAGAAGCGAAAGTTGATAATCGGTTGTGTTTCAAACAATAGCGTGTATTAATGAGTTTGTTAGGGAACAGTCCCTGTAATTCTGTAAAAAATAATAATATTTGCATTAAAAAAGAACATGCCGATAAATTTTTTAAAACATAATTAAGAGTTAATCACATTTTATATTTTTGGGTTTAAGGTTAAATTTTTCGATTAATTTCGCTTTACCGCAAAAAGTGGATAAAGTGAAGGTGCTATTCTCTTCAATTCGATTTCAGAAAATCCAAAATCATGGTCAAGTATGAAATTCCTTGTGAGCCCAAAAAAGGGACACTGACACAATAAAAAGAATTTTATGTACTATTGAAGTTCTGTTGGTAAAAATATTTTTTGGCACAAAGAAGTACTTAATGTTACAATAAAATTACTTTTGGTAGAATTAAAGAACTTTTTGGTACAATAAATTGTACTTTTTGGTAGAATAAAACTATGTTATGGTACAACAAACTGTACTTTTTGGTACAATAAAATTAATTTGCTATACAACAAAAGTATTTTTGTACATTAAAAGAGCTTTGCGGTACAGTAAAAGTACTTTTAGTACAATTGAAATGTTTGTGCTGCAAAAAATTGTTGTTTTTGTTACAAAATAAGTACGTTTTGATGCAATAAATTGTACTTTTTAATACAATAAGTATTTTTTGCACATGAAGGGTACTTTCTGCACTTTTAGGAAAATTAAAGTACTATTTTTGTTACAATAAAAGTACGTTTTGGTGCAATAAATAGTACTTTTTGGCACAATAAAAACAATTTGATGTACATCATTTTTTGTACTTTAAGGGCACTTTCTGTACTTTTAGTACAGCTAAAGTACTTTTTGGTGCAATAAATTTAACTTTATGGTACAACAAAACTACGTTATGGTACAATAAGCTGTACTTTTTGGTACAATAAAAGTAATTTGCTGTACATCAAATCTATTTGTTGTACAATAAAAGTGCTTTGCGGTTTAGTAAAAGTACTTTCTGTACTTTTAGTACAATTGAAGTGCTTTTAGGTTGTTTTTGTTACAATAAAAGAACGTTTTGGTGCAATAAATTTTACTTTTTGGTACTATAAATTGTACTTTTTGATACATTAAAAAACAATTTGTTGTACATCAAAAGTATTTTTGATCCATTAAGGATACTTTCTACTTTAGGCCAATTTAAGTACTTTTTAATAAATTGTACTTTTTGGTACAAAAAAATACGTTACGGTGAAACAGTACTTTTTGGTACAAAAAAAAAAACTTGCTGTACATCAAAACTATTTGTTGTACAATAAAAGTGCTTTGCGGTTTAGTAAAAGTACTTTCTGTCCTTTTAGTACAATTGAAGTGCGTTTTGGGGCAATAAATTGTGGTTTTTGTTACAATAAAAGTACGTGTACCGAACAGTTTTAATTTCAAATGATTTATTTATTATTAAAATTATGAGTACATTTATTAATGTATGTAATATGTTATATATTTGTTCTAAACGATTTGTCAGTGATGACTTAAATTGTGTCTCTTCGATGGTTCGCTATCGTCTGCCGAATGATCGTTGGGTACAAGTATGTTGGGAACAGTCGGTTGACAGAGATGTACGGAGATGGCAGAGTTGTATGGAATAGTACACGCTACATACGTTTTGCTGCAATAAATTATACTATTTTTTTTTAAATTAAAAGTACTTTTGGACATTAAGGGTACTTTCTGTACTTTGGGGACAGTTAAAGTATTTTTGGTACAAAAAAATTCACTTTTTGGTACATTATATTTTGGTACTATAAATTGTACAGTTTGGCACAATAAAAGTACTTTTTGGTACAATATAAATACTTTTTGGTACAATAGAAGTCCTTTGTGGTTCAGCAAAAGTATATTTTGGTACAGTAAAAGTACTTATACCTATAATAAAACTTAAAAAATATCTGCAGCGAATTTCGATTTTTTTTTAAAAAGAAAATCTATTCATGCCTTCCTTAAGTCTGAAAAAATCTTGCACTTTTACCATTGAAATATATTAAAATTTTCTTTAATTTTTTGGTACAACTTACTTTAAATTTGTTGACGAAATTATTACCAAAGGTTATAGTCGAATTCTAAACTTAATTTACATTCGTAATACATATTTTCTTCCCGGAGAAGTTTGTTTAGAATCAGGAAAAAGAGAAAATATCTCGCAGAAATTTAACTTAGAATGGAGAAACAAGGAATATTGAAAAGAGGGTATGTTAAATTTCCGGGTGGACAGAAACGTCTGAGGTCGGACTTTTTTTTTTTGGTCTTATGAAGTTGTTTAACCGTCTCAAGTTGTTTAAATTAAAATAGAGTTTAAAATAGGTCCTAAAAAGCTTCTTATTGTTTTAGTGAATTTTTTATATTAAATATAAAATTTAAGGAGCAATTTTAACTCTCCTTTTCTTTCTTATTTCGATAAAAGTCAGAAAGGGTTCATTAAATGGAACTTTACAATCTTAAAATTTTCTACAAAAATGAATGTGTTTTCATCGTTGGGTTCAAGATCTATCAGTTAGATTCCAGATCGAACAGCTATTTCGATAGTTGTCAAACTATCTCATCAGCACCCTTTGCTGTGCCTGTGGAGAACACATTATCACAACCTTAAGTGTTAAAAGCTTCAAAAAACCATCGAGAAGCCCAAACACAATGGTGCGAAAATTGTATTAACGAAGACATCACGTCAACATAATCCACACAAGCTCAGAAAACTTTACTCGTAGTGCTCTATTACCAAAAATCGAAATCATCTCCAATTTTTGCTATTCATTTTGTCTCTTTTCAAAGCACTGTGTGAACAAAGACCGAGAATAGTCAGAGTATCAGACACCCTGAGTCAAAATTTCTAAGCAACATTTTTGTAGAAGAAAAACTATTTTAAGGTCCTTTCTTTTCTAACTCTTCTCGAAATAAGGACAAAATGTCACGTGAGGAGTCACGAGAGAGTAAAAATGTTCTACAAACATCTGATATCGAAATTGCACTATAACAATAACAAACATATTTTTTTGGGACCTATTTCAAACTATCTTATTTTAAACTGAAAACTTCACCGGGCTATAAATAAAAAGTTCGACGTAGGATTTCAACGACATATGCTCACCTAAGACTTTCATTCCGTAAAGAAATTATTCCGCCCCCAAAAACTTGTTGAAAGTCTCATAATTTCATGACTAATTTTAAAGAAATTTAAATTTATCTGCAGAGTTTCTTTAAAGTGTTCCCCCTGTGAATTTATTCCAAAAATAAAAGGATTCAGTAAAACAGCCAGGGTTTGACCAGGGTTAGACTATCATCTGGGAGTTGTAGCCTATATAGGGCCATCAGAAATCCTTGAAATATATTTTATCGTACTAAGTTAACACGTCATCCAATTTATCCATAATTTCCTGTAACCACATGACCTCTGTAAAAGTATATTTCAGTTACATATCTCTTCGCCGTATGGTAAATTGTGATTACATCAATAAATACTAGGTACTAGATGTTGTAATATTAGCACACTGATTAAAGGTAATATAAATAATAGAATGAACACGTTTTTAAAATAGAACAACACACACACCATTTTATTTGTATTGGCCTATAAATAACGCAAATGTCACGTTGACAAAGGAGGCAATATCCTTCACTCTAGGAACTTTTTGTATTTTTGTAATTTAAGATTACTGCTCTACTTTCACATGACCGTATGTATGTATGAATTCATGTTTCTATGTATGTGTATTTGGAAATGTTAATAGGAATGTCTGCTCTTTTTTTTCTCCTGTTGTTGTTGTTCTTCTTCTTGGCAGTATCATTTATACGGCTCCAGTGTGTCGTAGGACATACACATACTCTTTGGCCTCCCCCTCTAACCCATAGATTTGGTAGTATAAGCACAGATGAATGAGAGCGTTGAATGTTTAAGTATATGTATGTGTGTGTGTGTGTGTGTTTGGGAGTGTGTGTTTAAAAAAGTATAATTGTAGGACATTACATAAAACAGCAAAAAAGTTGCATTTTAGAAAATTAAATTGTAGTTTCACTCTCTCTTAATCTCTGCCCCTCATCTTACTTTTTTTTCATTTTAGTTAAAACAGCCGTGAAATGATGGAACTAGAACCCCGTGTCGCTTTGCTTCAGGACTTGCGACTGCAAACTTTTGACTCGATACGTTTTGCTTCATATCGCACCGCCTCAAAACTTCGCTATATACAGAAATCCACAAACTTGCATTTGGTTGATATTTGGAATGTGATTGAGGCATTTCGAGAGAATGGCCTTAATACCCTCGAGCCACAGAGTGATGTGAGTGTGGCTAGACTGGAAACATTGGTTTCATCGCTGTATCACAATCTTAACAAGCGACTGCCAACAGCACAACAGGTTCCTGTGGACTCCAAGGCGGGCTTGCTACTTAATTGGTTGCTGGCCGCCTATACCAGCGATAACTCGGGGAAGATTCGCGTGTTCTCCATAAAAGTGGCATTGGCTACCATGTGTTCGGGCAAATTGGTCGATAAGTTAAGATGTGAGTTAATTTGTTTGTTGGGAAGCTGTGTGTTGTGGCAATTATATTCTTTCGTTTTCTTGTTTTCAGACATATTTTCACAGATCTCTGATGGTGCTGGCCAATTGGTCAATTGGAAACTGGGTGAATTTTTAAAAGAGGTCCTTGCCTTACCTGCTGCTGTATACGAATCTCCTACATTCCACTACAAAGATGGCCTGGAAGAACAGATATTTCCGGCGGAAAACAAAATCACTGTGAATGATTTCATGGCAACACTTATGTCTGAACCAGGACCATCGTGTCTCGTGTGGCTGCCACTGTTGCATCGGTTGGCAACAGTTGAAACAATTGTGCACCCGACAATCTGCTCAGTCTGTCACAAGGAAAACTTTACTGGCTTTCGTTATCGCTGTCAGCGGTGTCACGCCTACCAATTGTGCCAGGAGTGCTTTTGGCACGGCAAGACATCTCTGAATCACCAGAATGATCACGAAGTCAAAGAGTACTCGAGCTACAAATCGCCCAGCAAGCAGATTGGCCACTCGTTGCGCAAAAGTTTCCGATGCGTGCCCGAAAAGACGACCCAAGTGTTGCCACGATTTCCCGAACAGCCGGAAAAGACGTTAAATCTGTCGCATATTGTACCACCCTCTCCATTGCCTTCGCATAATGGTTTCGCCGATCCTTCGCTATTACACGGACTGGGTGGTCCCATACCAGGCGGCGGCGGTGGTGGCGGCGGAGGTCTGGGTGGTTTACTATTCGATCGCTCCAGCACTTTAGATTCAAGAGCCACTGGTCGCAGTATTGACAGTGCAAATGGTACTTCCACATCACGAGTAGCAGCCGCGTCAGCCAATGATGAAGAGCATCGTTTGATAGCACGTTATGCGGCACGTTTGGCTCAAGAAAATCGGGCGGTAAGTATATCAAATAAAAGGGAAAGTCTTCGATGTTGGTATTGGTATTGATATTGGTATTGGTATTGGTATTGGTATTGGTATTGGTATTGGTATTGGTATTGGTATTGGTATTGGTATTGGTATTGGTATTGGTATTGGTATTGGTATTGGTATTGGTATTGGTATTGGTATTGGTATTGGTATTGGTATTGGTATTGGTATTGGTATTGGTATTGGTATTGGTATTGGTATTGGTATTGGTATTGGTATTGGTATTGGTATTGGTATTGGTATTGGTATTGGTATTGGTATTGGTATTGGTATTGGTATTGGTATTGGTATTGGTATTGGTATTGGTATTGGTATTGGTATTGGTATTGGTATTGGTATTGGTATTGGTATTGGTATTGGTATTGGTATTGGTATTGGTATTGGTATTGGTATTGGTATTGGTATTGGTATTGGTATTGGTATTGGTATTGGTATTGGTATTGGTATTGGTATTGGTATTGGTATTGGTATTGGTATTGGTATTGGTATTGGTATTGGTATTGGTATTGGTATTGGTATTGGTATTGGTATTGGTATTGGTATTGGTATTGGTATTGGTATTGGTATTGGTATTGGTATTGGTATTGGTATTGGTATTGGTATTGGTATTGGTATTGGTATTGGTATTGGTATTGGTATTGGTATTGGTATTGGTATTGGTATTGGTATTGGTATTGGTATTGGTATTGGTATTGGTATTGGTATTGGTATTGGTATTGGTATTGGTATTGGTATTGGTATTGGTATTGGTATTGGTATTGGTATTGGTATTGGTGTTGGTGTTGGTGTTGGTGTTGGTGTTGGTATTGGTATTGGTTATTATTTTATTTATTTGTTTTTTTTTTATAAATTTGGCTAAGGAACTGTCTCTTAGGACCGGAAATGTATTGTTGTATTGTCAATCACAATCTTAAAAGAATTAACTCCCGTTATTTACTGTTAATTTATTAGACCATAACTTTTTCCATAACAATAAATTTCACACTGTTGCCTTATTCATAACATTCGTTGTTTCTTTGTTATCCTTTCAGCCCAGCAGTTCGTCCAATGCCGACAACATTACATCGGATAATTCTCGAGCTCAACGCGAACTAATATCTCAATTAGAGTGTAAGAACAAAGAAATTATGCGCGAAATAGCCAGACTGAGGCGGCAACAGGAAGCTGAACAAATGGCCCCGGAAAATCCAGCACTCATCAATGAGCTACGTGCTTTACGTCAGCGCAAGGGTGAACTGGAGGGACACTTGGGTGCTCTGCAAGACTCTCGCAGGCAGCTTATGGAACAATTGGAGGGACTTATGCGCATGTTGAAAAACCAACAGACCTCTTCGCCTCGATCAACACCCAACTCTAGTCCTCGCTCTGGCAAATCACCCCCTATGCCTATAGCAGGAAGCGCCACGGGCAGTGGCGGCATGTCTGCCCTGGGCACATCGCCCATGGGTTCTTTGCTCAATCAAGTACCGCCTCATGCAATGTTGGGTACCGGAAATGTATTGCGTTTACAACAGGCTTCCTCCATGAATCAATCTCCGTTCGGTCAAAATCCCATGGATGCAATGAACGCTGACATGAGGGGAACATTTAGTAGCAATGGAAGCGGAAGTAAGTATAGATGTAATAAATAATTATGCGAAAAAAAACCAGTACACATTTATCGTAAGTTATTGTTTGGAAGAGCTGAAATTTGAAGAGATTACCAAGCTTTCTTATGAGGCCACATTATTGTTAAAATGGCTCCTAAGCCCAAGGGTTTGTTTTGTATTATTCTTCTGTTGCTCCTTTAACATAAATTTTGTTATGACAAGTTCAGTTTTCTCTAATATGTAAATACACACACAATGTATTTCCGCTACTCAGTTGATCCGGCAGAATATTTTCCAAATGACTTCATTGAAACCAATGAGGAAAATGAAGAAGATCCTCTTTGTTCTAACCAGATATTGTCGACACTCCTAAATGATCTAAACACAGGTAAATGATGCACTTACTCCTCATATTGCTGCTACAGATCTCTATGTAGTTGATTGATTGATCAAAAAGTCTACCCCAAACTGGAACGCATTAATTAGAATGGATAGCTAGACCCTCGCCCCCCCCACCCGGCCTTTAAAAAAAGCGCAAACAGAAACTTGTATCGCCAAGCTTAAAATAAACTTTTTATTCTGAAATAAAAAGAAACGTTAAAGAAATTCCCATGAATTTGCATTTTGTTTGGTGTGTGTGTGTGTTTCTGTGTAAACTATATATCTTTGCAGTACAAACGTATAGACCATCTACGGCTCGATTTATACTGCCCTTAGGTAAGTGTGTATCTCTGATTAAACAACAACCACACTTCCTTTATGGTAGGGCGGCGTTAGTTGTTGCGGCTATTGAAGTGTCACCGTTTAGAGTTAATAACTAAGGAGATTTTCCCAAAAGGGTTAACTTATGAATAGAAGTTTTGCTTAAAGTTGAAAATATACAACGGGAAGAATTCTTAGGTTATTTTTGGTAATTTTTTTGTAAAAGTTAATTGTTAACTGTTTTTTTTTATTAAATTGGAGATATTCTTTAAGACAGATGTTGTTTTTTGTTTTCCTTATTGTCAATTTTTATTAGTTTCTATCTATAAAGCGTCTGGTAATGTATCGCTAAAAGTTTATTTTCTTTAATCACTATTGTTTACATACAAATTTGGTATTGCAGGGAACCAAAAAATCCGGCGACTTTTTAACAAAATTTGTTAGATATTTTAGATCTTTAGATCTTTTTCTAATCACGTCCCCATACACCATTTAATAATTGATCTCTTCATAATTAAATAGCGTAATACTGTTTATAAGCACAAGATCCAATTAAAAGTCTATATATTATTCTGTTAACAATGAATGTGTGTAAGGTCAAGTTAAAAGATGTTTTAAATACATATAATGTTCCAGGCTCCTATAGCCAGTGGGATTATAAGGATTGCAAATTTAGTGCTATTCTGAAAGAGATTTAAGGGATTACATCCACGGACAAATCGACGTGGACCAATTGAATATTCAGGCTGATTTCATTTGTAGTAGTGTCCTTTTTACACACTGCCAAGCGGTAGTTGTCTTTTGATACCTGTAAACTGGCTCGTTATCCAGACAAAAATGCACTTTAGAACAAATGTTGTTAATAAGAATTAGTAATTTTAACTAAATTAAAAGATTCGTAATAAGCTGCTATCTTTTGTAAAATTGTCGCTAGTAAATTTTATAAAAATTACCCCAGATTTTCTGGTAGCAGGTGAAATTAGCCCATATTTTTAGTAGTACTAGAAATTTTGCTACAGCTTTTTATGATCCAAATTACATAATTTATAACAATATTATTCGACCTATTTTGGCATTCAAAAAACTTTCAATAGTATAAAAATCGAAGAAAACTTATACTCGACCCGGTCAGTTTGAGCTATGTTTGCAGAGACTAAATAACTTTTAAGGTTTAAAAAAATTTCAGTTAAACATCATTTATTTTCGGATATGTATGTTTTCAGTATATATAAAAAAGTTCTAGGGAAATAATCTACCTTTTTATGACCAAAAGTCGCTTACAACAATCCGGCAGACCAATTATACCACACACATCCACTTCCTTCGAAACCGCACTAAATTGAAGTTAATTGAGAATGATGACGGTAACTATCCTTGAGCTCTTCGTGTCTTCTAGTTTCCTTACATTGATTCATCTTATAAGTGTGTTAGTTAGTATCTTATAACATTTCTGTGGTGCACTTCAATCGCCGCCCGCTCATACAACGACGCTCCTATAGATGTCAATTTGCCAATTTTGTCTATCTCTCTTTCATGGTCTTCATTCATACACCTATGTATTTTTTCTCTCTCTCTCTCTTGATTTTAATTAAATTCTAGATTACTTCCCCAATAGACCGTCAAAAGATAAGCACTGCAATTGTTAGACTATCTATCTCTGTGTCTGTCTATACAAAAACTAAACATACAAAAAAAAAAAACAAATCAATCTATGTGTTTAAAAACTCTTTGCTTTTTTCCTTTAAAACCACTTGATAAACTAAAACGTATAATTAATACACACACAATAATTGAATGCCAATAGACATGCGTCACATGGCAGGTGATGGCGAATCCGAGGACGAAGACGAGGCCTATGATAATTTCGACATGGATTACAATTTTGGTCTTAATCTTTGCGATAGTGGCATTTCAAGTATACGACAACAGCATCCATATGCATCGGCACACTTAAGCGTCTCCGACCACCACCCGGACGAGGCTTGTAACGACCACGATCACGATCGCCACAAAGATTTTGAGTTTCGCTTTGAACACGACACAACAGACGTTGAGTTAGATTCAGATCTTGATATTGATGAAGAGACGGCCCATATTAATCGTGTCATGGGCTATAAGCATTATCCAGAAGTTCTTATAGACGATCCCGATGCTGGCTTTCCTCTGTTGCATGAAATCGGTGAGACAATCGATGAATTGCAGTTGATTATGCACGCCCATCTTTTGAAATATAGTTTGAGTTTATAAAGCAAAATTAAACTGAAAAACAAAATTGAACAAAATCTGTGTTAATATTTGTTGTTACTCTGTTGTTACACTGTCTGTTGCAAAATTCAAAGGTACAAATTTTTTAATTTCTCCTCCCCCACCATGCCACGACTGCAACACGGCCAATTTTATGACCAACAAACACCACATGACCAACACTTGCCAATATAATCTGCTGCTCTGTACAGATAGATAATTGCAAAGTTGTTGTTGTTGTTGTTGGAATCGAAATGCTCAAAATATTGAGCAGTTGGCTAAAATTGGTAGTGGGTCCGTAAATTATGAACTCGTTGTTAAGCTACATTTAAAGTATGGATGTACATATGTTGATTGCCTCTCTCTCTCTCTATTTCTCTATAAATTCCATACATTATTAGTATTTTACATACATAGCGCCTATACGTCGTCATCTCTTAGCCAAAAAGATACACATTCTAGAGTTCCATCCATTACCGTAAGCAAATATAGTTTCATGCTAGCAAGAATCTTTCCGTGTAATTATCTAGTATACTTTGTAGAATATACCTAAGTAAATATTACATACATACAACATAAGCATTTAGAATTCTGGTTATATACTTCATTTCTTATTGTCTATTCCTCATTATATACCTATACGATGGCATTACATAAAATTCTTAAGCGATGACAATTTTTCTATATATATTTTTTTTGTGTTCTTTTTTCATACGTTTTACAGATTTTGAAGACCCCCAGTCTATAAATATCGATTGGACGGACAAGGTAAACAAACAAAAATAATTCTAAATGTAATTTAACTTAATTGTATCCATATTTTGTTGAAATGTATTTTATTCCAAGTAGGAAATGTGGTGTTAAATTGAAAATACACTAAAAATATGTATAATCGAACCAATTTTGCAATGGAAAACTGCCAGCAGTTAATAGGAGAAAACTTCAAATACGAGTTAAAAAAGTATGGCAAATTACTTTAGAAGCGAAGCAAGTACAGCCGTGCTCAGCTAGTTTTTACGTTCTAATAACTACAGTTTGCTTTTACAAATGTCCTCGTTTTGTCATATACTGCCAGCAAGCTAAATGCTAATATAATAAGCTGTTTGTGACTTTGTTAACGACTAGAAGAGTAAAATATCATAAAAAAAACATTTCTGAACCTTCTGCTCAGTTCGTTCTCATGAGACTATTAGAGATGTCTGCAAACTCATTATGAAAGTTCATACATTTCTTTAGATATGTTTATATAAAACGTATTTAGTAAAAGATTTGAATAGATTGTTAATAAGAAAAAGTGTTGGATGACTATTTTTAATAGGATGACTATGTTTAGAAGGAACCCAGAGGAAAGTTTTGGTGTAATATATCCCTGAGCTGATTTTTTCTTAACAGCTACAGTCCCCTTTCCAAATGCACTTTGTACTTTCATATTGCAATGACATATTTATATTCCATTCGTTGTAGACTAGACGGAATGCCAATGAAGGAAAGCCAACAAAAAAAAACTAATTCCTAAGATCACTTTCAGTGCATTTTTAAGTTTTTATTTGAATGATCATATTCAGCTAAAAATTCTTTGTTTTGAAATATGTCTGGAATTTAATAGACTATCTATCTCACTACAAGCTCTCAGGCATTTACACAGCAAGTGCAATAACTATCATGAATAACATTTCGAACAAATTCCCCTAATCTTGAATAACTTTTCACACGAAATTTATTCGCCCTATTACATTAATTTTTGCAATTATTTTTACTGTCCAACTGAATACACGCATTATGGCAATAATAAAGCTTTATAAATTTACATACTTCGACCCATTCTACCGATCACTAGAAATAATTCACATCTTCCTCTTCACTTTAGTATTAAATTATTAAATACCATATGCGTCATAATTATTTTTTAATTTTTATACTAAACTTATTATTGTCTCATTTAGGACCATATAGTGACATTATATTGTAAAATAATCATCTTGAATATACTAAATCTAATTCAATATATATCGAGCAATTTCCATATGATATCAGTAAATATGTTCTAAGTTCAAGTACATAAACAATAGGCTGTTAGGCTGAAGTTTCTTAATAGTGTTTGACACTCAAAAATATCTATGCAAGTACAAAACTCCTTTAATGCACAACAACTTCAATAGTTATTTGTGTTCCACCCATATAAAGTACCAAAAATTATGGTCAGTTTTATAGCTACAGAAACTTTTTAGCAAAAACATAACATAGCATAGCAATAACATAATCGTTAAACTAAGTATTAAGTTTGTTTATATTCCCCCTTATTATGTATGTCGTAGGCACGTCGAATCTTTGTCGTTTTTAAAATATGGCATCGCTGATGTCGATTGTGAGACTGAAATATGACTGCGCTTGTTCGTATCGTGTTCTTCTTCATTAGATGATGGAATATTCTCAACGCTAAACACATACACAACTCTTGTAAAACAAATTCTATTAGCAATAATAGAATAGATCTTGAACCGAACGATGAAAACACATTCATTATTTACACATATATATCAACAATACAAAACAAGAGCATACTAAACATTTCGGATAATAATTTGTAATTTTATTCAAATTAAAAAAACCGTCGAAAGTCGACAACGACAAATGTAATAAGCGGGATTATTTTAACGAATTATATTTTTTTTACTTTATTTCATTAGTTAATTCATTTTATTTAGTATTTTTTAGTAAATATTATTTTATTATTTATTTGTATTGTTATTTTTTAAAATAATTTTTATATTACCTATTTTATTTTATACCTAATTTTATTTTTATTTAATTTAATTTTATTTGTTTATATTATTTTATTAAAATTTAGTTATTTTTATTAATTTAATTCGATTATTAACCTATTTAAAATTTTGTATAATTTTATTTTTTAATAAATATACTGAATTTTATATTATATTATTTTTTATTTGTTTTATTTCCTTCTTGTTGTTTTATTTAATTAAAACTTTTTTTTTTATTTTATGTTTTACTTCCTTCTTGTTATTTTATTTAATTAAAACTTTTTTTTTATTTTATGTTTTAAATTATATACATTTTTTGATTTATTTTTATTTGAATTTTGAGGAACTTAATTTACTTTACTTTAATTTATTTTTAATTAAATTATTTTAATTAGTTTTGTTTATTTTGATTTTGTTTCTTGTTTATTATTTTATATTGTTTTATTTATTATATGTTTTTTGTTTTTATATTAATTTTGGTTAATTATTTAATTTTAAGTTTTTATTTATTGTTTTATTTTATTTTCTAATAAATACAAATATATAAATATTATTTGAATTTTTTTATTTAATATGTTTATTTCTTTTTTGTTATTTTATTTTTATTAATTTATTTTAATTTGTTTTACATTTTAACAATTTTTTTATATTATTTCATTTTATTTTAATGCAATTTAATTTACTTTATTTAAATTCTGTTAAATTAGATTTCTTTTATTTAACTTTTTTTGTTCGTTTTTTTATTTTCTTTTATTTTATTTAATTATTTTTGAACTAACATTATTTATTTTTTGTTATTTGTTTTATTTCTTTTTGTTATTTTATTTAATTTTAATTATTTTATTTTACAATATAAAATTTTTTTATATTACTTTATTTTATTAATGCAATTAAATTTACATTATTTTAAGTTAGTTAAATTTAATTTTTTATTTTGTTTTATTATTCAATTTTGTTTAGTTTTAATTCAGTTAAATTAGATTTATTACATTTAAATTTTGTTTAATTTATTTTTTCTTTATTTTATTTAATTGCATTTTTTCATTTATATCATTTGAATTTACGTTATTGTAATTTTAAATTTTTTTGTTTGTTTTATTTCTAACTTTATTTATTTTAAATTAAATTGTTTTTATTTGATTTTATTATATTATAGGAATTAACATAATTGTATTTTCATTTATTTTTTTATTTATTTTTTGTTATTTTTTTTAATTTTAGTTATTTATTTTTATTTTATTTTACATTATAACAATTTTTTATATTATTTCATTTTATTAATGCAATTAAATTTACTTTATTTTAATTTAGTTAAATTTTATTTAAATTTATTTTATTTAATTTTAATTCAGTTAAATTAGATTAATAATATTTACATTTTGTTTAATTTATTTTTTTTTTTATTTTATTTAATTTAATTGCATTTTTTTAAATGTATGTTATTTGAAGTTACGTTATTGTAATTTTACTTATTTTTTACTTCATTTTTTAGTTTGTTTTATTTCTTATATTAGTTATTTTAAATTAATTTATTTTTATTTTATTTTATTATATTATTTAAATTAACATTATTGTAAATTCATTTATTGTTTTACTTTTTTATTTAATTTCAGTTATTTATCTTTAATTTTTTTTTTTAACAATATAACAATTTTTTAAATTACTTAATTTTATTAATTATGGTTTAGTTAAATTTTATTTAAATTTATTTTTTATTTCGTTTTATTTTATTTCAGTTAAATTAGATTTATTATATTTTAATTGTGTTTAATTAATTTTACTTTATTTTATTTTACATTATTTTTTTATTTTTTTTTATTAATTTGCATTTTTTATTGATGTTATTTTTTTATTGGATATTAACTTATAATAAATATAATTAATTTAATTTACGTTACTGTATTTTTGCATATTTTTTTACTTTATTTTTTTGTTTTTTTTTATTTTTTCTTATTTGATTTATTTTAAATTATTATTTTTTTGTTTTTATATTAGTTATATTACTTTATTTTATTTTTAATTAAAGTAAATTAAATTTATTTTATTATTTTGTTTTATTTTAATTTGAAGGAACTTAATTTGCTTTATTTTATTTCAATTCAAAGTAATATATTTTAATTTAGTTTTGTTTATTTTTATTTAATTTTGTTTTATTTTTTTTTTGTTTAATTTTATTTTAAGTTTAGTTTTATTTTCTAATAAATAATATTTCATGTTTTTTTTTCATATTATCAATGCAATTAATTTTACTTCATTTTTTATTTTATTTCAATTTTGTTTAATTTATTTTATTTTAGTTTTATTTAATTTTTTATTTTATTTTTATTTATTTTTATTCATTACATAATCGAGCCATATGGCCAAATATGGTTAATATTAGATTTATTTTATTTTTATATTTTGTTTTTAATTTTGTTTAATTTATTTAATTTTTTATTTGATTTTAACTTAATATGAATGTAATTAATTTTATTTGATTTTACATATTTTTTTTTTTTATTCAAATTTTGTTATATTTTTTAGTGGATTTTTTTAGTTTTCTCTCAATAGAAATAATACTAATCAATTTATTTCTTCATTTTCTTCTTCTGCAGAACAATTCAGCCAGTAGCCAGTGGCAGGATCAATTCGCCCAGTGGTCTTTGCACACGCAAAAGAACTAATTCCATATTTTTTAAATACATAACTTTATATACACCACGTCGTCGCCGCCGTCGTTATCGTCGTAAAACTAAATTGATAAAATATGTAAACTTAGTTCAAACACATACGATCTAAATATATACATTTTTATCCTTATTTTTAACATGATGATGCTGAAACATATTTTTTATTAAATTAACTATAACTATAAACAAACAAATATATAATATAATAAAATATTACAAGGTGATGATGACGATGAAGAAAAGCTATTGTCGAGGATACATGTAGATGAAATGAAGAATGGAAAGCAGCTACGATTTGTTAAACTTATAGAGAGATATTATTTAAAATTAAATATTAAGACTAAGAATTAAACAAACAAACAGAAGAAGAAAGAAAAATACCAATTCATTTGCAAAATGTTTGATATACTTTTATTATAACAAAAACAACAATTACAAAAAAAAACAGAGAACGTATTTAATATTATTAAATATTTATAATTTGTTGCCCCCCGCTCCCCCTGCTCTAAAGACTAATAAGATAACAATTTTACAATGTGGGTACACACAATTGTTATTAACATTTTAATGCTAAAATCTTGTCAAACAAACAACAATTGTTTATTAGCAGTTTTAACGCAAAACGTCTAAAACGTTTGTTTTTTATAGCTTAATTAAATATGGTCATATGGAAAAGGCTCTAATGGCTAGAAAAAAAATTAATAATAAATGAAAAAAGAAAATATGAATAATTGCATAATAATATACTACCAACGTACATATTGGATCTTAGGCCAGTTATTCAGTTCAATTGATCGATCCTTTAAACATACAAATACCACTAAAACAAAAAAATACATTTCCTTAAATTCAAGTTAAAAATGCTTTAATATAAAATGAAGAAAAGTAACAACAAGAAAAAAGAAATTAAAAAAACAAAAACAAAATTACACAAGAAATACATAAAGAAACTCAAGAAATATATTTATATTTAGTATATAAAAACAACATATAGTAACCCCCACAACATTACTGTTAATCTAGAAAACAAAAAGAAATGAAAACATTACCCCGGTAACAATTAAAGTAAATGAAAACAAAACGACCATATATTAAATTACACCCACTATATATACAACAATACTTACTGTATGCGTACTTAATCCTTTTAAATAGAATTTATAATTCACACACACACACATACATACACACATGTACACACAAATAAGTGTTTGTACACGCTCGCCGTCGTACTTACATTCATGAAATATTAAACATAATAAAAAATTTAAACAAAAAAAAAAAACACAAATTATAACAGTGATTTAAAATGCCTGTGTTTTAATTAATGGGGTGGTGTTGCTGGAGTAAGGATGTCGAGGAGATGCACCGTGATACATCATGTAAAAGAAAAGACCTTTATGGGTTTGTATAAGTCCTCCACTAGATGAAGGCCGTAGATGCCGTAGTCCTGATCATGAAATGGATAAGGCACTACTAGGAAAATAGAAATGATTCAACTGTATGGTCTCATTTCAACATTGTTTACAATTGTAGGCGCCATAAAATATGCCACAATAGGTTTCGTAATAAATTCGTAGAAAAAAATCACACACGTTAACAGTTTTTTACCTCTTTTACATCATTTGCTGACTCGACGATGCATAACGTATTTAAAAAGGAGTAAGTACCATCCGTGCTTACAGTATTAAAACGTCCCCACGACAATTGGATCTATACCAAGAAAAGACTTCACTTACCCTCGGCCAAAGTTTGTCAACTCAGTGACAGCTGTATCAACCGAGTTGTTTTTTCCCAGCAAGTTACTCTCGGGAACAGCCGAAATGTTACAACAACCACAATAAATTTAAAACATGATTTCGATATTAAAAATTGTATTTAACATTAGAGTAATAAAATAAAACTTTTTTATTTTCCCATTAAACATCCGTCTGACGTTTAAATTTTACTAAAACTAACAGTAATACTCATATAAACAATTATTTATTTTGTTCAAATTTGATGCGTGACAGCCGTAATATAAAGTCCAAAAGAAACATTTGTATTTTTATCTCCTTGGGATTATCGGTAACGTAAAAACCGGCTACTCCCGCCTTGTGCAGTGTCGACTGTTGGTCACGTACTTTTTGATCCAACAGCGCAATAAGTTTCATATCAGTCTCGCGCAATTTCTTAGTGTGTTTGATTTTCATCAACTGCAGTATGTGCTGCAACTCCTCCTGATCGTTAATTTTTGTTATCCATTCCTGTACTTCGATTTCATATTCGTTTTCGACCTGTTCCCGCAACTGCAGCAGATGTTTCTCCGTCACGTGCTGTATTTCCATCAGACCTTTTACTATCTCGAATATGGTATCGTTTAATAGCGAATTGGCTAGTTCTGTGAGCAGTTCATATGAGATGCGAGACTGGTAGCTTCTAAGGGAATGACATGACATGACAAAAAAAGAAAAGTATTAGAAAAGTATTGGGAGGCAAAGGAATACAATGAAACGCAAACAATTACAGTTTATGTGCAATTAATCACGAGTTTTGAGCTATTTTTGTGAGGCCACAAGAGGTACATGGTTTTAGCGCTGGTCCATGCACCTAAACTTGATTGGCATACATAGGTCATGACTTACTCTGGTAATTTGGAATGCATCGATTTCAATTTATCCACTAAAAAATACAATTTTCTTTGTAAATACTCTGGTGTCAGTTCACTGGAATCGCTGTCTAAAATCGCGGAGGAAGTGATCGAAGAACAGTCGGCCATATCAAAAAGGAACACGGGACAATAACAAACCAAAACTAAAAACACACTGTAAGATAACAAATCAGTTCCTACCAAAAAGTATTTCAAAACAAAACAAACTACACTGAGAGTGAGAGACAACTTAATCCTCTCAAACAAGTGCTGCCAGACACTAACCAAGTATACGAAAAGGAATCAAGTGGTAACACTATGCACATGGCATTGCCATATGGGGTATGGTGTATTAAATAACTAGGTAGCACTTTTTCCGTTATAACGGTTATTAATAATCAAAGAGATCTTAAGTATGAGATTGTGAAATTATAAACTCTACAAAAAAACTAATACAACTTTTATAATTATTGTAATATTAAAAATTAAACAAAAAAAAACTAAATTGAGGGTTGCCAGAAACTAATTGGTACAAACAAAGTCAACAAAAGTGTATCGATAATACCAATAAGTGTACAAAAGAATATCTACATTGTACAGAAACGTATTATTGTTACTTCTAAAATG
This sequence comes from Muscina levida, assembly GCA_964034835.1. NCBI lineage: Eukaryota > Metazoa > Arthropoda > Insecta > Diptera > Muscidae > Muscina > Muscina levida. The sequence continues at coordinate 87,109,054 of OZ035884.1, forward strand.
TACTTTTGGTAAATTTTTAAACATTTTTTAAGACATTACATAATATTCCACGTACTTTTGGTACATGTTATTACATTTTTGTAAATTTAATTTAATCAAATTTTTTGGTACAAAAAAATGTCCACAAAAGTGTATCGGAAACATCAATAATTGTATTTAAAATGTACCAAAACAACTTTTGGTATAAAAGTACTTTTTGTTACAATAATTTGTTCTTTTGTCGCATACAAGTACCTTTTGGTGAACCAAATGTCCTTCTTGGTACAACAAAAGTAATTTTCGTTACAATAAAAGTACTTTCCGGTACACTAAATGTACTTTTTGGTGCAATAAAAGTACTTTTTAGTACACTAAATGCTCATTTTGGTACAATAAATTGTAAATTTTTTCTACTTTGACATCTCTGGTACATTAAAAGTACGTTTAGGTACAATAAATGTACTTTTTTTTGTACAACAAATGGAGTATTTTGTACAATCTAATTAATTTTTGGCCCAATTAATTGTAGTTTTGACACAATGATAGTACTTTTTGGTACATTATATGTACTTTATGGTATAGTAAAAGTACTTTTGTTATGAGTATTAAAAAAAGAAAGTATAAAAAAATTGTTTTTTCGTTTTATTTTTTTTTATTTAAATTTTTATTGACATTCATTTCTAAATTTTTGTTTAATATATAAATTAATGCTTCACTATAACTATAAGATTCTTTTAGTTGTTCAGCTGCTCCGATTAGATCTGAACGCTTCCCGTATGTATTGAGAGTAATTCGAGACGTGTAATGGCTTTATGGGTGCTCTACCAATAATGTTCAACAATAATTTGACCAAGTCTTGTGTGTGTGTGTGCGCAACTACAAGTGCAACATGTGAAGTTTACGCCGAAGACGGTTTTGCTTAATTTGCAGTGTAAATTTCGAATTCTTTGTAGGCCAATTCTTCGCCGCCATAAGGAATGTAACAACAACCATGAGATGGTTGTACCTTGCCCACGGTAATGGTGCCATCATATGTGCAACGACCAATGAACAAAGGCTCGCCTTCGCCAGTTTGACCGGCAGGCACAGCATTGGGTGGAATGTTGCCATCGTTGACTGGAATCCATGAACCATAGCCGGAGCAGAAAACTTCATACTCACTATGGCCGTGTTCGCCGCCGCCATAGGCAATATAGCATACACCATGGGATGGATGCAATTTGCCGGGGATAAGGTCAGCTTCATGTTTGGCACGAGCAATGTACAGCTGCTCACTGCCGTCAAAGCCACCTTGCATAGCTTCTGGAGGAATTTCACCACCAGCAGCGGGTACCCAGTGACCAGCACCGCTACCACCCACGGGAGCAGGGGCAAAACCCAAGACGGGAGCAGTTGCGGCAGCTTCTGCAATAAATAAACGAAAAAGGGGCATAAACAAAACTAATTTGAACTAGAAATTACATTAAAACTTACCATCAATCAACCAAGAGCCCGAGGCACCCCAGCCAGTGCAAATACCTACAAAATTAACGGGGAACAGCTGAGGATCTTCATGAGTCAAAAAGGCGGCAGCCTCTCCCTCACGGCCCACGGTGATGACATTGTCGTACCAACGAATCCAGAAACCACGGAATTCACCAGCATCAACAATACCGGGTGTGGGCACTTCAACAACTTCGGGTTTTTGGCGATTATGACGAATCACCGATTTGCTGTTAGACCAACCGCCAATGAAGATCTCATAGATGGGTTCAGCATCCGAGGCTTGGGTGGTCAAGGCCAAATGAGCATCATTGGCGCAACGGACCTTAAATGTGAATACACCAGCGCCATTGGTGGGGTAGAATTTGTATTCCAAGCTGTCGGGAGTGTCTACTTCTGCGAAAGTAGAGAGGAAGAGAAAAAGAAAATAAAGGAGATAAGTATGGAAAAGCATTATAACTTAAACTTTATAACATAAGAAGAATAAAAATCGAAAAATGAGTCCTTTCTGTTTGAGAGAAAGCGTACCAAAAAAAAAACAATAAATGTACTAAACGTCCCAACAATTGTATCAAAACGTAATGTTTGTACAAATTGATTTTTAAATATTATGTTTTTATCCATTTTGAACCTCCTATACGATTTATAGTTGTTTATACTCTAGTAAATATATTAATATTTAAGTAATTAATTATATAAATATTTAAGTAACTATATCAATAATTAAAATACGATTATTTTTATATTTATCATTTAAATTTCAATTATTTTTTGCAATTTTTAAACTATGATTCCGATTCTTTTTTTCTCTTATTATTTTTTTTTTACATTATATTTTATATAAATATTTAAAATTCGATTTTTATTTTTTTTTAACCATTTAAAATTATTTTTTACGTATTTAATCTATGATACCGATTTAAGGGCATTCCTCTTTTTTCACTTTTTTAATTTTTTACACGTTTTGCTATCTTTTAATGCCAATCTCAAAAATTGGCTCTAGATTTATTATTTTTAATTTATATTAAAAACGATAAATATTTTAAAATTAGCGAATGTGCCAAAGTGCTAATTTTGATCTAGTTTTTATTAAACAAGTTCAAACTAGTATTTCGAAAGTACTAGTTTCAACTAGTTCCTTACTAGTTCTCCTGATATCTCAATGATAATTTAACGGCGAACAAGTTTAACTGATATATGTATGTAGATCTGATACTTCTGCATTAAAACTATTTCCTACTGAGTCAAAAAAATGTCTTTGCCAATCACAAAATCTTTGAGTTACAAAAGTTCTACAAGATCTTGCTCATTATTTAACCGTATTACTTGTACCACTATTCTAAATAATATCTCCCTGGGTATTTTCCTTTCCCATATTTTAAACGAACTTCGAAAAAGTACTTTTTTGTACTAATATTTGCTTTTATTTCACGGCAAAGTATTTTTGTTGCACCAGAAAGTACCTTTGTTACAGCGAAAAGTACATTTATTGTACCAAAAAGTACATTTAGTATATTAAATATACTTTAACAGTACTAAAGAGTAAATTTTTATCGAAAAAGTACTTTTATTGTGCCAAAAAGTACTTTAATTGCGCCAAAAAGTACTTTAACTGTGCCAAAAAGTACTTTTTTATTACTATAAAAAGTACTTTTTTGTGCCAGAAATATATATTTTTTTTTTTGCAACAAAAAGTACTTTCTATGTTCCAAACGGTTTTTTATTGTATCAAAAAGCAATTTTTTGTGCCAAAAAGTACTTTCAATGTACCAAACAGTTTTCTATTGTACCAAATAGTATTTTTTTTTTGTAACAAAAGCAATTTTATAGTATCAAAAAGTTTTTCTTATGTGCCAAAAAGTATTTACAATGTACCTTAAAGTACTATTATTGTACAAAATAGTAATTTTATTGTACCACATAGTACATTTATTGTACTTTAACGTACTTTTGATGGACCGCTAAGTAATTTCGTTTAGGAAAAAGTAATTTTACTTGTTGCAACAAAATATACATTTATTGTATCAAAAAGTACTTTTATTGTACGAAAAGTACTTATGCTAAGCCTAAGTGTAAATTTTATATACCAAAAAGTAGTTTCAATGTACCATAAAATACTTTTATTACACCAAGTAATAATTTTTTGTAACAAAAAGTACTTGTATTATGCCAAAAAATACTTTTATTGTGCCAAAAAGTGTACCCAATTTACTAAAAATATATATTTTTTGCAACAAATTTTTTGTTTACTTTTGATGCACCAAAATGCACATATGTAAGTCCAAAAAAAAGTTATTGTATTTTTGCATCTAAAGTTCTTTTGTTAGCCCAAAAAACCCATTTAGTGTACCAAAAAGTACTATTTTTGTAACAAAAAGTACATTAATTGTACTAAATAGTACATATTATTTCCAAAAAAAAAAAAAAAAGTAAAAAGTAATGTAAAAAAGGTACAAAAAAGTACTATTATTGTACCCAAAAAGTATTTTTATTGTTCCGCAAAGTACTTTTATAATTTTTTGTTTACTTTTGATGCACAAAAGTGCAAATTTGTTAGTCCAAAAAAATTATTGTATTGTCAAAAAGTTAATTTATTGTACCGAAAAGTACTTTTTTTAGTAACAAAATTAAGTTTTTTGTACCAAAATATACTTTTATTGTGCCAAAAAGATGATTTTGTTATACCAAAAAGTACTTTCAATGCACCAAAAAATACTTTCAATGTACCAAAAAGTACTTTTATTTTACCAAAAATTTAATATTTTGTACCAAAAAGTACTTTTATTATCTCGAAAATAACTTTCAATGTAACAAACAGCAAAAGTAAAATTTTTTTGTACCAAATTGCACGGTTTATTGTACTAATAAGTACTTTTATTGCAACAAAAAGGGCATTTATTGGGCCAAAAATTACTTTCAATACAACAACAATTATTTTTTTTTTACTAAAAAAAACTTTTATCGTACCAAACAGCATGAAATGCAATGATTTATTTGTTTTTTAAGAAAATTTTTAGTTCCTAATTAATAACAAAACGGTTGACTTCGTATACTTAAAATTTCTCTCCTTCTTAATTTCCTTCCTCGACTGTTTATAATAGAAGGATATTCGTCTTTATGGAACGTCTTAATAAAGGGTATCATCCCACTGTTTTCACATTTTTAAGTTTTCTAACGTTCAAACTGTACTTTTAGCCGGTCCCAAAAAGCCAAACGAATAAAATGTGCCATTATTTGTGTAAACGATGGAAGAAGCTCATTCTTCTATTGTGTTTGCCCAAACTCGTCAACAAAAACAGAGAATTGAGGTCGTTCTTTATCATGCGCTCTCTCTCTCTCTCTCTCTACCTCCCTCGCACACTGGCATATCACTGTGAAGTATTAATTCACGCTATGCGAAACAAACAATAGCACAAGAACACAACAATGTTGATCGCTGGGAGTGAGTGAGTGAGTTTGTTGTATTACTATACTAATTATAAAAATATGCGAATATAAGAAAGATATCGTCAATTAACATCATTTTATTTTTTTTAAAGCTTAGACTGGAACTAGACTTGAGAGGAATTTAGATTTGTGTTTTGGTTTCGGTTTATGTTTATTTGTTGTTGTTTTGTTTTCAACTGATAGTTTTACATTAGATCACAACTGAAGTAAGTTACTATAAAAAGTATGACATCACTTTTTGTGCCCATGATTAACCGCCATCGCCTGTCTGTCTCTCGGTCTGTCGGTTTGTCAATGTAATTTCAAACTTGAAGGTGGGAGAGGTAATGCAACGAAAATAACTTTGGAAATCTAAGCTTTAGCAGCATGCATTGTGTGTGAATAGAACTGAAACTGAATATTGTAACCCCCTCCCACTAGTCCAAAGTGATAGACAAACACACTGGTTTTCAATGGCATCATTTTCAAATCTATTTTTAAATGTGAATTTATAAAAAAAAAAAATAAACAAAACAATATACATGCGACAAATAAAATAAATATATATAAGCAGATTTTTGAGGAAAAATCCTAAGTATTTATGCAGTAAGTGCACATACATATTTTTTAATTATTTATTAGAAAGTAAAACACTTGGGCATTTTTAATTTTCGCTCTTATGATACAGTTTAAATAATTTGACATATGGCATAACAATTAGTTGAAAGTATTGACTTTCCCCATTCAAACTCTTAGAGTGTTTTTATTATTATGTATTTGCACTTTTGTCCATTTTTTGCTTTTGGCTAATGGCCAAAACTCTTGTGTGGAGGTTTTTAAGTAAGTAAAACGCCCAAAAAATGACACACGTATGCACAATTTTGTTGTTATTGTTTTCTTTTTGGATATGCACGATTTAACACCAATCAACGTCTTCAATTTAAATATGTTGTATTTAAAATTCCACTTTCATTTCACTGCAGTGTTATTTTGTTGTATAGTATAGGTGCTACTTACCGATTGGCATTCTGTTAGATTTTGTTTACACGTCTTAACACGGTGATTTTTGGTTAACAACTGATTCGACCGTTCGTATTTCAAAATCTCTTCACTCACTCAACAAACATATGAAAAAATGTTGTCGTTGTAGAGGAAAACGCAATTCTCCTTTACTATTGTGCTATTGAGAGCCAACTGTAGCTACTACGTCGTCGTCGTTGTCGTTAGAGAGCGGTTTTAGACATCTGACATCATTTGTTTGTGTCGATGTGGATAGAAGAGTGTGAACCGGTTTTTAGGGTCACAGTGAAAAACAACAACATTGTGTTGCTGGTGCTGGTGCCGATATATTGTGATGGTGATGATGGCGATGATGATGATGATGAGAAACAAATTGTCATGAGTGGTAGCAGAATTAGTCATGGGATTGGATTTATTGCATAGTATTATTTTTTATTTTTATTTATTTATTCATAATTCATAACGTAATACAAAAGCCTTATTAGGCCAATATAATATATTACATACTCAATATCCTGAGTTTCAAATACTTATATATACGATACAATTTTAATATATACAAAAAAAACTAAAATCAAAATTTTCTAAATATTCTAAATTGGCTCCCCAACCATAATATATAATGTTTGATATAAAGATAAAAAATTAAGTACAACTTAAGTAAAAAAGTAGTCCTGAAAAATAATAAGTAACAACTCCAATCATTGAAACAGAAAAAAAACTACAGAGAATTTTTATAAAGATAATATTTTTAAATAGATAAGTGAGCAAAATATTCCAATATCTTTAAACGAAAAACGTTATTTGAATGAGAAAAAATCTGCAATTCTCCTGGTAATTGATTCCAAGTTCTTGCAATACGCACTACAAATGATCTCTCAAATATAGAAAAATAAATTCTCGGTATTATTACCTGAGGTCTTCGACTCGAATGAGAAAAAGTAAAGCTGTTACATAAAGGAGTTGGAATGCCACTCTTAATTACTTTATAGAGAAGGAATATATTTCTATATACCACAAAATTATGAAAAGAACAACCCAAAAAATCTTTCACATACTCAGAGATATGCTCTCTTCTACGAACACAATAAGCAAAACGAACAATGACATTCATAATTCGTTTCAATCTTAATAAATTTTCAGCATTAGTTCCAGAAATCACTTCGAGGCCATACAAAATAAGAGGCATAAGTATAGCATGAGCTAATTTACATTTTACTTTATGTGGCAGAAAAACGGCTGACGAATAGAGCCTACGCAAAGAACTATAAACCCTGCGATGAATAGAGTTAATGTGATCTTCAAACGTTAGCCTATTATCAATGATAACACCCAAGCATTTGTGGCGATCCACGAAATCGACTCTAGTACTACCCAAAAAAATATCAAAGCCCACCTCTAAGTGATTTGCAGAACTAAATAGCACAGCCTTAGTCTTAGACGGATTTATATGCAAAGAATTTCTAACCGTCCAAGTGAGAATACGGTTAAGACTATTATTAATCTCATTTTCCAAAGTTATAGAGAGACAATCCGCGGAAAATAATAGCATAATATCATCTGCAAACAAAAACATCTTACACACAATGGGATCAATACATAAGGAAACGTCATTAATGTAAAGAACAAAAAGTAGAGGGCCAAGCACCGATCCTTGTGGTACACCTGATATTAGGTTAAGGCAGTTAGAATATACACCAAACAAATCAACAAATTGCGATCTGTCACACAAATATGACAAAATAAGCCTACAAGCGGACATTGAAAAATTAAAGTTTTGCTTAAGTTTTTTAATCATGGTTGTAAAACAAATACTATTAAAGGCTTTGGTAAGATCTAAAGAAACTAAAACATTGACACCTCCACGATTAAGGTTATATCTTACAGTGTCTGTAAGATGTAAAAGTAAGGAGGTTGTGTTATACCCTTTTCGGAATGCGTACTGGGATTCAAAGATTTTATTAGAAACATGACGAAGCATTTGGTCTTTTAAAATGTGCTCAACAATTTTGGACATAACCGGTAGAAGTGAAATAGGACGCAAGTCCTCAGGACTATTAATAATTTCAGATTTTGGAATGGGCACAACTCGGGCAGTTTTCCAAGCTGACGGAAACGTAGACTTCATTATTATGGAATTTACAATATGCAAAATTAAATCTGAAATATAAGGATAAACAAGTTTTAGAAATTTGACAGAAATACCATCAATACCAACAGATTTCGACTTAACTTTACCCAAAGCCTCCAAAACATCTACCTCGTCCACACAGCTAAATGAAAAAGAGCCTTCAGCATCATTCATACCATCGAATGTGAAATCAAAGTCTAAACTTACAGAATCCACAGCATTAACAAAACAATCATTTATAACATTAACATCCAACTCACATGACATGTGGCTATCACGAGTACAACCAAGACCTCTAAGTATATGCCATAGGCCAGCAGAATCCAAGCCTCTAAACAATTGGGCAAAATATTTTCTTTTATATTTCCTAATTATTGATTTAGCCCTATTGCGGTACCTCCGATAAATTCTTTGCAATTCATCTGTGCGATTTAATAGATAACTTCTATAAGCAATGTCCCTTAATGATTTGGCTAAAACAATCTCAGGTGAATTTATCCAGTCGTTATCACAGTTTCGTATACTTCTCCGCACAATAGGAACAAACGCAAGCAAGTCATCCATTAAAGCAGAAAAAATATCACATTGGTCATCCACATTACTGTTGTTAAAAATTAAATTTTCATTAAATTCGGATAAAAAACTATGAACACCCTCCCAATTTATTTTGTTAAAATCTCTATATTCAATATAATCTTCAAGATGGCGTAAATTAATTTTAAGGGACGCAAATATAAATGCATGGTGAGATATAGAGGGACACTGCACCTGATCAGACAGCGAACACATAGAACTATCACTCACCAATAAGAAGTCAATTAAAGAAGTTGATCCGTGCGCCATATCAAAATGGGTAGGTTTAGAATTATGTATAATTGAAAGGTTTAGTCTAACGCACAATGAACGTATAGTATTTGCTCTGAGAACATTAAACATGTTACAATTAAAATCACCAACGACAACAATATTAGAGTAATTTGAAAATAAGTCATGGTGAAGATCTTCAAAAGCCACTAAATCCCCAATAGGAGGTAGATAAACTACACCAACTAGAACTTTACTTTCACCAGACACAAGTTCTACAAAGACCGATTCACATTTGCCAATTACAGAGGTGCTTAACACATGTTTGTATTTAAGTTTGCTAGAAATATACATTCCGACACCACCATCCCTAATATTTTTCCGATCATTCCTGCAAAACTTATAACCTGGAATCTCAACAGCAATACTAGACACATCTGACTTGAGCCAAGTCTCAGAGATTCCTATCACATCAAGTAACGAGTCATGCAATATAGATTACAGCTCATCAAATTTAAGATTGTTCACAGAAGGTCTAATACTCTGAGTATTTATATGACCAATATTAAACTGGTTCTTATAAGGACGAAGTACTGCAAACAAAGAGTTGCTACTTATAACAGGACCGATATTGTCATTAAAAGACATCAAAGTTTAGTATTACTATGGCGGGGAACCAATTAAGAAATACGAGTTTGAATTTTAACATTACAAATTCAGATAAATCTTTTATATTCAGTCTTATTAACTCACAGCTATTCATTAGTAATAATTGAGATCAAATTTATAATTAAACGATGAATAATTAACTACAAAAAAGTGATAATGAAAAAAAAATAAAAATGTTAAACAAAAAATTAAAGAAACATTAGGCAAGGGAGCCACCATTAAGTAATGTTGCACATTCAGCCGCATCATAAACAACATCTGTGCCATCAGGCATGCCAATCTTCACTCGCAATTTATCAGAGTTTAATATTTTATATCTCGTAATATTTTTATTACGTAAAAGCTTTCTGCAAATGCCGTTAAGGTTACTAGCAGCGGGAGAATAGTGGTCATTAAGGTATACACGACTTTGCAAATCACCTCCCAAACGATCATCAGTAAGTAAGTTGCAAATCTTAAGAGATTTTGTTTTAAAATATTCTCTCATAATTCTATCCCGAACCATCACGTTACCAAATTTGACTAAAATGACCTTACGACTATTTATGTAGCATACATGGTTAAGATCACTAGCGGAAACAGGAACATTGTACACAGCGCCAAGTGCCACAACAGGAGCAATCAGATCTGTAAGACCCTCAGGCAAGCCACTTATACAGATGTCACCACGATTCAACCGGCGGTGCAGTATATTGTTTTCATCCACCAATACCGCAATTTTAGATGTAGTGGACGTAACTTGCTTGTTGCAGTCAATAATATCTTGTTTAATGCTATTAATGCATGAGCCGAACTCAGTTTTAATTTGGGACACAGCTTCAAGGAAGTCATTTCGCAAAGACAATTTATCCTCTTCATTTTTCTTCATAAAGTCCTCCAATTTTTTATCCAAGGCACTTTGGTTGTCGTTGTGCTTTTTTATGAAATCGTCAAGCTTTTTGTTAATGCTGCAAATTTGTGCATTATTCCCTGACACTTCATCATCCAAACCACTGTCACAGGTTGCACATATAAACGTAAGACTTCTTGTGTCACTCATCATCTTCAGCTCTTTGTCAGCCACATTTGCACAAGATGCATGTAACCAATATTTGCAAATTCTACATTGCACACTCCCATGGGTTTTGCCAATAGGAAGTGAACATTATCCACATTTATAACTTTTTGTTACCGGCATTATAAAGCCTTCAACAGATCCAAAAGCAGCAAGTGGCAAATAGCAGCAACAATATTAAGATGGCGATCGACACAGTAATATTAATATTACAAGCAATCAGAGCAACAACAGCAGCAGCAGCCAACAGTCCAAAAAAGCAAAACACGATTCCGTTGTATTTCTTTTGTGCATTCAAAGTTTTTTAACAATTTTCATTTAAAGGTGCATCAATTTAGCAATAAGTGCAAAAAATTTTAAGTAAACAATAGTTAAGTTAGTTGTAAACGATTAAAAATGAACAGCTGCGTAAACCAAACACGTCTACTCAGGCATAGCGTTGCCAGATATATTTTATGAAATTATAATCTAAAAGCGATTGTCTGACATCACCAATGCACCATGGGTCGGATTAGTAAAGAGTCGACAAACAAAAGCGTGACTTGAAGTAAATTAAATACAATATAATTTAAATATATTTTTTTTCGGAAAACTTTTTTTTTTTTGATAAAATTTAGGTTTTTATGTAAATTTTTAAAAAAGGATATGGTTTTTGCGTTTTTATAAATGTATGATAAGAACACAGAATGACATTTTAAACAGAAATATTAATAAATTTTGCATAATTTTTGCATTCGTAGGAGTAGGATTCGTGGCTGAAACCGAAACAGCTGTACAGACTGCCTGGCACTATTAGAATATCATTCTGCTAATGCGCTTCTTTCAAATACACTGGTCTTGAACTTGTAATAATATCTAAATAAACGTTTAAATAAACAGACCGAATAATAACAAAAACAACAATTATAAAAAGCGTTATTTAAAAATGAAATAAAAACACAGAATGGGAAAAGGTTACTCGATATAGGAATCAACTGCATAATGAACTTTTTCCTCACTCTAGTAAATTTTTCGTTTAAAACAAATATGTAAATTCACTTATAACATAAACACAATACATGTAAAGCTAACATAGTACAACATTTTTCATTTCATTGATTTGGGACTCAATTCTAAAAACAGTAGCCCCAAAAAGAAAAAGTTCTGCATCATTCGTTTTGTCAAGTTACATGGCATAATAATTTAATATCGATTTGAAGTTAGTAAGAATCGTATAAGGGAATTTATCACGTTTTAGGCTCGAGAACTACGAGTCCGATTTAGCTGATACAAATTTAAAAAAATTAAGAATTTCTTTAATCTGTTCATATAACGTTTCCCTACATAAGCAACAGTTTCACTTTTCCATTCATCAAATAATTTTGAACTGGGCTTATTGTAGCAGTTACAATAAAACTATTGTACTTTGTTGCGTATGATTTACGTGGAATATTACTTATGATAATCATACGCCACCATATAACAATACAACAAAAGAGCCTAAAACGTGACAAATTTCCCTATATGACTTCAAATCGATATTAAATCTATATGGCAGTTCTCAGAATTGAGTCCCAAAATGTATTGTCTGTCTGGCTGGCGGGCAGGATAACTCGAATAAACTTTTACTGAAGTTATGGGACGGTAAATATACAGAATAGTCCCTTCTGGTTCCTCCCATACAAAATGACCTATTTTTGAGAAAAGAAAAATATTTCTCTTTTAACTTCAAAACGGAAAACTGAAGGATATTTAAACATTATCCGATAAATAATAAACAAAGTAAGCAAAACACCAGAAAACCGAAACTAGTTATTTTATTTTTTATTATTATTAGCCCATTGTGCGTCTTTTAGTGTGAATGATTATTTTCTTTAGCAATTCAAAACTGAATAAATTAAAAAGATGTACACAAAAAATCAATTTAGAGCATTATTTATTTAAGTTGTTTCAATGTATCGAAAAGTACTTTTATTGTGCCAAGTAATAATTTTTCTATACCAAAAAAGTACTTTTGTTGTACCAGAAAATACTTTAAATTTACCAAATGTATAATTTTTTGCTTTAAAAAGTACTTTTTTGGACCATAAAACACATTTAGTGTACCAAAAAGTACTGTTTTTGTAACAAAAAGTACTATTTTTGTTATAAAAAGTACATTAATTGTACAAAAACGTACATATTTTATTCCAAAAATAAATTTTTTGGTACAAAAAAGTAATATTATTGTAACAAAAAGTATTTTTTGTTGTACCGCAAAGTACTTTTATTGTACCAATAAAAATTTTTTGTTACCGAAAAGTACTTTTGATGCACAAAAATGTACATTTGTTAGTCCAAAAAAATTTTATAGTGCCAAAAAGTTAACTTATTATATCGAAAAGTACTTTTTTAGTAACAAAATTTAAAATTTTTTGGTACCAAAATATACTTTTATTGTTATTATTTGCCCATTGTGCTTCTTTATGAGTGATTGATTCTTTTCTTTAGCAATTCAAAGCTGAATAAATTAAAAAGTTGTACACAAAAAATCAATTTAGAGTATTATTTATTTATAGTTATTTTGTCAAATTCAATTTAGAAATGATAGATCACATAGGTGAAACTTAAAAAATCTGAATGAGATCAATAACTGGCCATTAAAAGTTGGCGTAAACATTAATTAATTTGAATTTAATTGACTCAAAGACATTGATTGTTTTTGCTCTCACCTTATAACATAAGGTTCTCTTAATCACCATATCTTCGTTATACCCATTCATTTGTTATGTGAATTGGCGACCTGTGACCTATGGCCAATCATCATCACATAACAATTGCGTGTTTATTTACTTCCATCTACAATTTTCTTAAACACCATTTGGTGGCTGAATACGAGACGTCTTGTCTCTCTTATAAAAATCAATATAAACTGTGGTGCGTCATTTACTTTTGTGGCACCACATTATATTTCCTTATGGTGCCCTTTGAAATTGTTTTTATTACTATCACTCTCTATTTTTGTTGTTACTTTCTTTTGACTTTCTCTAATTTTGCACTATTAACTTCCGAAAATTGTTGTATTTGTAAGTCTATAAGAGAACTACGAATTCTCTTACAGGTTATGCTCTTACATGTGAATGAATGACCTTGCACAATGGGGGAAAAAGATAATTAATTAATAATAACATGTTATAAATTTAATAACTGAATTAACATATATCACAATGTAAGAGAGTAAAAATAAGAAATATTAATAAAACACCTTAAAAGCAATTAGAACTCTATAGTCAATGATTAGTTTTGTGTGCTTTTTTTTTGTTTTATAGAAATATATATGAACTTACAGGTTTTTAATTTCATAACTATTAAGCGAAATTTAATTATGTATATTCAAAAATTAAAATTTTACGAAATTTGTTCTGTTTTAATCTATTAGATTATTTAAAATAATTGATAAGGGGTTCTTAGGATTTTTTTACCTTTTTGTTTAAATTTTTGCTTCAATTTTTAAAAATTTATTTATAAATATAACTCGCTTTAAAAAATATATTTGTTTTCTATTTTTAAGAATTTAAATTTACTGATTTCTGAAAGTAATTAATATCTAAATTATTTTGAACGATTTAAGATTTTAAAAAAATATATTTTTTTTAAATTTTTTTATCTTATTCTGAATAATAAAGCAAAATGTTATACTTGAAAATAATTAAATATTACAAATTATCCAATAAAAAATACAGTTAAAAATTTTTAACTAAAAATTGTTTTTTTTAATCTTTAATTTTTTTTAATAATTTTACTTTTATTTATTTTACCGAACATTTAATTTCTGTTTGTTTTTTATTTCAAAATTTGTGATATAAGGGCAATTCCATATTCACATATGTGACAGGTTATACGTTTCAATGGGATGAGAAACAATGAAAAACTTGATTTTTTTATTACTTCTTTATCTTTTTGTTTAATACTTAAGAAACTCTATATTTAGTAAAAGAGACAAAATCCTCTGAACTGATGGTCCTAAGAAGTAATTTTTTCTTCTTTTTTGGTAAAACTTTTTTTTAAAATGAGTTAGTTGCAATTTGCTAAACTTCAAAAACTTTTTTTAATTTGTTTTTACAACCTATTTTTTCAAACGTGACGTGACGTTACTTGATGTGACATAAATTTCCTTTTTGATAATTTATGACAAAATTAGTTTAAAAAAAAAAATTGATTTGCAAAATTAGGGAATATTATAAAGTTTATGTACAATCAAGAATGTTACATTAAAACGCCAATAAAATAAAATCAAAACTTTGCACCAAATTTATCATTTGTTACTATTATTGGAGTTATTTACAGTTGTAATAAATATTTTATGATAACAGTGCACTCGCATCATCAGCAAACATGTTATTAAAAATTCAAAGTAGTGAACAGATCGTAAATGGAAGTTTGCAGTCCGTTTAATCATAAATGAAAATAACACAGTACAACATTTTTCAGTAAATTGATTGCCAACTCAATTCTGTGAACTGTATGTGAAATTAGACCCAAAAAGAAGAATTTCTGCATCATTCGTTTTGTCTTCTTACCTGCGATTTGAAGTTAGTATCGATTTGAAGTTAGTACTATCGTATAGGGGAATTTATCACGTTTTAGGCCCTGTTGTTTGACATAGCTCGACAACCACTAGCCCGATTTAGTTGAAATAAATTTTAAAAAATTAAGAATTACAATTCCCTTAATCTGTTCATATATTGTTTTCCCATACAAGTAACACTTTCGAAGTTAAAAATGAATGTATGAAGGGAAAAAATTATTTTTTGCCTAAAAATTTAAATTTTTTTTTTTAAAAATACATAAAAAATCCAAAATGGAAAAAAGTTTCAAGTCTAGTTATTTTTTCGCAAAGTCACATAACCTATGAGCAAAATGAGACAAAGATCATAAAAATCGATGCACGCGTTTCGCTTTTATTCGCAATTGAGTAAATGTATGAATTTCAAAACGTGATAAATTCCCCTATACGATAGTACTAACTTCAAATCGATACTAACTTCAAATCGCAGGTAAGAAGACAAAACGAATGATGCAGAAATTCTTCTTTTTGGGTCTAATTTCACATACAGTTCACAGAATTGAGTTGGCAAATCATGTGTTGTACTGTGTAAGATAAGCTTTGGACATTTTAATTTAATGCAATTTAAGTATTCGTCTTTACTAATACAAGTCAGAAAAAATTTGTTTCCAACTTTTTTATATAAAAAAATATAAATAATAATTTATATATAAATTTTAATGTACAATTTGTATAAAAGAAATTGGCTGCTTATCAAAAATCGAACACTATAGTAAATATTTTATCTTTATCTTTATCTTTATCTTTATCTTTATCTTTATCTTTATCTTTATCTTTATCTTTATCTTTATCTTTATCTTTATCTTTATCTTTATCTTTATCTTTATCTTTATCTTTATCTTTATCTTTATCTTTATCTTTATCTTTATCTTTATCTTTATCTTTATCTTTATCTTTATCTTTATCTTTATCTTTATCTTTATCTTTATCTTTATCTTTATCTTTATCTTTATCTTTATCTTTATCTTTATCTTTATCTTTATCTTTATCTTTATCTTTATCTTTATCTTTATCTTTATCTTTATCTTTATCTTTATCTTTATCTTTATCTTTATCTTTATCTTTATCTTTATCTTTATCTTTATCTTTATCTTTATCTTTATCTTTATCTTTATCTTTATCTTTATCTTTATCTTTATCTTTATCTTTATCTTTATCTTTATCTTTATCTTTATCTTTATCTTTATCTTTATCTTTATCTTTATCTTTATCTTTATCTTTATCTTTATCTTTATCTTTATCTTTATCTTTATCTTTATCTTTATCTTTATCTTTATCTTTATCTTTATCTTTATCTTTATCTTTATCTTTATCTTTATCTTTATCTTTATCTTTATCTTTATCTTTATCTTTATCTTTATCTTTATCTTTATCTTTATCTTTATCTTTATCTTTATCTTTATCTTTATCTTTATCTTTATCTTTATCTTTATCTTTATCTTTATCTTTATCTTTATCTTTATCTTTATCTTTATCTTTATCTTTAAATTGGAAAATTTAATTAAATTTTTTTTTAATTTTTTTGTTGTTTTTATTTTGATATCTTATTATTTACCAAAAAATTTTAATTATAATAATTTTATAAAAAATATTTTGTTTTTATTATTTTTTTTTAAGCATCACAACTATTCATAACTATTTCCACTTTGTTTGCTGTACATCACATAGAAAGTCGCTAGCGGCAGCTATTGTGTTTTACCTTCTCTGTTATTAGCTAAGTGTTGCCAACTACTGTCTACATTGACTTTCAGTTGCATTAGAATTTCTATGACGTTTCATATGTTTATGCAGGAAGGATTCATTCATTATCCAGAGTTGATTTAATATAAAAGTGAAAAAAGATAAAGTGCATGGCAAAATAAATGAGACAAAAGTTTATTTTTAGTTTGCTCTAACATTTACACACACCTGTCTATGTGCATGCGGCTGCACCTCACAACCTTCTCCCACTGAACAAACACAGAGCCAACAAGTTGTTTTTGTTACAAGTGCCAATTTCTAACGGCCAAAATAATGCAGTCTCTCACGAGACTCCACCTCTTGTGCTCTTTCAGTTACGGTTTTAGCAGATGGTCTAACGCACGTGTTCGCTAAAAGATTTCCTAAGCTAAAGGATTTTGTTCAAATAAATTGCAAGGTCTAAACAAAACAAGTACATAGTGCTTTTAATACTAAATACAATTTGTTTAAAAATATACATAAATAAGTGGAAAAGTTAATATTTTCGCAATTGTAACAATCTGATGCAATTCAAGTGTTTAATGAAAATACAACTACATGCCAGTTAAAACTTACTCTCTGTGTATGTCTCCCTCTCTATCTCAGTGTCTGTAATGACGTATTACTAAGGGTTAAATCAGCGAGTAACGCGTCAAACAGTTGTGGTGCATGATTCACGTTTAGATAATAACTAGTTTGTTGTTTTTTTTTGGTGTTTAAGTTATTAGCTGCAAATGATCAGTGTTCATAAACCTTGATTGAACATGCAACTTACAGCCTATTATGGCAATCATATCAACAAGTAATCATTTACTATGTGATTTGACATTGGTTTAAGATCGATAAATATAAATACAATCATATACTGGGAATGCACTTCCGTCTCTTGTCCCTTGGAATGCGTGCCACCACCCCACCCCCAAATACGTTTTATTTGAAAGAATGCAATGCAAGTGTTGATTTGTTCGAATTGATTTGCGCGTTTATTTTTGTAATTTAAAACCAACCCACAAAATGTGTGACAAGTTTAATTAAGATTTCCGGCAAAAAAGCCAGAGATTGCTTGAAATTGTAATTTATACACTACGTACTTATACATAAAGTTTACTACGTACAAGTGCATAAACCCACATAAGCTTACATATGTACATATGTCCGTTTAAATGACGCCCTATGTGGTAAACAGTTTATAAAACAATTTAAATCAATTACACAGCTTTCTGAGCTTTTGCAGCAGATGATATGAAATGTGTGTGAGAATTATTTTATTTAATCTTATAAACAAACAAATCGTATGATTTTTCTTAACGCACATTCCTCATGCTGGGAAAGTGTAAGCAAATACGTACCTATACAGTTGAAAGTTGACATATTCGTAAGTTCCGTTACAATTCAAAAATGATTGGATATCAGATATCGTGATTTGCATCGATGTTGTAGCGTTTGATTAACTATACGCGAAAAATATTTTGTTCGAGGTGAAATAACAAAACGCGAGTAGGTGTTTCTGTGGAATGTAACGACAAATTTAACTAAAAAGGCTAAAAAGAACGCCGAGCAATCTCTTGCCCTGAATACTTCCCAAAAAGCAGAAATAAAAGGAATTTTTTGACATCTGTGACAGTTCAGACCTGATTCAATCCTATTTTTGTGTTTATAAAGAAAGTTTTGCACGAAAAAATAAAATTAACATAACAGTAAAGGGTGTAATAGCATTTTTACACCGGAACGCAGTTAGCATATTTTTGCATTATTCCGCATATTTGAAAGACTATGACTGTATTTACACCAGGCGACTTTTGGTTGCGACACCGACGACTAGACACAAGGTTGTGGATGAGAGGTGGGTGCTAGAAGCAAGAGGGGTAGCCAAAATCGCACGAGTTGAAAATTCATGCGACTTTTTGACGTTTCTCTTTCACAATTTTCATACCTTTGCCCTGCACCCTACCCTGCGCCTATCAAATGCCAAAAAGTTGCTTGCGACTCAGTCGCCTCGTCTTAATGCAAACGAATTTACAAAGAGACATCAAAACAAATTCAAGCAAAATCGCAGCGAAAAGTCGTCTCGTCTAAATACGGTTTATTTTGTTGTTGGAAATTTGTTAGCATATTTTCGCATCCATGAAAGATCTTTTTTGCAACTAAACTAATAGTTACATTTATTTCTTTTTCAATTAGTTAGTACCCTCACCGTTGACATTTAAATTTTCCTATAACACAACGAACTATGCTTTAGATTTGCTCGACACTATACATATCTATTCGTTCCAAATACCCAGCTAGTTATTTATACATACTAACATATATCACGGGCATTAGTGGCGTGAGCTGTGGCACGCGTTAACAAATGCCGCAAACTTGTTTGCCAATTGCTGCTGTCTTAGTAGTGGTGGTGTTAGTGGTGGTAATGATGAGACGAGCCCCCTAATTGTAGTTTTTTTACATACGTTATACAAATCCAGTTTACTTGCTAGCGCCCACGTATTTTGTTTTCTCGCTCACATTGCTGCTCTTGTATAGAATTACATTGCAGCGATACTTGTTTTGCAGTGGTTGCCAACACTGGTTTGTGGTTTGTGAAATGAATGCAACAAATAATATCACAATAGAGGTTACCAACTGACTGATGATGATGGGCTTCCTTCGGATAAAATAAGCAAGTACATTCCCTCGCACATAGTTGGTACTTAGTACTTAGTTCAATGGATCGATTACAATACGAAATTACACTAAAGGAGTATTGAAATTCTGTTTTTTCCATGGCGATGAGGGTAAATAACACTTAAAGTGATGACGGCAACATGTGTCAACTGTACGTCAGATATCATAGCGAGAACTTTTCACTTTACGTTTTGCATTTTAGCGAGTTTTTTTGTTCTCTCCCTGCTAAACATGACAATGCTGCTCTAATGTACTGATAAAGTTGACATTTAGCCGAGAGCAAATTTGCAATGTAACGTTAAATGCAAGTTGGAGGAAATATTTATTAGCGTGATCCGTTGAGAAATCTCACCAACACGATAAAATTGAGTTTTAGCATTATGCGCTCACAAGTGGTGCAAAGTGGTTTGTGTTACTTTCTGTGTGAGAGAAGTACATTCACATATTCTTACAGATAGGTGAAATGAAATAGCAGTGTTGGAGTTGTTTGGGCAGATATTTTTTAATTCTGGAAACACATAGAGTAATGGAGATTCATTGGAGATTTTATGTGTCAAAACAGCTGATATTCATATAAAAAAATAACTTATATGTTAAATACATAAAAAAGAATTCTTAAGCTTACGATTTTGAGTTGCATTGTAAACGGATATAGATTGGGTTCCCATTTAATTACGCAGTACAACACATGATTTTGGGACTCAATTCTGGGACCTGCATGTGAAAGTAACCCCAAAAAGAAGAAGTTCTGCATCATTCGTTTCGTCAAGTTACATGCCATAATCATTTATATACGATTTGATGTTAGTAAGTATCGTATAGAGGAATTTGTCATGTTTTAGGCTCTTTTGTTTGACATAACATTAATACTATATGGTGGCGTATGATTATCATAAGTAATATTCCACGTAAATCATACGCCATGGATTACAACAGGTTTATTGTAACTGCTACAAAATAAACCCAGTTCAAAATCATTTGATAATTTAAAAAGTAAAACTGTTGCTTAAATAGAGAAACATTATATGAAAATTTTAAAGGAATTGTTATTCTGTATTTTTTTAAATTTGTTTCAGCTAAATCGGACTAGTGGTTCTCGAGTTATGTCAAACAAAAGAGCCTAAAACGTGACAAATTCCCCTATTCGATACTTGCTAACTTCAAATCGATATTAAATTATTATGACATGTAACTTGACAAAACGAATGATGCAAAACTTCATCTTTTTGGGGCTATTTTCAGTTCTCAGAATTGAGTCCCAAATCAATGAGCTGAAAAATTTTGTACAGTGTTATCTATACCTTAACTTCATTATCGAATCATTTTCAATCTGTTTATGGGATGTTGGTCTATATGCCCAACGTGATCTTATTTCGTATTGGCTTTTTTGTAAATAATGCATTAAATAATTTTCAGTCATCTAGTGAAAATTTGTATTTCTCGCATAACACCCAAACGGACAAATGGTTAATATTTGAATTGATCAGTTTGTTTGTTTTCTTGTAAAATTAGCAAAACATCAGAAAACCGAAACATTTGCCAAACATTTGTATGGTATCTCCCATACAAATGGATTCGTAGACAAAGTTGTTTTAAATAAGTCAATCTTTATCCGAAAACCCAACTACAGCTTGTTAAAATTCTCTTTAACCCATTAAGACACTACTCAAAGAAAAAAAAACTTAAAAAAAATTTTGTCGTCATTGTAACTCAAAAAACTAAATATGTTCGATTCCTCGTTTCCGAATTAGAGTGAAACCGTCGAGTCTGGCCTGATATTTTTTCGACTACCACAGTGTAATATGAATTTGTACCCCTCTATACTAAGTAGAAAATGTCATTAAAAATCTCTTAGAACAATAAAATTAATTTTTCATTTTCCTAGCCGATTTATTCATAATTACAGTCGAAACTCTCTATAACGAATTCCACGGGACTGGATATTTACTTCGCTATAAAGAAAATTCGCTATATAGAAAAGAAAAACAATTTTGTTCCTTTTAACATTATTTATTTGTAGTAGTCAGTTATTTTGGTTTGAAGTACATTTTTCCACTTTTCATCTTCAATATAATTTTCTAATTTATTTAGAGAAGTAAACACAGTACATATCGCGATATGCAAAGGCAAACTGAAAGCGACTGCAATAAATGTGAGAGATGGTAAAGATTCCAGTTGTCACTGGCATAGTTCGGTGGTTCCCCAAAATACACTTTCAATTTTATGGTAAATGAACGATTCAAAGCATCAATCTCTGCTTGTGCGTTGTGAAAGCAACAAAGTACACACAGCGCAACAATAACAACACCAATGACACACAACAAAGCGAAGTCGATTTCTTTTTTGTGTGAGTGCGTTCGGTTTTGCCTACTATTTGAATAAATTCGTTATATGGAGATTGAAAATGCTTAAATCTTGAAGTTACGGTCGCAAAAATGCTTCGTTATAAGGAAATATTCGCTATAGGGAAATTCGTTATATGGAGATTATAATACACTCAAAGTAGACCCAAAACACAGTGTTCTTATTATTGCTTCGCAATAAAGAAAACTTCGTTATATAGGAATTCGTTATAGAGAGTTTCGACTGTAATAGGAGCAAGGACAGTCGTATTTCAGTCTCACAAACGACATCAGCGATGCCATATTTGAAGAACGACAAAGATTCGACGTGACTACGACACACATAATATAGGGGATTATAAAAATTCCTACATTTTTTTTAACATAATGTTAGGAAAAATCATTTGTTTATTGGCATTTAAATTTTCTATCCCGGTGGACCTTTCTGTTGGAATGCCCATATGGTCTATATAGGGCTATTTTTTTGGTACATTCTATACAAATAGACCTATTTTTGGAAAATCAATCCTCAGAAATCCAAAACATTTGCCATTCCCCTTCTGGTACCTCCTATACAAACGGCCGTAATGACCCTCATATTTCTACATGGGAGGTTTACCCCACCCATTAGAAATGATGATTACTTTTAAGATTTTCGTGCGATTTAATTTGATACTATTTCTTTAGTCCTCAGTTGGTACCCTTGCACAAAACGCTTTTAACACTATAACCTTTTTTACAGTTTTACTACATGTCTGCAAACATCTGTTCAACCGACTGAAATTCCTATCTCAAAACTACTACGCCCCACAAGCAAGCAGTGAAACTCATTTTTTTTCAGTAACAAGGCCTTATACTCCTTTTCGCTCCACTACGTCTTTTACAGTGGTTTGAAATTTGATCTTTTTGGTCAAAAGTCGAATCAAATAATATGAAAAATCATGTGAAAAAATACATTTGGGATATTTCATGTCTTCGGAGACATATATAAAAATTTTCCGGGGAATATTTCCTCGTAAACTTATAGCTCCCACCCGTATGGGACATTTTACGTTAAAATTTGAAAAAAAAACTTAAAATGCAACTTTCGAGGGCGGTCAATGGTTAGAATCTTCGATAGAAATATTCTATGGAAAATTTCACTAAAAGTCATCGAAGACAAATGAACTCTACGATTCAAAGGTTACAAAATAAAATCAAAATTAAATGTTAAGAAGTTTTTTTAAGCAAACAGTGCAACACACTTTTTCTCGAGTGAACCATTTGACCTCAGTAACAAAATTTAAAACTTCAATTTGCTCCACAATTTTTTTTAGTGTTTTTAAGTTTGACTTTTTTTGGTCAAAAGTCGAATAAAAGAAAAATGTGTAAAACTACATTTGGGATAGTTCATGTTTTCGGAGACAATTTTTAAATTTTCCGGCCATATTTACTTAGGTTGGAATTTTATTTAACAAAAATTCCGAAAATCGTTAACACTCATAAGACCATTCACCTGACTGAAATTTCTGTACTGCTTTTTAAAATTACATTTTCCAAAAACGCTCAGTTTTAAAAGAACCATAAATTATTTGACCAAACTCTCAAGAATTTACTTATCAAAACAGTGCTCTTTTGACAACCCCAACTGTAACTGCATACTCCTCTTTACGTTTATGTGAGTGTGTAAATATTGCATACCATCAATACCCCCCATTCATCCCCGGCATCAA
The DNA here is from genome assembly GCA_964034835.1 of Muscina levida. NCBI lineage: Eukaryota > Metazoa > Arthropoda > Insecta > Diptera > Muscidae > Muscina > Muscina levida. Next base: position 87,132,641 of record OZ035884.1, read on the forward strand.
GTGAGAAACAACTACAACAAGAAAAAAAGAGTCTCGGGTATTTGTTTGTTTAGTTGGCAATTGAACTGCAGTCAGTCGACAAACAGACAGGCAGACTGTGAGAGTAGCAGTGGCTATATATTTTTTTTACATTTATTTACAACAGAACAAACGCTTTTGACCATCATTCATTCCGTTGCAAGCAATCGGCGAACATTAAACCGGGTCCACCACACGGCAACATATGGTACAAACATCGACAGTTGGAACGAAAAGCGAAAAAAGAAAGTGTGCTAACTGCAATAAAACAAAAAAAAAAAACTAAACTAAAAACATTCTACCAAACAAACTAAAATTGTATTAGCAAATAAAGATATTTTTAAAATATCGAGCAAGAGTGAAATTAACGTGTAATCTAACAAAAGAATTGCAAAGAGAAAAACGCTATTGAAAAACAAACAATTATAAAGTTTTACATCAAATCGGTACAGTTTTTGCAGCACCTCCAGCTCGCCGTCATCAATCAACCGCAGTTACAATTATGGATTCTCAACAAAACAATCACAGGTAAGTTTTTGAAACATTTTGTCAATACATATTTGAAAATTGCATAATTGTTATGCAAAAATAAACAAATTTAAAAATAACAAATCTATTGTACATATTTACATATACGACAAGTTTATACAATGTAAAAAAAGTGTATTCGTAAATGTTTTTTTTTATGTCAAAATGCGAACGTGATGATTTGCAGAATTCTTTAAATTCAATATTAAGTTGGAAATTTTACGAAAAAGACAAAAGAGGACAAAAAAACAAGACAAAAATTAAACGTGCGGTTTGTCATTGTTAACCTTGAGCAAAAGCTGGAATAAGTTTGGTGTTAAAGAGTATTCGGCGACGTTGTGTACATATGTAAAATGTGTTCGAATTCGAAATGCGGAAGATAATTTTCATAATGTCACATTACACACGCAGTCTGACAAATGTTTTGCAGATGTTTAAAAGGCGTTTACAACTTTTGAAAAATTTGAAATTTCAAAAACAAATTTACAGATCTTGTTTAAAATATGGTTGAATGGGTCAAACAACGAGGGTGGTCTATTAAAACTAAGCGACTAGATATGGGTATTTAGATAGCGTGTAATATCTAAATACCCATATCTAGTTGCTTAGTTTTAATAGACCACCCTCGTTGTTTGACCCATTCAACTGCAAAATTGGCAATTGCTTTATTGTTAATAAAGGTTGCAGTCTCGTTTTTGCTGCAATTTTATATGTAAATTTCAAATAAACATTAGACGTAAGTCTGTTCAACAACAACAACAGCAAAAATAACACTTTCACCTTTTTGTTAGTTGTATTTTATTCAGCTGTTGCTGTACCTACAGGTTGTCGCTAAAATCACTTTTAAAAGAAAAAATAAACTACAAAAACAAAATAAAACTAACAGTCATTGTTTGTTTATATTACTTTAGCAATAAAGCAAACAGGGATATTCCATTTAACTATGATTCAACAAAACTGTATGTTTAATTTAATGAACTGTCCCGGCATCTCCCTGCATATCAAGTATTGTACGTAGGTAGTTGAATACGATTAGAAAAAGTTTTACGATTTGGCCTAGCAACATAATATTGTGACAATTGCCTTAGTGACAACACAACAGGATATCGATATCGAAATACTCAGAAACAGATGTTTGGCAGACACATGTCTATTAATGGTTATATTTGTTCATAATTTTCATGTAGAAATTAAAAAAAGCGTTTATATTCAGCACAATTGTAAATATTTTCTGGGAAATTAGTTCCCTAGTAATTAATGATTACGGAGAATAAAATCTTCCTATTCTATAGTGTTGCGGAAGGGAACAACATGGAAGGAAAATTTTTAGTAGTGAGAGTCAGCTGTTTTGCGTCGTTGGCTTTTTCGCTGTTTTGACTAAAAATTTACAAAACAAAATTAAAAAATATAAAGAAATTAAGAAACAACCATTGTAGTTTTTGTTTTTTGTTACAACTACCGAACATTTTGAATAAAAATAATTTTTGATATAATTAACCGAATTTTTGAACTATGTTTAGGTACAATAAAAGTATTGCATTTTTGGTACTATAAATTGTACTTTTGATGCAATAAATGTACATTTTATAAATTTAATTTTTTTGGTACTTTACGGTAATAAAAGTGTATTGACACAAAACAAGTACTTTGCGGTAAATAAAAGTAACTTTTAGTACAATAAATTGTACTTTTTGGTACAATACAAGTACTTTTAAGTACAAAAAGCGCAAAAAAGTACTGTTTGGTATAAAAAGTTATTTTTGGCACAAAAAAAAGTTGTTTTTGATACATTGAAATGACTTTGTGGTACAATAAATTATTATCTGGTAAATTTTAAGTACTTTTTGGTACAATAAATGTATTTTTTGGTACAATATAAATAATTTTTGCTACACTAAATAACTGTTACTTTTTTGATGTTAATGAAAATAACGAATTGGACAATAAAATATCCACATCACCCAGAATATATGGCTTGCCGAAAATCCATAAGGAAGGAGTGTTATTAAGACCCATTTGTTCCTCACTTAACTCACCGGAGTACGAGTTAAATAGAAATGTTAGTAAACACATTAAAATGCCTGACAAAAGATTAATTATATAACGTGGAAGACGCACGTGACTTTAAAGCAAGGGTCAATAACATACAAATTAATGAAGACAAAATATTGGTATCTTTGGATGTGATATCATTATTTCCAAGTATTCCTATAAATCTAGCCACGAAAATTATTAATGAGAAGTGGAATAATTTACAAAAATATACAAAAATCGAAATATTGAATTTTTGCACAAGAAACACATGTTATTTTAAATATGAGAAAAGATTTTACGAACAACGAAAAGGAATGCAAATGGTATCACTAGTCTAACCTTTTATAGCAGACATTGTTATGGAAGATTAATGGGACAGCAAACTAGGAGCAATGGCGAAGAAAACAAGGTGCGTAACGAAATATGTCGATGACCTAATTACGATAGTGAAGAAAACCCAAGCGCAAAAGGACATTCAACACCTATAACAAGAACATTAAATTCACATTGGAAAGGATAACAAACTGCCGTACATGGATTCCCTTATTATAAGGGAAGGAAATAAATTAAAGCTAGATTGGTACCGAAAACCAACAGCCTCTGGAGGACTTATTAATTTCTACTCGAAACATCCCTGCGAACCTATATTGAACACCGCCATAAATTTTATAAATAGAGTTTTGGAAATAAGCGACACAGGTCGAACATTTTGAAAATTCGAAAAATACTGTCCCTAAATAATTTCCATACGAAGACTATCGCAAATTTGATTAAAAAAGCACCACGAATAGACAGAATACCAGCAAGGGCAAAATCTGCAAAAATATTTAGAAAATCGAATATTTACGATAACGAAAAGTACGAATTGACGTATAAGTCACACAATACTATGTAAAACATTTTTAGTAAGACAAAATCTACAATACCGAACGAGGAGAAATCAAATATAATATATACAATTAAATGTGATGGTAACAAGGACAACGTATGACAAAAGGTATACGTTGGGACCACTAAAACTAAACTGAAAACCAGATTAGCAGGGCACAAATCGGATTTAAAAAATAAATACAAGCTATTGGCAGAAAATAGCACTCTTATCCCACTGTGCTCGAAAAGGACGTATGCCGAATCTAACTGACGTTGACATATCGGCCGAAGAGAGCAACTACTCCCGTCGGTTTACATGAGAACATAGACACATAATGGACAAACACAGACGACAAAACGATAGTAGTTGAACGAATCTTAAGGATATAGGATAGGGTTGCCAGACGGGCTGGATTCGGCTGGATTGTCCAGCTTTTTTATACTTGTCCAGTGTCCAAGATAAAATTTGTCCAGCTAAATAGTAATTTTAGAAAAAAAAAAATAAAGCAAAGATGTTTGTGTGATAAATATCCTTATTACATTTAACACAATAACTTTTTTTCTGATCGTAAGCCGAATTTGATGTATCATTTGATACACGTAACGTAAATTTAAAGCTCATAATTTTAATTTTCTTGAATGAATTGTGATTTTTTTGTTAATTAAATTTTAAATTGTTGTCTTTTTATATTAAGATTTTTGTGTTTATTATTTCATTTTAATTTTCAGAGGTTTAAGTGAAAAGTGCAAATTTTAATAATTTTTAAAATTATTATTTCAAATCTCAAAAATATTAAAGACTGAATTAAAAATATTTAATTTCAATTGTATTACTTCATGTTTTCAACAATGTTAGAAAATATTTAAAAAAAAAAAATTTTTTGCGTAACTAAACTTGGAATTTTTTTCGTAAACATTTTTTGAAAATGTCCAACTATTTTTGCAAAATCCAGTTTTTTTCATCCGAATGTCCAGCTTTTTGCGAATCTGGATCTGGCAACCCTAATGTGGGACATAATTACTCAATTGTTAAACATAAAGTAATAGTTATAGTGCAAATGTTAAATATATGTAAATCTTTTCGAGATCAGATCACTGTACTTTTAGCTATAATACAAGTACAAGTTATACTTGCTTTTTGGTGCAAAAAAGTACTTTCTGATACAATAAAAGTACTTTTTGGCAAGTTGAAATAACTTTCTGGTACTATAAATTATTTCCTGGTAAATTGAGAAATTGAATACACTTTTTGCTGCAATAATGTTCTCTCAAAATTGTACTTTTTGGTACATCAAAAGTACTGTTTGGCACAATACATTTTATTATTCGTGACAATAGAAGTACTTTTTGGAATAACTAAATTCATTTTAGGTTTTATAAAAGTACTTTTTGACATATTAAAAGTACTTCTTGGTGGAATAAATTGTACATTTTAGTACAATAAATGACTTATTGGCAGAATAAATTTAACTATTTGGTACAATAAAAGTTTACTTGTACAATAAACTTATTGGTGCTTACACAGTGGAACAGAAAATATTGGAGATGAGAAGTTTAATTTTATCGAATGAAACTTTTAAAAAGTTGTCATTTGTTGCTATTTTCTATAAAATTTCCCCCATATTTCCAAGATTCTAGCCAAATATAGACTGTCTCATCTGTGATAAGTTGAAAACTTGTCATGGCTGATGATATTGAATGACGACCATGGCCAATGTAGTGTATTAAAAATACATAAGTATGTGGCGAGTTTGCATATTGTACTTTCTAAATACATAAGTATGTTTGTATGTATTTACGACGTATGAGTAATATTGGTGTTATGCGGATTTTATATTAATCATGCGCATTTCGTTCTAATATTGTGGATTTATGGTTTGATAACTCAGTACAAAATTTTTCAGCTCATTTCCTACATAACTTTTCCCTACATAAGCAACACTTTCACTTTTCCATTCATCAAATGATTTTGAAATGGGTTTATTTTGTAGCAGTTACAATAAAACTGTTGTAATCCGTGGCGTATGATTTACTTGGAATATTACTTATGATAATCATACGCCACCATATAGTATTTATGTTATGTCAAACAAACGAGCCTAAAACGTGACAAATTCCCTATACGATACTTACTAACTTCAAATCTATATTAAATTATTATGGCATGTAATTTGACAAAACGAATGATGCAGAACTTCTTCTTTTTGGGGCTACTTTCACGTGCAGTTCTCAGAATTGAGTCCCAAAATCATGTGTTGTACTGTGTAATGAAAATTTTTAACTTGATTTTTTACATTGATATGTTAATATAAAGTATTTATTTAAGCCTTAGCTACAATTCTGCTAAAGAATGATATGAGAAATCGTAAATGGTTCTTGAGTTTTGGCACAATTAATTTTAATATTCGTTACAATAAAAGTACTTTTTGGAATAACTAAATTACAGTCGAACTTCTCTATAGCGAATTCTCTCTACAACGATTTTTTTTAAAACAGCATTTTCCTAACCTTTTTCACACATTTTTACATCTTTATAACGAATTTTCTCTATAACGTAGAATTTGGCGATTCCCAGTGACTACGTTATAGAGAAGTTCGACAGTACTTTTAGGTGCAGTAATGTACTTTTTGACACAATAAAAGTCATTACTTTAATGTAAAATTTTTTGTGGCATAAATTGTACATTTAAGTACAATAAACTTACTTTTTGGTACAATAAAAGTTTATTGGTGCAAAAACAGTACTTATTGGTACAATAAAAGTACATTTTTGTACAATTAAATTACCTTCTGGTACACTAAATTGTACTTTATTGGACAATAAATATCCCTTTGGTACAATAAATTTTACGTTTTGGAACAAACAAAGTACTTTGTGGTATATCAAAAGTACTTTTTAGTACAATAAGAGTACTTTGCGGTAAAATAAAAGATTGGTACAGTATGTATATTTTACTTGTTGTTACAAGAAATGTACTTTTTAGTAATTTTGGTACAAAAACAAAATAATTTTTGGTGCAATAAATTTTAATTTCTGTACAATAAATGTAATTTTTAGTACAACGAAAGTAAATTTTGGTACAATAACAGTATTTTGTGTACAATAAATTAGACTCTTTGATATAATAAAAATACGTGTTGTTGTACATACAACAAATGTACTTTGCGGTACAATACATACATTCGACTTACCAGAATGTAAAGCAAAAAATTTGTTATCGATAACACTTCCAGCAAATAAATCCGTCGAAAAATCTGTGCCTAGAAAAATCTCAACCCCCAGTATGTCACTTTCTAGAACGTGAGTAGTTAAACATCTAGGTTGGCAGTACTCTATCAGTAGTAAAGTATAAGAATTTGATATACTAGGGTTATCATCATAACCCTGTTTACATCTCCGTATCTTAAAATAGTTAATTTTCAACGTGCTTGTCTGAGATTTGATTTCCAGTTAAAAAATGTTATTATAACTTCTAAGTTATTTTATAACAACCTAACGGCTACCTACAATCGTTAAGAGATTGCCCTTTTAAAATCCGGATAAAACTTGAACCCGCTTGACCATATTTGTTTTGCTTTTACTATCGATTACTTTGATGACATTGCGCGTCTTGTTTGCAATGGTTACGCTAATACAACAAAAAACTCTCGACTTTCTGTATTTTTTTAATTATTCGTCTGATACATACATACAATCGCATATTATTATTAGTACGTATATTAACTTGTAATTTATTGAATTATCGGTGTAAAATGCTTACAAACTGCTACCAGATATTTAAACAACACTATTGACGTCAAGTATGGAGTACTTGAAAATTCAATTTGAAATTATAGCTTATAGAGAATAAATTTAATATGTAGATTTTAGCCGCTCACGCTAGAAAATTTGATACGAAAGTGGTGTGAAAAGTATTGAGTTTGAAAAACTTTATTGTTTGGAGGCTTCATACAACCAAAGGCGATGTCGCTGATGAAACTCGTACGAAGGAGGTGTTAGGTTCGAATTTCAATTGCAGTTTTCGGTTAAAATTAATACTATTAACATGTTTCCTGATTAATCAGCTCGTGGTAGGAGAAGAGGTTAGAATAAGTATAATTATTTCCCTCTCTTTCACAACGAAAAAACAGCTGATATTTATATAAAAAGGAAGGTGTAACGTAAGAAATCTTGAGACATGGTATTGTAACTAAGTATACGAGTATATATGTAATATATTTAATTTTTTTTAATATAAAACTGTCCACTTAAATATCATTCTTTAATTGGCCAAAGATCCGCTTAGTTTTACCAGGGAAAGTAAATGATAACGAAACTACAGAAAGGTGTAACCCTATTAAACTCCAAACATTACTATAACTATATTGCAAAACTGAATAAGTTGTTCTATTTATCTTATCACATTACAAATGTGATAATATAATATAAATAAAACGAGACATTCGCCTGCATCGATTACCACCAGACTTGTTTGAAACGTCATAATTCACTTGGGGAATGTAAAGCAAAAACGCAATTAATAAAGTCTAATATAATAGTGATAATATTTTAATAATAATTTTTAAGAAACGTATATAAACTTATATGAAGGGTTAAAAACATTAATGTTCGTAAAAAATTTAAAAAAAAATTTGAATTATATAAAACTATTTGAAATTGAGAAAAACTAAAAATTTTAGAATTTTTATGAGTTTTATCAATATACATATATGGAAAATGCAAATTTTTTTTTTAACAAAAAATTTCACATACGCTTCGATAAACAGTCAAATATTTTGAAGTTTCGAGAAGTTTTTCGTTTGAAAAATCTCAAAAGCTGGAAATTAATAATGTTGAAAGAATTTGTTGCAGTTTTGAATTATACATCGATCATTTAATCTTTTAAATTAATTTTAAACTTTTGTTGTAATAGATCGATGAATTAAATTTTTATCTGAGTTTCCTAAAAAAAATCATGTATGCAACTGATTGTGTATGTCTATTTTTATTATTTCGTATTTTTATAGTTTTATATCTTGATAATATTTTTATATTTTTGTATTTTTATATTTTTTAATTTTGATATTTTTTTATATTTATGTATATTTTAATTTTTATATGATTATATTTATATATGTTTATAGTTGTTTAATTTGATGTATATATTAATATTTTTATAATTTTATATTTTTTTAATTTTATTTTTTTATGTTTATATATTTTTATAATTTTATATTTTTTGAATTTTGTTTTTTTTATGTTTATATATTTTTATTTTTAAATATTTTTATATTTTTTTAAATTTTTTTTTTATATTTTTATATTTTAATATTCTTATATATTTATAATTTTATATTTTTTAATTTTTATATGTTTATATTTTTTTATTTTTATATTTTCGTATTTTAATATTTTAATATTTCTGTATATTTTAATTTTTATATGATTATATTTGTATATGTTTATAGCTGTTTATTTTGATATAAATATTTATATTTTTTTAATTTTGTTTTTTTTTATGTTTATATATTTTTATGTTTTTATATTTTCATATTTTTTTTTTTTTATATTTTTATAATTTTATATTTTTATATTTTTATATTTTTATATTTTTATATTTTTATTTTTTTATATTTTTATATTTTTATATTTTTATATTTTTATATTTTTATATTTTTATATTTTTATATTTTTATATTTTTATATTTTTATATTTTTATATTTTTATGTTTTTATATTTTTATATTATTATATTTTTAAATTTTTATATTCTTATATTTTTATATTTTTATATTTGTATATATTTTTATTTTTTTTATATTTTTATATGTTTATATTTTTATATTTTCGTATTTTAATATTTTTATATTATTATTTTAATTTTTATATGATAATATATTTGTATATGTTTATAGGTATTTATTTTGATATATATGTTGATATTTTTGTAATTTTGTTTTTTTATGTTTATTTTTATATTTTTTTTGTTTTTTATTTTTATATTCTTATATTTTTATACTTTTATATTTTTATATTTTTATTTTGTTATATTTTTATATTTATTTATTTTTATATTTATATATTTATGCATTTTTATAAATTTATTTTTGTTTATATTTTTATATATTTATATTTTTATGTTTTTTATTTACTTAATTTTTTATTTTTATTTCTTTATAATTTTATATTTATATAGTTTATAATTTTTGTATTTGTTCATATATGTATCTGTTTAGTTTCTTAAACAAATAAATTTATAACTGTTTATTCGCTTTATTCCTACTATATATAAAATTAAAGTCCCTAATATCCCCAATTCAACAATTGTACCATTAACACTACAATAAGTACATTCAATTAATGACCTCCCCATCTCTGATAAAGTAGCCACTGACTGTGCGGCCTAAAAGTATACTTTACTTTTTGTAGTTAGCTACTACCGATAAACAATCATTGAAAGTTTACTTGAACGAAGTCAAATTCAAGGGCAAAATGGATTTGTGGGTTTTTTTTTTCATTCAACACATTTTATTGGTTGCACATTTGTTTCGGCATTGCATACGTTGTTATTGTTGTTGTTGTTGTTACAAACCAACAAACTCACGATAATCGAACAATGTTCAATTGTCGTAATTTCTTTGTTCTTAAATACCTTTAGTTTATGTACATAAAGCGATAAGGTCCACTTAGTGAGTTAATAATGATTTATTTAAATAAAACCACAAAAATGAATATTAATTACGATACTTAACTTTCATGTAACAAGAAAACAAACAAAAAATCTGTATAGATTAATAACATCTGTTCAAGATTTCTAATTTTCCAACAACAGGTTTTTTTTGCTATCGATATATTGCAATTAATGCATTCAAAATGCTTGGCTAGAAAAACGAGACTTGCTAAGCACGATTCAATCTGTCTGTCTGTCCGTCTGGCCCTGCTGCTGATTGGCTGCTGCCTGGCGGTGTGTCTGTGCACTTGACAGCCGATGGCGTTTATGGGGGCCTGCACAGATCGGCGCTAACGACGGCTGTTCGGTGCAAAGAGGAAAACATTTCTCAGCAATTTGCACGCTCAGTGAGATGTTGTAGACAAGTCGGGCGAGAAGTGCACATGCACAAAAAAAAATAAACAAAAAATCCCCTTCCTAAATACGAGGAATTCGTGAATTTTGTAAATTGCAATATTATTAATAGAAACGGCGGCAGCGGCGGTGTTTCGGCGACTCGGTTGGTCTCTGTTGTTTCCCATAATAATAATAGAGATAACGACGGTTATTGTAGTGTTTGCAATTAAAACAAATCGTATTGTTTATGTGTATATTTACATACAGAATTGTGCAAAACATACAGACGAGAGATTCAGTAAAGAGATTTAAGCGTGTACGGTAGATGTTTTTTTGTTATGATTTAAATTCCAAAATAAAAAAACGATTGAGAATTGTACAAAATCCCATACATATATACGTACAGTGGTGATCAAAATATACGTAAAACGGTTACCGGAGTTAATTCCATTTAATTGTTTAATAATTTTAAATATATTAACAATTATATATTGTGGTTTTAGTAAACACTGAGCCCAATATACTAAAAACACAAAAAGCAGGGGAAAATTTTTACAGAGCCAAACAGCTGGTATTCAAATCTCGTAGCTCCAGATTTTTTTGCAATATAATTATTAGAGTGATAATTAAATGCATGAAAATTACAAATACTATGGTGTAGTATTTGTTCTAAGACTACTACGTGTACAATTGGAGGGAAATCGCAGTTATCTTAGATGTGGCGCAAATTGGTTCAAAGTTTACAGCTGTCGGTGTTGTATACAATTCAAAGTGGATTTTGAAGAAAACTGGGGAATTGTTTAAATATGATGTAATTTTAAAAACAGTGGATTCCCGATTTATTGAATATTTGGGTATCAGGCATATTTGTTGAAACGAAACATTCATTAAATATAGTACTCTTTTTTTTATGGAAGAATCTATTTCGGTTCTTATACTTAACAAAAAGTAATTTTTATATAAAAAGTACTATAACCTTTTACAGCTCATTGACTTGGGACTCAATTCTGAGAACTGCACGTGAAAGTAGCCCCAAAAAGAAGAAGTTCTGCATTATTCGTTTTGTTAAGTTACATGCCATAATAATTTAATATCGATTTAAAGTTAGTAAGTATCGTATAGGAGAATTTGGCTCTTAAGAATTACAATTCGTTTAATCTGTTCATATAACGTTTCCCTAAATAAGCAACAGTTTCACTTTTCCATTCATCAAATGATTTTGAACTGGTTTTATTTTGTAGCAGTTACAATAAAACTGTTGTACTCCGGGGCGTATGATTTACGTGGAGTAGTACTTATGATAATCATACGCCACCATTTAACAATATAATAAAAGAGCCTAAAACGTGACAAATTCTCCTGTACGATACTTACTATCTTCAAATCGATATTAAATTATATTTTTCACTTCTATTGTATCGCAAAGTACTTTTTTTTACCAAAAAGTACTATTTATTGTACACAGAGTTTTTTTGTTATGCCAAAAAGTGCATTTGTTTCACAGAAAAGTACTTTTACTCTATGTGGTACAGAACTTTTATTGTACCAATAAGTCCTTTTTTTGTATCAATAAGTCATTTTTTTGTTCTAAAACATTCAATGGACCAATAACTATTTTTATGGTACCAAAAAGTATTTTTTTTATGGAGAAGTTCTTTTTATGTACCATAAAGTATTTTTATTGTACCAAAAAGTACTTTTATTTTAACAAAAACTAAAATTTGTAGCACCAAAGTCCTTTTGGTATAACAAAAAAATAAATGAATCACACCAAAAAGTACTTTTCTTGTACCGCAAAGTACATTTGTTGTATCAAAAAGTACTTTTATTGTGCCGAAAACTCCTTTGGATGTACCAAAAAGTACTTTTGTTTTACAACAAAGTACTTTTTATGTACCACAAAGTATTTTTATTGTATCAAAGGTACTTTTTTTTACCAATAAGTACTTTTATTGTACCAAACACTAAAGTACAAAAAATAATTTTATTGCAAGAATAAGTTCTTTTGCTGTACCAAAAAAAATTGATTGCACCAAATAGTACTTTATTGTATCACAAAGTACTTTTTTTGTATCAAAAAGTACATTTACTGTACCAAAAAGTAAAATTTATTGTACACAAAATATTTTTTGTATCAAAAAGTACGTTTATTGTACCAAAAAATACTTTTGTTTCACAGTAAAATACTTTTGATGTACCACATATTACTTTTATTATACAAAGTACTAAAATTTATTGTACCAATAAGTACCTTTATTGTACCAATAATTTTTTTGCACCATAAGTCTTTTTGTTGTTCTAAAAAGTACATTAAGTGGCATAAAAACTACTTTCATTATACCAAAATGTACTTTTGTTTTACAGAAAAGTACTTTTTTTGTACCGCAAAGTACATTTGATGTAACAAAAATTTTTTTTATTGTAACGAAAACTACTTTTGTTGTTTCAAAAAGTACTTTTGTTGTACCTAAATGTAAATTTGTTGTACCAACAAGTACTTTTATTTTACATGAAGTACTTTTATTGTAACAATAATAACTTTTATTGTATCAAAAACTAAAATTTAATGTAAAAAGTACTTTTATTTTACCAACAAGTACTTTTATTGTACCAATAAGTCCTTTTGTTGTACCAAAAAAAAAAAACATCATTTGCACCAAAAAGTACTTTAATTGTACTGTAAAGTATTTTGCTTGTATCAAAAAGAACTTTTTGTTTACCACAAAGTACAAATAATAACTGGTGAAGTGCAAAATAAGGGTTTAGGAGCCCAAATAAAAAAGAAATATGCCAATCTCTTCGTCTTGGTTTCCAAGCATCGGAATGGTAGGTCAAAGTTAGCGCTGAAAACCCTGGGGCCCGAGGTGGGTCAGAAAAGGGGCTCTTTGGCTTCTATGATGGCCACCCATGTTCGGGTACTCAAATGAAAGATATTTTCGAGACCAATCCAACGATGTATATTTTTAACTCATGTGGTTTTCGGGGTCCTATGGAGCCCAAAAATGAATGCCCTTGGTGTAATGGTGATCCTTATGTGCAGGTACTTAATTTTCGCGTTTTAGGGCGTATTTAGGAGGGCGTGGCATATTTTTTTTGGCCTCCCGCCCCTTATTCTGCATTTTTGCTTAAAGAACTTTTATTGTATCAAAAAATACATATATTATACCAATAAGTACTTTTGATGTTTCACAAACTTCGTTATTGTACCAATAAGTACTTCTGGAGCACCACAAAGTTCTTTATTGAAATTTGAAATTTCTCTCCCTTCTTATTCCCTTCCCCGACTGTTTAGAATAGAAAGATTCTGTTACCGGGAAAAATTAATTCCCAGGGAACTCATTTCTCTGGGAGTATTTAAAATTGAGCTGTTTGTTTAAAGATTGCTGTTTAAAATGTAACTAATAATGTAAACTTCTTTTTAAACAACATCCAGTTTACGACCTGTCAGTTATGACTGTCTGCTATGTCATTTATTTACTAACACCAAGTTAATTTATTGTGTGAAGTTCTCTCGTGAGCTTAAGCTAAAATAATGCTTTTGATATACTTCATTGTTCGAGTTGTGCTTTTTTTTTGTTTTTTTTTTTTTCAAAACAATATCGTAAATTTAAGCTTTCGTTTCTTTTCGAGTTTTATGTTACTTTTGTCATTTACACGATTGTTTTAAACATTGGGATTCTTTTAAGGTGACAGCTTAAAATATTTTGACAGTTTAAATATTTAAAACTGTTGACAAGTTAACTAAATGAGCAGACATCATAATAAGTGTCTCGTAAAATGTTGTTAAGTTATGAAAATCATTTAAAATGTTTATCTCATAAATTTATTCATTACGCAAAATAAAAACAATTTTTCAGGAAATTCCAAACTTTGAAATTAATTAGAATTTCAACAGCTGCAGTGTTGCACTGTTTGGTAGCATGTTTTTCCTAAAGTCGCGTTCAGATACTCATATCTGTCAACGGTTTTATCGAATCTGCGAGGAAATGTTGTGTGAAAACGGTTGTACATAACTAGAATGGCACAGCAATTTGTTATCGATAACTTTTCAGACAGACGATTCCATCGATGCATTCGAGTGAAAACGATTTTTCAGGAAATTCCAAACTTTGAAATTAATGAGAATTTCAACAACTGCAGTGTTGCCATGTATGCAGCATCTGTTTTCTAAAGTAGAGTTCATACACGCAAATCTATCGACGGTTTTATCGAATCTGCAAGGAAATGTTGTGTGAAAACGGTTGTCCATAACTAGAATGTCACAGAAATTTGTTATCGATAACTTTTCCGACAGACAATTCCATCGATGGATCCGAGTGTCTGAACGCACCTTTAGATAGTGTGTGATGTTCCGTGACACACTGTCATAAACAACCAATATGACTAATTTTATTTTAAGCGGTCTATGTCATGTCCCATTTTCTGCCGTGACCAATTTGTCGCTTTCAAATCGGTATAACAATTATTTTAGTTTAATAAGGCAAAACAATGAATATACGAAAAGCGATTTGAGATAGATATTTTAGAGTAATATTCGCGGCAGTGTAAACAGGAATTTGTTATACAAAACGTTAATTGTTTATTACACACCAACTATTCGTTTTCACACCCATTGTTTTGCACAATACTGTATGTACGTACGTACGTATACAAAAACCCTGCTTACATTACACAGACTTACTTGATAAGTATCAGCAAACGTGCGGTAATAATCTACTGAAATACTCACCACTAAGCTCCTGTGTAATCCATAACCAAATGTAATAATATGAACAGCTAGCTATTTATTGGCGACAATGCCTTCGCGTCCACCAACTGTTGTTATCGATAAGTTGTTGAAATTATGGTGTAGTGCGCGTACCGCAAAGAACGTCTCGCAAGACTTGTATCACAACCGGTGGTCTTATAAATTTACTTATTTGCACAAAAGGTAATTATTTCTATTTTTATATTTATTTATTTTATGTTACATGTATCTGCCAGCGGTTAATTGGTGTAATTATTTGCGCAAGTTTTTATTTATTTACCATATAAGTTTTGATTTCAGTTTTGTCGCCAAAAAAAAAAAAACCTAACGAACATAGACAAAAACCAAGAATTATTCTATTGTGGTCTTGTATTTCAGCATTTAACTATTATTTTTAGCCAACTAATTGTTAGATTTGGTAGAAAACTGCACAAAATAAAAGAATTGCAACAAAATAATAATACAACAACGTTCGCTTAATCTTTTTGCAATGCACCCGATCGATGTTAGTCTGACGCTTGACTTCAGTCCGTGAGGATCGCGATAACTATACGCCATTCAGTCCGGACGATCGTTTCTGAATTAATCACAGCTATCAAACTCGCAAAATAACGAAAAAATATAACAAAAGAATCGCGCGTTACAAAAAAGAAAATAGTAATAATTTACAAAGTAATAGTACTTGCTATACAGCTATAGATTATACTCGTACTACACGTTATTGTTTATTACTATTTAAGTTCAGCCCGATGAGTGTCGTTGGCATTTAGTTAGTTGGCAGTGTCAGGGGTGCGAATTTTTTCTCATTACAAAGACAATTACAAAAGTTGATAACTTGAACTTAACACTTGAAAATATCTGTAACAAAAAACGTAAATAAATTTAATTTGAATTTAACTAATGAATATAATATTTTCAATAACTATTAACTACTGAATTGAACTTAAACTAAACTATTTTTAATATTATTTTCAGTTACTATTAATCGTTAAGAATAATATTTTCAAGTATTTGAAAATAATATTTGCAATAGTTCAGTTTAAATTTAATTTATTATAAATATTATCAAAAAAAAATACAATATAAATATTGTTTACATTTAATTAAACTTTAAAAAAGACTAACAAAATTATCACTTAATTAAATCTGAAAGTCAAGAAGGAATTTTTCAATTGATAGTTGGTTTAAAAATATATACAAGGTGTCACAAAAAGGTGCACAGAATAATTTTAAAATTAAATTCATAAAACTTTCGATAACATTAAGACAAAAATTTAGATTTTGGCCTTGATGAATCTCCATTGGAATTTCAAATATGAAATTGAAATTTGAGCTGTCAAATATTGGAATTGCCACTTGCACTGAAAAAAATGACACCAAATTTTAAATTGTCCTTTTGCATTGAAACACCCATTATATAAAGTATTAATTAATAAATTATCATTGTTGTTTATGGAAAAGCAATAATGTTATCAGTTTTAAGTACTGTGAGAACATAAAAAATGCAATCCGAAATGAACGCAATTTCACGATTATAGCAACTGTCATAATGCACTGAACAAAAAAATAGGCATATTTTATAAATAAATCTTTAAATAATAAAAAATTAAATATATGTATAAATAAAACATATATTTTCGCACCGTAAACAAAGCATTGAAATTAAACTTGTTTACTCTGCTCAAAAAATGTTGCTCTCAAATTGCTTTAACATATTAAATATTATTGCTGTTACAATAAAAATACACATAGCGAAACATAGCGGTATTGTAAACATGGTACTTAGTCTAAAACTTCGACTTGTAACATGTGAGCAATATTCGGGCAAGATTTTTGGAAATTTTGTAGTTTTGGGGGCAAAGGGAAGGGGGTACTATAGCCAAGGCTTCATGGCTGTATCTGCAATCACAAAATTGCGCTAGCGGTACTTTATATAAAATATTAGTAATATTCAAATTGATTTTTTCGAAATTTTTACTTTTTGGGCTATAAAGAGACAAAAGTGATACCATCGCTCAGACCAAACTGTGAAAGCTGATTTTACAAAAATTGGGGTAGCCGTTCTTCTAATTTATAGTTGAGCGCTACGAATAGATTTTTAGTGTTTCATATTATAACAAATTATTTAATTTAACTGTTACACTCAGTGAAAATATCAAAGTGGTAAAATTCACATCCTATAAGGTCTGCTTACAGGCCTGAAAAGACCGTTGGTAGGCATGGGAAGCCTATTGCGGTTTATAAAACGGACTGTTTAAAAAAACATTTGCTTTTTTATACCCTTCACCACGCGCTCTAACGGACCAAATGGTATATTCAGTATGTTGCTCCATTTGTAACGACTATATGGTGGCGTGGCGGGTATGACAATACATATATGTCTTATGATCAGCGTCAAATTCTGAATCAATCCGTCCTTTCGTCTGTCCCCACGATTATAGCCGTAGCTCGAGAGCTATCGAGCTTCAATTTGGTATGCAATCTTCTATTCTCTAAGTGAAGGTTCAGTTCTAACAGAAGAACAGACAAAAACTACTCCTTAGTAGAACAGACAAAAACTATTACCACCTCCGCTGGCCTTCGTTAGATTAGTGGAAGCAACGTAGATTAGCAATCCGAAGGTGCCAGGTTCGATTCCTCGCCGGGGCCAACAAAACCCATCCTAGATGCATCCACTACAAAAATTCAGATTGCGCAAGGACCAAGAAAAATCTAAGGAAAATCCAAGGAAATCAAGCGGCGCCATCTTTGGAGGAATTTGGCGGTTAAAAATCACAACAAAATCTAACAATTCCTTGACACAAACCTCGATATCTACAAAAGAACGAAACAGAGTTGCCAACAATGATCGTATGATAATCGGATAACATGCCCGATCAAGAGCCAATAAATTGAAAATCGGTATATATAATTATCAACCCAGCTACTTCCTCGAGTGATTACAACAACAACACCTCCCATATAAATTCTTCCTTTTTGGGGTGTCCGTCTGTCTGTCCCCGCGATT
The DNA here is from genome assembly GCA_964034835.1 of Muscina levida. Classification (NCBI taxonomy): domain Eukaryota; kingdom Metazoa; phylum Arthropoda; class Insecta; order Diptera; family Muscidae; genus Muscina; species Muscina levida. Next base: position 87,150,891 of record OZ035884.1, read on the forward strand.
ACTACAATAGTTTTTGAGCTATCGAGTTGAAATTTGGCATGCAAGCTTCTATTTTATAAGCGAAGGTTAAGTTCTAACATGAGAAAAATCGGACTGAAACTACCCCCCACCTCCCTTACAAGCTCCACTTTTAGGGTGTCCGTCTGTCTTAAACGGCGGCTACAGCGGTAGTTTAAGAGCTATCAAGCTGAAATTTGGTAGCAAACTTCAATCCTCTTAACGAAGGAAGTTTAGTTCTAAAATGAGCAAGAACAGACAAAAACTACCCCCACCTACCATACAAATTACACCTTTTTGGGGTGTCCGTCTATCTGTCCCGCGATTACAACAGTAGTTTTTGAGCTATCGAGCTAAAATTTGATATGCAAGATTCTATTCTTTTAACAAAGGCTAAGCTCTTAAATGAGCAAGATCAGAAAGAAACTTCTCCCACCCTCCATACAAACTGCCCCTTTTTGGGGTGTTCATCTGTCTGACCTCGCGATTACAGCGGTAGTTTTTGAGTTGAAATTTTGGTATGCAAGCTTCTATAATCTTAGCGAAGGTTAAATTTTAAGATGAGCAAGACCGGACAGAAACCCCTACCTTCCTTACAAGCTCCCCTTTTTGGGAGTGCCCGTCCGTCTGTCCCCGCGTTTAGAACAATAGTTTTTGAGCTATCGAGCTAAAATTTGATATGCAAGCTTCTATCCTCTAAGCGAAGGTGAAGTTCCTAAAAGAGCAAGATCAGAAAGAAACTTCTCCCACCTCCCATACAAACTGCCCCCTTTTAGGGTGTCCATCTGTCTGACCTCGCGATTACAGCGGTAGTTTTTGAGCTGAAATTTGGTATGCAAGCTTCTATAATCTAAGCGAAGGTTAAATTTTAAGATGAGCAAGACCGGACAGAAACTACCCCTACCTCCCTTACAAGCTCCCCTTTTTTGGGGTGCCCGTCCGTCTATCCCCGCGTTTACAACAGTAGTTTTTGAGCTATCGAGCTAAAATTTGGTATGCAAGATTCTATCCTTTTAACAAAGGCTAAGTTCTTAAATGAGCAAGATCAGAAAGAAACTTCTCCCACCTCCCATACAAACTGCCCCCTCTTAGGGTGTCCATCTGTCTGACCTAGCGATTACAGCGGTAGTTTTTGAGCTGAAATTTGGTATACAAGCTTTTATAATCTAAGCGAAGGTTACATTTTAAGATAAGCAAGACCGGACAGAAACTACCCCTACCTCCCTTACAAGCTCCCCTTTTTTGGGGTGCCCGTCCGTCTATCCTCGCGATCAGAACAATAGTTTTTGAGCTATCGAGCTGAAATTTGATATGCAAGATTCTATCCTTTTATCAAAGGCTAAGTTCTAAAATGAGCAAGATCAGAAAGAAACTTCTCCCACCTTCCATACAAACTGCCCCTTTTTGGGATGTCCATCTGTCTGACCTCGCGATAACAGCGGTAGTTTTTGAGCTGAAATTTAGTATGCAAGCTTCTATAATCTAAGCGAACGTTAAATTTTAAGATGAGCATGACCGGACAGAAACTACCCCTAACTCCCTTACAAGCTCCCCTTTTTTGGAGTGCCCGTCTGTCTGTCCCCGCGATTAGAACAATAGTTTTTAAGCTATCGAGCTGAAATTTGATATGCAAGATTCTATCCTTTTAACAAAGGCTAAGTTCTTAAATGAGCAAGATCAGAAAGAAACTTCTCCCACCTTCCATACAAACTGCCCCTTTTTGGGGTGTCCATCTGTCTGACCTCGCGATTACAGCGGTAGTTTTTGAGCTGAAATTTGGTATACAAGGTTCTATAATCTAAGCAAAGGTTAAATTTTAAGATGAGCAAGACTGGACAGAAACCCCTACCTTCCTTACAAGCTCCCCTTTTTTGGGGGGACCGTCCGTCTGTCCCCGCGTTTAGAACAATAGTTTTTGAGCTATCGAGCTGAAATTTGATATGCAAGCTTCTATCCTTTAAGCGAAGGTGAAGTTCCTAAAAGAGCAAGATCGGACAGAAACTACCTCCATATCCCTTAAAAACTCCCCTTTTTTGGAGTGTCCGTGTGTATCTCCCCGCGTTTTCAATAGAAGTTTTTAAGCTATCGAGCTAAAATTTGGTATACAAGCTTCTATTCTCTAAGCGGAGGTTAAATTCTACGTTGAGCAAGATGGGACAGAAATTACCCAAACCTCTTATACAAACTTTCCCTTTTTGGGGTTAAAGATTTGTAAAAATATTTCGAAAAATATTAATCGAAATTTGTCGTCTTCGACATCGCCGTAGTTTTTATGTCAACATCACTTTGATTCAACATCATCGTCACATCAATGCTATTTCGGTATTCTGTAACAACCATGAGACAACATCGACTGGTAATCGATAATATGATAGAACCCTATTCCCGTTGTCGTCGTCGACATCGTCGTCTTCGGTTTATGTCAACATAACTTCGATTCAACATCGTTGTCACATAAATGCTATTTCGATATTCTGTAACTACCATAAGACGACGTCGACTGGTAATCGATAACATGAAAGAAATGACAACAGCTGACGTAACATTTGTACATCAGCTGATTTATTTGGATTTTTATTGTGTTTCATGAAAAAAATATTTTTGTGCCCGAATCAGATTCAAGCGATGAGGAAAGTAAGAATTATCTTATAATGGAAAGGTTAATACTTCGACAATGATACGATATCTTAAACTTGCCAGATAACAAGTATGTACATAATTGTTAAACATCCTAATTTGTGGTTAACTTTTGGCCGGCCTCCCAAATTTTTTGTATTTTAGATTTGAGAACTACTTAAGTACTTATAAGGCGGCATTAAATTACGTCCTGGAAGAAATAGTTCCTATAATGAAAAATTAACTCTGGACATCTGTTTCAGTCATAATTAAGTTGTCAACAACATTGAGGTCCCTAGGACAGGCAGAGATCTTACCACCTAAGTGTAAGTGCAGCAAGTAGTTGCAAGATTCCGGTCGAAACACTGAATGCATTAGAGAGGTAATTTGTCCACAATGGATACAATCGGAAAATGGGAAGCTTAACTAGATTTTTAAAATGAAACAAGATTTCCTGGAGTTATTGGATATGTCAATGGAATCCATATCAAAATTTTCGCTGCAAATAAAGAAGATCGGAATCGTTACTACAACCGTAAAGGATTATTGGGTATCTCTTAAACGCTGTCCAAAGGAATTAAGTTTTTCCTTGCAATTTTCTCACATTGCCCCTTAAAATTAGACGGAACTGTTTCTCTCCGAAATCCTTGTACTCGATATTTTCATTCTTGACCTTAATAAACAAAACCTTTATAAAATTTACAAAAACTGAAATTATTCCTTCAAATTGTTTCAAGTCGTTACTAACAACTGTGACGATAGATTCAGAGTCGGTTCGATTCAACGTAGTCGTCACATTTCCTTACAGAATACCAAATTTGTGTCAACCCAGCAAACCATTTTCTCCGAATTCGGTCAGATGTCTGACAGAAAGTCTGGACAAGTTGTCGATTCTGATGCCGAATTTCTGAAGTAACTCTGGCAAATAATCCGAAATCGATAGTTATCGAAAGCGACTACGAGAATACCAATTTTACAGCACCGCCACAAGATAACGTCGGCGATTATCTGCTCTTATTTGACATTTCACTAGTACAACATTACTGACAACAATTCGATGTGATTAGCTGAAAGTAACGTTGACCTCTCATACAAACAATGGGACCATAAATGAGTTTCACCGCTATATGATTAATCTTAAAACAAACGCCTTTCTCTCCGCCTTTGAATTCCGAGCACCTGGATTCTTCTCATTGTTTTTATAAATCTTGTTGTGTTTATATTAAATTTTTATAATTTATTTTTATTTTAATTCGTTCCATTTTTTTATTTTTTGTATATATTTTCCCGCTGTTATAGTATTGATAAATATTTTTATACATAATGCTTTGAAATAGAATTTTTGTCAGATGATGCATTACACATCAAATTTGTTTGGACACTACTAATAAAAATAAGTTTTATTGATAAACAATATTGATTGATTGATAAACAATAATGTTTACATGCTTACTTTGTATACTGATATTTTTCCGCTTGAGGTCAAAGATTTATAAACTAATCTTTGAGTTTTCCTAATCTCAATAGCTAGCAAATCAATTCCTGACAATTTAAAAAAAGACCAATATCAAATTTACAAAAAAAAAAAAAAAATGCACTTTGCACTGTAGTCTAATTAGCGAAAGAAAATATTTATATAAAAAAGTTGAATGGATAGAATGGATAGGCTTTATATAGATTATTTTTTGTGACACCTTTATATACCATATAGTATATTAGTACGCGATTAGTATTTAACTAAATCTAAACGATTTTTCAACTATAACTTCTAATACTGTTCGTAATTCGCTTAAATTATATCAAAAATTTAAATTTTTTAATTTCACTCTATCGCCAGGGAAATCTTTAAATCGTCAAATTAAAATGTGTTCCTTAACTGCTGCAAAATTTGTTCACACACTTAACTATTTAGCCTATGTACTATCGAATAATATTGTTTTCACTTAACATTGTATTACCTACCCTAATCGCACCACATTATACAAAAAATCTAAAATTTAAATAAAAAAAAATTCCCACAGCGTACAATTAATATTACTCTAATACGTTTTTCATCACATATTTCTAATATGTAATTGTAATAACAATTTATACTGTGAAATTCATACCTCTTACTACCCCATTATACGAGTGTATACTTGATAACAATTAATTAATTAACGCCCCCTTAATTCGTTATCTATATCAGTTGCAGCAGTTATCAATTACTCTCTCTCTCTCCACCACATTGACGTATGAGTAATATCATTTTATATCAACCATCACATAGAGTAGACAACAATTGTGGTTGAAGTATGATCTTCTATAATAATGACATGAGTACGATTATTTTACAATAGTTTATTTTGTTAACACTCGTTTTGTAGCACAGAATTCAAAGTGTGCCATCTTCATATGTCATACGTTCGTTATGAATTAGTGTTTGCAAAACTCTTAAATGTTTTTGAAAATCATATATCAAATAACATCAACAGTGTTATATTTTATGACAGCTAATAAACGATCACCTGATATATAATCAAATTTAAGGTTTTATTGGAAGAAAACAAAAACAATAAACTGATTAATAGGGAAGAAATAACTGGTTATTCGAATGCTGTATTGTTTTCAGATAACCACCAATCTATTGACATTTAAGTACATTTGTGACAGTACTAAATATCTGTACTCTGATATTGAGTTAGGTGGAAACAACTTAAAACTCAAATGTTTTATTTACGAAATTCTTTGAAATGACCTTGAATTAAACATTAACAGTGTTGCATTTGTATGCACTGACATTTCTACGAAATGGTAAAATGTAAACTTATGCTAATTCTTGGTTTTTTTTTGTAAATCACCAACTTTATAACACATTCGTCTCTCGCTCTCGCTCTCGCTCACCCTCTCTCTATTTTCTCCTTTATTGAGAAGAAAGTAAGAACGACCGTTACACAGATGATGATCTGCTGCCTTTAATAACAACAATTACAAACAGCTAGCTCGACTTGTGTAAACGTGACTGGGATTATGACAAAAGATACACATGTATGCATGTTCGTATGTATGTACGTCTCAACGTTAAGTACTGTACAATTTACATGAATGTAAACGCAAATACATCCATTTGTTAATGTATCTTTTGTGTTGTTGTTGTGCATTGATTTGAATTAAATCAATTTATGGTGTCGACTTTCGTCCGGACATCGCCGGGCACAATACAATAACCGTCTGTCCGTCCACGACGGCACGTTTAGCTTCAAATTACGCCTTAACGGCAGTAAGATTTCATTTTATATGTTAACTAAAAATAAACTCGTAACAAGTATTTATGCTGATTTATTTATATTTACCGTTAGAATGTAAATTTATTTACAAAAGAATTAATAGCGTTATTATGAACATCAGCGCCATCTATAGCGCTAGTAAATCGGCCTTATTCCCGTTGTTGTCGACGACGCAAAACGACGTCGTCTTGTGACGACGCTATAAAATCGGTATTTTCATAGTCGTTTTCGATAATTATCGAAACTATTGACACAAATTTGGTATTCTGTAAGGAAATGTGACGACGACGTTGAATCGAAACGACTCTGAATCTGTCGTCACATTTGTTAGTAACGACTTAAAACAATTTGAAAGAATAATTTCAGTTTTTGTAAATTTAAAAAAAGGGTTTTGTTTAATGACGTCAAGATTGAAAATGTCGAGTAACAAATATGGGCTGATTTGGAAACAAAATCCCTCATTGGTATTTAGGAGAGCAACAGTTCCGTCTAATTTTAAGGGGCAATGCGAGAAAATTGGGAAGAAAAACTTAATTCCTTTGGACCGCCTTTAATAATCCTTTGCGGTTATAGTTACGATTCTGGTCTTCATTATTTTTAGGTTTGAAGTTTTGATATGGGTTCCATCGACATATCCAATAACTCCAGAAAATCCTGTTTTGTTTAAAAAACGTAGTATTTGTTCCGATTTGACATCTTCAGTTATTTCCAATTGTATCCAAGGTGGACAAATGACCTCTCTAATGCATTCAGGGTTTCGACAGGAATCTTGCAACTACTGGCTGCACTTACACTTAGGACCTCAATGTTGCTGACAACTTTATTATGGCTGAAACAAATGTCCTGAGTTCGCTTTTCATTATAGGAACAACTTCTTCCAGAACGTAATTAAATGCTGCCTTATTAAGACTTAAGTAGTTCACAAATCTAAAATAAGTTGGAAGGCCGGCCAAGAAATTACGGCCTCAAATTACGGTTTTAACACCGATGTACATACTTGTTATTTGTGCAAGTTTAAGATATCGCATCATTGTCGAAGTATTTTCCTTTCCAGTATAATATTATTCTTGCTTTCCCCATCGCTGGAATCTGAATAGAACACAAAAATATTTTTTCATAACACACAATAAAAATCAAAATAAATCAGCTGATATACAAATGTTACATCTGCTGTTGTTATTTATTTCATGTTATCGATAAGCAGTCGACGTCGTCTCATGGTAGTTATAGAATACCGAAATAGCGTTGATGAGACGACGATGTTGAATCGAAGTGATGTTGACATAGAAACGACGACGACAACGGATATAGGGGTAAATAATAATAAATAACATAAATATAAAATAAAATTAAATTAAATAAAATAAAAAAAATAATAATAAATAAAATAATTACAAAATAATAAATAGCTTTAAGCTATTGTTGGCATAACATATATTCTCTCTAGAGTCTACTTAATATTGCAGCCAAAAATACCGGGATTTCTTTACATGTATCTTCGGTTTTTTTCATACAAAAGAACAGCTGTATTTGTATGAAGAAAACAGCTGGTATATGTAACGAAATTCGAAAAGACTGTGTTTTGGGCTGCCATGTAAAATAGTTCTTAGTCTTATTCTTACGGGGTGAATATTGGTAGTAGGTATGTTTGGGAAAAATGTTAGGAGGAAAAAATGACTGGAGATCGACCATACATTTGAACCCTCTAGGGGCGATTCCGGGGCAGTTGTGGGCCTTGTTGTGGATTTTTCCCCAATACGAAGTTTTTCGGTAAAAACCGGGGGCTCGGTTTTGATTGTTGACCCATGGTTTTTTGAGTAAATTTTTATAGAATTCATCGCAGATTACGATTCTGTTAACAGCTTGGTCGAGTAAAAAATTGACCCACTCTAATGTAAATGTATATGGGTAAATTCGGTCATTAATATGGGAGGTACCCGATGGGGTGTGGCACATAATTAGGTTTTCTAATATTTTGCCTACTATTGCTAGATAATTAAACTAGCCAAATTCAAATATTCTGTTGTTTTTTTGGTTTGGAAGTTATGGGAGAAATGTTGCTTTTCCCAAAAAATGGTCATTTTGTACGAGGGGTACCTATTATACCCATGGGGCTATTATACCCATTTACAATCCCATAACTAAATTTTTGAAAATACTGGTAAATTTTCACAAGGATCCGTAAAGGTTTACTCGATATATTCTGCTCACCAGCCAGCCAGAAAGACGGACATGGTTCAATCTTCTTAAAAAGTTATGAAACTTATCAAATGATCAAATGAGGGGTGACACAAGTAAGAAAAAGTTTCAGTCGGGAAAACCTACTAACATATACCCTCACCCTCAGTAAAACATAAAATTTTCTAGTATATTGATATTATTACTCGATTTCTTAAGTGGACGGAATGGTACATGGTACAAGGGGCGTGGCTTGACTTCCAATGTTTTCTCCAAAACTTTATCCTGTTATAACTTTACTAAATATGGATATATTGATTTTATTACTCAGAATATAAAGTGGGCGGAATACTATAATTGTAAGGGAGGTACCAGATGGGGCGTGGCTAGACTTCCAGTTTTTTCTTCAAAACTTTATCCTGTTATAATTTTACTCAATACAAAAATTGTCGACGATCGCGTTGGTTGTATTGATATTACGAGTATTACCGATTTCTAAAGTGTGCGGAGTGGTACATTTGTATGGGAGGTACCAAAGGGGGCGTGGCCATGAAGCCCATTTGCAATACCGTAAGTAGAAAATATTAACACATGCAAATTTTCAAAACAATTGGTGGCGTCTTCCGAAAGTTATCGTCCGTACCAGCCGGACAGGCAGACAAAACAGACGGACATGGCTTAAACGACTTAAAAAGTCATGAATCGAATTTGGTTCCCAGAAACATAGGGTGTAAAGTGACTCCACATAGAAGGAGTCAGTCTCTATGCACCCTTGCACTTTTGGGTCGTATCAAACGATATATTTCCTCCTTCTTTATCGTGCGTAGCAGCCGAACCACCAGACAGACAGACGGACATGGCTCAAACGACTTAAAAAGTCATGAATCGAATTTGGTTCACAGAAACATAGGGGTTAAAGTGACTCCTTCTATGTGTTCTACTTATGGGTCGTATCAAATGATATCTACCCACCTACCCGTAGGGTGGGGGTAAAAAAACCGATATGCTTTAAGAGGTTTAAGAGGTTTCAAAACTTTGAATCTGTTTCCTGTAAAATTATGAAATATAGATTTTTTATTTATAAGATTTAAAAACAAACCGATTCTGTCTTAACTAAGCATTTGTAAAAGTGTACAAATTATATCCTATCATAATATATTATTTACACCTGCTATTGACCTTTTATGATTTCTACTCGAATCTTGTCCAATTGCTACGCTCTCTCCCTATACCTCTCTCCCACTAACATACATACGTGTTGTTTTCTGTAAAAAAAAGTGACACCTTTTGATATTTAGATCTAGAAGCGTATAAATATTTATATTTTAACATCTGCTGGTATTTAAACGGACATGTGTTTGGCTAACATGTGCGGGTACTCACTCGGATGTAATGTCCACAAAGTGTCCACAAATATACTATATGAATTATTTCCGTATTATTCTATCTGTTGATCGTCAACGTTTACCATCCGCATTGTACGAGTCATTGTATATAAAAAAATAAAATGACAAATTGATGAAATGTAAAAAATCGAATTCCGCAATTGATCACACGCCGCATAGGATATACAACTTTTTTTTTTGTCAACTTTTGTTGAATTTTGAATACTACAAATCAATCACGTTTTAATTTTTTCAGCTCACATTTAAATATGCTTACTTACACACCTATTACATTGTATTTGCATGTGTGCGAGTGTTTGTACTAAGATTACGTATTGACATTTATGGAAAATAATTGCAATTCTTTACGGAATTAATTTAACATGCATCAAAATTCTATGGAATTTTGTTGTTTTTTTTGCATGTAGGCATTGACTAGAGTTTTTCCCCGTTCTCTTGTTTTTTTGTTTTAGTTCATCAACATCCGAGGGCCCTCAATAGTAAGTAGAGTATAATAAAGTTTGTGTATAAAAATCGATATATACACAAACATATTTGTTATGTTAATCAAAATATCAATGAGCCTAAAAAGGCGTTTGGAAGAGTTCTACGTACCTTTGATATTGAATCAAACAAAACAAGTGTGGGGGTATTTAAACAGCTGTAATATGGTAAAAGCGAAAGGCATTGAAAGTTTTAAAGGTTTAATGTTAAGACAGTCCCCTCCAACCCCCCATACCAACTATTAGATCCAGCCATATGATCTATCACAAAACAGCTGTAAGTTGTGTTAACCCCACACAGACTGTGTGGAATATAAGTGAAGGTAAAAGATAACTACCAACTAATAAGCTAGCAGGTGTGTAATACATTTTATTAATGTATGCAAAATTCTAAAATTACTTGAGTTAAGCGAATTCTGCAGCATTGTGAAAGTGTAACCGATATAATGCCGTTATAAAAATGATAACTGATTTAAATATTTGGAAAATAGAATTTGAAAGCGACAACCAGTTTTAGATAGAATTTAACTCAACGTCGATGTTTCTCAATTACAAACTGTATTCAAGAACCATTTGTCCGACTTTTTTTGTATAAGTCGATAAATACCATCAGCCTGGTGGATAAATTCGGTCGTTTTTATGGGAGCTACCAGAAGGGGGGTGTAGCAATTGTTTCGATTTTCTGGAATTTTATCTACTTTTATAAGGTTATTAATCTATATTAATAATCTATATTAATCTTTATTATTTAAGTTGATAAATACCATCACCCTGGTGGGTAAATTCGGTCATTTGTATGGCAGGTCCACAAGCGGTGGGGCGTTTCTATCTTTTATCAATGTAGAAAACTATTAAAGATTGTAAATTTTAATAAGCATCAATGAAGTTCTTATAAAAACTAAACAAAAAAAAATATTACATATTTTTTGTTTTATTTCAGTTTACTAAATTTTCACCTACTATATTTAAACCACTGCACAGTGGTTGCCGTTTCATACAAAGAGCGGCCAAAAATAGAAGGAGTTTTCATAGTTGAATAATATTTAGCACATCTCACAGACTCTTTTATGGACACCAATTTCTAAAATTTGGTTAAAAACTGTGAAAGGATTCAAGGACCTCTCTTAGATCCCGAAAATTTAAATTTCATAGTAGGCACACCAAAATCATCATATCCATTGATTCCATCAATCTATAACTACATCTAAAATTTGGTCAATGTCGAACAAAGGATTCAAGGACCTCTCTTAGATCCTGAAAATTTAAATTTCATAGTAGGCATACCAAAGTCGGGATATCAATTGATTTCATCAATCTATGACTAAATCTACAGTTTGGTTAATGTCGGACAAAGGACTCAAGGACCTCTCTTAGATCCTGAAAATTTAAATTTCATAGTAGGCATACCAAAGTTGGCAGATCCATTGATTTAATCAATCTATGACTAAATCTACAGTTTGGTTAATGTCGGACAAAGGATTCAAGGACCTCTCTTAGAGTACACAATCAAAAAAATGACACAGAAAACGGTGAGGCCGCTTTGTTCTATTGAAGATAACTCAACAATACGCAAATTTCCGCGGCTGAAATTTACATCATATAATCTGTAAATATTGGTAAACATTTTGCAACAAATTTGGTTGTCAACTTCGATCGACTTCGCAACTAAAACTCTATGTCTTGAGGTCTACACAGGAGTTAGTACAGAAATAGGCTTATATAATAAATTAATTCGATAAAATAGACACAGCATGCTGAGAAGTTTTTAATTCTTTTAAATAATAGTTTTAACCTTTCTTTACAATATTTAATTCTTCCATTGTTTAAGCAATCTTTTTAAAAGAGGTTTTAAAGTTTTATTTTGGACCTTCACTTGAAAGTTACTCAGGCTGCGAAACAAAATTATTTTCATAGTCTGTCTTTGGCAGCTATTCTTTAACAAAAGTAATTTGAAAGAGCAAAATCTATTGTGAGATAGTGTTGCCACAGTATTATCCAGAATTTTGACTTGTGCTATGTTCTGAAAATAAACAGACCATATAGTTATCTTTAAATTTAGACCATTTTGCACTTATTCGGTCTTAGTCTATCACAAAATATGGCCAATGTTTTGAAAATCTACTCGATTCAACTAGAAATTTAGAAAAAAAAACATTCTACATTTTCGCCCACTGTGCTTAAACTACTAGGCTGATTTAAGAACTATGTTGAGACATATATTATAAAGTATTCAGTTGTCTTTAAATTAAGGACATTTTGGACTTATTTGGTTGAATCTATCACGAAATATGGCTAAGGTTATGAAAATACTCTCCACAAAAACTAAAATTAAGAAACAAAAATTGTTTTACATTTTTCTAATTTTTCGACCACTGTGTTAAGAATTGGGACCGGCCGTGGCATAGTGGTTAGAACACGCGACTACCATGCGGGAGATCGCAGGTTCAAACCTGGCTCCAGCCATCTTAAAAAAAAAATAAAATTTTCTTTCATTGTCGGCTCCCCTCGAATGTTGGTGACAGCAACTTCGCAGTATTAAGCGTCGATTCAATCGTCGTGTCTAGTAAGAGCTTCTCAAACAGTGACGTTCGCATTCGTCGATAAAAAAGTAGGTGCCGTTAGTTGTGAATCTAAAAATAGAAAGCGTGTTAATTCACAACAACGCGAGAAGCTATCCCATACCTCATTCATGGGGTGCAAAGGGAAATTAAGTTTTTTTTTTAAGTAAGTGTTAAGAATATTGTTTATTAAATTTATAGACCATATAGTTGTCTTTATATTAAGACCATTTTGGGCTTATTCGGATGAGTATATCCCGAAATATAGCTAAAGATGTCAAAATACTCCAGACAAATAATACTATTTTTTAATTTTACAGAAAATTTATAGAATATGTATATAGTTGTCTTTAAATTACGACCATTTTGCGTTTATTCGGATAAGTTATCACAAAATATCGCAAATGTTTTGAAAATACTAATGATAAAAAGTAAAAAAATTAGATAAAAAAAATTTTGTCATAACTTTTTTAAAGTTTTTGCCTACTGTGTTTAAACTCTGCACCGATATAACAACTTCTGTTTTAAGACAATGTTTACGAAATTTTTAGAACATATTTTTGTCTTTAAATTAAGGCCATTTTAGGTTTATTTGGTTGAGTCTATCACGAAATATGGCTAAAGATGTCAAAATACTCCAGACAAATAATATTTTTTTAAAAAAAAATTGTTTTAAATTTTTCTACTTTTCGCCCACTGTTTTTAGAACTATGTTCAGAAAATTTATAGAATATGTAGTTGTCTTTTAATTACGACCATTTTGCGTGTATTCGGATGAGTTATCGCGAAATATCGCCAATATTTTGAAAATACTAATGACAAAGAGTAAAAAAATTAGATAAAAAAAAATGTCATAACTTTTTTAAAGTTTTCGCCTATTGTGTTTAAACTCTGCACCGATATAACAACTTAGTTCGGAAAATGTTAAATCTTTAAACTTGTCTTTAAATTAAGACAATTTTGAACTTATTCGGAGAAGTCAATGTTGTAAAAAAAAAAAACAAAAAAAAATTGAAAAAAAATTGTTTTAAATTTTTCTAATATTTCGCCCATTGTTTTAAGAACAATGTTTACAAAATTTTTAGAACATATAGTTGTTTTAAAATGAAGGCCATTTTGGGTTCATTCGGTTGAGTCTATCACGAAATATGGCTAAAGATGTCTAAATACTCTAGACAAATAATATTATTTTACAAAAAAAAATTGTTTTAAATTTTTCTACTTTTTCGCCCATTGTTTTAAGAACTATGTGCAGATAATTTATAGAATATATAGTTGTCTTTAAAATACGACCATTTTGGGCTTATTTGGATGAGTTATCACGAAATATCGCCAATATTTTGAAAAGAATAATGATAAAAAACAAAAAAAAAATTAAAAAATTAAATTTTGTAAAAATTTTTTAAATTTTTCTCCTACTGTGTTTGTATGTTCGGAAAATGTTTAATGTATAAAGTTGTCTTTAAACTAACAACATATTCGGAGGAGTCAACGTTGTAAAAATAACTAAAAAAAAACAAAAAAATTGTTTTAAATTTTTCTAATATTTCGCCCATTGTTTTATGAACAATGTTCATACAATTTTTAAAACATAAAGTTGTCTTTAAATTAATACAATTTTGGGCTTATTCGAATGAGTCTATCACAAAATATGGCTAAGGTTGTGAAAATACTCTCAACAAGAACTTAAATTAGCACAAAAATTGTTTTTAATTTTTATAAATTTTTCACCCACTGTTTTAAGGATTATATTTACCAAATTTATAAACCGTATAGTTTAGTCTTCATATTAAGACCATTTTGGGCTTATTCGGATGAGTATATCACGAAATATGGCCAATGTTGTATAGATATTCTAGGCAAAAAAAAAAACAATTTAGATTTTTTTTAATTTTTTTATAATTTACCTTTTTTATTAAAAATTATTTTTTTTATCTAAAAGATACAGCATTTGTTTTATTTAGTGTTAAAGACAGTAGTATTTTCATTAAACCAGACACCCCGCTAGCCATCCAGATAGACTGACAAGGCTCAATTTACTGAAAAAGTCCTAAAACGAATTGGGTCTTAAGATCAAAAAGAGCAGTATTATAGAGAGTTACCAACTCGTTCTTTAAAACTCTAAAACGTGACAAATTCCCCTATACGATACTTACTAACTTCATATCGATATTAAAATATTATGGCATGTAACTTGACAAAACGAATGATGCATGACTTCTTCTTTTTGCGACTACTTTCACGGACAGTTCTTAGAATTGAGTCCCAAATCAATGAGCTGAAAAATGTTGTACTATGTAGTGTTATTATTTATTATATTTTGTTTTATTTATTAAGTTGTTGTATTTTCGTTGGGCTATTTTTTTTTGATAACAGTTGATTTATTATTATTTTATTTTTTATTATTTACAACAGTTACTAATTGTTTGCACCCTCTCTCTCTCGCTCTCTCTCTCTTTTCCATACAATTTTCTATTCATTCTCTTTATTAAAAATTTAAGGCACTGCAATTAACTTTACTACCATTAGGTGCTCATTTGCAGTAATACGAAATCTTAAACACAATCTCTAACCCAATACCGGTAGTCAGTTGAATTGACTGAAATTTCTGTGTCTATCACAGAACAACATAAACACCGGTTGTCCAAAAAAAAAAACTTATAATCTAATCACAATAAATACTTAATAAAAAATATGAAATATAATAAAACCACCGAATGTAAATTAGCCACATTCAAATCCAGATGCGTAGTTACCATATGCTGTTATCACGTTTTTATTATTTTATTGGAATTTTAAGATAATTTTAAGTAATTCAAGCTATAATTCGAGTAATTCAAACAATTTTTTGTTAAAGTCGTTTCTCAAGTTAATAAAAAAAATCAACTTATATATAGTTAATAAAACAAAGCAATTACCATCATTAATGTATAAACGAGTAGCGTCGATGAATTAATAACCGATAAAATATTATAAGGAAGAAGAAGCAAGACAACACACAATATTCTTACAAAGTAGTGTAGTAACATTGCTTTTTTAAATATGCCAATATTTCATTCATAAATATTAAATAGTTGTATTGATTGTTAGGTGAAGCAATGTTGATTTAACGTTTTTTTTCTAGCTGAATACTAAATTTCTTCAATACAGAATTAATTTGTAAGGAAACAGCTGATAATTAATATGAGAAATGTATCAAAACCGGCGATACGAATATTTGATGAATTTCACATAAATACACTAACAATTTTCATACACTCGACATTTTCACATAAGAAAATCAACAGATTTTAAGTCCCCAAAGTCTTTTTTAATAAATTTATAATACATTTTATCATTTTAAACAATATTTTTGGCAGAAGTTTGAAAATAAAACCGATACAATTATTTTTCCAAAAACTTTTTTATTTCGGTTCATTATTTATTGAGTATACCCGATCTACAAAATTTTTAGTCCCCAATGCCTTTTTAATAAATTTATATCACATTTTATGATTTTAAACAATATAATTGGCAGAAGTTTAAAAATAACACCGATACAATGATTTTCCCAAAAAATTATTGAAATCGGTTTTTTATTTATCAAGTTTACCCGTGACAAACCTTTTTTATATAAACAATTTTATAAACAGTATTGAAGATGTTTCTTGTCAGGAAATCCATAAATATGATATTAAAATCAAAACCACTATCATCACATTTTGTATAACTCAATGAATTGTTAGCTCTATATAAAGGATCGGTTTAATAATATAACCTATACACATTTGTGAACTTTTTGCCGGAACTGTTCATATTTTACTACTTTTTTTTAGCATTTTTTTTTTGTTTTTCAATATCCTATATTAGAAAGTGAATACAAATGTTAAATTTTAATGCTTAAGTGTTAACCAACGTTTTTACACTTCCTAACTGTGCCCAACCCTTTAATTAAATTTTTGAACACGATTGGAAAAACGCAACTCACCAATTGTACTCATCATCCTAATTTACAAGAGACCTTTAAATAACACTCGAGACCTAGAAATGATATCAAAATTTGTTTAAACCTAAAAGAGTTATGCATTAATTGCCCCAGTAGGGAGGTTGTGTTGATATTGCTATCGCTAACACATTTATTTTGGAGTAGCAGTTATCAGTGCAACAATTTTGTAAATTAATTGACAATTTACAATTAATTTGGTTAGTTAATTAAAATTTCGTTATATTTACATATGTGCTACATATACAGACACACATATAAGTACAAAAATATATATGTTTATATACAAATATTAGGACGACTCACGAGAAACAGTATTGGCAAATGATAACGCTAGTTACTTTAAAACTAAATCCAATAAATGCTGTGACTTTTAGATAAAAAAAAAGTTTTTTCATATTTTCAAATTCATTTTTACATTCATAAAAAAGCAAATTATTAAAGATTTTAAAAAAAAATTCTAAATTGTTTTTTGTTTGCCTAGAGTATCTTTACAACATTAACCATATTTTGTGATATACTTAACCGAATAAGCCCAAAATGATCTTAATATAAAGACAACTAAATGGTTTATCAATTTGTTAAATAAAGTCTTTAAAATAGTGGGCGAAAAATAAAAACAATTAAAAACAATTTTTTTTTTCTTAATTAAAGTTAACGTCGATAGCATTTTCACAACCTTAGCCATATTTTGTCAGAGACTCATCTGAATAAGCCTGAAATAGTCTTAATTAAAAGACAACTATATGGTCTATAAATTTTGTAAACATAATTTTTAAAACAGTAAGCAAAATATTAAAAAAATTTTAAAAACAACAATTTTTCTAAATTTTAATTTTTTTCTGGGATATTTCCACTCGTCTGAATAAAACCAAAATGGTCTTAATTCAAAGACAACTATATGTTCTAAAAATATTGTTATCATTGTTCTTTAAACAGTGGACGAAAAATTAGAAAAATTTAAAAAATAAAAAATTAAAAACAAATTTTTTCCCATATTTTTTGTTTTTTTTTTTAAGGTATTTTCACAACATTGACTCCTTTGAATAAACCCTATATGGTCTTAATTAAAAGACAACTGTATAGTCTAACATTTTCTGAACAAAGTTTTTTATATCGTTGCAGAAGTTTAAGCACAGTGGACGAAAAATTTTAAAAAGATATACCAAAAATTTTTTTATTTAATTTTTTTATTTTTGTCGGTAGTATTTTGAAAACATTGGCCATAGTTAGTAATAGACCCATCTGAATTAGCCCAAAATGGTCGTAATTTAAAGACAACTATATATTCTATAAATTTTCAGTAAAATTGTAAAATAGTATTATTTGTTTGGAGTATTTTGACATCTTTAGCTATATTTCGTGATATACTAATCCGAATAAGCCCAAAATGGTCTTAATATAGACAATATGGTCTATAAATTTGGTAAACAAAGTCCTTAAAACAGTGGGCGAAAAATTAGAATAATTAAAAACAATTTTTTTTTTCTTAATTTAAGTTTTTGTCGAGAGTATTTTCACAACCTTGGCTATATTTTGTGATAGACTCATTCAAATAAGCCCAAAATTGTATTAATTTAAAGACAACTATATGTTTTAAAAATTTTGTAAACATTGTTCTTAAAACGGTGGGCGAAATATTGGAAAAAAAAGTAAAATTAATTTTTTTCTAATTTTTTTTGTTTTTTGAACGTATTTTCACAACATTGACTCCTCCGAATAAACCCAAAACGGTCTTAATTTAAAGACAACTTTATGGTCTTAAAATTTTCTTAACAAAGTTCTTATATCGGTGCAGTAGATTAAACACAATGGGCGATAAATGTAAAAAAAAATATAACAAAATTTGTTTATCTAATTTTTTGTCATTAGTCTTTTCAAAAAGACAACTATATATTCTATAAATTCGTGATATACTCATCCGAATAAGCCCAAAATGGTCTTAATATAAAGACAACTATATGGTCTATAAATTTAATAAACAGTTTAATAAAAAAAATTAAAAACAATTTTTGTTTCTTAATGTTAGTTTTTGTCAAGAGTACTTTCACAACCTTGGCCATATTTTGTGATAGACTCATTCGAATAAGCCCAAAATTGTATTAATTTAAAGACAACTATATGTTCTAAAAATTTTGTATACATTGTTCTTAAAACAGTGCGCGAAATATTGGAAAAAAAGTAAAATTTATTTTTTTCTAAATTTGTATTTTTTGTTGCGTGTATTTTCAGAACATTGACTCCTCCGAATAAGCCCAAAATGGTTTTAATTTAAAGACAACTTTATACATTAAACATTGTCCGAACATAGTTCTTTTAACGGTGCAGTAGTTTAAATACACTGGGCGAAACATTAACCAATTAATAAGAATTTTTTTAATATATATTTTTTTTTTTTTTATACGATACTTACTAACTTCAAATCGATATTTAATAATTATGGCATGTTACTTGACAAAACGAATGATGCAGAACTTCTTCTTTTTTGGGCTACTTTTACGTGCAGTTATCAGAATTGAGTCCCAATATGATGTGTTGTACTGTGTTATTAAACTGAAATAAAACAAAAAATAATAATTTACTTAAAATTTAAAAAAAAAAATAAGAAAAACTCCATTTCAGTTTTTAGATATGTTATATATATTAAATAGCTCTATTTAAAAATATTTTTTTTTGGAAAAAAGAATCTTCGAAGTGTTTTCCAAGTTTAAACTTTTATTTTTGCCAAAAAAAATTTTCAGCGTAATATAAAATTTTTACGAAAGCTGACTTATATACCTTTCTAATGGCACCCAGATCTTTCAAATCGGTTAAGTCATTCCATAGTAATCGCAGCTTAAAAGTACCAATAACCGTAATTTTTCAAATATTTCGGTACCTTGCCACGCCCACATATTTTCAAAAATGTAATTTCTAAAAATGAGGTTATGTTTCTGTAGGTAAAATGTAGCTGTATGCTAAATTATATTAAAATCTGAGGGTGTCGGGTTCAAAATGTCCCTTTTTTATAGGTTTGGTATGAAATTCATCATATGTAAAAATGCTGCGGTAAATTGGGCCATTCGTATAGGAAAAGAGTTAATAAGAAACTAAGGTTTCTTATTTAGGGTTTAACCTTCTTTTATAAGATTATTTATCTTACAAAGTTTAAAGATCCTGCCGTTTTCCGTTCGGAAGTT
Source organism: Muscina levida (assembly GCA_964034835.1). Classification (NCBI taxonomy): domain Eukaryota; kingdom Metazoa; phylum Arthropoda; class Insecta; order Diptera; family Muscidae; genus Muscina; species Muscina levida. Next base: position 87,170,555 of record OZ035884.1, read on the forward strand.
ACAGGAGAAATAATTTTGTATGGGAGGCACCAGAAAGGGTGGGGCTATTATGCCTTTTGTCCATCCCAAAGCTTTTTTGAAAAAAAACTATTAAAGATTGTACATTTTCCATATGAATTAGTGGAGTTTTTCTGGTACCATACAGTTATCGTGTCCACCATCCAGCCGGCCAGACAGACGGACATGACCCAAACTAACTTCAAATCGATATTAAACTATTATGGCATGTAAATTGACAAAACGAATGATGCAGAACTTCTTCATTTTAGGGCTATTTTTAAGTGCAGTTCTCAGAATTGAGTCCCAAATGAAACATGTTGTACTGTGTAATTTTTTTATTGAAATTGAGCCAACTACGGCTTTTGTAATATCAACAACTGATATTGTAGCTTGATTGTTGAAAATTTTATTTTTGATAATGATTATTTGTCAAATGTATCATATTAACAAGGCATTTAATTTATATAATTAAAATTGTTGTTAAAATTAATATTGACTATCAAAAATTCCTTTTAAATAGTTAAAATGTGCCGACAGTTTTTTCTGTGTACCCCCTCTTCCCTAAGGGTGAGGGTATACAAATACATAGTGGAAATACTGATGATGTTTTTGTATAGCATAGTGTAATTTAGACATTTACGCAATTTATATTAATATTATATTGAAATGTAAATTTTCCCCCCAAAATTATTATCTCTTATTGTTTTCCCAACAATGACAACCGAGTCGCCCTAATATATTAACGTTTTTTTTTTGCCATGCTACTTATACTATATATAGTATATCTTTAAGATTATTACATTTATTCAACAACATAACAGATCGAAAAAGCCCCCACCCACACCCTTCCCACCATAACACAGCGACAGCGAATACTACACTGCCAGCAACAAAAAAGTACTTAAAGCAGAGAGGTAATTTTAACAATACGATTAGTACAATAACAACAATAGCGAGTGACTGACGAACTGAGTGTGAAATAAATAATACTAATAATAAGGAGAAGAAGAAGAAGAGAGAAAAAAATATTTTTGTATTAAACGAAGTAATCGTGCAAAAATATACAACAAAAAAAAAACACGACGATCGTACAAAACGCTGTCACAGTTTATTGCTGTATTTTTACTTTCATATATAAAAGACACAAATCTTTAACAATTAGAGGCATTATACGACTGACCGGCGCTGTCAGTCGTTATAACGAGGAAGAGATTTTAATTTCGAACAAAAAAAAAACAATTTGATGAAACGGATACTAACGGATACTAACTTAGATTGGGACAAAACAAACAACTAATATTAAAGTAATAAATCAAATAAAAAAAAACTAATAACAACAACAAGTGCCAAAAAATATAAGTTCCTTATAGCAAGTTGTCCTTTAAGTGCTATAAAATTAAATAAAATTAACATAAATTAAAAAAAAATATATAAAATTTTGTGCGATTTTTAAAAACTAAGGATACTAAGTATAGCTATAACTGTGATTTAAATTAACGTTTTTTGTTTTTCGGTTAAATCAACGTCGTCTAACCAGCGCGATTCCGTTGTTACGCCGTTAAAAAGCGTATCTAAAAAAAGTGCCATGGCTATACAACAATTATTGCCTTTAGGGCTTTTACTGCTACTAAATATTGCCAGTATTCCCAGCATTTATGGCCGCAGCTTTATAACCGACAATTCCATACAGAAAAGGGATAGCGAATTTTATTCCGAAATTCCAGCATGGTAAGTCTTTTGAGAGAAATTAAACAAGGAAGTCACTAAAAAATATAAATGTATGCAACGCAAAGAACGTATAACGCAAAGAAGTTCAGTTAAAATAATAATAAAAAATTTAAGAATACAAAACTGACATAACGCAGTTCAAATTAATAAACATTTAAAAAAACAATATAAAACTCAACTATTTGCTGAAGGATATTGCAACGCTCAGGTAGTAACTTCATCTTGCTGTCAGTCTGAGCGAATATTAGGGAATATTATTAGTTTTATAGACTTTTTGTGGCAAAACATAAATATCCTTTGTACTTTTTCTATATACTGATACTAGGATATTATATCATCTACATAAAATAATCCACTTATAGTAAAAAAATTATCCACAAATTATTTTTTTTTTTGCATTTTCGTACTCTAAACTCGAAAAACATATAGAAAAATTTTTTATGATAAGGTACATTTTACAAATATTTTTAAAATTATATTGATATTGTTCGGTTCGGAGGTCATGAATTAAACACCGTAACAAGTGTTGTTGTTCCTTGTACATTTTTATGTTTACCCAATATTTCGATTAGAATCTTTAATCATCTTCAGGAGTTTTTTTTAAAAAAATTACAAAAGACATTTTTTTTCTTTCTTAGAACTAAGGCTCGACCATCTTAACTCTTAAAATAATATTATTTTTAAATTTTTTTTTTCGTCGTGAGTAATCTAACGGTGTTGGATATATTTTTAGATATAAATATCTGATAAAGGCCAAAATGGTCTTAATGTGTTTTAGGAGTGTTCTGAACTTAGTTTAAAACACTCCACAGCAATTTCAATACAGTGGGCAAAAAAAAATTCTTTTGAAAACAGAAAAAGTTGTGAAAAAATTTAAACAATATTTCGATAAGAATCTTTAATCATCTTCAGAAGTTTTAAATAATATGTATTACTAAAGACAATTTTTTTCTTTCTTAAAACTCAGGACATCTTAAATCTTTTTTAAATAAATATTTTTCGTCCTGATATTGGATATATATCAAGTTAGAAATACCTGGTAAAGACCAAAATGGTTGTTATTAAAAGACATCAAAGTGTTTTGAACTTAGTTTATAAAACTGCACAGAAGTTTCAGTACACCGGGCTATAAAAATAAAAAAAAAATTGTCTTACGATATTGGATATATTTTGAGATAGAAATATCTGATAATGACCAAATGGTCTTATTTTAAGACATCAATGTGATCTAGGAGTGTTCTGAACTTAGTTTATAAAACTCCACTGTAGTTTCAGTACAGTGGGCAAAAAAATAAAAAATTAAATTTTTTTGAAAAATTAAAGAAAATGTCTTAAACAATTTTAAACATCTTAGCCTAGGATACAAGTCATAATTAAAGAAAATTCATGAATAAATATAGAAATTATGATCAATTATATAGAAACACCCAGTTATTCTCTACAACCAATATGCAACACCATGAAAATATCAGTATTCCCCATAAGTTTTTTTAAGTATTATGCTCCCACAATTACAAAAATAGTCATACATTTTTTTCTTTAGTAGTAGATTTTTATAAAATTTTTTAATTTAAATTTAAATTTTTGAAAATTATGGTCATTTTTATGTTTATGTTCAGTTGAGTACTTTTCTACACTGAGAGAAAAACTGCAACTTAAATATAAGAACGCGTCATATTAAATCAACAATGTTTTAATAAAATAGAAAAGTTATATTGTTAAATTGTTAACAAAAATTAAATTAAAAATCAATAATTTTCAACTTTGATTTAATGTAGTTTCTATTTATTTCATAAAATACACTGAATCAACATTCATTTAAAGTTGAAACATATTATTTTAAGATTATTTTTTCATTAATTTCTTAATTAATTTAATAGTTTTCTTTGCAAAATATTGAATTAATAAAAAAAATTAAATTGTGATAACTTTTGAACATTGTTTCAATAAGACGACAATATTCTATTATAAAAATTCAATATTAATTCAATGTTTTTTGTATATTGTTTTCATACGAATCCAAAAGGAGTTTCTATTACAAATCAAAAAAGCTATTCTTTTACAAATCAAAAATTATTACAATCTCCTTTCAAGTTGCAAAAACTATAAATAATCCCTATTTTTAAGTTATTCCTTCTTTTTTTATTCTCTTCTGAGGTATTGAAGATTTTCTTTAAACTTTGTTGATGTAGCGTAGAACTATTTCATTTGATTTAAGTTTTTTATATATGTGTACGACAAAATTTTGTTTTCAGAATAAAAAACATATGTTTAAAATACGATATCAATATCAAAGACTACTTGATTGGACCAATTTTACTCCGAACATACGCCCGATTATGTATATACTCAAACTTGTTAAGGTTTTGAAATAGATTAAACTTTTTCTATTCATCTAATGTCACACGTAGTTAAATTTTTTAAAATTAAAGTTATAAAAGATTTGTATTGAATATCATTGATTCCCAAATTAAACTTAAAAAAACATTTGGCCTGCATATCAAATATTAACCCAAAGATTTTTATGAATTTACCAATTAAAAGTGAAATAATCGAATTTTTATCGCTTAAACAATTGGCAAAGAATCGCTTTTACGATACGTTAACGAATGTTTACGACCGATTCGATAATGTTATAATTTTCAAATGTTGTTTAGAAGTCTACCGCATATTTATAGGTTTTATGATTAGTAATCGAATTGCTTTTACGATTCGTTTGCGAATGTTCACCTGTGATTTATTAATGTTATAATTTTCGAGTTTGTTTTAGAATCGCTTTTTATGAATCGCTTTAGCGAATTGCCCACGCCACATGGTTTGTCGGTTTCTATTTATTTCATGAAATAAATTGAATCAACATTCATTTAAAGTGGAAACATATTATTTTAAGATTATTATTTCATTAATTTCTTAATTAAATTGAAGTTTACTTTGCAAAATATTGAATTAAAAAAAAAATTAAATTGCGATAACTTTTGAACATTGTTTCAATAAGACGATAATATTCTATTGTATAAAACCAATATTAATTCAATATTGAAAAATATTATGTTTTAATAGTAAAATTATACAAAATGTAACAATTTTAAATTAATGTGGTTTCATATTGAAATACAAATTTTCAACTTTACTAGACTTTCGTTAATGTTTCTTATGGATTCAATATGGTTTTAATTGACTTTCAGTTTTTTTCTTCTCTGGGTGTAAGAAAATCGATGAAGAAATTCTTATGATTTTCGAATATTTGTTTGAGATTATTTACATTGTATGTAATTACAGCAAAATCAACTCATGCCTTATAACGATAATATTAGGTGTAGTATTCGTTTGAATTTTTTTCGAAATATATAAAAAATTAGTTTTTGGAATTCCATTATAGTTTTTTTTTACTTTTTTGAAAATTATTCTTCTTTTTGTAAATTTACGATAAAGTAATGTTTTGATAAAACATATTGACAAATTTTTAATATTACAGTACAACACATGATTTTTGGACTCAATTCTGAGAACTGCACTTGAAAGTAGCCCCAAAAAGAAGAAGTTCTGCATTATTCATTTTGTCAAGTTACATGCCATAACAATATAATATCGATTTGAAGTTGATAAGTATCGTATAGGAGAAATTGTCACGTTTTAGGCTCTTTTGTAATATGTATTGTTATATGGTGGCGTATGATTATCATAAGTAATATTCTAAGTAAATCATACGCCACGGAGTACAACAGTTTTATTGTAACTGCTACAAAATAAAACCAGTTCAAAATTATTTGATGAATGTAAAAGTGAAACTGTTACATATGTAGGGAAACGTTATATAAACAGATTAAAGGAATTGTAGTTCTTAATTTTTTATTAATTTGTTTCAGCTAAATCGGACTAGTGGTTCTCGAGTTATGTCAATCAAAAGAGTCAAAAACGTGACAAATTCCCCTATACGATACTTAGTAACTTCAAATCAATATTAAATTATTATGGCATGTATCTTGACAAAACGAACGATGCAGAACTTCTTCTTTTTAGTCGCAAATAAATGAGCTGAAAAATGTTGTACTATGTTTTACTTTTTTTTGTAATTTTTGGATAAAGTTATAGTTTTGATAAAACATTCAAATTGACATATTTCTAAAAATTTAAATCAATCAAATTTTTAAAAATTATAAATTTCGCTATAAAAACGAAATTGCAATATTTCGATATAAGTATTCCCACTGTAATTTTTTGATGCATTATGGTCCCACGATTACAAAACAACTCGCAAGTTTTTTTTATATGGAGTTTTTTTTTAATTGTTTAGTCTTGTCCCACCTATTCTAGCTAAACTCAAGAACCGTTGGTCCTACTGTATCATTAAAAGTACCACAAAAAGTCTAAATTTAATGACCAAAGTCTGAGCAATATTTTTTTTTGTCTGATCAATAGTTTGGAAGGTATTCTAAAACTTCTACCGGAAATTACGATTTTCGGTCAAAACTTTCAATTTTTTTTTGTTTAAAGTTCATAGAAAATCCGATATTTTTCAGTGTTCAGTTAGCACTTTGACCGTAAAGTCATATCTGTTATGAATGCAATGAGTCCTTTTCGAAGAAAATCGATGGAAAATATTTGATATTATTCGAAATAAAGTAAAGGTATAAAAGAATTCCGAATTTTTTTCATAAAAAATTTAGTGTGAATATTAATGCTTTTTTGTTATTGGATAGTCTAATTTTTATCTCAAACTATATTTTCCAAAGATTTTCTTCGAGGCTAAGAAAATCTGGTTCAGTGTTTACCACAAACAGCCTTGTATTTTATTGCATTTATTTTAAATGGGAAAATAAATTCCGATGCAGAATTTATTTATATAAATTCGCTATTCATGACTTCCCATTGAGGTTAGCTCATAAGCTTAATAAGTTGCAATGACCACAAAAATAAAAATTTACCGCTTATATGAAATACACATGAAATATAGTGATGACATTGCAACATGTCAATACTTGCAGCTAAATATAGCACAAGATGTTAAAAATTCTTCATCCATGTTGAATAACATGAATCATAAAAGAAGTTAGTAAAGACATTTCACTTACAGTTCTTTAGAATAAGGTTTAATACAAATTAAAACATACATATATAGGGATTTACAAAAAAAAAACTCATTTTACGCAAGTGCCATGCAATTAACTGACTTCAGATGAATTCGCACATACTTCATTTAAAAATAAACTCGCAGTAGATTTGATAAAGGGAATACCAAAAGACATTATTGCGTTTTTAGAGGGTGATGAGTCAACTAAAGAAATTTTTAATTGAGCCTTATTCCTATTTGCGTCAGATTTTTTATTTTTGTGAATATATTATCGATAACTTTGCGGTTGTGTTTCAGATTGATCAAAAGAGTAGAGTATAGAATAAGAGACTGATGTATCTCTCACCAGTTAGAAAATATTTTCCCTTCGTTATGTTTTACAACAGTCGATTGGTAATGTTGCCAGATTAAATTTAAAATGTGTTGTTTTTTATTGTTTGTTTTATGTTTAAAACCGATTAATGAGAACAAATTATAATAATTTAGGAGGTTTTTGCCAAATCATAACTATTACACTTTCAACAGAACTGATTTTTGATTTTATTTTTTGTTTAATTACATTGAAATGAAAACTTACACAGTACAACATCTTTCAGCTCATTGATTTGGGACTCAATTCTGAGAACTGCACGTGAAAGTAGTCCCAAAAAGATGAAGTTCTGTATCATTCGTTTTGTCAAGTTACATGCCATAATAGTTTAATATCGATTTGAAATTAGTATGTATCGTATAGGGGAATTTGTCACGTTTTAGGCTCTTTTGTTTGACATAACTCGAGTACCACGAGTCCGATTTAGCAAATTTAAAAAAAATAAGAATTACAATTTCTTTAAACTGTTCATATAACGTTTTTCTACATAAGCAACAGTTTCACTTTTGAATTCATCAAATGATTTTGAACTAGATTTATTTTGTAGCAGTTACAATAAATCTGTTGTACTCCGTGGCGTATGATTTACGTGAATTATTACTTATGATAATCATACAACAATACACCATATAACAATATAACAAGAGAGCCTAAAACGTGACAAATTCCCCTATACGATACTTACTTACTTCAAATCGATATTAAATTATTATGGCATGTAACTTGACAAAACTAATGATGCAGAACTTCTTCTTTTTGGGCTACTTTCACATGCAGTTCTCAGAATTGAGTCCCAAAATCATGTGTTGTACTGTGTTATCGATAATAAAATTGGGCCAAAAGTCTATAATTATACAAAAAAAATATACATGATTTCGTCAAAAGTAGATTATGCCAATTCAAAATGACAAAAATGTGGGGAAAAAAGTGGAATAGTTGTGATAATTGTGATGATTTGGTGGTAAAAGTAGATTTTTCTTTTAAGAAAGAAAAAATTTTAAAAATAAAATTAGAACATTTTTATTAGTACTTTGCAAATATTACCATACATATGTATATGTAGGAATATGTATTTACAAAACAAAAAAATATTTGTGGCAAATGTAGAATTTTTTACAACAAAAAATTTTGTAAACTATAAATAATAAAAATAAAATTCTTTCTCTTCAGATAATAGTTAGGAAATTAGAAAGAAAACAATTTATTTTTAAAACTATATCATAAGTTTACATTTTTTGAATTTTCATAACTCAAAATTATAAAATTTGTATGTAGAACATGGTTGGTTGTTCGCCCCATTGTGTAGAATATTAAATTAAGTTACTATTTGCTACGCTTAAAATGCTCTCAACTCCTGTATGTAAACAAATATTGTGCATATATTATTCTATATATACACACGTGCTCGTATCGTTTCTAAAAATCACAACACAAATTTAAAAACAAAGTATCATTGTAGCCATAAACAAAAATACCCGTATATTAATGCGGGTTTCGTGTTTGTCAACCTAAAAGAAAAAATAAAAACAAATTAAAACACAAGCAGGCAGTAAGTACATTTACAAAATAGCTGCCGTTAACGGTTTTAAAATAATTTTGACGTAGTTAGTACGAGGATTTTTACAAATTTTTGTAAAATTATTAACAGCACAATTGTAACTATAACATATTACGTATTGCGCATCTCAAAATATATATAGTACGAAATATATAAATTAAAGTTTAATTGCTCAAAGCCACAGACCCTTGATATTCAAATTTATGCGATATCATTGCCTATTTTAAGAAATTTCTTTGATGTAACACAATCTAAACATTTATTATGAACATGTATGAGTCTATTGTTTTAAAGGGCCATAGACCTGACACACACGCATATCGTCTACTACAGAGTTCCGTCGTTCACACTTTACGTCAAACTTGTGCCAAAAGTCAAGTCAAGTAATAAATTTAATTTGTCGTAATTGTATTTTAATTTTAACAGAACGCATATAAATAATACCAAATGTGCTATGTATTATTTATGTTTTGTGTATGTGGTTTTATTTTTTTTTTAATTGTTATTATTAGTTATAATAATAATAAAAAAAAAATAAACATTTTATGCCGACAATGCTTTTAGTTCGTTCGTCTGTCTGTCTGTATGTCTGATTGTTAATCTAGTAGCGTGAGTATAACTTTGAAATAGTTTTTTTTTTGCGCTATCAGTATTGAAGTAGTTGTTATACAGCATTTTTTGTTTATTTTTTTTTTGTGTGTGTGTGTTTTTTTTTTTTTTTGATAAAAGAAGATACCTTGAATTGTAAATGGGTTCTTTATTCGTCGTAAATTTTGCTTTATTATAAGCGCTGAATGGTTTATTTTTGATTATATTTTTTTATTACACATTGTTGGGTGACGTCTGACAAATAAATGTGCGATTTCTATCAATTTGTTTAATTAGGCGAATGACGTTTTATTTGACAAAATATTTGAAAATATCACATTTTTCACTGTGTAAAGCTTATAGCCTTTTTACACCAAAAAAGCATTTCGCATTAAATATGCGAAATGCAAAAAAGTGGTTTTATAGTCTTTTACACCGGAATGCATTTAACATATTTCCGCATTATTCCGCATCTTTGAAAGATGAGGCCAAAATGCTAAAATTTGTACATGTATTTTGTTGTTGGCAAGATGTTAACATATTTTCGCATCCATGAAAGATGCGGAAAAATGCACTGAGTTCAACTTTGTAAAGCTGAATGTAATAGCCTTTTTACACCGCGGAATGCTTTTTTGTTGTAAAAAGGCTATAAGCTATTTTTCTTAGTAATATAGATCCGGCAACCTCCAGTTTCGTTGTTTGTTTACATTTATCGAAAAAATTTTAAACAACATGGAGGAACAAAAATTTACATTTTTGCAAAAATATTAATAAATGATTATTCCAATTAGTTAAAAACATTCGTAAATAGGTTAGTGGCAGGAAAATATGACAGGTTTACAAGGCGAATGTGTGAGTTAGACAACAGCTGACAATATGCGAAACTGCAGTGTAATAGCCTTTTTACACCAAAAAAGCATTCCGCATTTTGAGCTGAAGATGCAGAATGCTAAAAAGTGGTTTTACACTGCAGTTTCGCATATTGTCAGCTGTTGTCTAGCTCACACATTTTTCCATTTGCCTTGTAAAACTGCAATATTTTCCTGCCTCAACATTAACATTGTTACGGAGGCTGTATTCCACGAAGCGCGAATAGTTTTAACTAATTGGAATAACCATTTATTGATATTTTGGCAAAAATGTAAATTTTTTTGTCTGTCCATGTTGTTTGGCATTTTTTCCGATAAATGTAAACAAACGACGAAAATGGTGGTTGTCGGATCAACATTACTGAGAAAAATCGCTTAAATTCCAATTTTCTGAGTACAACTCAGTGTATTTTTTGGCCGCATCCATCGAAGATGCAGATTAACGCGGAAATATGTTAAATGCGTTCCGGTGTAAAAAGGCTATAAAACCACTTTTTAACATTTCGCATTTTCAGCTCAATATGCTAAATGCTTTTTTGGTGTAAAGAGGATATTACACTGCGGCTTTGTATATTGTCAGCTGTTGTCTTACTTACTTACTTAGCTGGTACTTCTATGCAATCCCAGTGGATTATATACCGCACGTAGAAAAATATTATAAGCGCCTCGATCTTCTGCGCTTCTTCTCCAGTTAGTCACACCGAGTTCTGTAAGGTTCTCAGTAACCTGGTCTTTCCAACGGAGTTTTGGTCGCCCTCTTCTGCGCCGTCCATCGAGTTCATTGTCGAAGACTTTTCGAGCTGGAGCATTTTCATCCATGCGTACAACATGACCTAGCCAGCGCAGCCGTTGCACCTTAATGCGTTTGACCACGTCAATGTCAGTGTACAGCTCGTACAGCTCATGATTCATACGACGTCGATACTCTCCGTTAACGATGATGGGCCCATATATTTTACGGAGTATTTTTCTCTCGAATACCGCCAGAACCGATTCATCCGCTTGTGTCATAACCCAGGATTCTGAGCCATACATTAAGACAGGTAGAACCAGTATCTGGTATAGCTGGATATTTGTTCGTCGAGAGAGGGCTTTGTCATTGAATCGCTTGCTTAGTCCGTAGTAGCATTTATTTGCAAGCAGGATTCTTCTCCGGATTTCTAGGCTGACATTATTTGCTTTATTGATGGCGGATCCTAGGTAGACAAAGTTATCTACCACCTCGAAATTATAGTTGTCAACGTTCACGCAGTTTCCCAAACGAGTAGATTCTTTGTTCGTTGAAACTAATAACTTCGTTTTGTCCTCGTTCACCGTTAGGCCCATTTTCGCTGATTCCTTCTGTATACCTGAGAAGGCTGCAGTCACATCCCGCAGTTTTCGACCGATGATGTCTACGTCATCAGCGAACGCGAGTAGCATGTGGCTTTTGTTGAATATAGTGTCACTCGTGTTTACTGCAGCTTTTCTCATTATCATCTCCATCACAATGTTGAAGAGATCGCACGATAGGCCGTCGCCTTGTTTTAGGCCTCGTCTGGTATAGAATGGCTCCGTAAGGTCCTTGCCAATCTTCACTGAAGACTTCGTGTCAGTCAGCGTCATTCCGCAAAGACGTATCAGCTTCGCTGGAATACCAAACTCAGCCATGGCATCGAGTAATTTCTGCCGTATCGGGCTGTCGAAGGCAGCTTTATAGTCGACAAAAAGATGGTACGTGTCGATCTGTTTCTCTTGGGTCTTTTCCAGGATTTGCCGAAGTGTGAAAATCTGGTCAGTTGTTGATTTTCCGGGTCTAAAGCCACACTGATAAGGCCCGATCAGGTTGGATAACACTGTCTTTAGTCTTTCACATAGCACACTCGACAGGACCTTATATGCGATGGGTAGAAGGCTGATCCCGCGGTAGTTGGAGCACACACTTGGATCACCTTTTTTCAGCACAGGACATAATACGCTTACATTCCAATCGTCGGGCATGCACTCTTTAAGCCAAACCGTGCGCAGGAGCTTGTGCATGCTCGTTATCAGCTCCTCGCCACCGGACTTGAAGAGCTCTGCGGGCAGACCGTCGGCACCGGCTGCTTTGTTGTTTTTCAGCCGCGATATTGCTCTTCTTACCTCGGCTTGACTTGGTGGTGGGCAATCTAAGCCGTCGTCGACAATTGGCGTGATAACTTCACGTGCGCTGCCTTCTGGAACCAGCAGTTGCTGGAAGTGTTCTCTCCATATGTGCAGCACACTCTGCGTATCCGTGACCAGATTTCCATCACTGTCCTTACAGGTGGTGAGGCCATTACCGTATCCATTTGTTCTTATTTTCTGGTAAAATTTTCGGGCCTCACCTCTATCCCTGTATCGCTCTATATCCTCGTTCTCCCGTTCCTTCATCTGACGTTTTTTTCGTCTAAATAGCTGTCTCGCCCGTTTAGCTTTCTCCTTATGCCGTTCCCTAACAGCACGGGTCGCAATTGGCTGTAGCGTTGCCCTATAAGCAGCATCCAGTTCCTAAGACGCTATGCGACATTCTTCATCGTACCAGGATTCGTCTGAGCTCCGCTTTTCATATCCTAGCACGGTTGTTGCGGCGGTTGCCATGGAATGCGCAATATGCTGCCACTGTGTATCGGGAACGTCAGAAGTAGAGGCGTTGTGTCGTAAAAGTTGGGAGAGCTGTTTGGAGTAGGCAGTAGCTATCTCTGGGGTTTGCAGCTTCGCGATGTCCAGCTTTCTTTGTGTTTGGTTACGTGCGTTTTTCGCTCTGCTCAATCTTGTGCGCACCTTGGCTGCAACCAGGTAATGATCCGAGCCAATATTAGCACCACGAATCACACGCACGTCCATGACACTAGATGCATGTCTGCCATCGATTACCACATGATCAATTTGATTTTTGGTGTTTTGATCGGGGGATAGCCAAGTTGCCTTGTGGATATCTTTGTGCTGGAATCTGGTTCCACTCACTACCATGTTCCTTCCCGCTGCGAAGCTAACCAGCCTAAACCCGTTGTCTGACGTGTCGGTATGCAGGCTGAATTTGCCGATCGATGGACCAAGAACATCTTCCCTTCCTATTTTTGCATTAAAGTCTCCTAGAACAATTTTAATGTCGTGGCCAGGGCAGCGGTCGTATGTTTCCTCTAGGCGCTCGTAAAATGCATCTTTAATCTCATCGTCTTTATCTTCCGTCGGGGCGTGTACACAAATCAGCGTGATGTAAAAATATTTCGCCCGGATGCGAATGGTGGCTATTCGGTCACTTACAGGGTTAAACCGCGAGATCAGGTGTCGAAGTCTCTTGCCGACTATGAAACCACATCCAAATTCGTGTCTTTCTGCATGGCAGCTGTAGAAGATGTCACAGTTCTTTCGTCGTGTGCATCCCTGTCCCGTCCATTTCCTGTATGGCGGTGATGTCAGCCTTGTATTTGTCGAGGACATCCGCCAGTTGGATAGAGGCACCATCTCTGTATAGAGTTCGGACATTCCAAATGCATATCCTTTGGGGGGGTTCTTGTTTTTTCTTTTCTTCGTGTTTTCATAATAAATTTTGTTTAAGGAGAGTGGCTTATTAGGCCACCGCTCCCGATCCTAGTTTCTTGGGGCTGCCAAGGCCACTAGGAGAGCCTGTGTTGAGCTTCAGTAACTTTTGTTACCTACTTCCTAAGACGCATCGGTGGTAGCATGCCGATTAGGTTACTCAACGTTTCGCCTTCTAACTCTAGCTAACTTCTAAGCGGTTGCTTTGAAGTCATTGCCCAGGGAATACTTGGTCTAGGACCGGAAGTAGTTAGCTGCTTGGACAGTGCCACAAAGGAATCGCTTCTGGTCACTCCCAAGTGAGTGACAATCAGTAGTTTTCAGCCTCTGGGCAAAGTCCCATTCCCCAAAGCTGTTGTCTAGCTCACACATTTTTCCATTCGCCTTGTAAACCTACAATACTTTCCTGCCACAAATCTATTAACATTGCTTCGGAGGCAGTATTCCACAAAGCGCGAATGCTTTTAACTAATGGGAATAATCATTTATTAATATTTTGGCAAAAATTTTAACGAATATGTAACAAAAATGTAAAATGTAAACGGAAATGGTGGTTGCCGGATCAACATTATTGAGAAAAATCGCTTAAATTCAGCTATTTTGGAGTACAGCTCATTGCATTTTTCCCCACCTTTCATGGAAGCGAAAATATTTCAAAATTTTAGCATATTGGCCGCATCTTGCAAAAATGCGGAATAATGCAAAATTATACTAAATGCGTTCCGGTGTAAAAAAAGCTATTAGTTATCAGTCCAACCGAAATTTTCGTTTCCCATTAAAATTGTATGCCGGGTAACACTATGTGGAGTAAAAAATATATATAAATACATAGATTGCTTTAATAAAATTAAGTCATTTAAGAAAAATTCGACTTTTTTTTTTAAAAAATTCCTTAAGCGGTATTTAACGGTTGTGGTTGGATATATGAATATATATATGGCTCAATCACGCCTAAATGGCTAAACCGATTTTAATGAAATTTGGAAAGCAGTTAGTATACTGTATGGCAGTTACCGTAGGCTATACTATTTTTAGAGCTAGAAAGATAAAATTTTATACCCAGATAGTACTCGAAAACACAAATATGAATGTGCAGACGAAATTTTTGTTTTTGACCCAAGCGGCGGAATGGGCGTGGCAAAACTTTTTAAGAGCTAGAGAGATACAATTTGATACCCAGAGCATGTACTCGACAACACAAATATGAATATGCAGACGAATTTTTAGTTTGGACCCTATGGGCATATTGATTTTAGGTCTAGAGATATACAATTTGATACCCAGGTAGTATTCGATAAGACGAATTTGAATATGCAGACGAATTATATATTTTGGACCCAATGGGCGTAGTGAGTGTGGCAAAACTTTTTTTTAAAGCTACAGAGATATAATTTGATACCTATATAGTCGTCGACAACGCGAATATGAGTATGCAGAAAAAATTTGATAAGTAATTTTCAATTGGGGGCGTGACAAAATATATTTTAGGGTTACAGAGATAACATTTGATATACAGATAATACGTAGCACAACATATAAAAAATGTAGACGAATTGTTTTTTTTTCTAATCAGTGGGCCGGTTTTATGTGCCAAAAATGTTTTTATAACCATAAAGAAATTAAATTGTATACACCAATACTACAACTATTCATATGAAGACGCATATATGTATACCCGGCAATATAGACAAGAATATACAGACAAAAATATTTTATTTCGATAAGTGGGCGGAAGGGGCGCACAGTGGTCCATTTGCCTAAATTAGTGTAACGAAATTAATAACATAAAAAATAATAAAATTCTCGTCAAAAGGAAAATTTTTCTAGAATAATAAAACAGAAAGGAATCAAATGAAAACAACATTTCTCCAAGATTCTTTTTTTAATTTTGAAATTTTTTCTTAAAAATTTTTTTTTTAAATATTTTTTAAAATTTTTTTTATTTTTTTTTTAATTTGTAGACGTATTAGATTATGTTGTTAAATTAAATTATTATTTCGAGTCAACACTCCACTCTGACTCGGACTGCCTTACTAAAAAAAGGTTGCAATTGCAGACCGACATGATGCCTAAAAATTGCAACATAGTCAGCAAAAGCAGCTGAAAGCAGCAAATGTTGGGCATTTCATAAAGTAGCCAAAATATATTAACATAAAAGAACAGTCTCTTCACCGGCCGATACCGACTTACTAAGTTCTACTCTACAGAAGTTTTAAATTCGGTCACAAAAAGGGTTAAACAAAAGTGTTGATTTCTACCACAATTTTCTAGCACCTCATATATTGCACAGGTTACGATAGACTTTTTTTGTAAACTACATACGTTTATCTTTTAAAAAAATCCAAAAAATATTTACCAATATGAGTTTTTCCAATTTTTCACCACAATCTGCACAATTGTAAAAACGCGCTAAAACGTTTTTGTTGCAGCTGTTTTGACATTTGTTGTGTTTGAAAGCCTACAGTTAATTAAATATAGCACATTTGTACATTTGGAAGTTATCGACTTGCTAAACGAACAGTTAGTTATCGTCGGGAAATAAAATTTTAGTAGATTTCGAATGTCGACAATTTTAATTTCACTGTGGGGCGTGGTAAAAGTGTTTTAGGGCTACAATTCGATACACATATAGTACTCGGCAGTACAGCTATGAATAAGCATATTTTAGAATTAAGGTATTTATTTATATTCATGTATTTTTGTATGCAGTTCATATTAAATTTCATATTTATATTTGTAACAAAAAACTTTGCCATAGAAGAAATTATTTCGACTAAGTATTTTTGTTATCAAAAAACTATATTGGGAATACTGAAAGCGAAATTCCTTTTCATTTTGTTGCATAGTGTTATCAATGGCTTTTTCATGCTAAGGCAATCACTGTATTTTGCGATTGCTCATCTTGATATAGCTATATTTTGAAAATGGTGTAATTGTAAGTACACATATGACAAGTATCTCTCAGAATTCTGCAATTATCAGTTCCACGTAAACTGATAACTTTTATAAGTAACAACCAACAATTTTATAGGCAATATGATAAGACATTAACAGGTCTATTCTGACGTGGTTACAATAGTCACCACGGTTACAATAGACTACTTTGGTTACAAAATCAAAAATTCGGTATTCCGAATCCTTGTTACCGTGACAATTGTTACAAAAATTGTTACCTGCCGAAAAGGAGGTAACAAGGTAGTTTCAACTCTTTGGAATACTATTTTGAGATGTAAAAAAAAATTTAAATTATTGAAGTCGTGGGTAAAACACTTTTAGCCCTTTTTGGTATGGAAATGTAGTGGCAAAATGTGTGTAAAGGGAAAAACCAATAAGAAACCTGTGGGACGGCTGTTACCAATTCTCCATGACACAGTGTTTGTCCAACATTTTGAACTGTCCACTTAACTGGGGTATGTGTTGTCTCCTTAAGCTCTGCCAAATGTGCATAAATATCTAAAAAGTAAAAATATGTTTACTTTTCTCTGTATTGTGATTTCAATTTTTGTTTTTAAAATTCAAAAATTAGCTGTGAATTGTCAATAATATATATTTCACCACAAGGTGAACTTTTCCTTGTTACTAAATTGCCAGAATACCCGTAACAAGAATTGGTTACAAAATTGTAACAAATTTACAGTGACAAATTTTTGTAACCATATTATTAGAATAGGGCCGTAAATAGGGAAAATATACGGAATCGTAAATAGAGAAAATACAATGTTGTTCGATTTGGGGATTTTTTAAGGACTATTGTACAACGATGAAGATAATTTTATTTTATTTTTATATTCTATTTTATTTTCTTTATTTTTTTATTTAAGTTTATTTTATTTTATATTATATTTTTTTATTTTATTTTATTTTATTTTATTTTATTTTATTTTATTGTATTTTATTTTATTTTATTTTATTTTATTTTATTTTATTTTAGTTTAGTTTATTTTATTTTATTTTATTTTATTTTATTTTATTTTATTTTATTTTATTTAACATTTAAAATTCTGCTCGAAACTCTTTAAGAAACCATTTTTTTATTAAATTTTTGTAATTTTTCTCTATTTCCAGTGAAATCTATTGCTATGGCGAACTCTTGCATACCGTACAAATGGCCAAATTGTTTTCGGATTCAAAAACATTTGTTGATATGAAACTTAAGTTCACTCCCGACCAAACAATGACAGATTTTAGAGATTTCATGAACGCCAAGAATAATACACCTAGTAACAGTGACCTCAAAGAGTTTGTTGATGTAAGTTTCAAAGTTACATTAAAATATTTTTTTTTTGAACATATTTTTAACATTTCTCCTCCCCTCCAGTACCACTTTGATGATCTTGGCAAAGAGTTTGTTCCCTGGGTCCCCAATGACTGGACAGACCATCCCAGCTTTGTTGACAATATCGTCGATCCAGATCTCAAACAATGGGGCTTGGATTTAAATGGTATCTGGAAGGAATTGGGTCGTAAAATGATTGATGATGTTCGTGAGAATCCAGATTACTATTCCATTATACATGTAGACCATCCCGTCATTGTGCCCGGAGGTCGTTTCATTGAATTCTACTACTGGGATTCGTACTGGATTATCCGTGGCCTGTTGCTGTCTGATATGACTGAGACAGCGCGTGGCATGTTGCTCAATTTCATGTCAATCATTGAACGTTTTGGCTTTATTCCCAATGGTGGTCGCATCTACTATGCCCAACGGTCCCAACCACCACTTTTGGCGGCTATGATTAAATCTTATGTTGACACCACGAAGGACACCCAATTCGCTATTGATGCAGTTGGCATTTTGGAACATGAATTTGAATACTGGATGAATAATCACACCGTACAGGCTAAGGGTCACAATGTATGCGCTTATGGTGGCATCTCACCTGGACCACGTCCTGAATCCTATAGCGAAGATATCGAAACATCGCAAGCATTTAAAACTGATGCCGAGAAGGAGGAACATTTTGCTGAACTAAAGGCAGCGGCGGAATCTGGCATGGACTTTAGTTCACGTTGGTTTATAAACGAAACGGGCGGTCACACGGGCGACTTGACCAATTTGAAGACACGCTCCATTGTGCCGGTGGAATTGAATGCTATACTATATTGGAATGCTAAGATTATCGCAGAGTTCTATAGGGATGCAGGAAACGCATCCAAGTCGGATGAGTATGAAGCTAAAGCGGCCAAGATATTAGAGGTAAGTTAAAGTAATTAGTGATGGCAATAGTTGATTTGATAATAGCTGTGTTCGTTTACTTGCAAATTTGCACAAATGTCTGCAAATTTTTACTGGAATGCGTTCGTTTACTCTAAAAGTCTAATAAATGAGAGCGAGAGAGCTAAAGAGTTTGCAAATTTTGTTTGGATAAATTTTAGCCAACCAAAATTTGCAAGATAGAAGAGCTGTTAAAAATTTGAATTTTTAATTGTCCAACTCCAAAATGGGTTCTATTATTTCATCGGGGTCATCAGGGATGAAGATTATTTGATCAAATTCAACAAAGGCCCCGGATCCTGTGCAAAGACATAAAATTAAAATCAAAACACATCAGCTGTTTTCTTGCAAATTATTTCGAATGTTGTTCGATTACTTTTTCGCGAATTTGGCATAAAGAGAGTAAAATCGTTCTTACTCTTCAAAACTACAAACTTCCAAATTATTACTAGGAAAGTAAACGAACACAGCTAATATTGGATGGCTGATGGGAAATATTTAAATTTTGTACTTTTTTGGCTTAAAAAGGCCCAAAAAGGAATAAAACTCCTTCCATAACTCAGATCAAACGGCTAAACGTAGAATCTGGAAAATGTGTATGGGCTTACTTCCTATAGAATTAGAGAGCCGAAAGAAGCTATTTTGGAAATTTTGTACTTCTAAGGCTCAAAAAGGCCCAAAAAGGGATAACACTGGTACCATCAGCCAGACCAAACGTCTAAAGATATAATCGCCAAAAATCTATATAAACATGCTCTCTACAGAGTTAGAGAGCTACAAGAAGGGATATTTCGATATTTGTACTTTGACAAATCGATTTAATGAAATTCGTTGTTTTTGGGGGTAATCAGGCCGAAAAATAGATAAAACAGGTACCATCAGCCAGACCAAATGGCTAAAGTTAGAATCGGGAAAATGTGTATGGGATTGCTTCCTATAGAATTATATAGCCAAAAGGAGTTATTTTTAGAAATTTTGTACTTTAATTACTCAAAAAGGCCCAAAAAGGGATGAAACTGGTACCATCAGCCAGACCAAACGTCTAAAGCTATAATCGCAAAAAATGTTTATGGATATGCTCTCTATATAGTTAGAGGGCTACAAGAAAGGATTTTTTAATATTTGGATACTTTAACAAACCGAGTTTTCGAAATTCGTTGTGTTGGGGGTAATCAGGCCGAAAAATAGACAAAACAGCTACCATCACCCAGACCAAACGGCTAAAGTTAGAATCGGGAAAATGTGTATTGGCTTGCTTCGTATAGCATTAGAGAGCCGATTGGAGGGATGTTTCGAAATTTTGTACTTTAAGGACTAGCAAAGGCCGAAAAGAGAATAACACTGGTACAATCGCCCAGACCAAATAGCTAAAGCTATTATCACAAAAAATTATATGGCCATGCTCTCTATAAAGTTAGAGAGCTACAAAAAGAGAGTTTTCAATATTTGTACTTTGACAACCCGATTTTATCAGGCCGAAAAAGGTAAAAAAAAATGGTACCATCACCCAAACCTAATCGCTATGGGTGGAATCGCAAAAATATTAAGCGATGTAAAGGAATATTTTGAAATTCTAATTTTATGAATTAAATAGAAAAGTAGTGGTACCATCGTCCAGCTTAAAGGGCTAATAATATAATTTGAATAATATAAATTTTATATATTTAATTTTAAAATGCCGCAATAAGCGGCATAGCGGCGATTTTGAACGGCAGTGGCTTATAACTGAGCGTCATTTCTGAGCGGTTAGTTGTTAAAAAGCCAGAATTTTGTTTAATGCATTTGCACGAAAATTGCGTTCCAAGTTTTCGGAATTTAGTTATTTTAAAATTTTTTAATATTTTATATTTTTTATTATATTTATAATTTTTTTAGTTTTATATTTTTACATGTTTATGTTTCTAAATTTTTATTTTATTTCAGATTTTATATATTTATATATTTTTTATTTTTTACTTTTATATTTTTTATGTTTCTATATTTTTTTTTTATTTTTTTATATTTTTATTATTATATTTTTATTTTTTTTTTGTTATATTATTTTATATAACTATATTTTAATATGTTAATATTTTTATAATTTTATATTTTTATTTTTTTTATATAAATAATTAAATAATTTTTATATTTTTATTTTTATACTTTTATATATTTTTATATTTTGATATTTTTCTAATTTTATATTTTTATATTTGTATATATGTATATTTTTATACTTTTATATTATTATATTTTTATATTATTATATATTTATCACTTTATTTTATTTATATTTTTATATTTATATATTTTTGTATTTTTACATTTTTATATTCTTATGGTTGGTGTGCGGGCATCTCCATCTTCGAGGAGAACACTTAGGTCCTTATGGACCCATTGTGACACCCGTTGGGCATTTACGCCGTCCCTTCAACCTATGCTATCAGCGCGTGTGCTGCATGATTGCGTTGCCAGTTGTCGATTGGGTATCCGGAGTTTCGATCCAATCCGTCCAGTTTATAATTTTACAAAAGTTGTTAATCCTTCCGATATCCAACGATGCAAGTTCCTCTGCACCATTTAGGAAGGGTTTCCCCAGGGTTTCTTATATTTTTTATTTTTATAATTTCATATTTTTTTATTTTTATATTATTAAATTATTATATTTTTATATTATTATATATTTATTTCTATATTTTATTTATATTTTCATATTTCTATATTTAATTTATTTTTAATATTTTTATTTATTATTTAAAATTTAAAAAAAAAGAAATATAAGAAATCCGAGATAGTTTTTAAAATAATTTCTACGCATATTATAATTTTAAATTAATTTCTTAATATTTTGAATTTTTATTGCCCATGATAACGCCAATGCGCCGGGAACAAAAATTATATTTAAAAAAAAGTATTTAAATTTCTAATTACGACGTAAATAGTCACTTGTAGAAGAGATTTTTAGTTTAAGAACACACACACATGCTTGTATGTGGTATCAAAATGGCACTCGGTTAAAATTAGCTTTTCAATTCTGGAACTATAGTTTAATCCCGAAGTATAAAATCCACACTTACATGGACCTTTGTTTTAGTTATTAACTCAATTACACAATTATTTTAATATTTTTTTCATTTTTTTCCTTCTAGGCAATTGAAGCCGTCCATTGGAACGAAGAGGCTGGTGTTTGGTTGGATTACGATTTGATTAATAACAAACCTCGTGATTTCTTTGTACCCACTAATCTGGCACCGTTGTGGACCAGAGCCTACAATGCTAATCAAACAGATAAAATATCCCAATCAGTATTAAAATATATAGAAAAATTGAAACTAGATGATTATCCTGGCGGTGTTCCTAATACACTATATCGCAGCGGTGAACAATGGGATTTCCCAAATGTCTGGCCACCAATGCAATACATACTCGTGGAAGCTTTAGATAACCTAGGCACTAGCGAAGCCAAGAGTTTATCCGACAAATGGGGTCAACGTTGGGTTAAGTCAAACTTTGAAGCTTATCGCGATTCGCAGACTATGTATGAAAAGGTATGTGTGTTGATATAAATACATTTTTATATATACCCATATATTTAAATTGTATTGCCTTTTTAATCTTTAGTACGATGCTGAACGTTTTGGTGGTCATGGCGGCGGTGGTGAATATGATGTCCAAAAAGGTTTTGGCTGGTCAAACGGCATTATTATTGAGTTCCTACAGAAATATGGCAAAGATCTAACACTCACTAGCAAAGACGATGGAGGTACTTTAATAGACACATCGGAATAAACTCCGTCAACTTCCATGAACACAAGTCGTTTCTGTCGTTTCCCATAATCGCCCAAGCATCAATTTTCAAAACAAAACAAACAATACAAAAAAACATGATCTTCAATGTGCTGTTACAAATATAATTAAGATATGATCGTTATTTATATGTATTTATATTGTCTGCGTTAATGGATTGATTCCTTACACAAAAACACACACACAAACTAGCATATACCTTCGCTCAAAACTGATTTCAAATCTTTATCATTTATGCCATCTCTTACACTTGGACATTTTCAGAGGTTTAGGCTTATAGTTACAACACACCACCCACCCCACCTACTACTATATACCTACTATGTCTTATAACGACTATGATCATGTCGATGTCAACGCAATCCATGACACTGTATACATATCTGTCCAAAAACAATACAAAACAAACAAACAAACATCCAACCACATCCACAATACAATGTAACTTAATGTTTAATGTTACTCGTATCTGCAAAAAATGTCCGATAGTTTCTGATTTGTGAACCTGTTGTTGTTGTTGTCGTTACGTTGTTACGACAATAATGATTCTTTCCGCTGTAAGGAATGTCTACACCATATGTAAGTGTATCTCTATATTTCTATTGTGTACAAAACGCTTCATTTATCATTTCTCTGCCATTTTCATATGCTTTAAGTGTTGGAGCTGTATTTAACTGGCTCTTATGTATTATAGGAAAACTTAAAATGTGGAGCGTAATTGGTGTAGCTACCATAGCTGTAATAGCTATAATTGTTGGAAAGTTCATCATGTAAAGGTGGGTAGGGAGGAGAATATTAATCGAAGAGCGTTTTTTAGGACGTTTTTTAAATTGTTAATATATTTGATAACCGAGCTTGTAAATATTAAAGCTGCTTATTCAATTACTGTACTAGAATTTCTTTAAACATTACTTTTTTTAAGTAACATTGGTTTTATTAGAAAATCTAGTATACGCATTTTACATTTACATTTGTATAAAAACATTTATTGTTTCTTTGGAAAGAGATATAATTTTTACCTTTCCTATCATTAAAAATTCGCTCATATTAATCATGTTAATCTCATTCTTTCTTAACAGTTTCTACTCGGACAAACCAACGCCTCTAAAAATCCTCAGGACTAAGCAAGGACAGCCTAATTGACAAAAGCACTATCTAAATATGTATTGGGAAAATTGTATCCTCCCGTGGAAAACCATCGAACCCACAAGGCATTGCCTTTGCCGCCCTCTTTTTGCCTTTAGGTTAAGTCCTTTAAGTTTTAACTGTCTCTAGCATATTGTTGATGTATTTGTTATTATTTGATGATGGTATTGTTAAATGTATATTTTGTTGAATTTTCCTAAATTTTTCTGTTCTGCTTCTATGGCTTACCACCACCACTGGCTGTGGTGTGTAGAAATCCTTAAACGAATTGCACAGCCATTTAAGAAGTGATGATGCGCCTGCATGAGAGGGGCAGTATTATTAAAATTTACGTTTTTCTTTCTTCATATCCTTTCTGTACATTTCTTTTAGTTTAGTTACATTTTAGCATTTAATATCAACTACTAGAATTAGTTAGAACATTGCAAATGAATTTACAAAATTAAACTGCATATAAAAAAATTATATTGGACTTGTTTTATTTCCTTCCCCGCCCCCATTAATAGCATAAGATACCAATCACCCTCAAAACTTTGTACAATGAAGAGAAAAATTGAAAATATATAACTTGTAAATGACAATAAATAAGTAATAAGTTGTAGTAAATTGTAATGGAATGTGGTGTTTTTAATTAACGGCAATATCTAAAGGCACAAAGTAAGTACACAAATCTTTTTCTAGAGCTATCAAAAAAATCAACTTTTATCTTTCAAGCCCTCTCTCTGTTTAATAAAGACTTTTTTAACGCTTTATCTGTACTAATCCTTTGTAACGCATTTTTACTACGTTTTATTTTCCCATTGCTTCACCACATATATATAAAATACTTTTTATTGCTTTTAAATTTTGATCTTTCAGACTTTGTTTTAAACATTTAATAACATACAAACATAAGAAGTTTATGAGTTCAAATATTATGTAAATTTTTAATAGCTTAAAATTTGCGTTTTATAACACACCAAGTTCTATGTTTTGTTTCTAAGTGTTGTTAGAAGTAGCCGCCAACTGCTGTTGATGGGACGATTCTTGACTAAAATATGGAGCTATATTTGGTGTGAGCAACGTATGGCAGATGTCACAGACACGAGCTGGTCGCTTACGAGGACCAGATTGCACAGTTTTAGTTAAACATTTATCGCAGTATATATGGCCACAATGACGGCAATGTAGCTTTCGCACCGTAACAGTGAAATGATTATTGCAGGCAGGGCAATTTGCAACATCGTCATCATCTTGCCAACGGACTTCGGAATCAGCGTGACGCAATTGTTCCAAAGTCATCTATAAATATATATAAGACAATAATATTTTTTAATGATTCTCTTTTCCATTACACATTTTTCATGTTATGCCGCTAACTTACTTGCAGTGTTTGTGATAGTTGAACAAAATCTTTTTGTACTTGTTCACTGGTAGCCAAATCATCTTGTAGATTTTTTATTTTGGACTTGGCATCAGCATAATGTTTGCTTAGCTTTTCCTGTGTTCACAAAATAGTAAAGTTTACTTATAATCTGTTATATATGCGTAAAATAATAATATTTACATTTTGGTCTTGTAGTTCGATAATTTCTACTCGGAAATGTGATATTTGTTTATTCAACTCCTTTTCCTTGCGCTCCAAAGCCACTTTGGCGGATTCATAGTTTTGCAGCGTCAACAGATGATCTGTTATGCGATCCCTAAATGTGATATATTCATGTTAAGTATCTTTTGTAGTAGCTTTCTATTTTAAACTTACTGCAATGATTTATTTTCTGTTTGGAATTTCTTTCGATACGCTGCCTTCTCACTGTTGCTAGCTTCAAGTTGATCTCTTAAGATCTGTATCTCGTCCAATGATGTTACACAACGCTTCTTTTCATAATCACAACCTAAGCGCGCTTGTATTAGTTCATTTTGCTGTCGCAAAATAACTTCATGCAATTCCTCTATTGTATTTGGCAAATTAATGTATTGATTCTCGATTTCTTCGGCAGTGGCCAAATAACGACCCGACAAAAAGTCATTGTCAGCTTGCAGTATTTCCAGATGTTTATTAACTTTTTCTCGGTCCTCGCTGATGCGTAACAAATCTTTGGTTACCTGATCTTTGGTTTCTAAAAATTTCTGTTGCAATTCTAGTAATTGTTGTTCGTTCGCGGTCACCTGCAGCGTAGCAAACAATTATGAATTTATGACAAGGACAAGCAAGTGAGATTTGTAAATGTCACCTACCTGTTCTCGTAATACGTGCACTTCATTTTTGTGGGCCTCTCGTTTCTCTTGCCATTGGTTTTCCAAATCGGTACGCAATGCAGCCTCTTTTTCCAGATCCTTTAGCGTCTCGTCAAGTTGTTTTTTAATTTTATCCATATTTTCTTTGTTTTTAAGTTCGTTTTGTTTGTATCCCTCTATTGTCTCCTCCAGACTTGTGCAGTTATTGCAAAGAGGTGGCACTGTGACAGCATCTTTATCTTCACTGTGGAATGTTCGTAGTTTTTCGTCAGCTTCTCGCAGTTTTTCTTTAAGCGCTTTCATTTCTTCTTGCAGTTGTGTTACAATGGATCCAAGCACTTCGGAATCTTCGTGGGACTAGAAATATTTGTATGATTTAAAAGTCCTTTTATGTTAATAAGTTGTTTTAATAAAGTTATAATATAAATAAATAAAATAAATATTCTCTTTTTAATTCTAGCTAAAAATAGAAGCAATTGTTGCAAAAAATTGAGAATTTGAGGTCAAAGACTGTTATTTTTAGTATATTGTCAACATGTTGACGAATACATCCGTATAATAAGAAATACCGGAATTTACTTTATTTGTGTGACAATAATTTACACGTTCTGAGGTTTTGGTTTATAACTTCCTTATTTTTGTATTCATTTAGGTTGTGGTTATAATGGAATGCGTATCAGGAAGTGTTATAGAAGAATCTGCTTCTATATTAAGATAATTATACATAAAACGTTTATATAATGTTGTTAACACTTTCCATTGAAAGATTGTTCCTTGGGTGTATGGACTGGTGTCTAGTTAAAATACTTTGTTATGGGTTAAAAATATAAAGTATTACGATGACTTGTATTACTCTTGCCGTACTTTCTGAATAATCTACTGTACTAATGTTCTCGGATTTCTCACTGATTGTTGAGTATTTGCCGATACATTGTTCATTCGATTGCGATAACACTATTTTAGACAGTTCAGTAAGCGCCGGATGTGGTCTATATTCTACACATACATACGGAGCATTCCACTGAAAATGGGCACTTTTGACATTTGCCTCATTATTTTGTCCAATTTTTTTAGTCTGAAATTATTCCAGCACCAACCGCGCAATGCTTCATACAATGTATGAAATTGATTGAAATTGAAATATATTGATTTTAATATATTTACGTATATTTACCTAATTTAACGCATCTTTACGATGGTCGTTTCTATTTTAAATAATTTTTAGTGTCGCCCATGGGTACCGTTAATTTTATTTCCGGTTCCGACAAATCCTGGCCACGCCCAATTATTTAATGAAAATATTTCAAAAATAACTCATACCTTTTAATTCTTACCATATATGCAATTTTAACAACGACAAGAAACATTTTTGTTTTACAAAATCGTTCTTTTCTTTTACCTACATCAGCAGTTGTGCAAGGGCAATAAACTTGGCACTTGTTAACGAATTTCTTAACATCATGTAAATTATTTACTATGCACGTTTTATATCGAAAATATCGAAATTTGTTTAAAAACTTACATATTTCCCATCAGCTTTGTTTTTCCCCTCATCTGCTACACTGTCCTGTGACGTGATAGTCGTATTGTCGCCTCCCAACTTTCGTTGTAAAGTTTTCTTCACTTGATTTAAAACTTGTGGAGCTAAACTACTCAATTCCTGTGATGTAGTCGTTGCAGTTTGTAGTTGCAAACTATCTTGCAATTGGCGATTTTCCTGGGACAATCGATTGATCTCCTCCGACAGCTGCTCCAATTCCGTTTTGCTATTTGCAGACTCTTCGACCGTATCTTTAAGATAACAGTTTGTCAAATAATTGTTGCAGTTTGGATTATTAACTTGTCTTACCCTGTACCAGCTGCTGCAGTGATGATATCTCCTCTTGTGCCTTCATTTCCGCTACGGCCAGTTTTGTTTTGAGCTCATCAAGCTCACGTTCCTTTTGCACGAATAAATCTTTCAGTTTGGCTCTTTGGGCATTGAAACCGTTTAGCATTTTACGATTTTCTTCCTCTAAATCATTTATTTTTTGCAACAAATCTAGTGAATATATAAATTATAATTTATATGAATCCAGCAGAGATGATGATTTACACAAATTACCTGTACCCGGAACTGAATCACTGCTCTTTTCCTGTGCCTCCACTTCTTGCGGTGGTTGATGGCCACCACTGTCTGTTGTGGTTACGATTTGTTTACTTTTACTAGCACTCTCTTCCATTTTGCAAATCTTTTTATAATTCTAATTAATCTCTATGGTAAAACTGCTTCATTTCTTTACTAATTTGCAAGTTATTTTTTTTATTTTCTTTTTCACTACCTTGCCGGACCTTCCGTTAAACGTATTGTCATTATTGTCAAACGTTGACGGTTCGTTGTGGATTAAGTGGCATCTCTTTAACATTCATCTGGCGAACACATTGTTTTGTTTTTGTTCCTACCTCTGAGAAAATTAATAAATTTGTTAATTTTTTAATAATAAAGCGCAATAATGGTAAGTTTCTGTGTTTGTGCCTTTATCCGTACCAACTTAAGTATCGTTTTCTTCCAAAGGGTAAGGGAAAGAAGACATTTATCGACCGTAAGAAGGCTGTAACCTTTCACTTGGTTCATCGCAGTCAGCATGACCCTCTCGTGACAGATGCGGAGGCTCCTCAACGCGTTTTGCTAGAGGCAGGAGCTCGCCAGCCCCAAAAGGCGAAATCCGATCCTATAGATCCACAAAAACGCAAAGAGGAACAGAAAAAGTATGGCATTCATTTCGATGATGACTACGACTACTTGCAGCATTTGAAAAAGCCCGAGATGGAGGTTGCTTGGGAATATGTGGAGAATCCCAACCAGGCCAAGAAACGTGTAGACGAAGGCCGTCTAACTACAGCCCCTAAGCTTAATTTACCTAGTTCTGTGTTTGCCACCGAATTTGAGGAAGATGAGGGCATGCTGAACAAAGCGGCACCACAACCTGGCCCCAGAGTAGATTGGGATCCAGATGTAGTTGCAGCTTTAGATGATGATTTTGACTTTGAAGATGAAGGCAATCAGTTGGACGATGATTTTGTTGTACAAGCCATGGTTGAGGGTAGTGACGATGAGGACTATGACGACGAAGATGACAGCGAGGAAGAGGATCAAGATTTCGATTCAGATGATTTAAATGATTCCGATGAAGAAGATGACGATGAACTAATGGACCGTTTGGGTCCTCTAATGCGACAAAATCGTTTTGCAAACGAAGAAACCAGGTCACAGTTCACAGAGTATTCAATGTCTTCCAGTGTCATACGACGTAATGAGCAATTGTCACTACTCGATGATAGATTCGAAAAGTTTTATGCCTCATATGATGATCCAGAATTAGGAGATCTGGCTACTGAAGATATTGAAGGATCTTGGGGACAAAAACATCCCTATGTCTTAGGCTGCTACAAGGAGTTCAAGAAATCCGATAAAGTATTGGAATACAACAAAGAATGGGACAAAAAGCGCATAGAACAATACAAAGATGTAGTGGAGGGTGATCATGACCCCAATGAAGAACTAATCGAATACGAAGTAGATGATCCCAAAGAAAAGAAATGGGATTGTGAATCAATTCTAACAACAAATTCCAATATCTATAATCATCCTAAGCTTATCGATGAACCCAGACGCAAAAGTCGCACTAGCTCTTGTGCTTCGTCGTCAGTGAATAAAATTGAAATTGATCCTAAAACTGGCATGCCTATGAACGTTTTACATGGCGACAATAATAATCTAACAGCAAAAGCTTTGGCCAAATTAGATAATGGCGCAGATGTCAGTAATTCTGGCCCCAAATCGCTGTGTGCCAAATCTGTACTGTCTACTCTCAGCGTTTTGTCCATCAGACCTAAAGACGAGACGCCAGAGGAAAAGAAAGAAAGAAAACGTTTACTTAAAGAGTATCGTTTGGAAAGACGTATAGAGAAAAAGGCAAATGCAGAGGCATTCAAGGAGGAAAAGAAGAGACAAACACATGTTAAGATTAATCAACGGCTGAATCAACAAGGCAGTACAATTATATAAAAACTTTTTTTTAGGATCAATGTAATTACAAAAAATAAAACAAAATTTTCTTCTAAGAAAACTAAAATATTTTAATACAAATGTTGTACATGAGGCAACTTAGAGGAAGTATTTGTTAAAATAATGAATAAAAGTGGTACAGATGGAACACATTGAGTAAATTAAATACGAAATACATTAAATTTATTAAAGATAGAGGTTTTTTAAGTAAAGTAGAAACATATCTTGGCCGACTCTCATGTCTGAACATTTCTGTTAGAAATTTATTCTAGTTTAATTTTTAATGTAAAAACATTTTCTTAAAATAAATTTCCAGTTTAATTTTGTATATGAAATTTAAAATAAAGTTAAGAATGCGTTATCAAGCGGCAGTTTATGAAAAGCCACCATAATGACCTTAACATCTTTCAAACCTCTATTATATTACCTCGCCTGACAAATTATAATATTTGCTTAATAATCATCTTAATGAGTAAATTAATTTTCGGTTTATTTTTACAATCTATGATTTTATTTTTTCTTTCATTGACGCTTGTCATTAACATACATAATAGTAACTTAGATTTAAAACACTGCTGTAAGTCTTTCGATATCCAATAAATCGCTTAAAATATCCTCAGTTTTTGTACCTATCTTCTTAGATACTTCATTTCTCTCCGCCACCGTCATCTGGGCAAATGACCATATTAAATCACCATCAATAATGCAGCGACTAGGATTAAATGACAGTTTTTTGGCCATTTTAATAGTGCGAAATTCCTTGGGATTAAGGCCACACAAATGTTCTTGAAAAGATAGGAGAACATTTTGCAACATCAAAAATCGGCGGTAAACTTTCTCGGGCAATGGTAGGCAATAGCCTAAGCCACCATCCAGTGTGCCGTAAACTGCGAAATGTTTATTCTCATACATGAATGGCTGGCGCTGATACGGTCCTCTCTGATGGCA
Source organism: Muscina levida (assembly GCA_964034835.1). NCBI lineage: Eukaryota > Metazoa > Arthropoda > Insecta > Diptera > Muscidae > Muscina > Muscina levida. The sequence continues at coordinate 87,201,639 of OZ035884.1, forward strand.
CTGCACCCTGAACATTGTATTGACCGTTTGTCCCAGATGGTAGTCGCCTTTACGCAACAGTTTTTGGCCTCCAATGGACTCACGCACTTCAGGCTGGTACATATATACAATAAAGTTCTTTTCAGCATCTGTTACGAGGAAAGCCAAATTGCTGTTGTCCACCATGAACTCTATGCCATAAACTTCCAAGGGATAAAAGTCGCGTGATGCCAACGACAATGTACGGAATTCCTCTTGAAAACGTAAAAGACTCACAGATTTATAAACATCAGCTATTAGTATAAGAGATTTTATGGATATTATCTCGTGCACGTAAATGTTTGTATCTATAAATGCCACTCCTATGAGATCGTCGTCTGTCAACTGCCACAAATAAATTTTCTGCCCAAAAGCGGTCACTAGGAAGCCCAAGACATCGGCTATGGCAGACACGGGGCCCTTCTGCTCTTTTTTGAATATTTCTTTTAGTTTGAACTTAGTTAAGGGTTTCCCGGGCTCCGGTACTACTTCAATGACGTCATAGATGTGTATATTACCACGCGATGTTATGTCTTCGCTGTAATTAAAGTTAGTGCCAATGCAAAGATACTCCTTAAGACCCGACCTCGTGCCCTCGAATGCCAGTTTAACAATTTTGAAGGCGGTAACATGTTCCCAATCCTCAAATTCTATAGAGGCATCGGGCACTATTTCCCACGTCTCTGGACTCATGAGTACCATACTAAATTTGGACATGGTGGGATATATGAAACGTTCACCCTTACTCTCCTCCGTAAGTTCTTTGTCCTCACCATTGAAACGGTAGTATTTATTGGTGACTTCCTCGGTTTGGGTGATTAGACAGTACACTCGATTTTCTCGATGGTAAACAATTTGTTTGGGCGTACACCGCAGAGGAACTTTGCGTGCGGGCCATGCCGAATCATAGGTCAAATATGTTGGAAGAACGCAGATTTTTAAGTCATAGGACGTGTCGAACGATAGGAATCCTTGGGGGCAATTGACATTGTTAAATGGTGCAAAACTTCTCAAGTAACCATTAGAGATTTTGTGTACGCGCAATTCACCCTTTCCCGTTAAAAACAAGAAACAAGGATTAGGCCCACACACTACCACTCCATTCATGCCGGATATATTCGAAAAGTATCTTAATTTACTGATGTAACGATCTTGAAGATTGTACGATTCTAATTCGGAGTCATCATCCTCAATTTCCATGGGTTTTATGTCATCGTCTCGCAGAATGATGGAGTTTATTTTGCGGAATCGGATTTTCATATGGCCTTTGCCATATCTGAAAGCTTGATAGATTAAAAGCTCCAAACGGGTACGTATCAGCAACAATGGCCTATTGCCTTGGTAGCCCAGGCCAACCAAAGATATTTCCAGGGGTAAAGGTGAATTAGCATGCTGGGACATGCAGTTTAATAGTATCCCTTGTTTATTATCTGGTTGATTTAGGGTGGCAGGCACAAATTCCATAGAATCTGTAAGCACAGTATCGCCATTGCCCACATCGTTGACTAAGTACACCAGCTTCATATCAGGCATAGAATATATCTCCAGAGTTCCACTTTCGCGCCCAACTATCAGCCAATATGAGGGCTTTACTTGCAATAAAAGTCTTCTCCACCAATCTGTGTTTTTTTGTCTCGATTGTTTCGCCAAATCGGCCATACTATTCATTTTGAAGGCATTACCCGATTCGCCATACAGTAAGTCTTCTTCGTCTTCAATTTTCATGTTGGGCTCCGCTTTCATATAGCCCAAACTACTGTACAGTGAATTGCCACCGGAACCGGTCAAATTCAAAACATCATCTGATTTTGTGGTAAATAACCCCGAAAGGTCTTTATATGCAGCCAAAGATATCACTGCGGGCACACTGCTTATGGTATTCTTATTAATGGCCAAACGGGGTGTGCCTTTGGTCTCTCGTAAAGCCAATGTTATGACCTTGCCATGCAATACTCTTAGGCAAACATAAGGGTCTGCTATCGATACCTGTACCACAGGAGCGCCTTCATCAATGGGGACATTTTGTATTAAACGTTTACCTTGCAAAAGGCGCACTGATCTGGTTGTGACTTGGACAATAAAACGATTTTGCCCCAAATTTCCTACAAATATTGTGGGTTGTTGATAGCTGAAGCCTGTATTCTCAATTTCATTGATTTCGTCGCCGGTCTGCAGCACCAAAGTCGAGGTCCTTTGTGAAAGTATCATGAAATCGTGATGATCGTGGCGACTCATCTTACGGCTGACGTCATCATACACCGTCCAAACATCTAGGCATCCGTCCAGCTCAAAGGAGGTGATTATTTGAGGATTAATACAATTGACGAAAATGCAGAGGGCGCCGTTTTTACTGTGTCCCACTGAAGCAACAACGTCTATTTTCAGGTCTTGTAGTTGGGAAGCCTGAGGTTTTAGCGTTACCCCTCCCTCTTCGAACTCTACTCGCTCACCAGCACACATGAAATTGATGGGACCCACATTAAGTAAACTGTCGCATACCTCAAAGATATATTTTCGAAGCTGAACAGAAGTTTTTGCGCCCGAGCCATACACTTCTAGTTCTTCGTCTTCTATGCGCCGGGCTCTTTTGACCTCATCTACTGTTTCTACTGCGGACTCCGTCATTTCGTATTCATCGAGTGTTATCACCGTACTCTGATCTTCTTCAGTGAAATGTAAAAGCAAAGAATTGCCCAAACGTGAGCCCAAAAATAGATATTCACTTTGGCATACACACATGCAACTGGTGAGTACACTGGCAGCTGCCTTGTGGAAATGAAAGTTGCGCACAGTGCGCATAGAATCCACACATAATGTGACCACATACAAATCTCCGGTGCGCAAGGAAACAACCAATTTGTCGACATCGATAAAAGTTACATTGGCGGCATCCAAACTTATTCGTACACCATCTTGAGGTTTCAATGGGAAATTCGTGCTATGATCTGCCGAGCTGTTTAATGACACGCCGTACGGCGGTACACTCTGATTCAGGTAAATAATTGAATTTACAGACGTTACAAGACAACCTCCAATTGGCTTTTGTATCGGAAACACTTGAAGACAATCAAATGGTAAGCCCGTTACTGTCCATATAATGGGATGCACACGTTGCTGTATATTCAAAGAAATGGCCACCAGCACACAAGTATCGGATCTAACTGCAACTCTTCCGGGGAATGTTCGCACAGGCTCATATAGTATAAGCAATGTTGGCTCATAGTAACCATGCAAAAACTGCAAATCCAAAACATTGTCGATCTTCTCATCCAGATCGCGTAACGCAATCAAATACGATGCTAAAATCGGTGTCCTGGACATAATAGCCGTCGGAGCTTTCTTTATAGGTTTCACATCGGCCAGTTCGATTTCATCGATTCCATTCTCTTTGCGAAAAGGCAATACCACCAACCTCTTGCCGTACACTAACATCACCGCACAACGAGCATCTGGATCCACACGAACCATGGGAATATAGTAACGTCCCGTCCAGCCATCTCTAATATCCTCCTCCTCAAAATAATGCAAGGACAATGTCTTGAGAGCAAATGTATCCGGATCGTGCTGCACCACCGACAGTTTTGCATCCTTAAAGCTTATCAACAGAGCGTCTCGCATTGATCCCGTCAAGGTAACACTTTGCAAAGACATAACATTGCCATACAATGTGTATGAGGCCAGGCATTCCAGGCGCATTTTAGGAGGCGCTCGCAAATCGCTGGCATTTAATTTCTGCTGGCGCTGTGATGTGTCCAAGTTGGGGAAAATGCGGTAAACCTTCAAAACGTTAGCGCCGGCCACCACCACATTTTCTTCGGCATTGTTGAAGAACCGGCAGGTTATAGCAAATTCTACTGCAGTAGCAGGATGTGATTGTTTACATATGGAAAACATTGCGCGACAAACTTTCTGATACCAATCCGATTATATTCCAATTAAAAATATATTAAAAATTGTTCATTATATTAAATTAAGTTTTATTTAAAGTTTTGTTGGTTTCCTCTTCGCGTAGTGGCACAAACAAAACACCAGAGAACGAATGTTGCCGGACTTGTTATAAAAGCAAGGAACAGAGTTAACAATATCATTCATTATAAAAAGTGCTACGTTGTATTTATGTTGAAAAAATATCACAGTGGACTTGTAAAAAGATTTTTTTCTAAATAAAACTGCTTCCAGATCGAAGATTACTTGAACAATGACAAAGAGAAATAATGTAGACTGACATTTTTGGCTAATGTCAGGCGCTTTGAAAAAAAATTGGAAAAAGTGCAAAATATGTGGCGGAACCAGAAAAAATGCTACACCACCTCTAAATATATGCTAAAACTTGATGGTGCCGGGGGCCAAACAAGAGACCCGTTGGGTTCAAAAAAGGGAAAAATATTTTTTATCTAATTATTTCATAAATTTATGTCATGTAAGTAAGGCAAATATACATAAAAAGAAATAAGCATAGCCGCTGGCAAAATTTTATTTGTATAAAATTGCGCTTGATTTGAAAAATCCTTCCGAATGTGTAATATAGTTGATGTACCAATATTTAGGGAAACATCTTGAAGAAACCCGCAAGAAATTAAAAACACACCATTGAATTCGTCTTGAAATATATTTTTATATTTTTCTAGATTTTCCTTAGATTTTCATCCAAGTTTTATAAATTACAAAATTAAATATAATGTTAAAGGAATTAAATTTGTTTAATTTTTGCCGTTTTCTTTTTTTAACATTTTTGTTGAGAATTACATAACCACGACGTCAGTGTCAGCAAGCTTTTATTTTCTCTATCTGGCAATTTCCAAAAACCGGCTTATTTTTAAACTGGCAACACACCTCTAGGTACTGTATTGGAAACAACTATTAAACAGTACTTTTTCGTGAATTGTTAACGATTAGTCGCGTAGTCGCACCAAAATTTTGCCTGAGAAACTTTTTTCTTTTGGTGAACGGAAATTAGTATTCGCTTTTCTCGAAAAAGAACAAAAACGTGATACCCCCCTGCATCTTCAAAAGAACGCAATAAAAAATATTGAATCTAATAAATTTGCCCTGCATAAATTTGTTTTTTTTTCTGTCGTGTGAATTAGTGTAATAAATATGTATTGATATATATCGAGTGTTAGAAAAGTAACCAATAGAGCACTATGCTGGGTCTCTTTTCCTATGTGTGTGTGTGCTTGTGTGCGAGTGTATAGTCTCCAAGAAAAAAAAATAAAATCTTTTGTTTGCTTAAAAAGCCCAAGAAAGCCAATAAATGTCTAAGAAAAAGTGTATCGCATAAACGCCTGGAGATGTAAAATTGAGTTAAAAGTTAATAGTTCGTAAAACTCTGCAAATACATAATGAATGCATTTTGGGAAGAAAACAAGTGAATGAAATAGAAGCGAAAAAGGTAATTTTATAATTGTTGTTGTAATGGTCAAAAGCGAAACGCAAAACAAGCGAATACAAAAGAAAATATTCAAAACGATGTTGCCATACCAATGTTAAACTTAGCTTACGACGGGGTGTTTAATTAAGAAATAAATAAATCGCCAAAATGTGTATAAAAATGATCAGTGACAAAGAGGGTTAAACAAGAATGACCTTTTTACACATTTCAAAATGCCAGGTAGGTAAGGTGTTACAATAATTACTTGACTTTTTACTTTATCCACGATTATTATTGTTTTGATAGGTGTCGTTGCCAGTGTGGTTCAATTATGTATGTTGATATAAATGCCCAAAATATCCAAAGTAATATGTATTTGGATTAAAGCCGTCGGGAATATTATTATGATAATACATTATGTGTTGATTTTACTGGGACTATTTTACATAAAATTGGATATCGCTAACGAAATAATAATAAACCATTTAATAGTGTGTTTATTTGTTTAAAAATTGGGGACAAAAACAAAGCATGCCCTAAATACGCCCTAGATACGCTTTTATGTGTCCAGAGGGACCGGGAGGCCTATTTATTATATAAATATATGGGTAGAAAAAAAGCCAATGCTCTAAAAAGCCAAAAAGGTCAAAATTGGAATAACTTAGAAAATTTCATTCAAAAATATTTTTAATACATTTTATGTATTGGTTTTACTTGACAAAGCGCACGTTGCCTGCCCAATCCAAGTTTGTATGGTTTGAATTAATTCTCCGAAATGAGATTTAAAAAAAAAACTGTTTATTTTGAAATATTTTTGTGATTATGGATATTTTAATCATAAAGGCCAAGCCTAACCCTTTTTAAACAAAAAAGGTCCTATAAAAGTTATTATGTTTTTTATGAAATTGGTAAGTCCCTTTGGCTTGTATCTTTCCGACAACAGAAAAAAAGTCGTATCAAATTAATATCGACAGCAATTTGTACTGTTATCACCAGGGCCAACACAAATATGCCCGGAAAAACTAAAAATATGCGCATTAGATAAGCACGAAAAACACTAAAATATGCCTTTAAAACTAAAAAAAAAGCACAATAGATTTTGACTCGTAGATAATTTTTTTCACTGAATACATTAACTTTTTAAAAAAAATTCATCACAAATAGTTGAAAATGAAATTAAGTTATTACTTATATTACATGTAAAAAAATTACATGATGTTTTTGACGAACAGTTCTGTATATCTTTAAATATATAATAAATATTATGTATACGCCTTACCTGTAATTTATGCCACATATGTTATTCATGATTTCCGCGATTGAAATCTAGATCAATATTCAGTTTATGAATATATGTAATTTTAAGAAGCTGTTTTGTGCTTAGTATTTTTATATAAAAAACGAGAATTTAATTTCACATTTATGTGTAAACATAGATTTCTGAGGGAGTTAAAAAGTCCAACGGTTAGGATAATTCCCCACCGCTTATTATTTCAACGTAACATTTTTTTTCGCAATGCTGTTTGATTTGTCGTATTTGAAAAATAAAACGTTAATTGACTATTTATGCACTGTTTCAGCCTCCTCACTGTTAAACTATTCCACAACTTTCCTAATGTCCTTCAAATAGTACTGTGATAGTTTCTGACAACTATTTCAACGAGTAATGGATGGAACTGGGGGCAACGCAATGCTAGGTAGAGCTCATTGAAATTCTTGACGACGGACTGAATGCTTAGTGTAATCACAAAAATAAATATTTCAACTAGTTAGTGCCCTAAAAACATACCTTAAAAAATACAGCCTTCGTAGAAGATATTAATTCACTAATAATAACAATTTAAAAAAAGGCGTCCCGTGTTGCGAAAAATTAAAGAGATTATTCTCCAATCTTAATAAAATATACAAGTGTTGTCTATACTGCGAAAAATTAATATTAAAAGCAAAAATAAAGTAATAAAAAAAAACCTGAAAACTTCAAAATATGCTTTTATATGCATATACCCCCAAAACATGCCTAAAGGGCTCTAATATGCATTTGCATATGCAAGTATGCAATGCATACTTTTGTTGGCCCTGGTTATCACTACACTACAACTTTTACACTTTATTATGGCAGATAATAACTGGATACAAAGAGGCCCAATGGATGTCTGTATCAAATTAAACATTTGTTTTCGTATTTTATGTGGTATTTGGAATAGGGTAGCGATTTTCCCCTAGACCTCGGCCGGTCAACCTAAATATTACCAAAAAATATATCTTTATTTTTTATATATGGAAATCTCCGATAATTTTTAATTATATAATTTTAAATGTACTTTGAAATATATCGAATGTTTAAATTGAGGCTTTTGATTCCAATTTTAATAGAAAAAAACCAAGAAGAATCGAAAAATAAATGCAATTTGCTTCTATATTTCGGTTGTTGTACTTTCGTTTTATCTTATTTGCTAGTTCATTTCGTATTATTTTTTACTATTTCTTTACTTTTAATGTAATTTTTTTTGACATACATAGTTTATTCCTATAACACATATTAAATATCCATAGAACCAGAATTTCGAAAGCGTATTTTTAAAACATGATATGCCAACTTAAGACCTAGTTATCTAAATAACAGTTACAATTAACATTTGTCTTTAATTTATATATGGGTATTTCATAGCGTGCGGACGCACTTTTTTTGTTGTAGTTTTCTCGAAAAGTTAAAATATTTTGAATTTTATGTTCATATTAAGAAATGTAGATATTGGACAGTACTAAAATGTTCTATTAATGAAACTTAATTAAGAGATTCAAAATTATGACTAACACAAAGTGCGTTACGGACACACAATATATAAATATATTCTTTATATTCTTTTTTGTAAAAAAAGAAGACATGTTGGGGTTTTATAAACAACTTACTTCACATTAAAAATACTTTTACCTTTTATGCTACTTCAATCTAAATGCGCGTTGCGGACACACGCAACACAGAGCGACAAAGAAAACTATACTTGGGAAATTATACTATTTTTGTGACAGATGCTGCTGAGCACAGCAAGAATCTGTTTTTAAAATTTCACAAGAACCACAAAATCTTGAATTACGGATAAAAAAAACGGTTTCTCGTGCCTTTACGCACGTATAAGACAGTAACGCGGCTAAATATGAACCCACTTTAAGTTTCTCAGAAGATTTGAAAAGAAGAGACTTTCCAAAGATATAGAAGAGACTGCAACATATTCATTATATGATTACAAAAACAAAATGTTAAAAATATAGTAATTTTGTATCCATCCGCTGGAAGTACACATATATTAAAATCTTACGATGGTTCAACAACTCAAGAAGGAGTTATTGGGAAATAAAAACTGGAAATATATATGTTTTGTTCAAATACTAACGAAAACAAGAATTTTTTAGCAAACATAGCTTCGGCAGAATTAGAAGCATTCCAACATATTGTAGACACCAACACACTTCGCTAATTTAATATTGGTATTGTTGGCTATCTAATAATAAATTTTTTTGCCATCATCATTACGTATCGTTTTTAATAATTTTTAATAATAATTATTTCAACTTTGCAGACCTTTAAAAAAAAAACTTAATTTCCCTTTGCACCCCATGAATGAGGTATGGGATAGCTTCTCGCGTTGTTGTGAATTAACACGCTTTCTATTTTTGGATTCACAACTAGCGGCGCCTACTTGTTTATCGACGAATGCGAACGTCACTGTTTGAGAAGCTCTTACTAGACACGCCGATTGAATCGACACTTAATACTGCGAAGTTGCTGTCAACAACATTCAAGGGGAGCCGACAATGAAAGAACAATTTTTTTTTTAAGATGACTGGAGCCAGGTTTGAGCCTGGGATCTCCCGCATGGTAGTCGCGTGTTCTAACCACTATGCCACGGCCGGTCCCTTTGCAGACCTATTACACAAATGTATCTGTTATATACACATTTATCAAAGTATTTCACAGAATAAGTCATTTTGCGTAATATTAAAAAATAATTAATAATAACTGTGTGTAATGCAACATTTTCATTTCCAATAATAGCGGGGGAAAAACATCTCCAAACTGGCAACACGATATTTTGTTTATTCCACATATAGGCGTTCATTTGACGTTTTTATACTGCCCCATCATCTGGCAACACCGTAAGGAGTTTTTTGTAAAGTAGTAGAATATCAAGTTAAAAGAAGGAAAAACTATTACCAAGTGAAAGAAAAGAAAAACCTTAAATTGTATTTCGGCAATGCTAATGTTCGTAGAAAGGCTATATATGTAAAATTTCATAGAATTCGGAGCAATGACCAAAATATGAGTGATAGAAAGTGTAAAATGTAATGACTACAAGGCACATTCATCCGATGTGTGGTGTTCTCTGCAAGTAGTTCGAATATATATGTAAAACAGAAGAAGAAAAAAACACACACTGGGCAATCTGGAAAATTAAAGCCAAATTGAATTTCCTTCGCCAGCCCAGATGCAGAGGTACAACCACACACTTATTAGCATATTATTTTCACATTTATGAAATCGCAACATGGTTTAGTATTGAAGTAAGTAACATAATCTCTTGTTTACATTTACATCAATAGACAAGAAATTAACACCCCTTGGAAGTAGCAAGTGAGTGACTGACAAGAATATTTTGCCGAAACACAGATGTAATATGAAATCGTGCATCGTACCCTGAAATTATGCGAAATATGAAAACGGACACAACCAACAAGGGGACATCTATAGAAAACACCGCTAGGATATTGTTTATCAATTCAGCGATATCATCGTCAACCTCATATGGAAGGGTAGATCCTTTAAATGCCCAACTTTGTACGGAAGCTGCGGATTTGAATAACTATTTGACGATTGGCAACATGGAAACTACTACAACACACATAAATATCATCGATGATGAGGATGAAAAGGATCCCCTTGCCCTGGACACGTCGTCGGGGGAGCGTAGCTCTACCGAGGATTCGTTAGGTAGTGCTCCGTCAACATCAAAGCATTCCCATAGTCTAAGGTAAGTTTTTAACTTAGACGTTATTAAACTTAATATTTGATACAAAAAAAAAGGAAATTGAGTTAAAACATTTGCTTGTATTCTTGAAATAAATTTTTCAAGCAATATCTACTTAAGTACTTTCCTTTGGTGTTAGCTTGCAGAGTTTCTAAGTTTGAATGCTATTAAATAATTTAAGGTTTAGTTTTTGCTTCTGTCGCTCTATGAAGAATAACTATACCATAAACTTTTAAGGGCCATCGTCAAATAAACTTCTTAGGATATTTGTCGCAAACGATAATATATCTTGTTTATACTGTAAGCTATACAGCAATAAACGTTACCACAGTTAGATAACTGTTTGGAATAAAGATTTAAAAAATAAGTAGGTAATGGATAATATGGTAATAATTAGGTAATAATTGAAATTAGTTCCATCATTACCAAAAAAGTATCAACTCACAGATTTTTGTAAGCACTACTTGATGGGGGATTTTAATTTTTCAATCTTTAATCTTCCAACATTAATTTCTTTATAAGGATAAATGTAGTAAAAAAATACATAAATAAACAAATGCATGTGTTTATATATATAACATGCATTTGTTTTACTTTATAATTTAAATGGTGAATATTTTTCTACATTAATATAAGAATTCTACTTTTGATATTATTAAATCGCATCAATGATAAAGATATTTTTTCCGTAATACAGAAAAGAATTAAAAAAGAAATTCAAGTTTCATACTTTAAACTTGTTTTCTTTCTTTGTTAAATATATAAATTGTATTAGGTTTTATTTAGTACCAATTTTTAGTTCCCCCCTTCTGATATATATATATTATTAATTCTTATAACTCATTTCTTCTCAACTAGATATTAAATCATGCAAATATGCTTCTCTTCCTTAAGCATTTAAATACTAAACGCCTTCTTTTTACTCTTTCTTGTAGACGGCATGTTCCACGGATAATCGTTAAACCTATACTACCTGATAAAAAAGCAACCACTCCACATTCTTCTGCTAATTCAACGTTAAGTCCTAGTGGTTCAGCGTCAGCAGCAACAACGCATAGCAGTCCCTCAGGTCGCAGTCATAGTAGTCGTCGCATCCAACAGCAGCAGCAAGCGAAAGCGGCCATGGCAGCCGCGGCGGCTGCTGCTGCTGCAGCTGCCGCCCAGAACACCAACGCCCCCGCCACTGCAATAACCCAGGCCTCTACTATGCGAGAAGTTCTCGCGTCCATACCGGGCTTCAGCATAAAGCCACGTAGACGTTCGTCAAAGAAAATCTCAACTGCCGCTCAAATCGAACAGACCAAAGATGGTAAAATTGATTTGGAAACGCCTGATTCAATCTTAGCATCCACCAATTTGCGTGCACTCCTGAACAAACAGACATTCACTATGCTCCCACCTTTGTACCAGTTTAATCTCATTCAGTTGCTGCCTAGCGTAGATCGCGAAGCAATCGAAATGGAGCATAAATACCCCGTGAACACCGTACCCACGGAGGAAATACGGCTTGGGCCATCAAGCTTAAACAATGAGTTCTTTGCTCGTGCCTGCTTGGAGTGGCGGGAACGTTTGGCCGAGGGAGAATTTACACCGGAGAATCAAATGAAATTAAAGACAGAGGCCGAACGTGAGAAGAATAAGTTGGATCCGTGGAAGCTAAAGCATTTCGAGCCAATTTGGGGTGAAAAGTCCTTTAATCGTGCCAGCAGTACTCGTGTTAGTGGTGATGCCTGCTTAAATAGTAAATTAAAAAGTGAAGTGGACGCCGGCAAGCCAACAACAAGCACAATAGAAATACAAGAAACGCAAACAACATCATCAATCTCATCGACAACCACCAGTGCCTCGAACTCAACAAAAACCGAAGCATTATCCTCGAACTCGCCCACTTGCTCGCTGTCGTCAACAATCTCCTCATGTTCATTTGATGTGGCGGCGGCCAACAATTTAATTTTAGTAAAAAGTGAAGACACAAAAGAACGTTTTAAAGATGAGTGTATAGTTGTAACAAGCGTTAAACACGAAACATCTGAGGAAAAGACTGAAAACATTCCAGAAAACGTAAGTAGAGCCATTTAGTTGTAGAATTTGGTAATTTTGTATGAAGTTGTAGTAAGAGTAGTTTCAAATGAATCCGAAACGGGTTGATATAAAAAACACCGATAAAATTTTGTACAACTTGGTTCGATTAGCCTTACTGGCAGCCTATTAACTTTACCAGCTTTAATTTTATGACATTTAAATATACAGTGCCAACACCATTGAGTCCGGCCGCTTTCTTTTTACTATGATTGCGTTCGGAAGCTCATAAAAATGTTCGTCATATTTTTAAAATAAATGTCAACAACACTCATAGGGAGCAATTTATCACTTTTTCGTTGTAGAAGAATTTCACTTTGATACTGTAAGATATCTGATTATATAGAGTTTGATATTAACTTCACCTCATTTTGCTAACACTTTCTTTAATACTAATAAATCACGTCTTTTCTTTTGTTTTGTTTCTTTACATTTATGTCAGTGTAAGCAGTTAAAGGAATCCGTTAAAGAAGACACAACAGCATTATATAATAATGAACTACCCACAACATCTGCGTATGCCATGAAATCTGCCCAAGAAAGTGCCCATAGGCGTGGCACAAAACGACCTTCAGCCAGTCCTCCCAACAACAACGACTGTATTAATGAGATTAATGCTACTGCTTCTGTGAAGGATGTTATGAAATGTGAAATGATTTTGGATGACTGTAATGTTCCTATAGAAATCAAAAGTGATAGTGAAAATGATAATGATACTGGAGGTCCCACCATAACCAAAAAGATTAGAATTGAATCAACGTCAACCGCAATACCAACTGAAATTATATGCCACGATTTAACTGTTGATGATGTGCAACCTCCTATTACATCCTCTTCTATATACGTGGATGATGAAGAGGAAGAGGAGGATGAAAACGACGATAGTATTCAAGAAGAAGATAAACATTTGGTTAATTCTAATACATCCTTATCCACAATATCAACTGTTAACAGTACCTGTGATAATAATCAACAACAACAACAACAATATGTCGACGCGGAAAATGAAACGCCCGATTTGACAAAGGATCAACCACATGACGAATCATTTACGTTTTCTGTTAGCTCATCCGACATTCATCAGAACTCTTCCTCCATACTTAATACATCATTGGAGTTGGACAATTGTGAAAATCATGCCATTGATGATAGCTATAATGCCGATGATGAGGATGTTATCGAGCAAAAGTTTAACGATGCTGAAAGTTATGTTCTGGAGTCGGGAGAAGTTAGCACTGATGACAGTGGTACCGGTAAGTACAAAGTTTATTTTTAAGTTGTTTAATTGAACCAAAAAAAAAAAAACAAAATCAACTTTCAACAACTATGCTTTCTTCCCTATGTCCAACATTTTGTCACTAAGACTCTAAACATGCGAAAACTAACACTCATCTTACTACCGATTCAACCGTGGACCCACCAACCACAACTGAAAGTGTTGTAAATGATGATGATTTTTTATTTACTAACTCTCTAGATCGTGGTAAGAAGATAATATACACTATTTGATGAAGCGTATTCATATTTTTACTGTACATAGCTTAATAATATGTTACCTGCTTTAAAATATATAAATTTCTTTGGATTTAAACTGAATTATTTTTGTTTTTATAAACCTATGTTTTGTTTGGTTATTGCTCATGTTTTATCATTTTGTTATGCAATTTGTATTCTTTACATACATAAATCACATGTAATTATATCATCTTGATTATGTACATATTATGTAGATTATTAAAGATTAACTTAGTTGATCATGCTACCCTGTCTGCTATATTAGCGTCACTCAAGTGGTAAGCCGCTTTTTTTCACTCACGCAAGCACAGCTTAATGGCTAAAATAAAATTGTGTTTTTCATTTATAATTAAAAAAAATTATTAAAAATTAATTTTTTCTATAAATAAAATTTGTATAAAAAGATTTTACTATCAGAAATTATATTACAACAGCTTAAAGCTAACAAAACCAAATTTACAATATTTATTGGTTTAAAAAAAACGTATTTCGTCTAAAGATAGTTTAAAAACAATGATTTTTATAGCTATTATTATTATTTTCTTTGTTGATGTATAGGAATTTATTAAATACATAAATGTTTTATTCATTTATACCATGAGTGCTATTCCACTTGAGTAGTCCTGATCTAAGTACACAGGCAGTAAACCAATGAATTTATTTCCAAAATAATTAATGTGTCCACATAATTATTTTAATTTTATGCTTCTGAATTCTTTTTTTATGGAATGGAAATTGTCATTACTTATGTTTAATTTTTTTTTTCATTGCTAAATTGTAATTTGAATAAAACTTTAAAATACCACCCACATTACTTTGCATGTTTTCCTAGTCCAAATATAACTGTACATAGAACCTTCATTGTATATTTAAATAGTTGTTAAAAATAACAATTATACATATTTGCAACTTTTTCGTCAATCACCGCAGTAAGTTTGTGCACAATATTTTACTACTTAGTATGTTCATGCCAATCGTCTTATAATCATCATCTGTAGCTTTGTTGCAACAATCTATAATCAAATTTTTTTCCACATATCTCTAGTGATCATACCTGATGATAATACTGAAGGAAGTAATCTTATGACAACGACATCTGCGATATCGGCCACCACAAGCTCCTCAATTTCATCGGCAGATTCTTTGCCACTAATTGCAGCATCTACTACAACAATGGCTAGTGCGGCGGCATCGGCGGCGGCGGCAACTTTTTCCACACCCGCATCCACCAGTTCTTTGAGTAGTGTGAAAGCTATGATAACTTCTGTGGTGTCATTGGCTCCCACGCCTATACAACATAAAGAACAACAATTACAACCGCCCCAGCAGCAGGTGAATATGCCCATGGAGACGGCAAGTGTCAATGATGTATTTCATCATTTGCATCATGATTGGAATTTCGGCGCTATGAAACTAGAACCGTCGGTGGCCTCTACACAGCCAATGGAGCACGAAGAGCAGGCGGCTCAATCTAGCAGCAGTAGTTATTGCAACATGTTGCAGTCGCATTCCAATGACATGAATGTTGCCGGGACGATTGCTACAGAAATTGTGCAGGATGACAATCATCATTTATCCGCAGCCGACTGTATTTTGCAGGATGCCATAGTAGGTGACACAATAGAGGAAAATGCCATCGAGGATATGGGTGACGATGATGTGGAGGAGGATGTGGATGGCAGCGAAGCCGTGAGAGACATTGTGGACGAGTTGCAGCAGCAACATCAACAGCTAATACAGCTGCAACAGCAGCAACACCAACAATCTGTAGAATTGCAGGACGATAGCTATCAGAGACAACAACTCGAGCATCAGCATCAACAACATCAACACCATCACCACCACCACCACCAACATCAGCACCACCAACACCAGCAGCAGCAACATCAACAGGATTTATCGCAAATTAGCGAATATGTTGGAGAGGTAAGAAGGCTAATTGCTTGTCCCATCTATCGCCCACCTCTACATTATTTTGTCTACTCTTTCAGCTTGCATCCGCCGATGTTATGAGTGAAGTGCCAATGTCGGTAACGGAAATGGAAGTGTCGAGCACTGTTATAACCAATACCAATTCCAACGACAGCCTAAACGACATAAGTATGTGCAGCAGCAACAGTAGTACGGGCAGTCTGGCAGCAACGAATATTGTTCCGGCCCCCTTGTCACAACTGCAGCAACATCCACAGCTTTCCAATTCGCCCACAATACACAATACTCCACAGAGGCAAATATTAGTTGATTCTAATGGTCAAATAATTGGCAACTTTTTGGTCCAACCGCCGTCACATCATCACCACAACACTCACCTGCAGAGCCAGCAGCAACAGTTGCTACAACATGCGGCTCAGCAGTTTTCCTTTCAGGCTTCACAGCAGCAGCAGCAAAATACAGCCGTGTTGGCAGCTCAGCAAACGAATACGGTGCCGTTCGCAACCAGACAGCAGGCACCTGCGCGTCAGCAGTTACCGCATAAAATACTCCCAGTGATTAGAAAGTCTTTCGATTTGAATACCAATGGTCAGCATTTTCTAGCCAATGCGGCGGGAGTAACAGCACCACAACAACAACAGCATCTGGACCCGACTGCTGCACATCAACAAATTCAACAGTTTTCCTTGCAGCAACAGCAGCAACAAGCACCACAACAGCAGCCGCAACTGACGCAAAGTTTAGGACAGCAAAGGCAGTTTTTGAGCCACTCTCCCACGCAGCCGCCAAACAATAGCCTAACGCCGCCCAACAACATAATAACGACGCAGCAGCAGCATCAACAACAACTACAGCTTCATCAGCAATTGCAACATCTGCAACAGCAACAGCAGCAAAATCATCATTTAAACCCATTTTCGCAAAATGTCAGCAATCAGCCGCCACAGCCTCAACATTCTCAGACGCAGGCGCCACAACAACAACCCCCACATCCACATCCGCAGACCACTACCATAACGCCCAAGTTCATTTCAAAACAGCTAAGTATTATTTCAATGCCCACACGAAATGCTACAATCCCCTCTAGCATTGCAGCCTCTACAACCGTTGCCATTCCGTCCACTGCCGCATCCAATGCGTTGTACAACGCCAACAATCTAAACGCCACCAACGTAAGCGTGAATGTCCTCAAAACACTACCACCATCTGGAGTGCCTACCACCATTGCTCAACAGAGACCGCCAGTGAAGGCTACAGCTACGGGCAAGGGACGCAAGTCCACGGCCAACAAACTGCCACCTGGGGCGGTAAACATCGAGCGTAGCTACCAAATTTGTCAGGCAGTAATACAAAACAGTCCCAATCGTGAGAACCTAAAAGCCCAGCTACGGCCCCCTGCGGCCCTATTGAGCCAGCAGCAACAAAGTGGTGCACAACCTTCGGCGACAACATCAGTCAAGCCCATGGCCAGCAGCACAGCTGCTACACTCGTAGGAGGCACAGCGGGTGTAAAGACGCCGGAGGATGTCATAATAAATGCAATAACTACTAACAACGCACCCACTGCCAACTTGCCGGCAAATGTGATGGGTGTTGGAAGACCCGGTGTTTATAAGGTAATAAAGCTAGGCATAGTTGGTTTTTTTTTTTCAAAACATGATATTGTTTTGTTTCTCCGAACAAGACATGTAAGTGACAACAGTGTTGTTTTGGTAAAGAAACAGAACAAGAGCAAGAGAGAGTAAGAGCGAAAGAGTGTGACTTTTGTTCGCAAATTACTTTCAAGCATTACTCACTGCAGTTGCCTTAGTAAAGTAAAGTACTTACCTGCAATCACTCACACACTCACTTATTTCATTTTATCTTATTTTTTAGGTCATTGGCCCTCGAATGGGGTTTCCACGCAAAAAATATGTACAACGCAAGTCCTCGCCTACATTGATACGTCACATTTTTGCTAACCAGGGTTCGGCCGTCTTGCAAAATGCTAACATAACAGCGGTGGCCACCCCGGTGACCAGTGTCGGTGGCGTCGGGCAAAAAGTGACAATAATGCAACAGCCTGGCGGTGGTGTAAGTGTTGCCGCCGCCGCCACCCAACAGCCGGGACCACATGTGACACATGTGCAAGCCACCCACGATATTCATCACAATGGCAATGGTCAGTATGTGCTGCTACATCGTGCCAACGTTGGTGCTGCCGACAATCAGGCTCCTCGGGCTTCCAGCGCTCCGCCAGTTCCTCAGAATCAGGTTAGTACGATTGATTTCTACGATTTTTTGGCATAGGTAATTGATACATTTATTGCAGAATCAACTTCATGGCATGAATGGTATTTCTATTACAGGACGCGGGCGTCCTGCTTCAGTGGATGTAGATTTGTTGAATTCCCTGCAAGATATGCACCACCACAGCGGCAATACGGTTTGTAGTGCCAACCAACCAAGCGCCACCCAAATTGTAAGGCGAAATATAGCAACAGGTAAGTTTGGATGGGAAATCAACTAAAAATAAGAAAAAAACATGTTTATCTCAATCACATCTCTTTAGGCAATATATACATTGAGGGAATCGGAGACGCCACCTCCAGCATGGTCGACGGTAGCGGTAATTACATTGTGACTACTTCAACTTCGGCCGCTTCAATACCAGCGAACGTGTCCGGTGTAGTTGCTGCCGGTGGAATAAACTGCATACGTACAAATCAACATCTATCGCCCCATAACGATGGAGGCGGCAGCAGCGACAACGGCTGCCATAGCAATAGTCCAAATACCACGGCAGATACAAACAATTGTGCCTGCTCCCTCAACGCAATGGTTATATGTCAACAATGTGGAGCCTTTTGTCATGACGATTGCATAAGTGCTGCGAAACTGTGTGTGTCGTGCGTGATCAGATGAACGGACGAGAGAACGGCGCCGCCACAGAGCAAATGGCAGTTAATTCAAAAAAACAAGCAGCAGCAGTATTCGCTCACTTAAAACAAAGGAAAGTACTTTTTACTAAGCATAACTAAGTAATTTGTGAATTGTTTTATTATCATCTTCAAACAACAACACCAACCACAACACCTTATGAAACTTTATTAGCAATATTTTCGTAATACACAGTGTCAGTTTAAATATATATCTGCAAGGAGGGACTTAAAACTTTGAAGTAGATTCTAACCTATCGTATTTAAAAGACAAAATTGGCGAAACGCGAGGGTAAAGTGTACCAAGAAAGTTTATACTACATCAAATATATCTTCAAAAATTTAGGGCTTTCATAAGGGAGAGTTGTAAAACGAAGAAATAGATATTATTATAGTGTATATTATGAATAGAGTAAAACTATTCGAATGGCTGATATTTTACACAACTTGTTAATATCACTATAAAATACAAAGTCTTTGTAACATTTTCAAAGCAGTGATTGGTACTAATAGCACCCAACCACCTTGTTAAGCTCAAAGTTCGTGTTATTCACCAAAGTATTGCAATGTTGCAAAAACGTTGGAGGGATATAATTTCTTTTAAATCGCAGCTAAATGTTTTGCATTGTGTGTGGCACAAAATTGAGGTTTTCTATGATTTCAATTTGCAGCTTTCAAAATGCAATTAAATTGGTCCTATGATGAGTGAAAAAGGAAATTATTTCTCGATCTCATGTTTCTTATTCTTTATGGGCGCGGATTTTCGGGGCCAGACATGAAAAGTTGTTGACATAAACTTAAGGCAGTTTCTTTATTAAAATTTATTTTTTTTTGTTGGTTTTACTTTAAGCAAATTGATAGGAACTATTTAATGCATGTCAGAGAAATTGGATTCAGTGCTAAATTATATTCTTTCTAAAAAAAAGAAATATTTTCGGTCAGGATAAGGTGCTGCTAAGTTGGGGCACATGATATAGAAATCCGACGTTTAATAACAGATCATTTGGTATCATCATGTCGCAGAACAGAGGCTATTACCTAAGATACGCCTAAGGCACTGAGTTGAGACGTCCGTACACTAGTGATGTTATATCAAAAGTACTTAATTATCACACCCAACAAAAAAGAAATTTAATGGATTTAAGAATTATAATAAAAAAGGCAAAGTTAATTTCGAATCAAAATTTGTTGGTTTCCAACATGAGGACTAATGTTGATACATTTTCCAAAAGGAAGAATGGCTTAAAAATTAAACATTTTTTATCCAAAATTAGCCGAAATCTTTCAAGCACATACTGCTTCCGATCAATCTAAAGATTCACATTGATAGAAAGTATTAAAGAGTTCAAAACAATTTTAAATATTCAAATGTTTAACTCTTGATGTTACCAAATGCACTACCCTGCTGTTCTAAGCCAATGAAACATGTTTCTCGGTCGCTTTCCCCTCCACCGCCAATTCTTTACAAATCTCACACTGTGTACACGAAAGCAAAATGGTTTTACCCAACTTGAATTTTTTTCCGGACATTAAAATAAATCAAAAAACACTAAAGCAAAATTAAGAAAACTAAAAAGCAAAAAACACCCATTCACCACGCATATACAAGAAGAACTTACAAATTATATAAATACCACTATGTATTACATACATACGTACATATTAATGCAATTTCACCAATTCAAAATAACAAACAAACAAAATATTCAAATATTAACTTTTTTCCTAAGTTAATCACGATTTTAAAACAAAAATATATTTTCTACTCGTTTGTACCTATGCTTTAATGAAAACAAGAGAACGAAGAATAAGATAAAAGTAAACTAAATAAACAACGTAAAATTAGGTTTAACGACAAGAAAAAACGGTTTACTACGGTCTACCCATCACTCACTCACTACCCATAAATCCGACAAATATTACAAACAATTAAAAACAAGAAATTATGTAGTTGTCTCAAAGTAATCTAAAAACAAAGAAAAACAAATCTACTAAAGTGTTGGCAAACAAAATATTATAGTGATGTTTATTAAAATATGTGTAATATTTCTATTTTTGTTTTGTATTATTTTGATATTGGAAAATCGATGTGACTAAATTTTTTAAGGAAAAAGGTGAAGACAGAATATCACGCATGTAAAATAGATTGCAATAATTTGTGAAATATTTAAAAAAATTTAAAACAAGTGCGATCGATATATATTGCAATACTTGTACATATACAATTTAAAGTTTTGTTTTATAAGATATGTATTTCAATTTGACAATTAATTCCGTGCGTCATTTAAATTGGGGTACAATTTGGAGAAAGAAAAAACCAATTGCATAAGAGAAAATTATCGAAGGGCTATATAAACAACAACAACAACATAAAAATAAGAACATTTTTCGTAGCTCGAATTTGATTCATTTCATTTAGCTTAGCATCGTATTTACATAATAAGATAATAATGATGTATGTCTATTGTATATATATATAAATTTATTTCATTCACACATGTATTAATAAGATTTAATAATTAATTGCTTGGATTAATCGTTAAAAAAAGGTTATTTTTATTATAACTATATAATAAACTACAATACTTCTTTTGATTTCAATTTTTTATTTTTTAATTTTTTTCAAATTAATTTAGTGTTTAAGTTTTCAAATAAGAATGTTGTATTATGATAAAAAAAAACAAAACCACAAAACAAAAGAGAAAATAAAAAACAAACAAACAAAATAAGAAAACAGTAAATTATAAATGCTATGATACACATATAGAAGATACACATTATACACTAATTCACTACGTACATATGTTTAGAGGTACATAGTTATATTATAATGAATAAAAATATATTAAAAACAAATAAATTACAAAAAAGAATAACATGTCGTTTTAGTTTATTTTATTGTTTTTCAGGTGGTTACAAAGTTTTTATTTATTTTTCTTTGAAAAACTTATTTACAATATGCTCTATAATGGTGTCTACTTCAGCCATAGCTCCATTGCCCGTATCGCCACACATGAGGGTTTTCGATGTAGTTGGTACTTCATGATAGCCCCATGTCTTCAACTTGTTAATGTGTTCACCGGTAATGGGATGATCAAACATGCGTGTATTCATGGCCGGACAGAAGAGTAAAGGTTTGCGGAAGTCCCAGGCGCGCACAACACATAACAAAAGATTGTCGCACAGCCCCTAAAAAATGGAAATTTAAAGTTACTTTGAGAAGTGTTATGATGCTTGATGTTTGTTGGTCTAAAATTAACAGTAATTGGTTTATTTGCTACATTTTAGAAATCAACTGAACATTGAGAAAATGTCACAATATGAATTAATCAAGTTATTTTCTATTGCAAAGCTAAAGAAAAGAAGAATGTAGCCAATTGCTACGATGCAAAAGATCCTAAAAGAAATATGCCTATAGAAAATTAGCTCATGTACCGACAGCTTCTATTTCGAAACTTTATTAGGATTACAAACGTGGTAAATAAATCTGTATCAAAAATAGGTTTTAGGTGAGCTCACAACTCCTGAAATATTTAATAAAGGTTCTGGTCATAAAGACTATTCCAGAAAAATAGTTTCGCGTATGATATACAAACAACTGCTGAACATTTTGCACCTACACGCCTCAAAGCATATACACGTAAATTACCAATGTCACTTAAAATACGTATCAAAAAAGCTACAAAACACATATATGACCCAACCCGCAAATTTTGGCTATTATTCTTATGCAGTTCTTGCACTGCAAATGACATCCCAGCCGACAAACTATCAATTATGTAAACTCTAATTCGACTTCATCTCCATAAAAATACCTCATCAATTTCTGAATTCATTTTAAAACTTACCACGGCAATTTTTGCCAACGAATTGGCACTCAATGGTGCTATCACCAACATATCCGCCCATTTTCCTAAATCTATATGTACAACAGGATCACCACGTTTACCCCAAGCGCTCCATTCACATTGATCATCTAGTATTTCAATATTTTTCGGAAAATTTGAAGTGTCCACAAAGTGTTTAGCATGTTTGGTGACGATAATTTTTATCTGCAAAGAAAGACAGTAGTCAATAAATACGGACCCACACCAATACCATTCGCAATAATATTCATGAAACCAACATTAAAACTTATACGGCTATCCTTAAGATTTTGTAATTTCTCAACTAGTAGCGGCAATTTAATTGTGGCCACACTCCCCGTACACGCTATGATAATATTTTTACTGTGCATTTTGTCTTAGGGAGTCGCGGGTTATTGTGGCGGTGCTGATGGCTTTTTTGTTGTTTTGTCCGCTTCGGTATCACTGAATCCCAATTTAGACCACTCCACCTGTTCCATCAATTGATTTTTCATACGGCAACCGAGATAGTCTTGTGCCTCCTTACGACACTCGGAACTTTGATCGTCACTGCGGCGGAGACAGGTCATGTATCGCAAATAGAATTTCTTGCATATACTTTCGTGGTCTAAGGGAAAACTGCCCTTTTCCGGTGGAGTTGGAATAAATTTTGTTTGAGAAAAAGTGTTGGAAGTCATTTAGGAACTGCCGCAGCCGATAAACAAAACATATGACTTTGCTGTGAAAAGAATGTTGATAACACTCGAAGAAAGATATCAATTTGTGGCTGTTTTTTTTTTGTTTTGGTTGGTGAATGGCTGATTAAATAACCGCATTGATACCGTAACGTATATTGTATGACAGCTGCAGTTGTCAGGGTACGGAGAACTTGACTAATGAGTGGAAAATATTTCCAGAAACGGATGGAGCAAAAATAATCGTTCATAATAAAAGAGCGTTCAGAAACACGGATCTATCGAAGGATTTGTCTGTTTCGGTAGTGTTATCGATAACAAACTGCCATGACATTTTGGTTGTCTACAACCTTTCACACACAACATTTCTCGCAGATCCGTGTGTGTGAAAGCGTTTGACGCGGTTACCATAGACCATAGACGTCCAAAATAAAATGAAGCGCTATCAGTTAGTGAGAGACAGATCAACCTGAAAGAAACATAATGTGTATTGAAACGTAAGGGGACTGAGTCAGAGAGAAAGACAATACGTGTGAATTGAGCGAACACAATTGTGCCGCAGTTGGACGTCTATGCCATAGCCAGACATAGTGTAATATGCACAATTTTCTTACTGTGTATGAAATGGATGCGACAAAAACGTTAATGAGAGAAAGAGATGACTAGTGTTTGACAAAGGTGGTTACATAGTAACGGGAAAGATGTATTGTTTTTACAAAAACTGTTAAATTTTAAATTCAAAATAAATTTTTGACAATGCAGCACTATATGGAAATTATCATAGGATATAATTTTCGATCCAATGGGCGGGGAGGGCGTGGAAAAACTTTTTTATGAGCTAGAGAGATAAAATTTGGTACACAGATAGTACTAGGCACTTAAAATTAAAATTTGCAAGAGAAATTTGAATTTTCGGTCAGTGGGCAAAGGGACCGTGGACAAACTGTATTTTAGTCCTAGAGAGATAACATTTGACACAAATATAATACTTGGCAGGACTGGTTGGCATTTGCAGACGAGATTTTTATTTCCAGTCAATGGGTGCAGGAGGACGTGGAAAAACTGTATTTTAGCCCCAGATAAATGAAACTTTTATACAGATAGTACTCGGTACAACAACTAATAAATAACTTTTCGATATGTGGGTGGAGCGGAAGTGACCGAACTGTAATTCAGCCCTAGAGAGGTTCAATTTGGTATACTCGGCACTAAATATTCAAATTTGCAAGCGAAATTTTTATTTTCGATTAGTAAGGCAGATGAAGCGTGACGAAAGTGTATTTTATTTCCAGGGAGATCAAATTTAGCAAACAGATGGCACTTAGGGCAACAGTTATTAATATATAGACAACATTTTCTTTTTCGATGAGCAGACGGATGGGGGCAAGGCAAAACAGTTTTTGGGTTTAAAAAGATTAAATTTGATATACGGACAGTGTTTTTAAACCCTAGAAAAATAAAATTTGATACACAGATACTACAGCTTTTCAGATGAGAACAAATAATGGGCGGGGGATAATATTTAATACACATATAATTTCGAAAAGTGGGCGAAGAGGTGCGGCAAGTGTTTTTAGCGCTAGAAATATTTGATATCTGTTTATCTTCACTACATCTATGCATAGAAGGCGAACATTTTATTTTCGATCGGTGGGCGAATGGGGTCATAGGAAACAGTTTTTTTTATAATATTTTTATACATAGTATACGGCACTATAAATATGAATTGACAGACGGATTTTTTTATATCGGTAAGTGGGCGCAGGGTGTGTGTGTGGAAAGAAGCAAGACAAACATATTGTTATCAAGCTTAGAAAGCGTCCCTAAAGTATGTTTTATTAGTTGAATATGTCGGCGCTTATAACTGTAAGGTAATAGCGTGAGATATGTTATATAAAGTTATTTTTTTAACAGTCGTCAACTATGCAATAGTCAAGCATTGCTGAGCCCTCTAGTATGAAATTAAAAAAAAAAACATTTTAAATTTAATGTATTAACACTATTCCTATATATTTTTATGTAAATTGGTTAAGTCTTTAAGAACCGTCACAATTTTTTCTATAGTCAGTACCCAGATGCTGCATTCATTAGTCGCTTGCCTATTGAACCGCCACCAAATGCCTGTGTTAATCACAGACTATTAAGCATACACCATTTGTTTAAAAAAACATCTGTTTTTGAAAACACGATAGATTCCTAGTGACCCCCCACTGGTTATTAAAAATTAACATGTATTTTTTTTCTCAATAAAACACGAGACAATTTTTCGTTTTCTTAATTAAGCCCAGTGAATATTTTTTATTGATACTATTAAGTAGTAAAATTAACTTTGAATTCCACAACTAATTATAAATAATGAAAATAACTTAATTTTTAAATAATCATTTTTATTTATTTATTTTTGATTTGTTTTGTTTTTTTTTCTATCGGTTTGTTTCATTACCAATATTGTAATAGTAATAAAATTGTGTTTTCTTTTTCTTCTTTGTGTATGCTTGTTATTCATATATAAATACGTAGATTTGTATTAGGGTTTCCAAAATTTAAACTTTAGGAATATTTAAAGAAGTTGATTTCTTCTTCATTTCATTATAATGTTGAGTGGCAGCGGTGGCCAATCTCAGGACATGTTTTTTTTTTGTTGGTTTGTTTGAAGTACAAAGGCTAAATGGATAAAAAATTTTGTATGTATAAATAAGGAATTTTAAACTAATTAAAAAAAAAACAACCATAAAACGATGAATTAACCCAAGTGGTGACCGCGATGCGCGCTTGCAAATTGCCATGAATTTGAGCAAGTTAGGATGGGTAGGTGGGTGGTAGCGAGGAAATAAGACTAAATACTAATCAACGAATAGATAATAGGTATGTATGTAGGTCGAAGTTATAGTTACAGTCAACAACGCTAGACTGTTTTGTTTAAATATATATGTACAAATGGAATTCTACAGTTGCCAAACGTAGTGGCGAAATTCATACGTTGGCTTGCGCGCCAGCCAACTGATTCTGTCCGCTACATTTTTACATAATGGAACAGAGTCCAGAAGTCTCATTGCCGCACACCACTTTTTCCTTCTTTTTCAACGAGGCCTTCTGCAACGCTGGCTTCAACTCGTACGTAATGGTCTCTTCGACGGGTGGCGGAGGCGTTGGGGCGGCGGCTGGCTTGGCTGGTATATTTGTGACTGCGGGCGGCACTGGGCGACTGATGGCGGCTGAGCCATTGTTGCCGTAAATACTACCTATCACGGATATCGTACTTACACTATTGTCATCAACACCGCCGCCGATCAGAGACGGTATGGATGACGCCGCTTCGTCGTACATTGTGCCCCCCAGAAGAGACGAGGATTGCGTGCTACTGATCGTCGTGCCGCCACCACATAGCACAGGTATTGTCGATATCGTGGGTATGGGATTGGCCGCCGTTACACCCAACAAGGAGGAGCTACCTTTCGACTGATCACTCAAACTACTGATACTGTTGGTTTTACAAGTGTTTGCAGCAGACAACATTGCCGCTGCGCTATTACTACTAGCAGTGCTACTTGTGGTTACTGTGTTCTTCGTTATATTTATTTTGATCTTATTTACTAAACTAGCCAAGGGCACGGTAGGAACGGGGCCGGCAGCGGACAGATTGTGTTCATCGCCAGTCTCAAAATTACCATCCATAGATATATTTAAATCTGTCGCAGGCGTTTCCGTAGTCTCGATGTTTTCATCATTGTGCACAGAAGAAGGTGATGTTGATGATGGACGCTCCACAAGGGGGGACATGGCAGACGTAGACGACTCTATCATATGCGTTTGGGTTTCTTCTATATAAAAAAAGGGGAGGAAGTAAGCAATCACGTCGCATTGATAAAATTCGCACAAAACTTACCACTGCTGTGTACTGATATCTCATCGGGCGCTATTAAAACTGTGCCCACATCTTCAAAGCCGTCGTCTTCATCCTCATCTTCTTTGGGTTCTTCCTTAATTTTCACATTCATGAATTTTGAGGACTCACTAGCTGGTGGCAACTCCTTTTCAACATAAGTATCCAAGTCGGTGAATGGTATGTGGGGTTCTTGTATCTCGACATCCGACTCAGTGGTTTCATTAAGATCACCGCCAGCCTCTTCGTCTTCGATTACATTGCCCATATGCTCGCGGGTCACGTTTGCAGGCACATACTCATCGTCATCGTCATCATAGATTTCGGTAACCGAGGGTTCTTCGTTGGGTAAAACAATAACATCATCATCGTCGTCTTCGGCTTTTGCTAAATAATATATAAAACAAGTGTTAACAATTGAATTCAAATAATACCAAATCAAAACATACCTCCTTTGTCATCTTCGACCTTAATCACAATGTCGACGGCATTGTCGTCATCGATTTGTATAAGCGAAGGTTCTTCCATCTCCTCAGCGGTGGACTCTTCCTCAATCGGCTTAACTGGCGGTGGATTAAGGGAGGCCTGCAATAAAATAAGTCATTGTTAATTTATGTATACAAAATTTGAACTATGGTGGATGTGGGTGTCTGTTTACCTTATAGTCTTCATAACACAACGGATGGTATATCTTGTCCTCAACTCGCATAGCGCCCCGCAAATGCCATTCCTCCTGGTCTTCGTTGTAAAATTGTTCAAACTTCTCTTGGCACATGTCGCAAGCACGATCTACATCCTCCGAACCAGCTGGACAACTGGGTGGCGGTGAGTTGGTAGAGCGCTGATTGGATGTATCATCTATCAGATCCACATCATTTTGCTGGGCATCCAACAAGTTCTTTTCACGCTCTTCCACATCTTCCACCTCTTCGTACTGTATCCAATCATTGAGATCATAGTACCATTTGCGTGCATGGGATTTGCGTGAAGAGTCCCGCTCGCGCCTGTTCTGACGGAAGTGCCAGTCCAAATGTTGACTATACTTGATAGTCTGCTCGGGTGGAAAACGTACGCCGCAACTGCTGCATTGCATACCCGAATACAATGTGGCGACGATGGCAGCTTGTCGAGTCTTTATCGACTCTGGTTTAGAGAGATTAATGGGTTTTATTGTCTCCTGTTGAGCAGCAGCTGGCGCAGCAGGTGCCATCACCTCGTCACCTGTTAATGAGTCTGTTGTGGCGGTGGCATTTGCTGGTGTAGTTGTAGTTGCGGACGAGGTGGCGGCCGTAGCCGACTGTGTTGCGACGTTATTAACCGCCGGCAGTATGCCACTGGCACCGCCAAGTATACCTGTAGACACTAGTTTTTGGAAAAGCTCATCTATGTTAATGTTGCTTAAGGAAGCTGCTGGCAATATGGGTACATTGTTGTCTGAACGTTTTTGTATATCCACAGTATTCATGTCGTTATCTGTTGGCAATAGTGCCGCCTGGGCAACAGGTGATGTGTTTGCAATTTCCGTCTCTGTAGGTGGACTGGTTTCTACATAGAGCATACCCTTAATTTGTACCTTTCCAGCGACCACACCTTGAGGCAGAGCACCAAATCGTACAAAGTATTTTTTTCCTCCTAGGAAAAGGCTTTTAGGCAGACCACCATATTCCACACGAGTGGGCGTTCCGTCCAGCAGCACCGTCAGCAAATTATCGGCAAATTGTATGGTATGCTCCTGATCGCTTAATTTGAAGACTTGCAGGCGTGCATCCAAAAACAAAGGTATAACATTGTGGGCATCCACAATCATGTTGATTTTTCCCACAACTAAGTCACGCCTCACCGGCCCGATGTTAACCTGGGGCGGCGGACCTTCGGCCTTCAGCATGTGTATTTTGTTTCTCACGGGCACACCAATTGCTGGGCCCCCAAAGTAAATCTCGTACCAGTTTTCATCGATGTACAGCTCTCGCGAGGGGAAACCAAAGCGCAAATTCAAGGTTTCGCCATCAATCAAGACGGGCTTGTAGTCATGATTGAATTGCAGATTAATGGGCTCGTGGTTATCAATGTATATGGTACGTTGGCCATTCTGGAAACCAATTTCCCGGGGTTGATCAACTTCCATAAAGACTATGGCCACTTCATCATAGAAACGAATTTCCTTGGCGTTTCCGTCAATGGTTATCGTGCGCACAATATCCTCCTGGGGATTGTCTATAGAATTGCACGGTTTGGGTACCATTTGTGATGGAATTTGTTGCTGCTGTTGTTGGGAAGGTGGAACTACCGGAGGCAGAGCATTGCCGCGCATATGACCACCACCCATAGGGGGTATACCTTTGGGAAATTGGTTGGGCATATTATTACTATTGTTGTTGCCCATGGGCCAGGGAGGTCGCACGTTGACGGGAGCATTTGGTCGGAAAGCTGGACCACGCTTATTTTGAGCCGCCATCATGGCATTCCATGGACGTTGTTGTTGTAACTGTCCGGCAGGCATCATGACACTGGGTGGTGGTGGTGGTGGCTCCACTACTCTGTCGGACCACTTGGATGACTTGTGACCACGTTTTTCGCGTCTACTGTTACGCAGTGGCGGCTCATCATTCGAATCATGCTGTTGCTTATCCACATCCACACGCATTGGCTCGTCCAAGATACCACCACTGTTACTGTTACTGCCATCACCGCTCAGGGAGTCGATAAGCTGTTCATTGGCAGCAGCCAATTGGGATTTACTCAATTTCGGTATACGTTTCTTAAGAATGGCCTCCCGTGCCGCATTTCTCTCCGAGTCATTGCTACCACCATCATCGTTTAGTCGGTCCTTCAAAGCATTGAGCGATTCACGACGCTTGGCTTCCTTAAGTTTGTTGACCTCATTGATGGACATAACAGTTTTCACCAGATTTTTGTACTGCTCTTGATTAATCGAATTCGATTCCAGCAACTCTTGGGCCTGAGCAATCATGGTACGAATCTTTTCGTCGTTGGCCTCTTGGGTGTCTTCGTTCATCTGCAATTCGGCCAATTTGTTGCGTTGATCAAAGTCTTTGCTGTTTTTATCTGTTGGGGTGGGAGAAGAGGGAAAAGCACAAATTTTATATTAAAAATTTTGTATTGGTTAAGTTTGGAAGTGTGTGTGTGTGTGTGTTTTTATAATCTTACCTGATTTTGAAAGCTTGTTCAACTTGGCTGTTTTGGCTAACTTGGCGCGTACATCCTCAAGGCTGGACTTTTTAATGGGAGACTTGATTTGATCGCCCTGAAATAAAGATATGTTATGATATGCTGAATGAACTTTGAAAACGGGAAGCTATTCTTCGGGCAGAATGAAGGTATTACAAATATAAATTAAAGGGAGAGGAGAATTGAAATAATTCCCAAAATTGTCTTTGCAATTTCGTCAACAAACTTCGAAGAAGTTGTGAAACCGTGAAATGTCTAAATTTAATTTAAAATTCTCATTTTGTTATTCATCAACTAGTAACGTTTAAGTGGTTCACCCCATAGGGATCCACATATTCTTAACTTGAATCGTTTACCCTCTAATTGCCTTTTGAATAACTTTAAAGACCTCAAAAATATTAATTTCTTTTAACTTACCTTAACATTATCCCAATTTTCATTCGTCTCCTTGCCAATATTGAAGGGAGGCGGTGGAGGTGCCTTGTCTTCATGCGCAGCCGACGACATTGGAGGCATCAATTGCCTCAAATCAACATCTTCGGTACCAAATAAGCTATTTTTATAAGAAAAACGATTTTGTTAAAGAAAATATTTCCTTTTAAACTTTCAAGATCAACACACTTACTTGTCTAGTTTTGTTGATTTACTTTTCTTTGCCACTGGTTCTTCATCCTTCACAGGGGCTAGAGACCTCTTCTTGTGATCCTCATCCTGTTCTTTACTTACTTGGCCATCTTGTTTACTAGCATCATCTTCGTTGCTGTCGCGCTTTGCATCCATGACGACATCTCCCATCACTTCGGTATTTGGTGTAGGATACAATGGTAATCGGCTGCCAATTGTTGACGCTACTACTACAGCTGCTGCTGTTGCTGAAGACGATGATGCGGTTGTTGCTGGTGTTGCGGCGGCTGATAGTAAATTTTCTGTAGATTTTTCTAATTTATTAAAATTTTTCTGAATTTTGAACGATACTTTTGGTGATGATGATATCGTCGTCGTTGCTACGTTTCTAGCATTAGACGAGGAAGCAATATTATCCTCAATATTCCTAACGAAGCTGGTCATTGTGCCTGTATTGGTCGACGAAAATGCTGGGTTTAAATCTAAAGAGCACGGCTGACTGGCAATGACTGGCAGTGCTGGTGCTGAAGCTAACGATGTTACTGAGGACGGCACCACTAGATGTGGTCTCAGGTCTATATCCATCATCATCGTCGTCATCATCATACCTGACGATGATTCTGTCAACAATGGCAAAGCTAATAGGGGTAATTTTCGGAAATTTACAACATTTTCAATTTAAACAACAACATAGTAGAACGCAAAAGAATACAAAAAAAAAAACAAAAAGGAAGTAAAAAAATGGAAACCATTATCTAAAGGACCAACTACTAGAGAGTTTAAACAAGGAAAAGCAAAATAATAAAATAGTAAAAAATTAACTGAAAACGACATCATCACCATTAATATAAAGTATAATAAATAAAACTTTTTTAAAAATATAAAATACACTAGAATATCAAAAACAACAAAGTTCATTGCAAAACAAAACATTAAAGAAAAACTTGAATTTAATCAAAATGTATGTGTGGATACTATTGACTCATTATTCTTGAGGTATTATTATTAAATCGTTTATTTTCTTTTCGTTTTCAATAAAAAATAAAAAGAAAGAAAACATTTTTTTTTTTGGTATACATAGTGTTGTGTTTTCAAGTCTTATCACAGCCATATTAAGCTTGTTTCAAATCACTTAATTAGTTATTAACGTATTACACAAACTAAAACCCCAAAGAGTTTAAAACTAGGAGTGGATGCGGCGGCGGCGTTGGTGGTGACGGTGGTGGTGGTAGTGATAAATATACGTACGTACAAAATTAAGAGGATATCTTAGAAAGAGGAATTGAATTAAAACAACGAAGGCCAAATTTTTCAAAATGTTTATTTTGTATGTATTAGAACAATACTAAATATAAATGCTATGTATGTCGGGTTACTTAAAATAAGATTTGTTCAAAAGGAATCGATGACCTTAAAAGAGTGAAGAAATTTGTCATTCCTAAAATATATAGATAACAACAATAATACACTAGGCATAAGAAGTCTTTTCAGTTCAGTTATCACAGATTGTTTTTGTTTTTAAATCACACACACCGTCGTCTCTACAAATCTACAACAGAGTATTTATAGATGCGTAGAAGAAATCCTAAGGCACCACCTACTACTAAGCATAGTTTACTACTAACGCAACTCTTTGGGGTTTGATGGAACATCGTCGTTTTGATTCCACAAATAATTAAATTAAATGTAAGAGTAGTTTTGTAGTAGTGAAGGAGACATTTCTTACTTTTGTCTATATTTGTGGTGGCAGTTGACGAAGAGGGCGATGACGAGTCTACTGGTGCAGGCTTACTGCCGTGATCTTCGCTATGGCCACCAACAGCCTCTTGATCGGAATCGCCGCCACCTACTTTGGGTCGCTTCTCTGGTGAGGTTATCATAGACGAGGAAGCCGACGAGGTGGACATCCTACGTAAATCGGTATCCTTATACGATGATGATTCAGCTTGTGGAGACGGACTGCGTGAGCTGGTTTTGCTGCGTGCTGAACGCGATTTATTGGAACGCTTCGAGTCGCGATTTTTGCCTGGCGATGAACTGGGAGATGTTGATTTTCTCTTGAATGCACTGGATAATGGAGCTATCTCAAAAGCATCCTTGTCGCAGCGGGTGGTGGGTAGCTGTCGGCTATCAGACGATGATTTGGCGGCAGACGACGCAAACGTTGAAGACGACTTTTTACGTTCTAAACTTGAAGCCAGAGATGCAGCGGAAGATGAAGAATTTGTAGAGCTTTTCGACTCACTGCGCTGTTTACGCTCTCTGTCTTTGTCGCGACTTGAACTTTTACTTGAACGACCCGAAGAACGGTTGCTGCTGCCATTGGACGAGGCCGAGGTCCTTGTGGGAGATTTACGATTACTTTTGTGGCCGCTGCTGCTACGTTCATGTTTTCCACTTTTCGCGGAGTCTACCATTTGCTGTTGTTGTTGCTGCTGCTGCTGATGACTAGCATGGGGGGCATTGGGCATAGTAACACTAGTGGCGTGCGTATGCGCAGGAGTCTGGCTGGTTTGATGTAGTTGCTGGCGTGCCAAACGTGGATCGCGTTGACGTACGGAACTTATCAACGCGGAGTTGACAGGATGCACTCGAGGCTTATTTACGTTATTGGCGGCAGCAACATTGGGTGGTGGACCTGCAACCTGTAATGGTGTTGCGTTATGAATATGATGCTTTGTTTCGAAGTCAAAACGCGCACTCTTACCTGTGGTGGCTGATGTTGCTGCTCATTTAGCATGGCCGGATGCAGATTTGGTCTAAAACCACGAATATTGTGATGATACATGGCAGGAGGTCGTATAGCGGTATTTACGCCCATCGTTTGGGGCCCGCCCATAAAGCCGGGTGGCATTACACCGGCGGCGGCCATAACCTGGGGTGGCATGGGATGCTGTGGTCGCATGGCCACTGTTTGTAAAGCATTGGCGGCCACCAAAGCCTCAACGGGTGGCATGACACTGTCGGCTGTTTTGGAAAACTGTTTTTCTTGCTCCTCTAAATGCTTTTTGGTTGCTTCCAATTCCAATTCTAGTTTGCGTTTCTTTAACTCCAACAGCTCCCGGGTTTTATCTTGTAGAATTTTCTCCATTTCCGTGGGTATAGTTTGGGTGGCCTGAAAAGAAGTAATGCAAGGTATACATCATCATTTATATAACAATATTTATATATCTTTCTTTAAAAAAAAACAAACTTACCGTCTTTAAAAAGATGGGATTGACATGTATCGATGGTTGTTTGGCCGTAATGGGCCAATTGTTGTCTAAACGTTTAACCTTGACATCAAGGGCATATAGCTTTTGAGCTGAGAACACTTCGTTCCATGTCTGTCGCAAGGCATACATTCTCTCACGAATTTTCTCATTCACCTTTAAAAAAGTCAAAGTTGTACAATTACTAGTGTATAACTTTTGATGTTAATGTGGCATCTTACCTTTTCGAATACTCCGCAAAATATGTTAACAATACATTGGCTGAAGAGTGGCACATAGGTGCTTTTGACATTTTTTACAATAGAATCGATTAAATATAATATGGGTAATTTAAAATCTGGAGGAACCTGTTTAAAGCAAACAAAAAAAAAGCAAAATTGTAGACGGGGGAAAAAGGTCACACATACAGTCAACATCAAGAACAGTGTACAAATGTTGGCTTGCTTTTTTTAAAAAAAAATATAGTCTAAAAAAAATTTTTAAAAATACACTGAAAATGTTATTTTTTTATATTATTTTGAACGACAAAATTTTAGATTTTGTCTATCTGTTTTAATTTTTTTTTCTTTCTTTTTGAACAATTTTAAAGAAAACATTTTGTTTATAACTTAATTAAGGATAATCACTTCGGAGTCCAACAGTTTGTTACAATTTATAAAATATTTACTTATATGTATAGTAATAGGTATATAAGGAGAGACAAAATCTTTTCCTCAGGTTCCCTCATTATTTATGGCATAAAGAATAAGCTTTTTGTTATAGTATTCTTCCCCCCAAACATTGTCATCGTGCGATTAAAGTATATTACATTTCAGCTCAGATATTGAGTCATTTGTTAAACTCTGAAAACTTCTGATTAACCCTGTTCTTTGTATTTTCGTTTTTAGTTAATGCAATATGTTTTAAAGAATTCTTTTTTACACGTATTCTCGATGATGACTGTGTGTGTTTTTTTAAGTTTCTATTTGTTTTTTTCTTGTATTAAAACTACAAATGTTGTTTGGTATTTCTCTATTTTTATGTTTTTTTTCTTATTTCATTATGATGATGCGTTTGGCCAGGGAAATAAAACAATTAACTAAAATTGTTTAAGAGAGATTTGTTTATTTGTTTACATTTCTTTTAATATCTAAAGAGAAAAACTGATGATAAGGATGATATGTTTTTGTTGTTGTTAGTATGTACTTTTGTTTTATTTTTCTTGTTGTTGTAATTATTTTCTGTCCTATATATTTCGCTTAACCAAAGAGTATATAAAAGATGTTGAAGAAGGATTTGTTTTCGCTGATAGACAAGTTGACATAGTAGTAATGGGACCAAAATATATAATTTAGTAACATATTTTTAATTATTCCAGCTAATTTTACAAAAGAAAACCACTTACTGATATTGTTGAAGTAAATATAAGTATTCGATGGCACAACAAAAAATAATTAACGTACAAGAATTTCGGGGCATAAGCGGACAATTAAAAAAAAGGGGACAGATCGACAACGTAATAAATGGACTAGCAACCTACTGTGCCAACACAAGATTTTCGCCAGATTTGGATAATGTAATAAATTTTGAAGTCCGAAAGGAATTACAACTAAAGATTCATGTGAAGATGCTGTACATCAAGTACAGTGAGGGTTTGCAAAGATTGATCCGCAACACGAATTAGTAATTATTAGCTCGATGTAGCGTACAAATCAAAGTTGTATAGCAGTAGATCATTACGCCTATTCAAAGGAATAGGGTGGTTGACGAACAGAGTTACGTCAATAGGTGTAAAAATAGCAATTTGTACGTAATTAGTAATAGAGTAGAATGAATTTCTAATCAGATATTGAGAGTATAGCAATGAGTTACAGAAACATCGCCTCTAAACGTAATAGAAATAAACTTTAGTGTTATTTTACTTTTGCAATGTAAATGAAGTTTTTTGGTTTTTACTCGTAAGTTTTACTTTATGATTTTATGCTCACATTGATATTGACGCAAATAATGTGTAATTAAACCTCTCATGCACGAATTAAAATGGACGGCCAACAATTTTTCTGACGAACAATTTAAGTTGTTCTTGTTCAAATATTATAAACTAAACAAAATTTCAATGTCCTTGATGTGTTGGTTTGTTAGTTACAGGATGTTGCCTATATGAAAAATAAAACTTATTATGTACAAACTACACATTTTTTTCATAATTGTTTTCTCTAAAATATTCATGTTGTTTTTTAAAACTATTGTTAAATTAAAAGCTTAAATATACGGTGTAAGAACGTGTAAAAAATGTTCGGTGACGTTAATTTTTATTACAGAATTTATCAAAGATTTAAAATAAAAATTTTAAAACAAAAATCAAGTTTTCGATGTGGATCAACTCATGTAATAAAATTTGCAGAATATTTTATGTATAGTTGCACTTAATCTCTTCTTTTTCTGGCAACATTTAAATTAAAAATTATTGGTAAAAAGGGGTATTTCTTTTCGCAAATATGAAGAATTATGCCAATAGTTTATAGATAAAGTTGGACACTTTTCTTAGTAGGTCCACAATATGCGGTTTATCTTGAAGGCTTGAAATTTTTGGCTTCTTAAGACAATAAGTAATTACATTCAAAATCAAAATTTGTTAATATTTAGTATTTTTTAACTTCCCATCAAAAAATAATTGAAGCCATTCGTGGATAATAATGCCCTATAACCATAAGTGATACCGTTATTTTTTTGCATTGTAATTACATATATGAGTGCTGTAGGCTACATGTAATCTATAAACAAAGACACTTCGTACCACTTTTTGTTCAGCAGTTTGCTTTTGGGCGTTAATGGGTTAATAAGGATAAACAAAATTAAATGTAAACATTTGTTAAAATAATTAGCATGGTTTTTCTTTAATTTTGACTCCAATTTTCCATATAAGCAAAACAAAACTCAAGCCAAAAAATTGCTTTCAAGGATGCAAACGATGATACAAAATTAATGAATTGGAAGTTGTGATGTACTAGTGAATTTTCCATATTGTTGTCATAGGATAGAAGCACATTATTCTGATGTATTTTTAATACGTTTTACTAAATTATTTATTTCAATCAATCAATTAGTTAATCAAATCCTTATAAAAACTGTCTTTAAGAAGGGGCATTTTCATTAATTCAGATTGATTGATTCAGAACTAATTTTTAATACAAAACTTTTACTTGGTTATTTCCCAACTTATAAAAAAAACAATATTTCTATATACTTTGTACATATTAACGTTTTAGAGCTTTCAAAGATTTCAAGATCTCAAATTAATGGAGTCCCGGAAGCAAGGACGTTTTCATGTTTTATTTTTGTATTATCAGCTTATATTCAAGTTTGGCACTGTTTACATTCTTATGTTAAGGCAATACTTTATAGACTTTAGTCTGCCTGTCTGTCTAGTCAATAAAGGTAACTTGAAACTTAAACTTTGTTCACGTTAAATATTCCAAGTAAAAACAATAATGTTCATGTTTCTGGGACCTTTAGGGATCTAGATGTTCACGTTTACGCGAGTCCAATGTATTTGCATTTTTGTTGTAAGAACATGTTGGCTATAGGCTATGTAATGACATGGTCAAAAATAACACCCAAGGTCGTGAATTTCATAATAAACGAATCTTCCACAACGACATCAAAGAAGGCCATACAATACGATGTAAGTGATAATTCGAAATGATTTCCATTCAAATAAAACAAATAAATGTATTCCAGTAGGTTCGTCAAATTAGTCTAAAAAGTACTAGTCCTAAGGTATGGAACTCTGAGCTACTGAAAAAATTAACTAGTTCTAAACTGTATAATTTTTTAGCAGTTAAACATTAGGTTCTTGTCAGACTAGTTAATTGTGAACTTTTTTAACCATCGAACCAGTTAAAATATTAGCTGATGAATAAGAAAAAGAATTTTAAAATAATTTCAGAAGTTATGTTTTAAATTACACTACAAGCAAAATACATCAACTGCTAAATGACTTGAGATGAAAAATTATTGAAAAATTTCATATATTGTATTTAATTATAACATCGTATTTAAACTGCTAGTAGTTTGAATACTATCTCAAATTTTCTAGAATAGAACAAGTTCTTATGCGTTAGTTTTGTACAAGTACTCATCAATCTCTTTTGAAGTGGTTCCAAACTAGTTCAAAGGAGACACTCAACTACCGTCTGACTAGAGTTTCTGAACTGATTCAATTCTAGTACAAAAGGGATAAATCCCCACGCCTAGGGCAACTACGTGTTAAAGACAGTTGCTTGTATTGAATTTGAACTAGGTCACTGTCCTATGGAGAACTGGTACTTTGCTACTCCGAACTAGTATTTTTCCTACTGGGTTTCTAATTGAAGAATTAAAATATTCTATTAATTATTTTTAAATAGTATTTATACAAGATTAGTCATAATATCGCCATAAGCCTTGAACATCTTTTACTACAACTTGATATTTCGTTCGTTAAATATTTTTTCAGCTTAGAATAAACCCAAATCCAATTTAAAACGAATGTAATATAGAAAAAAATATACGTGTTGCCCATGGATGAACCTTATCCCACCCATAACACCCAAATTTTGTCGATAAATTTTCCCTTCACTGTATTTTATCGTTGATTCCTATAATACCAACCTTATAGTGTGGAAATAATTTTTGAAACTTCCAAACTTCAAATCTTTTATATACTCTTTGTGCTATGATGTTAACACTACGCATATACAAATCTGTACGTAAAGCTGGTGCTGTCATTAATACGGAACAGTCGTTGGTTTTGTTTTTTTTTTTTCTGATCCAAAGGTTATCTAAGGAATTTATTTATTAGGCACATGTTAGGTTAATTATCTCTTTAGGGTCTTTAAGATTTCATATGTTATAGGTTGTTTTAAATGGATATATAAAACGTAAACTTTTTCTCATTGATATAACAAATCTTATGTGTGTTTTAGATTTACATGGAAACTACAAGCAGTGTCTCTTGTCATGTTATTTTATCACTTGTGGTATCCTTTTTCATAGGATATTTTCATCACATTCTATAGTGGCGTTGCTTTTAACATTATCATTTTAACTCAGATCCCATTTGGAGTACAACAGGATACTAGGTGTTATAAAATAGAAAATTAGTATGTCTATTAACCTTTGAAATATGTTGTTCGACGACTTTGACAATAACAGCGGCATATTCAATATTTTCCTCAGCCAACATGGTAAGCATATTGATAAGCGGTTTGCTGTTACAATTCAAGTCGGACAGACTGGACAGATATTCCTCGGCCACACGCTGCTCGCATTCTCGTTGGGATTTTGTAGCGATATCCATGGCTACGGGTAGGGTACAAAGGTTTGGGAGGCCTCCTCAAAACAACAAACAGTTTGTTTGGAACTGTAAATGACAAAAACAAAAGGGAAAATGTTGTAGTCTTGACAGTCAATAAATAGATTTAATTTATTTGATAAATAAGCAATATATTGATTAGTGAACGCAAATATGTATACCATATACATATATATGTATAATTTATAGGTCGGAGTCATTAGCCATTTAAAATACAAACAAATTGAAACGTCAAGAGACCAAGGAAAGGGACGTATTTGGAAATACCAGAATCTTGCATACGTATAACCCTATCCAATGCAAACATACACACACATATACTGTCACACAGCCCACCGAAAGCCTTCAAAACAATCTCACTTCACAGCTCTCGTGCACAAACACACACACTGTCACATAGGCCACTTTATATATACACATTGGCAAATATAAAAACAAATTTCCAAATTTTCACAATGTCATCAACAAATTTGATCACCACGTTTTCCTTTCATTGTGGGAAAAATCACAATTTTCTTTTGTAACCTTCATCATTTTTCACAATCAATTGAGTTTCTGCTTAAGAATTTTGCACTTTTTAGCAATTTTATTGTCTTTTTACTGGGGAAAAAACCGTAATTCGTCATCATTTAATAGCACACACACAAAAAGAGAAAACGCAATATATTTTTTGCTGGGCAAAAACACACAAACCTACCTTAATTTTATAAAAATGCTTTTGATTATCAGTCTTAATTCATTTAATAAAGGTTCTTCACTGTTTCACACTCGTTTTACTCCGATTAAAATTCAACTAAACACTAAAAATATTTCACGTAAGAGAAGGTATAGAAAAATTGATGCCTTCTACCCAATAAATTATATTTCAAGATGGCGATTGGCAGAGCAAAAAATAAGGCGCTGAACTTCAGCCATTCAGATGGGCCGCTGAATCAGGGTTGATTTTTTCTGTAGTAGGTAGTTGTGTACGTTGTGTTGGTTTGTACTGATAAAAATGTAATGGCAAATTTTTTAGAGGTAATAAAAACAAAACAAAAAAGGAAAAGTAATAGTAAAATTTTTGGGCATAGGGGAATTTTATTTGTCGCATGGCTGTTTTATATGCATAAAAATATTATTTTTGTACTGCATTGAGTAAAAATGTATGTAATATGAAAGATAAGTGAAATTGTACTTTTTGTAATTAAATTATTTACTTTAAAGTTCAACCCAAGATGTATTAAACAAGGTGGAGTTATCTGTACAACAAATTTGGCATTGCAACAACCACAGGCAATTTATTTTGTGTAGTTCCTCTCTAGTGTCAAAATCTCCATACAAAATATTGACAACTGAAAGGCGCAACTCGGCGAGTATATGTAAGTTGACAGTGCAGAGGCACCAAAATCAGAAAAAAAGTTAAAACCAGCTGGCAGTTAACGCCACCTGTATTAATACATCTTGGTTCAACCCAATTCCAAATATCTCTTGACGGCTGTCAGTTAACAGTTATAGGCCAAATACACCATCGAATTTGTTGGGCTATTTGGCAACTGGAAAAGTGTAATAGCCTTTTTACACCGGAACGCATTTAACATATTTCCGCGTTAATCCGCATCTTTGATGGATGCGGCCAAAATGCTAAAATTTTTACATGTATTTTGTTGTTGGAAAGATGTTAACATATAATTCGCATCATGAAAGATGCGGAAAAATACACTGAGTTGTACTCTGAAAATTGGAATTTAAGCGATTTTTCTCAGTAATGTTGATCCGGCACCATTTCGTCGTTTGTTTAAATTTATCGGAAAAAATGCCAAACAACGTGGACGGACAAAAAATTTACATTTTTGCCAAAATATTAATAAATGGTTCTTCCAATTAGTTAAAACTATTCGCGCTTCGTGGAATACAGCCTCCGTAACAATGTTAATAGGTTTGTGGCAGGAAAATATTGCAGTTTTACAAGGCAAATGGAAAAATGTGTGAGCTAGACAACAGCTGACAATATGCGAAACTGCAGTGTAAAACCACTTTTTAGCATTCCGCATCTTCAGCTCAAGATGCGGAATGCTTTTTTGGTGTAAAAAGGCTATAACTTCTCACAGCACATACACAAGCAATATTTCTGTTTTTAAAACTATGTTTCGTTATTTTTGGAATTGTCAAATCAATGCATTAAATATTATTTTAATAGAAAGTTATGAATAAAAAGTTTTTTTTTAAAAAATTAAAGTAAATATGATTTAATAGCATTTCTAACGATAAAAGAATATTGTAAAGTATGGTTTACACGCTATCTACCCATATCTACTCATATCCCCTCAACAACATGAGCGAGATAGACTAATTAGAAATCATGTAGGAGTAAGCAAAGACAAACACTGCAAAATTATAGCAAAGTAATATTGAAGTATAGGAAGGTAGATAGAAAATCAAAATGTACTGATTTGACAGTAGACAGGGGATATGGGTGGATAGCGTGTAAATCAGCCTTAATATTAGTTAATTCGAATATCATGTGTATATGTAGTTTTGTTTATATCTAAATTTTGTTCTAAACTTATAAAAAAAATTAATTCGTACTTACATCATAACAACTATCATATTCAATACTGGTGAAACTGAAAGAACATCGCAATATAATTGAAAAAATTATGTTTTTTTTCTATACCCCCAATTCTACTAATG
Organism: Muscina levida; assembly: GCA_964034835.1. NCBI lineage: Eukaryota > Metazoa > Arthropoda > Insecta > Diptera > Muscidae > Muscina > Muscina levida. The sequence continues at coordinate 87,243,949 of OZ035884.1, forward strand.
TCGTCACCTCCATTAACGGGGTTTGCAGCCAAATTACTCAGAGTTTTCCATACAATACCGTAGTTAGCCATGAAACGACAGTTAAAATATTGACAAAGTGAAATGTAACACTTTCACATCATTCAGATTTTTGTGAAAAATTTTTATTTATGTACATAAATCTTTTCTGGTAATGCTGTAAATACCCCAAAACAAACAACAAAGAATGTTTCTACTTACTTCTCATATATACAAAATACAAGAATTAAACTTGTTTTGTAGTATGCATTAATAGTTTTCATATTCATATTTACAAATTGCTAATTGCTATTTCTATTTACTGACTTAATCAAATAAGGGTAGTGGATAGTGGAAGGATATTTACTAAACCGAGCGAGGTTACTATAGCAAAAGAGTTGGGGTATTAAGCCCACTTTACACAGGCAGACAAGTCTGTAAGATATAATTTCTGCCCAGATTTATCCCCCAGAAAAAAATCAAAACGATTTTGATTTCAATAAACAGACATTTTTGATAGATAATGTAGGGTCAGGTTCAGACTGACTTTTTTTGTCGTGTCAAAGAAAAATTTCAATATATAAATAGGAAAAATTGTTGTTGTGATTAAAATATAAAAACAAGTAAAATAAAGAATTTTTTTAAGAAATTAACTTTAAAAAGTGTTGTGCTATAATGTTGTAAAAAATAAAATACAAATGTAAGACATGGTCCGCTACACCTTTCATGTTGACTGCTGGTGAAAAATGAAAGTTTGACAGAAGCGTCTGTAATGTAAAAGGGAAGATAGGTGTTTACACGGAGTTTTTGGCTCCCAGACAAGTCTGCCAGTGTGAGGTGCCCTTTAGAAGCTATAAAACACAAAAAACTAGAAAAATAAACTATTAAAAAAACCGCTGGGGCAACATCGTATTGTCGGTTAAACAAATCTACGCGCTTGAAAAATATTAGCCTTTTTACACCAAAAAAGCATTCCGCATCTTGAGCTGAAGATGCGGAATGCTAAAAAGTGGTTTTACACCGCATTGTCAGCTGTTGTCTAGCTCACACATTTTTCCATTTGCCTTGTAAAACTGCAATATTTTCCTGCCACAAACCTATTAACATTGTTACCGAGGCTGTATTCCACAAAGCGCGAATAGTTTTAACTAATTGGAATAACCATTTATTAATATTTTTGGCAAAAATGTAAATTTTTTGTCCGTCCATGTTGTTTGGCATTTTTTCCGATAAATGTAAACAACGACGAAAATGGTGGTTGCCGGATCAACATTACTGAGAAAAATCGCTTAAATTCCAATTTTCAGAGTACAACTCAGTGTATTTTTCCGCATCTTTCATGGATGCGAAAATATGTTAACATCTTTCCAACAACAAAATAAATGTAAAAATTTTAGCATTTTGGCCGCATCCATCAAAGATGCGGATTAACGCGGAAATATGTTTAATGCGTTCCGGTGTAAAAAGGCTATATGATAGGGAAAAACTCCACCCCAACTGTCGTCGTCTCCATAAGCGGGATTTGTGTTTAAATTATTTGGGGTTTTTCATACATTACCGATGTTATTTATACTGCGTTTCTATCAGGCGAAAAACAAGTTCCTGAGGTGTTTTGTGAAAAAGCATATTCGAAAGTACTTTTTTCGAATAAGTTTTGGAAACACAACTCTGCGATTTCATAAGTTATCGGCGATTATCGGCCTTTTTTTACATCACTAACTCGAAAAAGTGACGCTCAATTGGAAAATGAATTTAATTATGTGCAAAAGATAATAAGTATTGTAATTTCCATTATGGAGTGCATCAGAACATTTATATTTTAATTTGAGAATAGTTATTGAGCTAGTACTATCTAATTCGGAGGTCATATCAATATTCTGGTTTCTTAAATATGTAAAATAAGTTTATTTCTACCAAATTTCTTAAGTTGTTTGCTTAAAATTTAAAGTTATTCAATAATTTACTTAGAAATTTGTATTGCTTACATGCAATTTTTGTTTTGTATACATCTGTACGCCGAATTTACTTTGAAAAATCGAAGAACTAAAACACTTCAATCATAGTGGAAACGGGTTTGAGGTGTTTAAAGTTAAACAAGTGGTTTGAGCGGTAATGGAAACGCAGTATAAAACTCGAAGTTAACCGCTCATTGATAGCTTAAAAGCTGAAAAAACGAGATGCAACACCTTTGCAGCATTGCCAGATACGACTTTTGTGCATAAATTGCAGTGAACACGTGCTCAGTGCATTCCCAATGGTTTAAGCCTTTAATTGCACCAATTCCGAGTTGCCACATTTCTTATCTAGTCAACGACAGTTACTTAATCTCACCATTCTTACAAAAGTATTCTTACCACGATACTGTACAAATAGTTACACAGTCTGTGATAAAGACAGCGAGTTGTTGGCCTAGACAACAACCGTACGTGAAAGTAATCATAATGAACTGTACAAATATTTGAATTACATGTAAACTCAGTCTGTGATATTAAAGCATCATAATATACTGTACATACAGTTGAATTAGGTGTTAACAATGACATAATATTTCTATGAGTCGCCCTGTTAAGAAAAAGAAATAAAGAAGTGCAAAAAAAAAACATCAAAACCAGTAAATTGAACAAATAAGTTAAAAAACCAGTACAATAATTTCAGTCTAGTGAAAATATCCTGTCCTTCCTCCTTAATTCTAGTGAACTTTGAGTAATTAGAATTGACCGATTTTTTACATATACATTTTCTTTTGCCTGCTTGTGGAGATTTCGAGATAGAACTTTCTGTCGTATGGTCGAGTCAAGAAAATGTTAATAAATTCGCCAACAAATGAAGAGTTCCTTTTAGAAAAAGTTGAGAAACATGTAATGTATTTTTGGGAATTATGCTAACTTGTATGGGAGGTACTCGTAAGTCAACGTCCACCAAACGTCTAAATTGTGCGAAATTAATATTATTATCCTAAATAATAAACGAAAGGCCATTTTGTCGGACAATATAGTCCATAATTTTCTTAAGTTAGATTTTGATAACCGCTTAGCTTGCACAAAACTTGGCTGAATTCATTGTACTTACAATGTACATATGTATTTGAGTGAATTGGTCATTTATTTGCGAGGTACCCGAAGGGGTGTGGTAAAGGTTTCGGTATTATGAGGAATTTTCTACTATTACAAGATAATTAAACTGATCAAATTTAAATATCCTCTAGTTGCATGTTTAGAAATTATGGAAGAACTAATAATTTTCAAAAAATTTGAGGTATCAGATAAAATGGGAGGTACCACAAGGGGTTGGTTACATATATAGATAATACGAGTTCATCTTCAGATGAACTCGTCATGGAGTTCGAAACGCGTCATCCTAGTGCGTGACACACTGAATTTGACCACAAATATCAACCAATAAAAAAGCATTTTTCTGATCGTAAGCCGAATTTGATGTATCATTTGATACACTTAACGTAAATTTAATATTAAATATATTAAAAATATTAATAATATTAAAAAGATTGAAAATATTAAAAATATTGAAAATATTTAAAATATTAAAAATAGTAAAAATATTAAAAATATTAAAAAAATTTGATATATTACAAATATTAAAAACATTAAAAATATCAAATATATTAAGAATAATAAAAATATTAAAATTTTAAAAATATTAAATATATTAAAAATATTAATAATATTAAAAAGATTGAAAATATTTAAAATATTAAAAATATTAAAAATATTAATAAAATTTGAAATATTTAAAATATTAAAATGTTAAAAATATTAAATATATTAAAAATATTAAAAATATTAAAAATATTAAAAATATTAAAAATATTAAAAATATTAAAAATATTAAAAATATTAAAAATATTACAAATATTGAAAATATTAAAAATATTAAAAATATTAAAAATATTAAAAATATTAGAAATATTAAATATATTAAAAATATTAATTTACGTTAAGTGTATCGAAATGATACAACAAATTCGGCTCAAGATCAGAAAAGTGTTCTTTATTTTTTGTTTGATATTTTTGGTCAAATTCAGTGTGTTACGCACTAGTATGACGCGTTTCGAACTCCATGACGAGTTCATCTTCAGACCCCTTTGTGACGAACTGATGAATTTGACCAAAAATATCAAACAATAAATAAAGAACACTTTTCTGATCTTGAGCCGAATTTGTTGTATCATTTCGATACACTTAACGTAAATTAATATAATGTACTGTAAGATCGACTAACAAAAAAACAAATACAAATATTAAAAATTTTAAAAATATTAAAAATATTAAAATATTAAATATATTAAAAATATTTCAAATATTAAACAATACTAATATTAAAAATACCAAGTATTAACAAATACTGAAGAATTTGTAAAAAAACAATGACTCTCACAGACTCTTTCGCAGTTGAATCTATATAAAAATTTTGCACGAGTACAATCCCCCCAACACCTCCCTCTCAATGATCTTGTCAAAAATTCGCTCTATTCTTTTGAAATTTTTCTTACCGGAAACATGAATTTCTTTTTTTTTGCAGATTTTAAGGAAGTCAAAATTCGTACTTAAGGTTGTATTGTTATACCTCAAAAGATGTCTTTATTTGTCATTGCGTCCGTAATTAACACCTTTAATTACAATTCCTAAACGGAAGTTATTGAAAACTCATTAAACAATAAAAGAAACCTCCACAACTAAAACTAAATAAACATTGCAGGCGAATGACGGTGGCAATTACTTAATCTACCAGCTATGGTCTTGTATCCTGTGGTTTCACGGCAGGATCTGGATAAGTAAGAGAAGAAGTTAAATAGAAGGAAAATTCAACCAAACAAAACAATTGAGAGAAAAACAAATGGCACGAGTTTCATTGCTAAGCAAATACTACGAAGGCTATAAAACAAAGCAATGGGCAAACACCAGAAGTGAAACTGAAAGTAGAGCGGAAGAGAAATTTAACACAAAAACAAAAAAAAAAAAATAAAAACAGCACAAGGAAGATGAAACAACCCAGGCCGAGCAGTTCCTAGAACTAAAGGTCATTATCCTTACAATGCCTCTCAGTGTTTTTTCTCTCTAGTCATAGTTTAGGCAACTCTAGTCAACCATAAAAATATGTAATTTATAGTAAAAATATATACGTATAGCACTTATGACTTAGAGAAAATAATAGAAATCCTTAGGAGGGGGTGTCTATTTCAAATGGCGTTTGTTGTTGGGACACGAGTGTTAAAGTGTTGCATTAGCAGGCAGAGAAGGTGACTAACGGTGGTGGTGCTCTTCGAGATACTAACTACTAAGGGTGGGGGTTGCTGTTAGGAGGAGTAGGATACAACAGCTGCGCAACGATACAATGTGTGCTGCGCCTAATACAGCTAATAATAATTCAAGTGACGAGTGGCCATGAAAAATTTAAATGTTTTTCATTTGCATTGCAGCGACATATGCGTAAAATGCATTTTAATTTACAGAAAATAAAACAAACGAACAAAAAAACTCTTTTTTACCATTTTAGGGCTCGTGTCAAGATCTAAAATGCAAGATAAGCATAGTTGGGTAATTTAGTTAGTTATCTGTTTGGGCCACATTAGGTGGCATATTGTGGTATGTTGCAACATAACCAGGCGGCTATCGTATACTCGTAAATGACATTGCGTGGTTGGCCCACAACCAAATGAATGACAAAATTAGCATATCAACCCCGTGCCAAAATGAGGTGATAGCAGCAGACCTGGCTGGGCCAGCCTGCTTGCTGACAATACAATACGCCCAAGTAGCAGTTTATACAAACCAACCAGCTGAAAAGTGGTATTTGTTAATTTTCATAAATTTACACAAAAGTTAACCCATTTGGAAAAACACCTTTCACTTTTCCAATATGCTTAACAATTTATACACGTAAATCATGTGCTCTCCAATATACGGGTTAACATATGCATTTCTTTTAAATCTATCGATGTAAAGGATCTATTTCCTTGTGTGGCATTTTACAAATGTCATACTAACAAAGCAGCCTTTTCAGGCTTAGCATTAAGATGCCCTCAACCAAAATATGCTGTTGTGCCTATTCATTTTCATTCATTCATTCAGAGGGAGAGAGAAAGAGGGGGTGTTTTATTTTGCGCATTGTAGACTGACTGCCTCGGTTGGTTTGTCTCCTGCAACGGAACAATCTCGTCGAGTTTTTGTGCCGTTTTGGGCTGAAACATCTGTTAGTGTGCGGTTGGAAAATATCTAACTGTCTGTCTCTCTGTTCCGTCTGTCTATTTTTTGTGTTTTAAGTACTACTATATCCTTATCCATTACACAGGATGCCTTTGTTGTGTCAATGGGCATCCGTGTGTGCTCTACGCCTGCGCAGAGAGCTCGTGCCATATTGCGCATGTTTTTCACAATTATCAGTCAGCGCCAGCGTCATTCCATTCGTTGAAATAGTATCCAAGCGTAGAAAAGGCATAATGCATTCATAAATTATACAAATAAAATCATATGTCGAGTTTTGGAGAGCAGCTCGCATAATTGATGTGCCTCTTGTTGAAACTCAGCGTAACTACGCAGAAACATATGATGTCGATAGGAATTAACTGAATGAACTAAATTGAAAGAGAGAGAGAGAGATTAAGCAAATCTTTTGATTTAAGTAAAGAATTGTTAACCTATTGCACAAAAAAGCCAGTAAAAACTTTAAGTAGGGAAACCCGAATTACATGTACCCTCACCCTCAGCAAACACACAAAATTTTCTAGTATATTTATATTATTACTCGATTCCTAAGGTGGGCGGAGAAGAAAAACTTTGTCTTGTTATAACTTAACAAAATACAGCATTTGGGCACGGCCGCGTCGTTTGTATTGATATTATTACTCGATTTCTAAAGTAGGCGGGGTGGTACATTTGTATGGGAGGTACCAGAAGGGGCTTGGCTATACTTCCAGATGTTTTCTCTTAAACTTTATCCAACTTTACCTTTACTATATACAGAATTTGGGACACGATCGCTTTGGTTGTATTAATAATATTTATCGATTTCTAAAGTGGGCGGTACAAGATGGGTATGGGAGGTACCAGATGGGGTTTGGGTAGACTTGCAGTTTTTTTCTCCAAAACTTTGTCTTGGTATTGTTTTACTAAATACATAATTTGGTCACGATCGCGTGGGTTCTATTGATATTTTTACTCGATTTCTAAAGTGGGCGGAGTGGTACATTTGTATGGGAAGTACCAGAAGGGGTGTGGCTGGACTTCCAATTTATTTTTCTAAAACTTTCTTCTAATATAGCTTTACTAAATACCGAATTTGGGCATGATCGCGTTAGGTCTATTAATAATATTAACCGATTTCTAAAGTGGGCGGTACCTGATAGGCATGGGAGGTACCAGAAGGGGCGCGGCAAGACTTCCAGTTTTTGTTTCTCCAAAACTTTGTCTTGTTATAGCTTATCAAAATACAGAATTTGGGCACGACCTCGTCTTTCGTATTGATATTATTACTCGATTTCTAAAGTAGGCGGGGTGGTACATTTGTATGGGAGGTACCAGAAGGGGCTTGGCTATACTTCCAGATTATTTCTCTAAAACTTTATTCAACTTTACTAAATACAGAAATTGGGACACGATCGCTTTGGTTGTATTAATAATATTAATCGATTTCTAAAGTGGGCGGTACAAGATGGGTATGGGAGGTACCAGATGGGGCTTGGCTAGACTTGCAGTTTTTTTCTCCAAAACTTATCTTGCTGTAGTTTTACTAAATACTGAATTTGGGTACGATCCCGTTGGGTGTATTGATATTATTACTCGATTTCTAAATTGGTTGTAATGGTACATTTGTATGGGGGGTACCAGAATGGGCGTGACTAGACATCCAATTTTTTTTTCCAAAATTTTATTCTAATATAGCTTTACTAAATACAGAATTTTGTTACCATCCCGTTTGGTGTATTGATATTATTACTCGATTTCTAAAGTGGTCGGAAAGGTACATTTGTATGGGAGGTACCAGAAGGGGCGTGGCTGGACTTCCAATTTATTTTTCTAAAACTTTATTCTAATATAGCTTTACTAAATACCAAATTTGGGTACGATCCCGTTGGGTGTATTGATATTATTACTCAATTTCAAAAGTGGGTGAAACGATATATTTTTGCAGGAGGTATGAGAAGGGCGTGGCCATGAATCCCATTTGGAATACCGTAAGTATTTTTGGAGAATTATTAACTTAATAGGGATATGCAATTTGCAGTGCTGCCATTAATAGGTATGGGTGGGTTTCGATTGCAAAATTAGTCGAATTTATAGTAAACGCAATTTATCGGAAGTCGCGTCCAATATGAACGCAACTTTTTCCCATACTTAACTGCCTATGCTTTTTGTATAGGCTTTAACGCGCGTTCATTGATTTTTGGATGTGGATGTGGATGCGGCAGTAGTGGTAACAGTACGGTTTCGATAGTACGGTCCACATAATTTAATGTTTGAAGATTATTTCATGCAAATGTTGACTGTGACTGCGCCTCAAATGGTCCATCCGATTTTGGCATACTCTTTCCAACATTTCGGCCGGTATCTCATGAATAAATGCTTCAATGTTGTCTTCCAATGCGTCAATAGAAGCGGGCATGAGCTTTAACATAGCCCCACAAAAAATAGCCTAAAGGCGTTAAATCGCATGATCCAGGCGGCCAATTGACCGGTCCCGAAGGTGAAATAAAATGTTCACCGAACTCGCCTCTCAATAAGTCCATTGTTAAGCGTGCTGTGTGGCATGTGGCACCGTCTTGTTGAAACCACATGTCATGCAAGTCTAGCTCTTGCATTTTGGGCAAAAAGAAGTTGGATATCATCTCACGGAAGCGCTCACCATTCACAGTTACGTTACGATTCGCATCATCTTTGAAGAAGTTCGGTTCAATGATGCCACCAGCCCATAAACCGCACCAAACTGTGACTTTTTCTGGATGCATTGGTAGCTCTTGCAATGCTTCTGGCTGATCTTCACTCCAAAATCGACAATTCTGCTTATTATCGTACCCATTGAGCCAAAACTGAGCTTCGTCGCTGAACACAATTATTCGAAAAAAAAGTGAAATCTTCGGTCAACTTTCCAAGAGCCCATTCACCAAAAATTCTACGTTGCGGTAGGTCGTTCGGCTTCAATTCTTGCACCAGCTGTATTTTGAAAGGCTTCACACCTAAATCCTTCCGCAAAATTTTCCACGTTGTTGAGTAACAGAGGCCCAATTGCTGCGAACGGCGACGAATCGATAATGGATGGTCATCATTGACACTGGCCGATACAGCAGCGATATTTTCTTCACTTCGCACTCTACGTAAGCGTGTTGGTGGTTTAATGTCCAACAATGTAATTTTGGTGCGAAATTTATTCACAATAGCCCGAATAGCCGCTTCAGTGGGTCAATTAAACTGACCATAAAATGGAAGAAGCGCGCGATGAACTTTCTTAACAGAGCACGCATTTTGATAATAAAATTCAATAATTTGCAAGCATTTGTAAGACGATTCATGGTAAAATTATAGACCAAACTGAAGATATTTGACAGTGAAACAAAACACGAAACATGCGTCAGCTGTTTAAACCAGTGTTGCCAAAAAGGTAAAAGCTAAAAAATCACACTTTAAGACGAGCATAGCAAAGCTCATCTCTTTAAAATTTACCAGAACAAGGAAAATTGTAAAGGATTAAATCTTAATTAGTATAAGTATATCACACTACTTGTAGATATTAAGACTAAAAATAAAAAAATATTCAAAAAATTTAAAGATATCGAAAATAAAAGTTTGTACCGAAACGAATTCAACAATTCATTCTTTTACTAAAATTAATTTGAAATATTTGACATAAATAGTTGAAGAAATATACGTTTACTAGTGGGCCCGGCAATGCTTCGCTATTGCATATTAACTTATAATATATTTCACACTTAGGTCTACAAAGTACTTTGAAAACGGCACTAAAGCTCGACAAAAATATGTTGAGTTTATTTACTTATGTAACTTATTTAAAGTAACTCCTTAACATTAAAGTTTACTACTTAAGTTTTATTGTTGTTAATGCTAATAAAAATGTAGATTAAGTTTTTTCAGTATGTAGGGCGAAAAACCACTTCTTTCACAAATCGGAAACATACATATCTCTAAAGATCAAAATTATTTATCTTGATCCGTAGTAGCGTGAACCATCTGTAAACTAACTATCTCTTTGGTCATAAAAAAACATTTTTGTTATGCCTTCTCCTACTGACCGCAAATGAAAATTCCGTTTGAAGCTTCATGCCTTTAGCCATAAAAACTTCTTTTGTCATGTCTTCTTCTCACACGGATCAAGAATAATCCGTAATACTGTTTTTGTATTGAACTCGTATTACCATTTTTTGAGATAATTCGGTCACCAACGTTTGGCTTAGCAAAGTGATGGTCTCACGCGCTGTATGGCATGTTACAGCGTCGTGTTAGAACCATTTCTCCTACAAATAATGTTCAATGACATGATAAATAAAAAAATCAATTGATCGTCCATTGGCTCTACTTCTTCTACCAGTTGGATTTTATATGAATGTAGGCCAAGGTCTTTCCTCAGCATTTGCAGAGACCGAGTTCCAGAGAATGAAGTCGGTTCGATAAATTCGAGTCCCCTGTCATACTAACGTCTACAGCGTCGATGGCTTCTATTAGCTGCTCAGATGCATCATTACATGCACCCTCAACTTCATAAAGGGCTCCATAAGTTTGGCGAACAGAACGTGCATTTTGAAAATAAATTTGCATGATTTGTAAACTTTGTTCTTGTTTAGTTTTTACATGGTGATTTTGCAAAGTATACTAAAAGAAAGTCTATTACACTTCATTAGTATGACAGCTAGATTTACACTTATACCTATCAGAAGTTCTATATGTCAAGAAAATACCCCATGCATAGGTTATTTTCAATTGTTTGCTAATGTTACATCTGATATACTATAAAAATTTAACCATTGTAGTATAACTACAATGAATATTGCTTAATTTTTCTATCTATATGATTTATTACCGATTCGCTCTCCTGAGAAGTAATTGAAAAATACATACCTGTAAAGTAAATTAAAAAAAATCACTATTTTAGTCTGCGCATCCTCAACTGCCTGGTGTACGGACCATTATTTGATACAGGTAAAAAGTTAACTATTGAAGTGCGTGGGCAGCGCCTCGGCACTTTTAACTTATTTTATTCGAAATAGCCTGATCATTAGGGCGAATTAATTAGTTCGCGTCAAAAAAAAAACAACCTGTTAACCGTATATCAGTATTGGAATGTACGAAGAATTCTTAGAAAATTTCACTAAGAAACTATATATCTAAAATCAATTCCTAGTTCGCGCTGAGAAGCATGAAGATTTCAGGTAGAGATTTTTTTTAACAATGAGCAAGTATTCTGAAAAATGATTTTTAAAAACTTAATTTCTGTATGCCAACTCTCAGAGGCCATAACTTTTTAACCAATACATAGATTTGCTTCTGTAATACCTCATTTAGTTCGTTGGGAAGTCAGTTTTACGCAGAAGGTCTGTAAAAATATATATCTGAAGTTTTCGGTTTGTGCTCATTTAAAAACAAAAAAAATCTCTATCTGAAATCTTCATGCTTCCCAACGCGAGCTAGGAATTGATTTTAGACACAAAGTTTATTGGTGAAATTTTCTTAAAAATCATCGTAGATTCCGATTTTGGTTACGATTTGTGCGAATAAAAAAATTGGCCCACCTTACTGTTCATATCTCTAGTTGAACAGCAATATACTGTGGAATTTTGACAGTTGTAACCGTTTGTTTTAAAAAGGGTGTGGAACAGCCCATTTCCACCCTTACTGTAATTCATACTGCAAGCCCTTTTAATTTTCAAGTTGAATGGGCGGTGCCACGCCCCTTTATTCAAGCACAACCAAATATAGCCTGGGACTATCAACATGTCAACAGTACCACTTGGTAAGATTTTCGTATCAATCGATCTATTAGAAAAGCCGTTAGAGCGATTTTTGAAAAGAGGGCATGGCACCGCCCACTTCCTCCCTGGATGTAATTTATACTGCTCCATCAACATATATAACAAATCTCATCTTCATACCTCTGATAGTTCATGAAATAAAGCCTTTTTAATTTTCAAGTTGTATGGGCGGTGCCACGCCCCTTTATCCAATTACAACCAAATGTAGTCAGGAACTATCTACAGGTCAACAGTACGTCATGGTAAAATTTTTGTATTAATCGACCTATTATAAAAGCCGTTAGAGCGATTTTTGAAAAGGGGGCGTGGCACCGCCCACTTCCATCCTGGCTGTAATTAATACTGCTCCAACAACATATATACCAAATCTCACCTTCATACCTCTGATAGTTCATGAAATATAGCCTTTTTAATTTTCAAGTTGTATGGGCGGTGCCACGCTCCTTTATCCAATTACAACCAAATGTAGTCAGGAACTATCTACAGGTCAACAGTACCTCATGGTAAAATTTTTGTATCAATCGGTCTATTAGAAAAGCCGTCTGAGCGATATTTGAAAAAAGGGGCGTGGCGCCGCCCCTTTAAGATGTAAGCTATCCTATCTTTTAAGTTGGATCAAACCGAACACGGTGTGCAAATTTGATTCAAATCGGTTAAGTAGTTTAGGAGTCCATCGCGGACAAACAACGTGACACGTAATTTATATATATTAAGAAGATAACCATAGATGAAAAAAGAAACTTCTATGATTGATGGGGCTTATACATGCAAGGATTACATTTCAAAAGTATGTAAGTCTAACTAATGAGACTTCAGCTCATACGCTTATAAATATCCCTAAAAACTGGATCCGTTCTTTAAACACTGGACCAGTTTTGCGATCATTAGCATAAGCTCTTAGGCCATGTAATCTAATATTTCCGTATAACTAATGTTACTACTCTCATGTAAAACGAAAAAAAAAATCCTTTGCAGCTCCCAAATTATTTTCAAATTTTTCACAACAAAAGCATCAGCAACATTTTCGAATTAACAAATACTAAACTACAAAAAAAACCAAAACTATCAAATGACCATTATTTAAGGATTACATTCGACTTACATAACAACTTTAAGGACTAACGCATTTTAGCAGTTGTCCGTCCATAAACCCTTTTGATGTTTTGCATCATAAATTTTCACAATTATGACAAGTGTGAGAGTGAAGCAGCGTACAAGACTGAAACACAAAGAAAATCTCAGACAAGACGGTGTTTAAAAGGAGACACAACAAACCACCCTTTATTAAGCTCTGCCAGATTCTAATTTCCATTACATGACTAAGTAACGGGCTAAGGTAAAGTACATAAATTTAAATTTAACTTTTTGGTCAACTTGTCCAACAGTAATTGAATCATTACATCACCTTTTGTTATTACGCATAGAGTTGCCTTCGCGCAACCTTATCCCCAGACAAGGCAACACAACAAAGGGACACAACAATAATAATTGTACTTTGAGAAAAACACCCCTTGCTTACTCCCTTATGGTCAGATTTTTAACAAAAGAAGGACTGTAGGTAGCCTCCCCTCGTTCTATATGGAAAAAAGGAGCATCTTTTGATGATGAGCAAAGCAACGCAGCAGCTGTCTGGCGGTTTTAATCATCTTTGCAGCCTTTGCCTCGTTGGTCATTTATTAGAAATTTGATTACATTTCAAAACTTGACTTTAAGACATGTAACAGGAATTTGGAAAATTTCTTAAAGGATTTAAATTTAGAGTTCTTTTTTTTTGTTCGGTGAGAGTGAGATGATTAAGTAGGCTTGCTGACTGTTTTCCCTGTTGTTAAGCCTTTGTAAGTCGCTTGTAATCCTTTAGTAAAATACAAGAGTTTTTGAATTTTCTCTGTAATATTTCAAAGATGATTTTTAATATCGTTAATTGTTAGGGGGGAAAAGGGTTGGCGAGAGGGAAGAGGTAGATTTTGAAACTTATGTGAGTTTTTAAGTCACATATTTGTCTAAATGATAAGGACAACAAATTTATCAAGAGCTAAAAACTTTGACTTAATTGCAATCTAGTTTTGTTTTAAATTCCATGGAAGTTAGTTTAAAGTTTTTCTAATTTCAGAGAATAGACGTAGAAATCTGCCTTATCTATTTATAGAACAGCAATTTATAAAGCAGCTGCCTTAAAAAAAAGTGTAACATTTGGGGAATGGGACTTTGCTCAGAGGTGGAAAGTTACTGATTGTTACTCACTTGGGAGTGACCAGAATCGATTCCTTTGTGGCACTGTCCAAGCAGCTAACTACTTCCGGTCTTAGACCAAGTATTCCCTGGGCAATGACTTCAAAGCAACCGCTTAGAAGTTAGCTAAAGTTAGAAGGCATTACAACCATGTATCCTGAATGGTCAAAGAGACAGGAAAGTAGGCTTGAACCGCTGAAGCATGGTTGCATCGTGGGATTGGACGTGCAGATAGCAGCCGTATTACCAATCTAGGAGACGAGGGTTAGCAACCCACATCTTCCGAAAACTAAATTGCGAAAATCCATAGCGTCTGTTCCATATTGGGCGGCTTCCTGGTCAGCGTCTGCCTCAGAATGAGCGGCTGAAATGTTTCCTGGCAGTAGGAATAAAATGCAGAACCTGGTGGGCTGGGCTTGCCACCCGCCACCAGTATAATGGCAGTGAATAAAATGAGAAATAAGAGAAAAAGAAACCCCCAAAATGTTGACGACCACCGCAAACGTTTTAAGGACCATGATTTGAGAATATGCACTTGGAATGTTAGAACTCTTTACCGACCAGGTGCCTCTATTCAACTGGCGGATGTCCTCGAAGAGTATAAGGCTGACATTACTGCTATACAGGAAATACGGTGGACTGGATATGGATGCTCGCGGATGAGGATGTGTGACGTGTACTACAGCTGCCACGCGGAAAAGCATGAGTTTGGTTGTGGATTTGTGGTCGGCAAGAGACTACGACACCTGGTCTCTAGGTTTACTCCTGTCAGTGAACGAATCGCCACCATAAGACTAAAGGCAAAATTTTTCTACATCACGCTGATATGTGCTCATGCTCCGACGGAGGAGAAAAGTGACGAGGTCAAAGACGAATTCTACGCCCAACTTGAAGAAACATATGACCGTAGCCCGGGCCATGATGTTAAAATCGTGCTGGGCGATTTTAATGCCAAAATAGGCCGGGAGAATGTCTTTAGCCCAACAGTCGGAAAATTTAGTCTGCATACTGACACATCGCCAAACGGAATCAGACTGATTGATTTCTCTGCAGCAAGGAACATGGTAATTAGCAGCACACGATTTGACCACAAAAACATTCACAAAGCAACGTGGATATCTCCCGATCAAGTAACGAGAAACCAAATTTATCACGTGGTAATCGATGGAAGGCACGCGTCAAGTGTCTTAGACGTATGAGTGATCAGAGGTGCGAATATCAACTCGGATCACCACCTCACTGCAGTGAAGGTGCGTACTAGGCTAAGCAGAGCGAAAACCCTGCGTAACCAGGCACAGAGAAAGCTGGACATCGCTAAACTGCAGACCGCGGAGATAGCCAACGCCTATTCTGACCAACTCACTCAACTACTTCTTGATGCTCCAACTCCCGAAAATACTAGCGCGCAATGGCAACATATTGCCCACTCGATGGAAAGGACTGCGCGGTCCGTACTAGGGTATGTGAAGCCCTTTAACGATAATGCCTGGTACGATGACCAATGCCGCGATGCCACCCGGGAACAAGATGCTGCATACAGGGCTAAACTGCAGCCAATGGCAACGCGAGCTGTTCATGAAAAGTATAGGGAGAAGAGGCGGGAGGCGACTCGACTCTTCAGGCGAAAAAAACGAGAGCTTAAGGAGCGGAATAATGTGTGTATTGAAGATTACAGGAACAGAGGTGAAGCCCGAAAATTCTATCAGAAGATAAAAGGAAAGGTACATGGAACAGGTCTTCCCTCCTGTAAAGACAAGGATGGTCATCTCGTTACTGACTCCGAGAGCGTACTGAGAATATATAAAGACCACTTCTGCAGCCTATTGATGTGTGAAAACTCGGCTGATGAAGACTGTGCACCAATCCTAGATGATAACATCGAGTGTCCACCTCCGAGCCAAGCGGAGATAACAACTGCCATATCCCGCCTAAAGAACAACAAGGCCGCTGGGGCTGATGGTCTTCCAGCTGAGTTGTTTAAGGCGGGTGGAGATGAGCTTGTTTTAAGCATGCAACAGCTCATAGAGAACATTTGGCTTCAGGAGAGCATGCCAAAGGATTGGAATCTCAGTGTGCTATGTCCAATCTACAAAAAAGGTGACCGTAGTGAGTGTAAAAACTATCGTGGAATTAGCCTCTTACCCATTGCGTATAAGGTCCTGTCTAGCATACTGTGTGAACGTCTAAAGCCAATTGTGGAAAACCTGATTGGACCTTATCAGTGCGGCTTTAGACCAGGCAAATCCACGACGGATCAGATATTTACACTACGGCAGATTCTTGAGAAAACCCATGAGAAGCAAATCGACACTTACCACCTCTTTGTCGATTACAAAGCTGCCTTCGATAGTCCCATCAGGCATCGACTATACGAAGCCATGTCTGAGTTCGGTATTCCTGCGAAGATAATTCGTCTCTGCCGGTGTACCCTTACGAATACCAAATCCTCTGTTCGGATTGGCAAAGATCTATCTGCACCATTCGATACGACGAGAGGTCTTAGACAGGGTGACGGTTTGTCATGTATGCTGTTCAACATAGTGATGGAGAAGGTGTTAAGGAAAGCAGCGGTTAACATGTCTGGCACCATATTTAATAAGAGCCACATGCTGCTCGCATATGCCGATGATATCGACATTATCGGTCGAACGATGCGAGAGGTAACAGCTGTTTTCACATCAGTTGAAAGGGAGTCAGCAAAAATGGGTTTGGCAGTGAATGAGGACAAGACGAAGTTAATGGTATCATCGAACAAAGTGTCCACCCGTTGGGGACGCAGTGTGAACGTTGAAAACTATTGCTTTGAGGTAGTGGATGAATTTATCTACCTTGGATCCGCCATGAACAAGAACAACAGTGTCAGCCTCGAAATAAAACGGAGAATAGTGCTTGCTAACAGGTGTTTCTTTGGACTACGCGAGCACTTTATAAACACCACCCTATCTCGAACTACCAAAGTCCAGCTGTACCAGGTACTAATTTTACCGGTCCTGTTGTACGCCTCCGAATCTTGGGTGCTTACACAGGCAGATGCAGCTCATCTGGCGGTGTTTGAGAGAAAAATACTCCGCAAAATATATGGACCCATTTGCGTAAACGGCGAGTTTAGGATTCGGATGAACCATGAGCTGTACGAGTTATACCACGACATTGATGTCGTCAAGCGGATCAAAGTGCAACGATTACGCTGGCTAGGCCATGTCGTGAGAATGGATGAGGAAACTCCAGCGCGAAAGGTATTCTATCAAGACCTCGAAGGACGGCGCAAAAGAGGGAGACCGCGACTACGTTGGAAGGACCAGGTGGAGGAATTACTGACGCTGCTTGGTAGGACTGACTGGAGACGGTGCGCACAAGATCGAAGCGAATGGAAATCTTTGATCATTTCGGCCTCTGACTTAGGCACTAAGATATAAATATATATATGTGTCAAGTTGTTTTAAAGGCTAATAATAATAATAATAACATTTTCTTAGGATAAGTAAACTTACTTACATATTTGCCCTTTTCAATAAATTAAATATGATATTTTTTAAAAAAATGGGATATGGGAGAGCTTTTCGCATTTGTGTAAGTTTTATATTTAGACTCACCCAACGGTACCTACAGTTTAATGACGTATCCGAACTGCAGCTGTTTAAGAAGATTTTACTAGACATGTCGCTCTACTATTCAGAAGTATTTCACTCTGAAGTCCAGTCGACAGTCATACGAATGGACTGCACACGATGAACTCGCTCCAAAGCGTGGAAAAATGCAACAGTCGGCTGGAAACGTTATGGCGTCTGTATTTTGGGATGCGCATGAAAAAATTGTCATTGACTACCTTGAAAAAGGAAGGACCATCAATAGCGAACATAGCGTTATTGGACCGTATGAAGGACAAAATTGCCGAAAACGACAGCATTTGAAAAAAAAGAAAGTGCTGCTTCACCAAGACAACGCACTGTGTCACAAGTCAGTGAAAACGATGGCAAAGAATCCATGAATTGTATTTCGAATTGCTTTCGCATCTACCGTATTCTCCGGATCTGGCTGGGAAGAAATTTTAGTCGAATATAGAGGTGATCGTCGAAACTGAGGGCTATTTTGAAGCAAAGGACAAATCGTACTACAAAAATACAGTTGAACTGAATGAATGAGGTATGGGATAGCTTCTCGCGTTGTTGTGAATTAACACGCTTTCTATTTTTAGATTCACAACTAACGGCACCTACTTATTTATCGACGAATGCGAACGTTACTGTTTTGAGAAGCTCTTACTAGACACGACGATTGAATCGACGCTTAATTCTGCGAAGTTGCTGTCAAACAACATTCGAGGGGAGCCGACAATGAAAGAAAATGTTATTTATTTTTTTCTTTTAAGATGACTGGAGCCAGGTTTGAACCTGCGATCTCCCGCATGGTAGTCGCGTGTTTTAACCACTATGCCACGGCCCGTCCCGAAAGTACCTTTTAAAATGTTGTCTGAAAAATATGGAGTTGGCATTCAAACTGTATCCAATTTAATAAAAAACAAAGATCGGATATTAAAATTTTGCTCCGATACTGATTCAATGCTTGGCCTTAAACACAGATATACACTTAAAACATCCAAAAACCCAAAAGTTGATTTCGCAACATATGAATGGTTTCGGCAAGAAAGATTTAAGTGAACTCCAATTTCAGCTAAGTTAACTGAAATCGAGATATTGTATGAACTTAAACTGAAATTTGCTTCTGAACTTCAGGCGAAATGATTGTTGAAAAGGCAAAAATGTTCTATTTGAAGTTAAACATGAATTCAGAGTGCACTTAGTCATTTGGTTGGTTGAATAAATTCAAAAAACGTCATGAAATCCGTCGACTGAAATCTACGGGAGAAAAGGAGTGTGCTGATTATGAGTCTGGTACGATGTTTGTGGACGACTTGGATGAAATCATTAAAAACGAACAACTCACAACTGAACAGATCTACAATGCAGACGAGGTGTTTGCCTTAGTATTCTTTGGCTAGTGGTAATGAATATTCTAATGAAGGGTACAAGGAATCCAAGGAGAGAATCACAGTGTTAGTTTGTTCAAATGCTGCAGGAACACACAAGTGTAAATTGATGATAATAAGAAAAAGTGCCCAACCACGATAAGAAAGCTTGGGTAACACAACAGCTATTTCTGAAGTGGTTTAATCAAAATTTTGTACCAGAAGCAAAGGAACATCAACGGCTCATCGGTCTCAAAAATAACTGTAAAATACTTTTACTATTAGACAACTGTCCAGCACACCCAGATGTAAATGCTATGATATCTGAAAACGTTCCAGTAAAATATCTCCCACCGAATTGCAGCTTTGTGGGCAGCCGTAGCTTCGTGGGACTCTGTAACTCCACAAGTTTTAAAAAGAGTTTGGAATAACTTACTATATCATAATGAAGATGCTCCAAATAGCCTTGTTGAGATACAAACAGATATAAACATAGCGTCTGGGTGTACGATTGATGCTGTCGAAAAGTGGATGGTGTGCGACTCCGTAAAAATAAAACAAGAATTTCAAAAAGAATTGGGTTAAATTAGATCTTAAGTGGAGTTTTTAAAGTAAATATTTTAAATAATTTGTTTTTTTGCCCTTCGGTATGTGTTTTTTATATCCTCACCAAACGGGTAGGAGGGTATATATCATTTGATACGACCCAAAAGTGTAACACATAGAAGGAGTCACTTTAGACCTTAGGTTTCTTTAAACCAAATTCGATTCATGACTTTTCGTTTGAGCCATGTCCGCCTGTCCGTCTGTCTGTCTGGCTGGTGCGCACGACAACTTTCGAAAGACGCAACCTAATATTTTAAAATTTTGCACGAGTTAATATTTTCCCAAAACTACTTACGGTATTGCAAATAGGCTACATGGCCCGCACCTTCTGGTACCTCCCATACAAGTCTACCATTCTGGCCACTTTAGAAATCGAGTAATAATATCAATACACCCAACGGGATCGTACCCAAATTTATTATTTAGTAAAGCTATAGCAGGATAGAGGTTTGGAGAAAAAAACTGGAAGTCTAGCCACGCCCCATTTGGTACCATGGTAACCATGAATCGTCTTACAAACGAACAACGCTTGCAAATTATTGAATTTGATTATCAAAATGCGTGCTCCGTTAAAAAAGTTCATCGCGCGCTTCTTCCGTTTTATGGTCTATTAAATCGACCCACTGAAGCGGCTATTCGGGCTATTGTGACTAAATTTCGCACAAAATTTACATTGTTGGACATTGAACCACCAACACGCTTACGTAGAGTGCGAAGTAAAGAAAATGTCGCAGCTGTATCGGCCAGTGTTAATGATGACCATCAATTATCGATTCGTCGCCGTTCGCAGCAATTGGGCCTCTGTTACTCAACAACGTGGAAAATTTTGCGGAAGGATTTAGGTGTGAAGCCTTTCAAAATACAGCTGGTGCAAGAATTGAAGCCGAACGACCTACCGCAACGTAGAATTTTTGGTGAATGGGCTCTTGGAAAGTTGACCGAAGATTTCTCTTTTTTTTCGAATAATTGTGTTCACCGACGAAGCTCAATTTTGGGTCAATGCGTACGTTAATAAGCAGAATTGTCGATTTTGGAGTGAAGATCAGCCAGAAGCATTGCAAGAGCTACCAATACATCCAGAAAAAGTCACAGTTTGGTGCGGTTTATGGGATGGTGGCATCATTGGACCGTACTTCTTCAAAGATGATGCGAATCGTAACGTAACTGTAAATGGTGAGCGCTACCGTGAGATGATATTCAACTTTTTTTTTGCCCAAAATGCAAGAGCTTGACTTGCATGACATGTGGTTTCAACAAGACGCTGCCACATGCCACACAGCACACTTAACAATGGACTTATTGAGAGGCGAGTTCAGTGAACATTTTATTTCACGTTCGGGACCGGTCAATTGGCCGTCTAGATCGTGCGATGTTAAAGCTCATGTCTATACACACATGCCCGCTTCAATTGACGCATTGGAAGACAATATTGAAGCATTTATTCATAAGATACCGACCGAAATGTTGGAAAGAGTATGCCAAAATTGGACTTAGCGGATGGACCATTTGAGGCGCAGTCACGTTCAACATTTGCATGAAATAATCTTCAAACATTAAATTATATAGACCGTACTATCGATTCAATTAAAGATTTCATGCATTTTTCTGAATTTTATGTGTTTTTTTTAAACTTTCCTATAGCTCTTAAAAAATCACCCTTTATTTATATATTCTACACTTTTTAAATTCAGAACCTTACAATTTTAAAATAATTGTTCTTTTAAATTATGTTTCAACTTTTTAACATTTTTTTAACATAATTTTCAAAATAATTTGGAATTTTCTTCACTTACATGCATTAAAATTCCTTTTTTCATATTGAAAATACGTTACTCACTCTCTCCCCCTAAGACATTTGCTAGCTGACACTTGTTTACACACATTTGAAAAACGTCCCCTATTACTAAACAGCTCATTAAATCAACGCGTATTTTTATTTTTTCTTATTATAATTCCCAAAGAAAGGACATTCAAATTATAATTATGTACTTGCGTTCCTTACAGAAAATCATCGTGATCCTCTTCATCATCGCCACCACCATCGCGCCACCAATTCCCGGTGAGTGAGCAGCAAACATAATTTTATTAACTTAACTTAAAAGTAACGTATTTTTTTGGGTTTTCTCAAGCAATTATTATGTTTTGAAAAAAAAAAGATTTTTTGATCTTGATAAAACAATGAACTGAGGGAAGAATCGTTGAACACAAATATGAAGAAGAAAAAAAAAACTGTCAAGAAAGGCACACACAAAAGCACCTTATCATCGCGATGATGGTGGTGGTGGCGGTGGTGGGTTTTTCGTGTTGTAAGAGAGTATGTTGTAAAAAACAACATAGTAAACAAAAAAAAATGGGAAACCTTAGAACAAATATTAAGATGAGCATGGCTGTAGTGAATGTCCGTCCGTCTGTCCATTTACTTACTTGCAATGACGCAATTATGATGGTCATCAAGTGGTTTGTAGTCATCGTAAGATACTTATATTTAAGCATGGGAAAATATAAGAACAATTTGCTAAAGTTGACAATTTCAACTGGTCTTTGAGGATATCTTCTTCCGCTTTATGGTGAGTAGTAGTAGGTTGTAGTTTATGTTCTGCCTGTTGCACAACGTGTGAAGCTAACGGACGGACGCATCAGCCCTTACTTTTTACTTTGGCATTGTTTTCCAAAGTGAATTTGAGATTTGCCTTCATTTGCCGTTATTACCTTTAAGTGTTTTGACCAGTTGTAGTGGCAGTAGTAGCACCAGTGACAGGTAACAGGTGAGTTTGGCAATGACAACAAGTTGATCTCGTAGGGAAACTATTCGATGAGTTTCCTGTCTTTTGTAATAGGGGTTTATAAGTTTTTGCATAGCCGTCTTCTAATCGTTAATTGTTGTAGTTTAAGTTGTCAGAAAGGTGTTCGTGAGATTGTTGTAATTGTAGTTAGTTAATTTTTGTTTATTAGGGGAGAGTTTTTACGAATGACTAAAGCGTTGTTTGCAGGCGTGGGAAATAATTCGGAATTGTAGTATTTATGGGTAATAGTTTATAAGATGCATTAAATAAAGTATAAGGTCTGCTAGAAAATAATGTGATAAATATCTTACACAAGGAGATAAGAAGTTAGTTACGATTACACTAAAAAGGACTGATTACTTATTGTTTTCAAATTCTAAAGTCATTTCTCACACATATAACTTATTTTTATCAAATTTATTTTACTAAAGCAAAATATAAATCAATTTATTTCTTAATATGATGAATTTCATATCAAAACCTATAAAAAAGGGACATTTTGAACCCGACCCTCCCAGATTTTAATGAAATTTTGCATACAGGTATATTTTACCTACAGAAACATAACCTCATTTTTAGAAATTGCATTTTTGAAAATATGTGGGCGTGGCAAGGTATCGAAATATTTAAAAAATGACGGTAATAGGTACATTTAAACTGCAATTACTATGGAACGACTTAGCCGATTTAAAAGATCTTGGTGTCATTAGAAAGGTATATGAGTCAGCTTTCGAAAACATACACTGTAAAAATTTTATATTACACTGAAAAAATTTGTTTGCCAAAAATTAAAGTTTAAACTTAGAAAACACTTCGAAGATCAAGCCTTTTTTTGCAAAAAAAAATATTTTTAGATAGGCCTATTTAATATATATAACATATCTGAAAACAAAAATGGCGTTTTTCTTAGTTTTTTTTTAAATAATTTTTAAGTAGACATCTCTTGTTAACTTCCTTATATTTTGATATCTTTGTGTGACAAAAAAGAATAAAGTAGCTAAACTTTGGTATGGGAGGTACCAGAAGGGTACCCAAAAAAAAAACCTGCATAACTTCCAAAGTTTAGCTACTTTATTCTTTTTTGTCACACAAAGATATCAAAATATAAGGAAGTTAACAAGAGATGTCTACTTAAAAATTATTTAAAAAAAAACTAAGACAAACCCCATTTTAGTTTTTAGATATGTTATATATATTCAATAGGCCTATCTAAAAATAATTTTTTCTGCAAAAAAAGGCTTGATCTTCGAAGTGATTTCCAAGTTTAAACTTTAATTTTTGGGAAAAATTTTTTTTCAGTGTAATATAAAATGTTTACAGTGTATGTTTTCGAAATCTGACTTATATACCTTTCTAATGACATCAAGATCTTTCAAATCGGCTGAGTCGTTCCATAGTAATTGCAGTTTGTCACACAAAAATATCAAAAAATAAGGAAGTTAACAAGAGAGACTTTACTTAAAATTTTTTTAAAAACAAACTAAGAAAAACGCCATTTTTGTTTTCAGATATGTTATATATATTAAATAGGCCTATCTAAAAATATTTTTTTTTGCAAAAAAAGGCTTGATCTTCGAAGTGTTTTCTAAGTTTAAACTTTAATTTTTGGCAAAATAATTTTTTCAGTGTAATATAAAATTTTTACAGTGTATGTTTTCGAAAGCTGACTCATATACCTTTCTAATGACACCAAAATCTTTTAAATCGGCTAAGTCGTTCCATAGTAATTGCAGTTTAAATGTACCTATTACCGTCATTTTTTAAATATTTCGATACCTTGCCACGCCCACATATTTTCTAAAATGCAATTTCTAAAAATGAGGTTATGTTTCTGTAGGTAAAATATACCTGTATGCTAAATTTCATTAACATCTGAGAGGGTCGGGTTCAATGAATATCGGTTTTGATATGAAATTCATCATATATATTAATTTATTGGTTAATATATTACATATAATATAACAACAAAAAATCAAAAAAAAGTTAAAAAATACAGACTAATAAAACCCCTTTAAATATTTGGAACTCTAGTTAGGAAAAAAAACTTAATTTCCCTTTGCACCCCATGAATGAGGTATGGAATAGCTTCTCGCGTTGTTGTGAATTAACACGCTTTCTATTTTCAGATTTACAACTAACGTCACCTACTTGTTTATCGACGAATGCGAACGTCACTGTTTTGAGAAGCTCTTACTAGACACGCCGATTGACTCGACACTTATACTGCGAAGTTGCTGTCAACAACATTCGAGGGGAGCCGACAATGAAAGAACACTTTTTTTTAAGATAACTGGAGCCAAGTTTGAACCTGCGATTTCCCGCAAGGTAGTCGCGTGAGATATTTTTATATTTTTATATTTTTATATTTTTATATTTTTATATTTTTATATTTTTATATTTTTATATTTTTATATTTTTATATTTTTATATTTTTATATTTTTATATTTTTAAATTTTTATATATTTTTAAATTTTTATATATTTTTATATTTTTATATTTTTACCCACGCGAGCTGGGGTCCATTTAAGCTGAACATGACGGTGGTCTCGGCCACAAGTCACTTCAGCACTTCATGTTAAAGTGTTTAATTTTTTTTTTTGAATTGAATAAAATTGATTTTATTTGAATTAAATTGAAGTGAATTGTATTGAATAGTATTGAATTTATAATATAAAAGTTATAATTGATCATTTCCACATATCACTGTTTTACGACGTGGGGCGTAACATCAGCCTAAAAACATCCTCATAATCCGGCATGTTCCCAAGGCAATGGCTTTCGACATTTCATGTAAATGCGATGAAAGCCCCAATTCGTCGAGATGTTGCGAAACAGAGTTTACCACAATTCCAGTACTCGATATCACAATTGGGATAGTTTGCACAGTTGTTAGATGTTCCCTTTGCTTTACTTCAAACGCTAAGTCTGCATATTTAGATATTTTTTCACTAATGGTTCGACCCACGTTATCCGAAAGTGGAACTGCGACATCTATAACGTATCCAACCTTTCTGCATTTGTCTATCCAAATTATGTCTGGTCTGTTGGCGTTAATTGTCCGATCTGTTGACATTGATCGGTCCCAATACAGTTTAAAGTTTCTGCTCATTAGCACTACCTCCGGTTCATATCTGAAATATGGAAGTTTTTCCTCCAAGAAACCACTTCTAATCGCAAGGTTTTGATGGATTATTTTCGCCACGTCATTGTGCCTGTTGAGGTAGGCCGTACTCGCCATTATCGGACAACCATTGATGATGTGTTCTGTAGTTTCCGCAGCCTGGCCACATCGCCGGCAGTGATTATCAATGTCTTCATGCAGGATAACTCGGCGGAAATGCTTGGTGTGCATTATCCCATCCTGTATGGCCATTAAAAATTTATATTTTTATTATTTATTTTTATATTTTTATATTTTTATATTTTTATATTTTTATATTTTTATATTTTTATATTTTTATATTTTTATATTTTTATATTTTTATATTTTTATATTTTTATATTTTTATATTTTTATATTTTTATGTTTTTCTATTTTTATATTTTAATGTTTTTCTATTTTTATATTTTTATATTTTTATATTTTTTTATTTTTATATTTTTATATTTTTATATTTTTATATTTTTATATTTTTATATTTTTATATTTTTATATTTTTATATTTTTATATTTTTATATTTTTATATTTTTATATTTTTATATTTTTATATTTTTATATTTTTATATTTTTAAATTTTTATATTTTTATATTTCTATTTCTATTTTCTTTAAATTACTACATTAGTAATCAACCTAAGGGAATCTTTCTATGAAGATTAAGTTCTTATACCAATCAACCACATATTGAGAGGGATTACCAGTATTGTTTCCTTGTAATCCTTGGTGTTATCCCACCTATTTGACATATCATAATATTTTAATAAAAAATCAGTTTATTTAAACAAAATCCCCGATTAATAAACAAAGAACTACTCAAAAGACATCTCTCTATTAAGAGGCGACACACAAGCAAAGACAGAGAGGATGACAGAGAAGGAGAGTTGCCTCGAAACAATAGCTGACAAAAAGGTGTGAACCAAAAAGGACAAGAAGTTAAATTGTACCCGCAGTGTCAAAACTTCTTTCTGCATTGACAATTGAATGGCACAACAACACAACAAAATCCTTTACAATCCTTTACGAACACAGCGGAGACAAAAAAAAGTCCTGCGATAGTACCTCAAGGTACAATTTACCAAAGTCACCAAGAGGAACGCCAAGACACAAATTTGTAAAAGTAATACGAAATAGGGGTAAAGCTGCACACTGCAATTTAAAACTCTATTGAAACTTCAATTGTTGGCAAGGATCTAAAATGCAAATGTCCTTTCAAAGGACGTGAGTAACAAAAAGAGCATCAAGAGAAATGGATGTTCGTGTTGTGCGTCTTAAAGAGTTAAAATATTTGTGTTGTGTCATTTAAAAGGATTTTTCCTCTTGAGTGGCAGCAGTTAAAAGGAAAAACACAAGATTAATGTCCGAAAAATGATAATTTGTATGCAAACGCACATCCTTTTGTCCGTCCTTCCTCATTTGTCTAGCTATGTATGTCCCGTCCAAGAAACATCTTGTTCGCCAGCAACCACCCCTTTCACCCCTTGCAGTCATATGCAAACCATTGCTGGAACAAAAAACTGCAATGAAGTTGTAATCATTAGAGAACGTTCAGCGTGTTTTGTTTCCAGGACATTTATGTTTTCATTCACAACGGCCAAACAATGAACATTTTTCAAGTACTTTTATTTTGTCGTATGATTTTGTGTTTCCATTAAAACTACACCTTAGGGACACCTTTTGGGGCGATTGTTGTAATTTACAGGAGTCAAAGGATTGTCACACCTTTTTTTGTGCTGCCGCTGCTACTGCTGCTACCGTCCCAAAGAACAAACAATACAAGTTTCTGGTGCACGCTCTTTCGCACTCTCTCTGTCTCTGCCCCTCCTTTGGGCAATTGCTTAGGTTCTTGTATACAAAACGACACATTTGTTTAGTAAACATTGCGTTTATTATTAATGATCCTTCAGACGCTTTTCATGTTCTTTTCATAGTTTGTTTGAAAAAGAAAAATTGCTTAGTTTCCTTAATAGTTGGTGCGCGTTCAATCGAATCCTATTGCAAAGGACTGGCAAATTTGCATATGACATACATTTGTCATTTCCTGTTGATAAATAATTTTTGGTATCCTTTGTGTATAAAGAGTTGGCATACAATGCCCCAGAGATATTTTGGGAAAAAAATTATGGAATTACAATTTACATGTGAAAAGAGTTACAAGATTAATGATTTCTTAATTTTGTGAAAATGTCCTTGTTCAGAGTGAATAACAGAAGTTGCTGCTCTTAATAGATGCAACGGATGATGAATTTGCATATAGTTCAATGTTGGCCAACTAATTTGAGAAGAGTTTGTATGGGAAAGAATATTATGAAAATAAATGAATTGTTTAGAAAATGAGAGGTGTGAGAGATAAATATTTACTCTTAGATAAGGAAATTGTGTTAGACATGAGATTCAAATTTCAAAAACTCATTGTCCATAATTTGTATTTATAGAGTACAAATTTTTACAGATAGGTGGCGTTTCAGTATATAAACAAAAAGTTCCACAGATAAAAAGTGGAATAGCGTAAAATATCTTTAATAATTTTTTTCTTAAATGTCCTTTTGTGACCACTTAATTTAATTTTATTTTTATTATAAATTTAATTATATTAACATTTAAACTTTATTATTTAATATTTATTTTCATTTTGCCGTTTTTAAGCTTACACTTAACCCAGTCTTCTTATATAACTCACAACATTTGTTGAACAATAATGCTTAACAACAATTATATCCTGTTCTCCATAAATGTTAAAATTACTTCTTTAAAGGCTTCCCTTGAAATATGTCCTTTTTCGTCTTCTTCGCCTTCTGCATTCCTCGTTTCCTTTGTTGATAGCCTTAAAGGCTATTAAATGCAGTTTTGTGGTTTTAGCCTTTCAATAAAAATATCAAATTTCTAATTGCAATTTTTTTGTTTCACATCTCCTTTCTGAGTGTCCAGACTGTGACGGCATTCATGACGCATGATTTTATGTGATGTTGTAAGGATATATGAACGATTACTGCTGTTGCCGTTATTCCTTGAGGTATGAAAAAAATAAAACATGATATCGCGTTAACACTCACGCATATGGGCGAGTAAAATCGGCAGACTGTTAAATCAAACAGAAGGAACAAATGGCAGATGTGTTGTGTGGCATGAAGAGAAATTTTAGTAGCACAAAATAAAATTTTATAGAGTGTGTAATGTGCTTTAAAAAGAAATTTTGTTTAAGAGTCATTTTTAATGGAGCATTATTATAAGGAGTGATAGAGTGGAAAAAAGAGAGTGAGAGAGGTGAATTTTTGGAATTGAAATCACACAATCTGTTAAGTAAACCAAAGAAATTCCTATACTACTATAGCAATTTATGCGGATTAAACATTCTCTCTGTCATATTTTACTATCGTAAAACAATTTAAATTTCAAATCAAAAATTTAAAAATGCAAAAGAGTTTTAAGTCGGGAGTGTGATGCAAGGTAAAGCTTCTGACCGGTTTAACCTGGCAAACCCAGAGTGGTCCTTGCCAATTGCACTTCAAGTCTACTCACAGAGCTCCGTATTCGTAGTACTACTGCGGACGGAGTACCTCCACGTGGTGACGCCTGGAAGCGTGCTTCTGACACCCGTCAGAGCACAACTAACTGTGAGGGGCGAAACCTAAAACCCAGGCACGTCTGCTCAGAGTGAGCGGTAACCTGGGCAGCGTCTGACCCAGAATGGGCGGCTGTAATAAAATCCTGACAGGAGGAGAAAACTACGACGTGGAGCGCTGGGCTTGCAACCCGCCACTGACGTATAACCGATTGCAATGAAAAGAAGTAAGATAAGAATAAAACGGACCCCCCAAAATGTTGACGACCACCGCAAACGAATTATGGACCATGATTTAAGGATATGCACCTGGAATTTTAGAACACTTTATAGACCAGGTGCCTCCATCCAACTAGCGGAAGTCCTCGAAGAATACAAGGTTGACACAAACGCTTTACAGGAAATCCGGTGGACGGGACACGGGTGCTCGCACATTTTATCGATCTACTGCGACATCTACTATAGTGGCCACGCGGACAAGCACGAGTGTGGATTTGTGGTTGGCAAGAGACTACGACACCTTGTCTCAAGGTTCAACCCGCTGTGTGAAAGTATAGCCACCATAAGAGTCAAAACAAAGTTTTTCCACATTACACATTACATATGTGCCCATGCTCCGACAGAAGAGAAAAGCGATGAGGACAAAGACGAGTTCTACGAGAGCCTAAAAAATGTATATGACCGTAGCCCGAGCCATGACATTAAAATTATACTAGGCGATTTTAATGCTAAAATAGGCAGGGAAACCGCATTTGAGCCTACCATCGGAAAATGCAGACTGCACACCGAAACGTCGAACAATGGCATCAGACTGATTGAATTCTCTGCGGCAAGAAATATGGTAGTAAGCAGCACTAGATTTGACCATAAAAATATTCATAAGGCAACATGGCTATCTCCAGATCAATGGACGAGGAATCAGATAGATCACGTGGTAGTCGATGGAAGGCACGCATCGAGTGTTCTGGACGTACGAGTGATTAGGGGTGCGAACATTGACTCCGATCACTTCCTTACCGCAGTTAAGGTACTCACAAGGCTAAGCATGGCGAAAAACGTACGTAACCAGGCACAACGAAAGCTGGACATCGGTAAACTGCGCACCACAGAGGTAGCGGACGCCTACTCTAACCACCTAACTCAACTGCTGCGGAATGCTCCAACCCCTGATAATATAACCTCGCAGTGGCAAAATATAGCCGACTCCTTAGAACGGGCTGCGAGAAGCGTACTTGGGTACTCAAAGCCGTCTAAAGAAGATGCCTGGTACGATGATGAATGTCGCAATGCCACGAGAGAGACGGTTGCAGCATACAGGGCGAAACTGCAGCCAATGGCAACGCGAGCTGTTCGTGAACGGCACAGTGAGAGACGAGAGGCAACTCGTATTTTTAGACGGAAAAAGAAGGAGCTGAAGAAGAGGCAGGATGAGTGCACAGAGCTGCTTTGAAGTAGAGGGGAAGCCCGAAAATTCTTCAAGAGAGTTAAGGCGAGAATGCGTGGAACAGGGTTACCCTCCTGCAAGGACAGCGATGGTCAGCTAGTGACGGACCCGGATAACGTTCTGAGGATATGGAGAGATCATTTTAATAATTTATTAGATGCTGACAGCACTCCAGAAGACCCCGCTCCAATCCATGACGATGGTGTTTATTGTCTTCCTCCGAGCCAGAGCGAGATACGTGTGGCAATCTCCCGCCTTAAAAACAACAAAGCTGCTGGAGCCGATGGTCTCCCTGCTGAATTGTTTAAGGCTGGCGGGGAGGAGCTGATTAGGAGCATGCACCAGCTCATGGAGAACATCTGGCAAGAGGAGTACATGCCCGGGGATTGGTGTCTCAGTCTGTTATGTCCCATATACAAGAAAGGAGATCGTAGTGAATGTAATAACTGCCGTGGAATAATCCTATTACCAATTGCGTACAAGGTCCTTTCGAGCGCATTGTGTGAACGTCTAAATCCAATTGTAGAAAAACTAATTGGACCATATTAGTGCGGCTTTAGACCTGGCAAATCTACGACGGATCAAATATTCACCTTATGACAAATCCTGGAAAAAACCTATGAAAAGCAGATCGACACTTACCACCTCTTTGTCGACTACAAAGCTGCCTTCGACTCTCCGATAAGGAATAGGCTTTATGAGGCCAAGTCTGAGTTTGGTATTCCTGCAAAGATGATTCGACTTTGCAAATGTACCTTAGAAAACACCAAATCCTCGATTAAGACTGGTAAAGATCAGTCTGAACCATTCAACGCGGAAAGAGGTCTCAGGCAGGGCGATAGTCTGTCCTGTACACTATTTAATATAGTTATGGAGAAGGTGATGAGAAAGGCTGGTGTCAACATGTCTGGCACCGTATTCCACAAAAGCCACATGCCACTAGCCTATGCCGATGATATAGACATCATTGGCCGAAATCTGCGGGACGTTACTGCAGTTTTCTCATCACTGGAAAAGGAGTCAGCAAAAACGGGTTTAGCGGTCAACGAGGACAAAACAAAAATAATGATTTCGACCAACAAAGAGTCCTCTCGATGGGGACGCACCGTGAACGTTGTCAATTATTGTTTTGAGGTAGTCGACGAGTTTACCTACCTCGGATCTTCCGTCAACAAGAAAAATAATGTCAGCCAAGAAATTAAGCGGAGAATAGTGCTAGCCAATAGATGTTTCTACGGACTTCGGCAGCACTTTAGTAACACCACCTTATCTCGGAATACTAAGAAACAGCAATACCAGGTGCTTATACTACCTGTTCTGTTGTATGCTCATGCGTGCTTACGACAACGGACATACCAGACCTGGGAGTATTCGAGGGAAAAGTACTCCGAAAAATATATAGACCTATCTGTGTCGAAGGCGAGTTTCGCCATCGGATGAACCATGAGCTGTATGAGCTTGACCACGACAACGACGTAGCGAAAAGAGTTAGAATCCAACGACTTCGATGGCTGGGTTATGTTGCCAGGATGGATGTAAATGCTCCAGCGAGAAAGGTGTTTGAAGGCGAACCTGAAGGACGGCGCAGAGCAGGGAAACCCAAACTCCGTTGGAAGGACCAAGTGGTAGGCGACGTGCCACCATCTAGTAGGACTAACTGGAGAACACACGCACAAGACCGAAGCGTGTGGAATTCTTTAGTACTTCAGGCCTCAAACTTATGAACCATGTTCGTAAGTTGTAATGGGCCACTTAAGTAAGTAAGTAAGTTCTAAGACTGGAAATCAATACTCACTTATTTATTTTGGGTGTTACTACATAGAGCCTGTATATTATTGTAATAAAAGTTTTAGTATGTTTCTCTGAACACTATTTTCTTAGAATTATCCTGATTTGAACATTTTCACCAAGGAAATGATTCTTTTGAAAAAATTCTCATTAAAATTCCTCTACAAAACTCAATCCTTTGCCTATCCGCCAAAATCTCATTATTTCTCTATTAATGTTTCTTTTACTCGTACCGAAAAAGAGTTATAAAATAAAAGCGCTTCAAATCCTGTGATCTCTAACGGAAATCTTAAATGTTTTGGATAGATAACGTTAGCACACAACTCCAATAATGTCCTAAAACAGGATGTAATGAATATAAAAAGAAACGGATTTTAACATTTTCATAGTAAGTAATAAAATGTAGTAAGTCTATTAAAGCGTTGACAAGAGGATTTAAATCAAATATTCCCACAACAAATGTACACACACACACACAACGAAAATTACACGAAAGGAGTAATATAAAACCAAAGAGAGAGGGAGCGTAGAAAAAATGAATAAGGATCATCATCATCATCATCATTGGTAGCATCTCCTTTGATAGCTGAGCTGTCACAATTTTTTCTGATGTTTAAAGTAATGGCATGAAAGACCATTAAAAGGATTAGGTATGGGCTATAAATGTGGCAGTAAACTATGTAAGATTTTCACAAAAGTAAGAAAAGAAGACGTTTTCTTTTGCCTATTGCAACAAACAAAGAAAATAGATATACTTTATGTATGCAAACGAACAATAAGAAAGGGTTGTTTTTTTCTTTCAAATTTCACTTTATTGCAAATCTGCATGCAAATCTTATTTAAACGCTCTGTCAGTTAGCGAACTTATCAAAAAAGTGTGTGTGTGTGTAAGTGTCAAATGATGATCATCCTATGGACTTAGGCAAGAAAAAAACATAATGACATTTGACTACCTTGTTGTAAATGGCAGTTTAACGCTTGACTGGCAAAAAAAGGGTGAAGGTCCTTTTTTGCACAACTATGTATTTAGGTAGTGCTGCTATTATTACTATTGCTTACAAAAGAGAGTAGTATATCTTGCGTTTGTTGTTTTTAGCCCGCGATGTTATACAACATAAGATGTTCAGATCCTTGGACATTTTAATAATTTGCATTGTTAACATCCCTTACCCTATTTTGTTGTTATCCTTTTTTCTTAGTGGCATTTTTGAGATTTCAATATTTTGATCGACACATTTTGCAAATTGTTTAAATGTTGTGTTAAATGGGTGCCAAAGGTGTCAACGGCGTAAGGTTTCGAATGTGTGATTTTTTGCAAACTTGGGTTTTCTATTAGTAGAAGAGAGGGGGACATAGGGTTGTAATCCTGGAAGGTTTTGTATAATTTATTATGTGCTAAATGTTGTATTACCTTATAGAAGATTACTTGATATTAATGATCATGTTGAAGAGTACAGAAACCTGAGCTGAATATGTAATTCTCTATTTACATATTTTAATACTTTGCCAAATATTCAAATTAGTTGTCATCGGAAATGTTTTGATACCTAAGTGAAAAATAATGTATGCTAAATGAAAGGGAGTGAAGAGTTAAATGATATGCAAAATATTTGCAGACTCTTTTGTGGGTAATAATCTCAAAAATAAAAAGGTCAACAATAAAAATTTTTGATAATTATGAGTTTTTTAATTGTCAGTAAAAACAAAATAAGGCCAAAAATAATATATAGAGAGAGAGAGAGAGAGAGAGACCACAGGATTTGAAGCGCTTCCATTTTATAACTCTTTTTCGGTACGAGTACAAAATAACGTATAAAGAAATAATGAGATTTGGGCGGATAGGCAAAGGATTGAGTTTCATAGGGGAATATTAATGAGAGCTATTTTTTGAAGAATCATTTTTTAGGTGGAAATTTTCAAATCAGGATAACAAAAAATAGTGTTCTAAGAAACAAACTGAAAATTGTATTACAGTTATAAACAGGCTTTATGCAATAACTCCCAAAATAAATAAACGAATATAAATATCCTGTCTTAGAACAGTTCGAGTAAAATAATCTAAGCAACTTTTTTGTAGTCGATTTTAATGTTCGAAAGTTTCATTTTAAGGTCCTTTTCAGACTTTTCTCGAAATAAGAACGAAAGGGACACGTGAGGTGTATAGATAGAGAGTTAAAATGTTCCACAGATAAAATTCTTCTAATGTTCGAAAATCCCATTTTAAGGTCCTATTCTGACTTTTATCTTAATAAGACTGAAAAGGACACGTAAGGAGTCGGAATAAAAAAAAAAAAAAAACTTAATTTCCCTTTGCACCCCATGAATGAGGTATGGGATAGCTTCTCGCGTTGTTGTGAATTAACACGCTTTCTATTTTTAGATTCACAACTAACGGCACCTACTTATTTATCGACGAATGCGAACGTCACTGTTTTGAGAAGCTCTTACTAGACACGACGATTGAATCGACGCTTAATACTGCGAAGTTGCTGTCAAACAACATTCGAGGGGAGCCGACAATGAAAGAAAATTTTGAAAGAAAATTTTATTTATTTTTTTTCTTTTAAGATGACTGGAGCCAGGTTTGAACCTGCGATCTCCCGCATGGTAGTCGCGTGTTCTAACCACTATGCCACGGCCGGTCCCAAGGAGTCGGAATAGAGAGTTTTAATAAAAAAAACCACGATTAATTTCATTGAAGACATCTAATATCGAAAATGCACTAAAACAATAAGAAACAAAAAATACTCTGACTAATTTAGGTCCCTGTTCACATAATCCTTTGAAAAGAGACTAAATGATTAGTAAAAGTTGGAGATATCGATTTTTGGTCTTAGAGCACCCCACGTAGATTTTTATGAGCATAATTTTTGTAGAACATTTAAATGTTGCAAAGTCCTATTTTAAGGTCCTTTTTTTGACTTTTCTTGAAATGAGGACGAAAAGGACACGTGAGGAGTCTAGAAAGAGAGTTAAAATGTTCCACAGAAAAAATTCTTCTAATGTTCGAAAATCCCATTTTAAGGTCCTATTCTGACTTTTATCTTAATAAGACTGAAAAGGACACGTAACGAGTCGGAATAGAGAGTTTAAATAAAAAAATCACGATTAATTTCATTGAAGACATCTACTATCGAAAATGCACTACAACAATAAGAAACAAAAAATACTCTGACTAATTTAGGTCCCTGTTCACATAATCCTTTGAAAAGAGACTAAATGATTGGTAAAAGTTGGAGATATCGATTTTTGGTCTTCGAGCACCCCACGTACATTTTTATGAGCATAATTTTTGTAGAACATTTAAATGTTGCAAAGTCCTCTTTAAAGGTCCTTTTTTGAATTTTCTTGAAATAAGGACGAAAAGGACACGTGAGGAGTCTAGATAGAGAGTTCAAATGTTCCACAGAAAAAATGCTTCTCTTCTAAAGGGTAAACTGAAAACTTCAACGGGCCCTGAATCACCTGAATCTAAAAAGATAAATGGGAATTGAAAAACTGCAAATATTTTGTTTATTTGTAATCGATTACAGCAGTAGTTTAACAGCTATGGAGTTGAAATTAGTTGAGATTCGCTATGCAAGCTTCTATCCTCTAAGTGGATGTTAAGTTCTAAGATGAGCAAGATCGGACAAAATCAACACCCAACTCCCATACACACTGTACCTGTTTGAGGGTCTTGCAGCCAGCGATTGCAGCCATAGCTTAAGATTTCGAGCAGAAAATTTATTGTACCAATAAGTACTTTACTGAATCAAAAAGTACTTTTATTGTGGCATAAAGTAGTTTTACTGTAAAAGAAAGTACTTTTATGTTACCAAAAAGTACCTTTATTGGAGCAACAAGAACTTTTATTGAATCAAAATGAAATTTTATTGTATCTAAAAGTACTTTTATTGTACCAAAAAGTGCTTTAGTTGTGCAAAACAGTACTTTTATTATATTAAAAAATACTTTTATTGTTTAAAAAAGTACTTTTATTGTATTAAAAAGTACTTTTATTGTACCAAAAACTGCTTTAGTTTTACAATACAGTACTTTTATTGTATTAAAAAGTACTTTTGTTGAACCAATAAGTAATGTTATTGTATCTAAAAGTACTTCTATTGAACCAAAAACAGCTTTAGTTGTACAAAACAGTACTTTTATTGTGTTAAAAAATATTTTTATTGAATCAAAAAGTAATTTTATTGTATCTAAAAGTACTTTTATTGTACCAAAAAGTGCTTTAGTTGTACAAAAATTTACTTTTATTGTATTTAAAAGTACTTTTATTTTACCAAAAAGTAAGTTTATTGTATCTATAGTACTTTTATTGTACCAAAAAGTGCTTTGGTTGTACAAAAAAGTACTTTTATTGTATTTAAAAGTACTTTTATTTTACCAAAAAGCACGTTTATTATATCTAAAAGTACTTTTATTGTACCAAAAAGTGCTTTAGTTGTACAAAAAAGTACTTTTATTGTATTTAAAAGTACTTTTATTTTACCTAAAAGTACTTCTATTGTCTCAAAACGTGCTTTAGTTGTACAAAAGTGTAATTTTATTTTTATCTAAAAGTACTTTTATTGTACCAAAAAGAAATTTTATTGTATCCAAAAGTACTTCTATTGTACCAAAAAGTACTTTTATTGTACTAAAAAGTACTTTTATTGTACCAAGATGTGCTTTAGTTGTACAAAACAGTACTTTTATTGTACTAAAAAGTACTTTTATTATACCAAAAAGTTATTTTATTGTACGTAAAAGTACTTTCATTGTACCTAAAAGTGCTATAGTTGTAAAAATCTGTTCTTTTTATTGTGTTAAAAAGTACTTTTATTGTACCAAAATATGCTTTAGTTGTACAAAACAGTACTTTTTTTGTATAAGAAAGTACTTTTATTCTACCAAAAAGCACTTTTAGTTGCTTTAGTTGTACACAAAAAGTACTTCTAATGTATTAAAAGTACTTTTATTTTACCTAAAAGTACTTCTATTGTCTCAAAAATTTTTTTAGTTGTACAAAACAGTAATTTTATTTAATCTAAAGTACTTTTATTGTACCAAAAAGAAATTTTATTGTATCCAAAAGTACTTCTATTGTACCACAAAGTTCTTCAGTTGTACAAAACAGTACTTCTATTGTACTAAAAAGTACTTTTATTTTACCAAGATGTGCTTCAGTTGTACAAAACAGTACTTTTATTGTACTAAAAAGTACTTTTATTGTACCAAAAAGTAATTATATTGTACGTAAAAGTACTTTTATTGAACCTAAAAGTGCTATAGTTGTACAAATCTGTTCTTTTTATTTTGTTAAAAAGTACTTTTATTGTACCAATAAATGCTTTAGTTGTACAAAATAGTTCTTTTATTGTATTAAAAAGTACTTTTATTGTACTTAAAAGTGCTTTAGTTGTATAAAATAGTACTTTATTGAACTGAAAGGTACGTTTATTGAACCAAAAAGTATTTTTATTTCATATAAAAGTATTTTTAATGTTTTAAAAAGTACTTTTATTGAACCAAAAAGTAATTTTATTGTATAAATAAGTACTTTTATTGTACCGAAACAGTACTTTTATTGTATTAAAAAGTACTTTTATTGAACCAAAGAGTACCTCTATTGTATGTAAAAGTACTTTTATTGTACCAAAAAGTGCTTTAGTTGTATAAAACACTACTTTTATTGTATTAAAAAGTACACTTTTATTGTAACAAAAATAATTTTTTGTACCAAACATAACTTTTACTGTATCAAAGAGGATTTTTTTGTATCAAAAAGTACATTTATTGTAACAACGAGTAATATTATTGCATCAAAAAGTACTTTTAGTGTACATAAAGTAGTTTTACTGTAACAGAAGTACTTTTATGTTACCAAAAAGTAGTTTTATTAAGTCAACAGTAACTTTTGTTGAACCAGAAAATACTTTTATTTTTATCAAAAAGTACTTTTATTTTATTATATAGTACTTTGTTTTTACC
Source organism: Muscina levida (assembly GCA_964034835.1). Lineage (NCBI taxonomy): Eukaryota > Metazoa > Arthropoda > Insecta > Diptera > Muscidae > Muscina > Muscina levida. The sequence continues at coordinate 87,282,447 of OZ035884.1, forward strand.
AAAAATAGTTTCCGTTTCACTCCTTTTTAGCTTTTCCTCATCGGGTGGTTCATTTTGATACTTTATATATGACCAACTCAGCATTATTTCAAAAAATTACTTACATTACTTTGCAATTTAACTGTGTCCAATCGATTAACAAATGTGTAAAATACAATGAAATATTTAATAATAATAATAAAAAAAATATATATCTGTAGTTTTTACAAGCAATCGCTTATGTCACTTTTATCGATTTTGAGTTAAGTTTTGTTTTTACAAGCAATCGCTTATGTTAGTTTTATTGATTTTGAGTTAAAATTGTATTATTTTTGACAGTCATTTTAAGTGTCTAAATGTTTTAGCAAAATAACGAACGTAACGAAATTTTCTATAACAAAAACAACATAACTTTAACGTTTTATAAAAATAAAAATAAAATATAAAAATTCTGTGCGGAAAAATTTTAAGGAACTTGTGTAGTGACCTATACCTGGACTAGTCAACTACAGTATGAATCTGTATACCAAAGTTTTCTAACTTCAAATATTGACATACAGTTAAAAAACTGATTTTTCGTTACTTTCCACTTAAAGGCTTATGAGAAGAAACTTAGACCTTTCCAACGATATATGTGCCAGTTAAAATGACAGTACGACATACTATATTCGTTTCAAGATATCTAAGGGTTTGTGTTTTAGTGTAATGCACAAAATTTCTCCACTTAAATATACATTATTTCTTTTAAAATATTCTGTCATTGACTTAAATTTTTATAAAAAAAATCTAAATTTCCTTTACGTCTTAAAGAAGGCATGTTTTCAGAGCATGCATTGACTTATACCACTTTAAAGACAACTCTGTTGTGCATAAAATGAAGAATATGCATTCTAAAAATTCAAAACACCGACCGACTGAAAATTGAAGAACAAGTCAAAGTATAGCAAAAAATATGATTATCTCAGTTTTTTTTTGATTTTTTTTTACTTAGACCATTCATTCCAGTCCTACTAACTGGCACAAATGTAAACATTACTTCAAAATGTAACAGACAATTTTAATGGGTTAATGAGTTTTAAGTTTATAAATCAAATTTTCATAGCAATATCTAACAATAATCAATGTATTTCCATAAAAACTTTATCGATTTTCACGCCAATACATCTTAATAACTGGCCACAAAGCCCAGACTTTGTTCTATGAAATAAAACCGGAGGCATCCAAAAATAAAGGAGGTACTATGGGATGTTAAATACAATAATTATATGTTAAATGTCTTACATAGATTTTTGTAACAGACAATAAAGTCATCGTTGTAAGATTTAATGATTGGGGAGTAATAACAGCCAACATTAAGATGTCTTGGGATTTAACAGAAATATGTTATAGAAACAGTACATGGATTTATGATATATCACAATGTGTTCGCCAGCGAGCACACAGTAGTAAATCAATCAAACTGGACTGGATGTGTGTGTGTCTATCTAAATGACAGCGACAGGGAGTGTAAAATCAAAAGAAAACTTTGAAGACATTCCACTATAGGCTAACAATGGCAATAGATGCCAAAAATCTAAGAGAAAAATATATAAAAGTTGTGTTTTTTTCTTCTGAGCAAATGAAGCCATTTATATGTAATGTCCCACAATAAAAGATTTCAATTTCATTGTGTTGAAAGTCATAAATATTGACAGATTAACAAACAATTTGATACACTTTCTTTGTCTATATGTATGTATCTGCCGCAATACGAATTATATTATACCTCTGTAATTGTGGGGGATAGTAATCGTATAGCTGTTTCAACATATGTCCATCATTTTCAATCATTTTGTTGATTGAAGAAATTTCATAAAACTGCTAAAACACAAAAGGATGACGGCTGAATTGGCCAACAGTCTCTCTCCTGTGGCAAAATCGAATGTGTGAAATGTAATTCCCATGTTTATGACCATAAGAAATTGTAAGTAGCCGCTGAGTTACCTTAAGGGCACTCAGATTGGAACATACACACATAGTTGCAGTGCCGTAGGATTACCTTAAGGATAACAGCTGTTCAGTGGTGGGTAAGTGATATACAAGAGAGTGCGTAAGAGAAGTAGAATAAATTTTTATGTTAAAAGGATGTGGATTTATAAAACTAAGTTATGAGCTGTAACTAAAAATATAACTAATAATTTGTTGCATTCGATTACATTGGTGTTTTGGTTGTCAAACTAAATTGAAATGTAATGGTTTTAGCAAGCCGCCGTTACATCTTGTACAAAATTTTGATATAAGATTTGCGGCGTTGTTTCAAAAAGTATATTTTGTACATGGAAAGGTAAATGCTTGAAATCGAAGCTAGGATAGGTATATCTGCAACTGCTTATCTCTCAAATTCCGTTTTTTCACAGGAGCTAAATGTCCGAATAATCGTTATACTCGAATATGCGTTTTTACAAACAAATATGCGTTGTACTCATGCAGTTTCTGATTAAAATAATAAACATAAGGGCATATTAATAAAATAGTGGATAAAAACTTTCGGGGCAAAAAAAACAGGTTATGTATATAAATATTCATCGTTGGAAAAGTCTAAGATTCTTCTGAAACCGGTAAAGAAATCAAAACTTGGTATGGGATAGCTTCTCGCGTTGTTGTGAATTAACACGCTTTCTATTTTTAGATTCACAACTAACGGCACCTACTTATTTATCGACGAATGCGAACGTCACTGTTTTGAGAAGCTCTTACTAGACACGACGATTGAATCGACGCTTAATACTGCGAAGTTGCTGTCAAACAACATTCGAGGGGAGCCGACAATGAAAGAAAATTTCAATTATTTTTTTTCTTTTAAGATGACTGGAGCCAGGTTTGAACCTGCGATCTCCCGCATGGTAGTCGCGTGTAGTCTCATAAGCCTTCAAATAAGGAAAGTAACGAAAAAGCGATTAATCCTAACGTATACAAATTCATATTGTATTTGATCAGATCTACAATATGCACTAGGTCACTTCCCAAGTCCGTAACATTCCATTCTGCAGCAGGGTGTTATGAAAACATTTTTATAAAACGTTGAAGTTATTTTGTTTTTGTTATATAAAAAATCATTATGGTACAATTTTTTGGGCAAATATTTAGACACTTAGAAAAACTATCAAAAATAAAGCAATGTGCTATCATTAACTCAAAATCGAAAAAATTGACATAAGCGATTTCTTGTGAAAACTTCAGATATATCGATTAGACAATTGAATTGCAAAGTGATAAAAGTCCTTTTTTGAAAGAATGTTGACTTGGTCCTATAAACTGTATCCAAATGAAACTATCCGATGAGGAAAATTTAAAGAGGAAGTTATTTTTGGTTATAATAAAATTACTTCTTGGTAGAATAAAAGTACTTCTTGATATCATAAAAGTACATACTTTTTGATACAGTAAAAGTACATTTTGGTACAATAAAATTTCAGCTCGATATCTATTTGTTAGCGCAGTGAAGAAATAAGTAAATGAATTCTTTATTAGAACTGAAAAACAGAGATGACTTCAAACAATCATATAGCTATGTAATGATAACTAGAATACAGATTTGAGTACTGGTGATACCGTTACATGAGTAATAATGTGATGAGGTGAATATGAATGAGAGTTGATATTAAGAGTTAAACAAGAGATGCAAAAATACTCTACACTATTAAACTAAAAAGAGAGCAGTTTTGATCAAAACAGTGTTTTATTAAATAAAAGCAGTGAAATATGTTGTGCACGACAGAAAACAATTTTTTTCAACCAAAAAGTACATTTTATTTTTCCAAATAGCTCAACGTATTGTACCAAAAAGTTCCATTGTTGTATCAAAACTACATTTTACTGTACCAAAAAGTCAATTTATTGTACCAAAAAGTAACTATAATCACTTTCATTGTAACAAAAAGTACTTTTTTATTGTTCCAAAAGGAACTTTTATTGCACCAAAAAGTAAATTCAATGTACCAAATATACTTTAATTTTACACTTAAGATGTTTTTATTGTGCCAAAAAGTACTTTTTTTGTTTCATAATGTATTGTACTAAAATTACAAAAATTTTAAGTACAATTTATTATGACAAAAGAATAATTTATTTATTGTAGTATATTAGTTAATTTTTTTGTAGCAAAAGTACTTTAAATGTATCGAAAAGTACTTTTACTATACCAAAAAGTACTTTTATTAAGAACCTCAATTTTACCAAAAAGTTAAATTTGTTGTACCAAAACCAACATTTCTTTTATTGTACCAGAAAGTATATTTATTGTACCAAAAGAATTTTTATTTGACCAAAAAGTAATTTTTATGTAGCAAAAAGTACTTTTATAGCACACAAAAAGTGTTTTTCTTGTGCCAAAAATTACTTTAATTGCTCCATAAAGTAATGTTATTGTACCAAAAGTACAATTTATTGTACCAAAAAGTACATCTGTTGTTCTCTTATTATACTAAAAAGTATTTTTATTGTACCAGAAAGTACTTTTATTGCGCCAAAAAGTACTTTTGTCGTTTCATAAAGTATTGTACTAAAAGTACCAAAATTTTACTTTTGTATCATAAGTCCATTTATTGTGCCAAAAGAATAAATTATTGTACCATATAGTACATAAGTTAATTTTATTGTACCAAAATTACTTTTATTGTATCAAAAAGTACATTTACTATACCACAAAGTAATTTTATTAAGAACCTCAATTTAACTAAAAAGTTAAATTTATTGTACATAAAAGTACTTTCAATGCATGAACCACTACTTTTATTGTACACCAGAAGTTCTTTTAATGTACCAGAGAGTACATTTATTTTTCCAAAAAAATCCGTATAGTACATTTTGGTACAATTTTATTGTATCGTATAGTACATTTACCAAAAAATACTATTTATTATACCGCATAGTACATTAGTTAATTTTATTATACCAAAATTTCTTTTATTGTATTAAAAAGTACTCTACTATACCAAAAAGTACTATTATTAAGAACCTCAATTTTCCAAAAAGTTAAATTTATTGTACTAATAGTACTTTCAATGCATTAAATACTACTTTTATTGTACACCAGAAGTTCTTTTATTGTACCAGAGAGTACATGTATTTTACCAGAAAGTAACAAAAAGTACTATTTATTTCACCGAATAGTACATTAGTTAATTTTATTGTACCAAAATTACTTTTATTGTATTAAACAGCACATTACTATACCAAAAAGTACTTTTTATTAAGAACCTCAATTTTCCAAAAACTTAAATTAATTGTAATAAAAAGTACTTTTTATGCCTAAAACACTACTTTTATTGTACACCAGAAGTTCTTTTATTACACCATAAAGTGCATTTGTTTTACCAAAAAGTACCAAAAAGTACTGTGTATTGTACCGTATAGTACATTAATTGATTTAATTGAACCAAAAGTACTTTTATTGTATTAAAAAGTACTTTTACTATACCAAAAAATACTTTTATTAAGAACCTAAATTTTACCGAAAAGTTGAATTTATTGTACTATAAAGTACTTTCAATGTCTCAAACACTACTTTTATTGTACACCAGAAATTCTTTTATTATAGCAGAAAGTGAATTTATTTTTACCAAAAAGTACTATTTATTGTATAGTATAGTACATTAGTTAATTTCATTGTACTAAAATTACATTTAGTGTACCAAAAAGTACTTCTACTATAACAAAAAGTAATTTTTTTAAGAACCTCAATTTTACCAAAAAGTTAAATTTATTGTACTAAAAAGTACTTTAAATGCATAAAACACTACTATTCTTATACATTAGAAGTTCTTTTATTATACCGGGACAGTACATTTATTTTACCAAAAAGTACTTTTATTGCTACATAAACTAATGTTATTGTACCAAAAAATGCATCTGCTGTACTTTTATTATACTAAAATGTACTTTTATTGTACAAAAAGGTACTTTTATTATACTAAAATTGTACTTTAATTTATAAAGTAAATAATAATAATAATAAAATTTTTTTTGTCGAAATGTTGTGTTTTAGCAAAAAAAACAAGAAATACATTAGCTATTTTTGATCTTCTTGCCATTTGTAAATTTTATTTACTAATACGTTTAAATTTAACAATCTCGTCAGAATTGTGTAAATATTTTTAGAAGACTCTGCGTTAGTTTTTTCATCAACATTTTTGACAAGAATTATGTCAGTATGTCGATTATGCAAGAATATACTGACAAAAAATTTCACAATTGGGCCGACAGTTTAACAAAGATTTCGAACGAAACTTTAACTAGACATGTATTTTACTCGATTACTCAGAAATTGCTTTCGCCTGTATCGAAAAAGCCGCCGATCTAAGATATGACATTGGCCGTGAAAATAAGCGAACTCTTGTCACCCGTATGATGGTTGCGTGATTTAACAACTAATACTTACTTTTAAAACTAATACTTACCGTTTAAAATTGTTTGCGATTTATTAAGTCTTTAGCAATGATTCGATTAATCTTTATCATACAACTCAATTATCGATAACATTTCTCAAACCGCTCTTGCAGTACTAATAATATGACGCAATATACCAGCTGTACTTCTAGCTCCTAAACGCATTTCAAACAGTAGTTGAGGGGGTTTACCACAAAATGTTTTGAAATCTCTTCAAATTTAAAATGTAATTAATCAGCATTAACAGCTAAATAAGATATCCACACACACGGAACACAACTATAAAATCTTAACTGTCATTTTCAAAAAATCAACCACATAACTGAATCCAAACGACAAACGTCAGACATGACATAAACTGACACACCATCAGCACCACCACTACGAATGATAAGCAACTTTGCATTAAACATACACAGAAAGAAAAAAAAAGAGGGCGTAACTTTAGACTTAACTCGCAAACGTAACATTTTTCGCTATCACGCTGTTATGGAAACGAAATCAGCGTTTGTCACAATTAAGACAATTTAGTTTTGGTTAATAAAAATTTTCCAATATCCAAATGGATAAACAAGAAAATATATGAAAACAAAGCTCAAAATATTTTCACAATACTTCGGTCATAAAATCTTCAATTTAATGATTTTACAGACAGTTTTAGACTTAACACTTTTCGCAATTAAGAAAAAAAAAGAAACAACAACGGGTAAAGGAAATAAATTTATAATTTTTATTACTTTTCGGAGAACATAAATTGTAAATTTCTTTAACTAAACTAATGCATATCCCCTTAAACATGTACCAATCTTCTGCAATTCCTTTCAAGGGTTGTGCTGTAATTTTTTATTTTAATAATAACAATTTCAATTAGAATTCGTGTGATAAAAAATGATTTCATCCACACCCATTCATAATTTGCGAAAATTCGCACACTAGAAAGGGATCATCCCGATCCGTCCGCCTGCGGGATGACAAGACAAATCAATAAACATTCAATTTTATTGCCATTTGGCAGCTATTTGAGCTGTGAGAGCATTGAGCATTGCTAGTGATACCGATCTGTCAAACGGTCTATTGTTGTCATCTAGACAATTGTGTTAACTGACTGATACACATCTCTGAAGCGCACACACACATCACTGTCTCTCTTCTCCCTACTTTTCTCTTTTTCCTTCTTTCACTTGAAGACTGTGCGCCTGCCTTTTTGCTTGCTTGTCCCTATCTGCCTATCTAACAATCAAATTGTTTATGTCATTTATTGGGTTACAGTTACCTTTTATTTGCAAAAAAATACTGAAATGATCAATCGACCTTTTTCTTTTAGGGTGATCTTGAGCTGCCGCTTGATTTAAGTTTTTTGGCAAATATTTTCTAAAGATGTTTTTCATCTTAAATTATGATTTGTTTTTGGAAATTTACACAAATTGTTTACCCTATGTAACATTTTGCTCTTTTATTGTCACGGGATTGTGATTTCTATCTGGTCATGGAGGTTAAGAGTTTTTTTTCTCTCAGTTAAAGATCATCGATGTTTACTTTTTCCCTTTAATCCCTTTAAAGTGTTGTAATTTTGTTAGTGATCTTTTGACCAATGTGGCCGTGGGATTTTAGAAGTAGATAGGTATTATTTGGGTGTCGTTGGGAATGTAAAGTGAATCTTACATCTCAAGCCGACTCAAAACCTCCTTCGTGGTGGCAACTGGGCAACGTTGTTCGTGATATTTTTTGATCATAAATAGCGGCAGATAGTGAGCGACGAACATTGATGGTTGGGTTAGCCACCCGCCTTCAGGTCCTTTACTGGCTATAAAAACACGAGATATAAAAAAGTAAGAAACGGACTCCTCCAAATGTTTACAACCCCAGCAAACGTAATATGGACCATGATTTAAGGATATGCATGTGGAACGTTGAGTAATCTAATCGGCATCCTACCACCGATGCGTCTTAGGAAGTAGGTAACAGAAGTTATTGAAGCTCAACACAGGCTCTCATAGTGGCTTTGGTATCCCCAAGAAACTAGGATCGGGCGCGGTGGCATAATAAGCCATTCGCCTTAAACAAAACAGTTATTATGAAAACACGAAAAAAGAAAAAAAAACAAGTATACCCCCCCCCAAATGTTGACGACCCCCGCAAACATAAGGACCATGATTTAAGGATATGCACCTGGAATGTCCCAAATCTATACAGTGATGGTGCCTCTATCCGACTGGCGGATGTCCTCGACAAATACAAGGCTGACATCACCGCCATCCAGGTGATGAGATGGACAGGACAAGGATGCTCGCGATATAAAAATTGCGACATCTATTACAGCTGCCATGCCGAAAAATACGAATTTGGATGTGGATTTGTAGTTGACGAGAGACTGAGACATCTTGTCTTGCCATTGAATCCTATTAGTGATCGAATAGCCACAATTCGCATTCGGAAGAAATATATTTACATTACGCTGAGTTGTGCTCATGCCCCGACGGAAGATAAAGACGATGAGATTAAAGATGCATTTTTCGAGCGCCTAGAGGAAACATACGACCGCTACCTTAGCCACGACATTAAAATTGTTCTGGAACACTTTAATGCAATAATAAGAAGGGAAGATGTTCTTGATCCATCGATCGGTAAATTCAGCTTGCATACCGAAACGTCAGATATGGGGTTTAAGCTGGTTAGCTTCGCAGCGGGAAGGAACATGATAATGAGTGGTACCAGATTCCAGCACAAAGATAACCACAAGACAACTTGGCTAATCCCCGATCAAAACACCAAAAATCAAATCATGATCATGTGGTATTTGATGGTAGGCATGCATCTAGCGTGTGATCCATGGTGCTACTATTGGTTCGGATCATTACCTGGTAGCAGTCAAGGTGCGCACAAGGTTGAGTAGAGCGAAAAACGAAAAACCAAACACAAAGAAGGCTTGACATCGCGAAGCTGCAAACCCCAGAGATAGCCACTGCCTATTTCAACTAGCTCTCCCAACTTCAACGACACAGCGGCTGTACTTCTGACGTTCTCGATACACAGTGGCAGCACAGTTGCGCATTCCATGGCAACCGCCGCAACAACCGTTCTAGGATATGACAAACGGCGCTCAGCCGAATCCTGGTACGATGAAGAATGTCGCATAGCGTCTGAGAAACAGGATGCTGCTTATAGGGCAACGCTACAGTCAATTGTAACCACGGCACAAGGAGACAGTAAAACAGGCGAGACAGCTATTTAAGCGAAAAAAATGTCAGATGAAGGAACGAAAGGCTACAGTAATGGACTCCCCCTTGTAAGGACAATCGTGGAAATCTGGTTGCAGATACGCAGATTGTGCTGCATATATGAAGAGAACACTTCAAGCAACTGCTGGTTACAGATAGCAGCGCACGTGAAGTTATCACGTTAATTGTCGACGATGGCTTAGATTGCCCACCACCAAGTCAAGCCGATGTAAGAAGAGCAATATCACGGATAAAAGATTATAAAGCAGCCAGTGCCGACGGACTTCTCTCATAGCTCTTCAAGTTCGGTGGCTAGGACCTCAACACGAGCGTGCACCAGCTCCTACGCACGGTATGGCTTAATGAGTGCATGACCGATAATTGGAATCTAAGCGTATTACGTAAAAAAAACTTAATCTCCCTTTACACCCCATGAATGAGGTATGGGATAGCTTCTCACGTTGTTGTGAATTAACACGCTTTCTATTTTTAGATTCACAACTAACGGCACCTAATTGTTTATCGACGAATGCAAACGTCACTGTTTGAGAAGCTCTTACTAGACAAGCCGATTGTCTCGACACTAATACTGCGAAGTTGCTGTCGGCAACATTCGAGGGGAGCCGACAATTAAAGAAATTTTTTCTTTTTTTTTTCTTTTAAGATGACTGGAGCCAGGAGTTGAACCACTATGTCACGGCCGGTCCCAGGCTGACATAACCGCTTTACAGGAAATCAGGTGGACGGAACACGGGTGCTCGCGCATGAAGACGTGCAATTTTGGATGTGGATTTGAGGTTGGCGATAGGTTGAGACACGTAGTATTAAAATTAAAATTCCCTGTGTGTGAGCGAATAGCCACCATAAGAGTTAAAACACATAACATGCTCCGACAGAAGAGAAATGCGATGAGGACAAAGACGAGTCTAAGAGAGCCTAGAAAATGTATATGACCGTAGCCCCAGCCATGACATCAAAATTGCACTAGGCGATTTTATTGCTAAAATAGTCAAGGAGACCGCATTTGAGCCTAACACCGGAAAATTCAGTCTGCACGCCGAAACGTCGAACAATGGCATCAGACTGATTGATATCTCGGCGGCAAGAAATATGGTACTTAGAATCTCCAGATCAATTGAAGAGCAATCAGATAGATCACGTGGTAGTCGATGGAAGAAACGCATCGAGTGTTCTGGACTTATGAGTGATCAGGGTTGCGAACATTGACTCCGATTACTACTTTACGACACAAGGCTAAGCTTGGAGAAGAACCTACGTACGACCACAGAGGTAGCGGATGCCCACCACCTAGCTCAACTGCTGCGGAATGCTTCAACCCCTGAAAATATTATATCGTAGTACCAATATATAGCTGACTCCATAGAACGGACTGCGAGAAGCGTATTTGGGTACTCAAAGTCGTCTCAAGAAGATGCCTGGTAGGACGATGAATGTCGCAATGCCACGAGAGAGACACAGATGCTGCGTACAGGGCGAAACTGCAGCCAATGCAAACGCGAGCAGATCGTGAACGGCACAGGGAGAAGAGACGAGAGGCAAATCGTCTTTTTAGATGGGAAAAAGAAGGAGCTGAAGAAGAGATAGGATGAGTGCACTGAGTTGCTCCGAAGCAGAGGGGAAGGCCGAAAATTCCAAAAGTTAAGGCAATAATGAGTAGAACAGAGTTGCCCTCTGCCCCTGCAAGGAGAGTGATGGCCAGCTAGGGACGGACCCGAATAATGTTCTAAACATATGGAGAAAACATTCCAGTAATCTACTGGATACGCACACAACTCCAGATGGTATTAACTGTCCACCTCCGAGCCAGAGCGAGATACGTGTGGCAATATCCTGCCTTAAAAATAACAAAGCAGCTGGATGCGATGGTCTCCAGGTTATATTGTTTAAGGCAGGCGGAGAGTAGCTGATTAGGAGCAAGCATCAGCTCATGGAGTACATCGGGCTGGAGGAGAGCATGCGCAAGGATTGGAGTTTCAGTCTGTTATGTCCCATATACAACAAAAAAGATCGTAGTGAGTGTAAGAACTACCGTCGAATAAGCCTATTACCAAATGCGTACAAGGTCCTTTCGAGCATATTGTGTGAACGTCTAAAGCCAATTGTAAAAAGACTAATTGGACCTTGCCAGTGGGGCTTAAGATCTTGTAAATCGACGACTGATCAAAAATTCACTTAACAACAAATCCTGGGAAAAAAACCATGAAAAGCAGATAGACACCTACCACCTCTTTGTCGACAACAAAGCTGCCTTCGACTCTCCAATAAGGAGAAGCTATATGAAGCCATGTCTGAGTTTGGTATTCCTGCAAAGCTGATTCGAATTTGCAGATGTACCTTGAAAAACACCAACTTCTCGGTAAAGATTGGTAAGGATCACTCTGAACTATTCAACACGGAAAGAGGTCTCGGGCAGGGTGATAGATTGTACTCTACGCTATTTAATATAGTTATGGAGAAGGTGATGAGAAAGGCTGGTGTCAACATGTCTGGCACCATATTCAACAGGAACCACAGTACGCTAGCCTATGCCGATGATATATGTTAGACATCATTGGCCGAAATCTGCAGGATGTTACTGCAGTTTTCTTATCACTAGAAAAGGAGTCAGCAAAAATGGGTTTAGCGGTCAACGAGGACAAAACAAAAATAATGATTTCGACGAACAAAGAGTCCTCTCGATGGGGACGCAAAGTGAACTTTGACAATTATTGTTTTGAGGTAGTCGATGAGTTTACCTACCTCGGATCTTTTGTCAACAAGAAAAATAATGTCAGCCAAGAAATTAAACGGAGAATAGTGCTAGCCAATAAATGTTTCTACGGACTTTGGTAACACCACCTTATCTCGGAATACTAAGAAACAGCTATACCAGGTGCTAATCTTACCTGTACTGTTGTATGCTGCCTAATCATGGGTTCTCACTACAACGGACATACAAAACCTGGGAGTATTCGAGAGAAAAGTTCTCCGAAAAATATATAGACATATCTGTGTCGAAGGCGAGTTTCGCCATCGGACGAACCATGAGCTGTATGAGCTTTACCACGACAACGACGTAGCGAAAAGAGTCAGAATCCAACGACTTCGATGGCTGGGACATGTTGCCAGGATGGATGTTAATGCTCTCGCGAGAAAGGTGTTTGAAGGCGAGCCTGAAGGACGGCGCAGAGCAGGGAGACCCAAACTCCGTTGGATGGACCAAGTGGTTGGCGACGTGCCACCATCTGGTAGGACTAACTGGAGAACACACGCAGAAGACCGAAGCGTGTGGAATTCTTTATTACTTCAGGCCTCAAATTTATGAACTACGTTTCGTAAATTGTAATGGGCCACTTAAGTAAGTAAGTAAGTAATCTTCAAACACTAAATTATATGGACCGTACTTAAAAAAACTTAATTTCCCTTTGCACTCCATGAATGAGGTATGGGATAGCTTCTCGCGATGTTTTCTATTTTTAGATTCACAACTAACGGCACCTACTTGTTTATCGACGAATGCGAACGTCACTGTTTGAGATGCTCTTACTAGACACGCCGATTGACTCGACACTAATACTGCGAAGTTGCTGTCAACAACATTCGAGGGGAGCCGACAATGAAAGAACAATTTTTTTTTTTAAGATGACCTGCGATCTCCCGCATGGTATTCGCGTGTTCTAACCACTATGCCACGGCCGGTCCCAATATGGACCGTACTATCGATTCAAATAAAGATTTCATGCATTTTTCTGAATTTTAAGTGTTTTTTTTTAAAACTTTCCTATAGCTCTTAAAAAATCACCCTTTATATTAAAAAATATATTTCGTTAAATTTTGTTTTGTTTGTTACTTTACTCGATATCCTGTGGCGAACATAATAAAAAAAGAAAAACAAATATAGAACCAAGTTCCTTTCAGTTTATTAATAAAAAAATGGAAAAAATATGTTTGCCTATATTTTAATATTTCAATTTCCTATAAAATATATTTTGAAAAAAATTTTTCTTATACCATCACCCAAATTCGCAAAAATATCGTTACAATTTAAAACCACTTCCCCACATTAATTTACCACTTAAAACTTCAATTTCATATGCGCTTGAAAATATTTAAAAGATAAATTATCTCATTAACTCAAAACCATTTAAAATCCCTTTTCAATACACTGCTAATTAGGATAGTATTCACAAAATGTCCTTTGCAAAGTAATATTTTTCAAATTTTCTACACTTTCAGGACTCTTATTTAAATTTTGCCTTTGACCATTCTCTTTTGGAGCAGGAAGAGAACAATGAACCCACTGGTTTTTCAAATGGTATCAAGCCAAAAATCAATTAGTCACAAATCCCGGACTTAAATAGACATTTAGTATTCACTTAAAAACAGAGTATAAGGATGGTGGTTTTGAGTATAGAAATAAAAGGTCCTACTCAAAAAAAGAAGGAAAAAGTAAAGCAAAATATGTTTGGAAACTACGTTACAATACTCAATATATGTCCGTCTGTCGGTTACTGTTGAAATATTTGCTCTCATAGGGGTGTTAATTGTGCTGACATGTTGGCCGAACTCCACGGGCAAATATTTTGCTATTAAGCAGAGTGTCACTGGTTTTACTTCTGCTAATGTGTGCGTAAGAAAACTATATCGTTTGACTCCTAACCGCTTGGTTGTTTTGACCTTTTGTTTCTTTTTCGCTTAGACTTTAAGTAACGCATATCTTTCTCTCTGCCCTTATACTTAGCCATTGGCTTTAGTATTAGTATTAATTTGCCTTAGCTGTAGTTCGTCGTTGTCCTCTCATCGTACTTGAAACTATTAAAACAAATTTAAAATTTGCTATCGTTTTTTTTTCTTCTCTGTGTTTTGTTGTGTGCCTTTGATCCCTTGAACCTAAGTCCCACCATCGCTTGGTATGCATCTTTGCTGGATCTTATTATTTGTCGTTGTAATTTCCGCTTCCTAGTCGTTGGCTTTCCTGGCATTGTTGTTGCTGTTGTTGCTATCGCATATCTTGTCTCGTTTAATGTCCTTCCGGTTGTTACGTGCAAATAAATTGGTATTAATTATGGAGTTTCCTTTAGCTAAAGTTGGCTGATGATTACAAGACGAGTAGTACTCTCGTCTACAAATAAGGGTCACAGGGATTGCAGGCAATGTTGTTTCGTTTTGTCTTTTGGAAAATTGCTACTTGTACTAGGGATGTGATTAAGGAGTTTTGCTTATTACTTAGTAATTAATAAAAACTGTGTTATAAAGCTATTAGGAATTAGAATAAATTTTTGAAGTAAGTAAGATAAGTAAGATACAGGAGATTATCAGGTTTGGAGGATTTGCATTCTTAGAGGACGTTTTGGGTAACTTTGTTCTCACCATATTTTTTTATATATCATTGAATTCTCTCTTTGAATCTTTTTAAATCTTACAACCATTGCTCTTTCTCTACTCTCTGTGAAAATTCTAATCTGACGATAAAATCCTATGACTATTCGTCAACGCTGTGAAATTCTAAATTCTGAACTTTATGTGTGTATTTAAGATAACACCAACAACTGCCTTGCGTTATATGGCCCACTGATAATTTATGTGACATTAATCTTACGGAAAAAAGTCGTTAATGCTTATTAAAATCCAATACAAGCCCTTAAGAGCTGACAATGGAATCAATCATAAAAAAATCTGAAAAATTTATGACCGCAACGAAATTGAAACCAAAACGCTGAGGAAAATCTTATCGAATGCGTGTAAATGTGTGCGGAAGACCAGACAACGAAGACCATATCAAAGAGTTAGTACAATGCTAAAATCCTTTTATGGACAACGTTACAATATCCAATTTTATAACTTTGCCAACAAAAGACTCGTAAACTAAAGCCGCCACATAAAAAAGAGCATTCCGCTTGCCTAAAATCGAAAAATAAAAGAGAAGAAGAAAAAACAAAACGTTTTAATTGTTTGATAAAAACGGTGTAACTGTGTAACAAAGCATTTCAAAATGATCGTTAATCTTCATCAAATGCCAAGAGGCTGTTGGTAAAAACATTGGGGATCCTAGAACATAACACAAGAAGAGCCTGTAAAATGACGCTCCTACTACTAAAAAGGAAAAAAGGAGCAAGTAAGTAAGCGTTGCTTATATAACAGTCAAAGAAACTGCTTTATCCTAGCATTAAGGTTTTTTGATAAAGGACCTCTTTCGTGGTCTCATACACGCCACACACACAACAACTACCTTAATATGAGTATAAACTATTTTCCATTTAACAATTTTCCTTTTTTTTTATTTTAAACGAGATAAAAGATCTCACGCAACTGTAACTTTACACTAAACCCTAACACGCCAGGATATTCGTTGTTCGTTGTTCTAATCCTTCAATTGCCAAGACACAATGATTGGCGGCGCTCGTCATTTCGACCAATTTACGTTACATTGTTGACATGTAGACTGTAACATTTTCGGGGGAAAAACAAAAGGCCCAGGACTCACGAAATGCGTTTGGCACTTTTACAAACTGTCAGTTTAGTTTCAAAATGCCATTGAGTTCTTCTCTCATCATCTCTCTCCCTCTCGATATGTGAAAGAGATCAAGTTTCATTTCAAGTAACGAAAGGATTGAAGCTTAGGCGTTATTCTTTAATACTGCCATGTGTGAACCGCAACAGAATATCAAGTTACCGAATTAATTGAATATTTAATATTTGGTGTAAAGTTTTTGTCGTTTTTTTTCTGTAGCTACTCGTTTACGTTATTTTATTGTATTATTTTTGGAGCAAAATTGATATTTTTGTGTCAAAAATTTACATAATTTACTGGCAGTATAATAAATTAGAGAATACTGCTTGACATGGGTATCATGATACGAAATATTCTGTTGGTAGAATGTACAATTTTTTGGTTAGAGAAGAAACTAGTCAATAGGAAAGCTAGTGGGGTAGTGTAGCTAAAAGCATATTTCTCGCTTTTTATACCATCACCCTTAGGGATGAGGGTATATATCATTTGATACGAAAAAAAGTGTAACGCATTAAAGGAGACGAGTTGAACCCCAAGTATCTTAAGACCAAATTCGTTTCAGGACTTTTTAAGACGATTGAGCTATGTCCGTCCGTCTGGCTGGCTGGCTGGATGGCTGGTCAGCAGGATAACTCGAGTAATCCTTAACGGATCGGTATGAAAATTTACGAGTATTAATATTTTTCAAAACGAACTTATGGGATTGTAAGTGGGCTAAATAGCCGCACCCCTTCTGGTACCTCTTATACAAAATTACCTTTTTTTGGAAAATTTATATTTCTTCCATAACTTCCAAACGGACAACTGGAGGATGTTTGAATTTGGTCAGTTTATTTATCTTGCAAAAGTAGACAAACCCTAAGAAAATCGAAACCTTTGCCACACCCCTTCTGGTACCTCCCATACAAATGACCGAATTAACTCTCATAGTTTTACATACATATTTTTTTGTTAGTAAACTGAATTCTCTCAAATTTTGCGTATAATGTTCGCTTATGAAAAGTTGAATTAGGAATGCATATGGACTATATATATATATCTGGTACCTCCCATACAAAATTACCTATTTTTGGAAAATTAATATTTCTCCTATAACTTCCAAACGGACTCTTGGGGGGTAATGAAAATTGGTCGATTAATTTATGTTATTATAGGAGGCAAAACCCCAGAAAACCTAACTATTTGACACACCTCTTCTGGTACCACCCATACAAATGACCGAACTCACCCCCATAGTCTTACAAACATATCTTTTTTCTAAGTACACTGAATTCAGTCAAATTATTCGTAAGTTGTACGTATGAAAATTTGAGTCAGGAATGAATAAGGTCTGTATCGGTTCACCCTTTTGGTACCCCCTATCAAAATTAAATTTTTTTTCCTACAACCTATAGTTATCCCGGAATCGGGTGTCCTTTAATAAGGACATGGCACCTTACGCTGTAATTCAACATTACACACTAGACTGGTCGCATTTTGTATGGGAATTTTTTTTTGTAATTTAATTGTGTGCGCTGCTTAAAATATGAGGTTTGGTGTAAGAAATCATGTCCTAATTTTTCAGCTCAATCCGACCGTGTCTAGTCGTGCCTAGTGGGGCCCAAAGTTCCCCATTCCCCTATTTAATCAGATCTGTTTAGTTATACTAGTTAAAAAGTCGGTCCCATAGACCGAAAATCAAAAAGCTGACTTCGTTACGATCTTCCGCAGAGAAAGTACTTTAATTATGACAAATTTCAGCTTCCTATGTCATCAGATGGCTTCAGAAAGATGCGGAAAGGATAGGACATACATACAAACATCCGAACATACTAAGAAATTATCTTATATATGAAAATGAATTGCTGTTCGTTGGTAAGGCCATCACTTGAGAACGCATGGACCGATTCGACTAATTTTTTGTCACAATGTTCGTAATGTGCGTTTTATATAAAAAAAATTGCCCACTCCCATTTCTGCGCCCACTTTCTTAATATATCTAAAATTGCAAAAAAACGCTCTAAAAATTTAATTTCTTTACAAATTGAGCTCTATAATGTTCTGTATTGAAAATATAATAGGTTGAATATATTGTACATTTTTGATTAAATGGACGGAGTGGGCGTGTGAAAAAAATTTTTTTTTAAGCTATAGTGATAAAATTTGGTACACAGATAGTACACGACACTTCTGGTTCAAATTTGCAGACGAAATTTTTATTTTCGATAAGTGGGCGGTGGGCTCGTCGCAAACCTATATTTAAGTCCTAGAGAGATAAAATTTGATATCACGATAGTACTCTTCAATACAATTATGAATATGCAGACGAAATGTTAGCTCAAGGATGAAGATCTAGAATCACTGTCTTCCTCTCTCTTTCATAATAAACATTTCCCATTAATCTTACCCCCAACACACTCACTCAGACGAAATTTTAATTATCGATCAGTAGGCGAAACTGAAATTTGAAATATTTACAATCAGTGGACGGATATTTCTATTTCGAATCGAATCGGTCCATGCGTTCTCAAGTGATGGCCTTACCAACGAACAGCAATTCATATTCATATATAAGATAATTTCTTAGTATGTTCGGATGTTTGTATGTATGTCCTATTCTTTTCACGACTTTCTGAAGCCATCTGATGACATAGGAAATTTGTCATACTTAAAGTACTTTCTCTGCGGAAGACCGTAACAAAGTCAGATTTTTAATTTGCGGTCTATGGAACCGACTTTTTAACTAGTATAACTAAAAAGATCTGATTAAATAGGGGAATGGGGAACTTTGGGCCCCACTAGGCACGACTAGGCTCCGTCGGATTGAGCTGAAAAATTAGCACATGATTTCTGACACCAAACCTCATACATTAAGCAGCGCACACAATTAAATTTCAAAAAAAAAATCCCATACATAATGCGACCAGTCTAGTGTGTAATGTTGAATTGCAGCGCAAGGTGCCGTGTCCTTTTTAAAGGACACCCGATTCCGGGATAACTATAGGTTGTAGGAAAAAAAGTTATATTATAAAAAATACTTAGAAACCCATGAATATTTAAGATCCGAAAAAAAATTAAGTTTTCAAGAAAAAAAAAATTGCGGCGCTATCTGGGATAATATGGAGAACTTTGGGCTCCACCCGGCACGACTGGGCACCGTCGGATTGAGCTGAAAAATGAGGACATGATTTCTTACACCAAACCTCATATTTTAAGCAGCGCACACAACCAAATTTAAAAAAAAAAAATTTTCCCATACAAGATGCGACCAGTCTAATCTATATATATAAAAATAAGTTGCATTGTGTTAGAAATTGATGTTCTCTGGAATGCGTGAACCGATTTTGTTTCTGTTTCAAACTTCATATGAAAGGTGAAGTTAATACCAAGGTTTTTATGTATGAACGGTCTTTGTATGTGCATTGGTTCTTGAGTTATAGCGAACACTGCATACATTTCGAAACATGTATTATGTGTGTGTGTGTGTGTGGGGATATGTGTATTGTTGTAACGTATGGGCTCGAAAACGGCTGGACCGATTTTGATGAAATTTTCAGGGAATCTTCCGAATAACCTCGCAAGTAACATAGGCTAAACATTGTTTGAATTTTTCCACATTTAGGGGGTAAAAATAGCAAAAGGGATAAAAACTCCCATTTCCTATATATATATGTTTGTATGTTTGCAACGTATGGACTCGAAAACGGCTGTGCTGATTTTGATGAAATTTTCAGAGCATCTTCAGAATAACCCGCGGATAACATAGGCAATACATTGTTTGGAGTTTTCCACATTTAGGGAATAGAAATTGGCAATTCGTTGCTATTCCATTTTACTCAAACCATTCAGATTTTTTTTGTTTTTAAATGAGCACAAACCGAAAACTTCAGATATATATTTTCTGAGACCTTCTGCGTAAAACTGACTTCCCTACAAACTAAATAAGGTATTACAGAAGCAAATCTATGTATTTGTTAAAAAGTTATGGCCTCTGAGAGTTGGAATACAGAAATTAAGTTCTTAAAAATAATTTTTCAGAATATTGGGCGGGATCCCAATAAAAAATCAAAAATATACTATTCTTTTCGACTTGGTCTCCAAACATCGGAATGGTAGGTAAAAATTAGAGCCGGGCCCATTGGTCTGAAGTAACTGAATAATTGCTCATTGCTAAAAAAAATATCTCTACCTGAGGGTGCATATAATGAAGTGAAGTTGAGGTGCAGCTAATAGAAGCCATCGACGCTGTAGACGTTAGTGTGACAGGGGACTCGAATTTATCGAACCGACGTCTTTCTTAGCAACTCGGTCTCTGCAAATGCTGAGGAAAGATCTTGGTCCACATTCATATAAAATCCAACTGGTAGAAGAACTAGAGCCAGTGGGCGGTCAATTGATTTTTTTTATTTATCATGTCATTGCACATTATTTAAAGGAGAAATGGTTCCAACACGACGGTGTAACATGCCATACAGCGCGTGAGACCATCACTTTGTTAAGCCAAACGTTGGTGACCGATGTATCTCAAAAAATGGTAATACGAGTTCAATACAAAAATAGTATTCCGGATTATTCTTGATCCGTGTGAGAAGAAGACATGACAAAAGGAGTTTTTATGGCTAAAGGCATGAAGCTTCAAACGGAATTTTCATTTGCGGTCAATAGAAGAAGGCGTAACAAAAATGTTTTTTTTATGACCAAAGAGATAGTTAGCATACAGATGGTTCATGCTACTACGGATCAAAATAAATAATTTTGATCTTTAGAGGAATGTCTGTTTCCGATTTTTGGAAGAAGTGGTTTTTCGCCCTACATACAGAAAAAACTTAATCTACATGCCGGCACTAAAGGTATGACTTTGCTGATGACCTTTTTATTAGCATTTACAACAATAAAACTTAATTGGTTAACTTTAATGTTAAGGAGTTACTTTAAATAAGTTACATAAGTAAATAAACTCAACATATTTTTGTCGAGCTTTAGTGCCGTTTTCAAAGTACTTTGTAGACCTAAATGTGAAATATATTACAAGTTAATATTCAATAGCGAAGCATTGCCGGGCCCACTAGTATATATATATAAATGATTAGCGTTGAATTCTAAGTCGATATAAAGATGTCCGCCCGTCCGCGATTACAGCGGTAGTTTGGTATGCAAGCTTCTACCCTGGAGGTTTAGGTCTAAGATGAGCGAAATTGGACAACAACTACATACTCCCACCCCTCATACAAAACTCTCCTATTTTGGAGGTTAAACAATTCTTATGAATACTCTCAACTCATACTAACAATTCAAGCTCAATATTTGACATTTCATTAGTAATAACAATATACTGGCAATAAATGGATGTGATCGGCTAAAAGTATAACATTGTTTTGATTTTTTTTTTTAAACGACAGGAAATGTTACAATTACAGTACATGAATTCTAACATATCGTTACTTTCACTACATCTGGTATTAGGAGATTTCCAAAAGATTTTTTTATCTGCTAAAAATTTTTTCTAATAAAATCGTATTTCTGTAACTAAAATTTCATGGTTTCAATTTACGTTAAAATCAACGGCTGTCATACAAATATTCAAAAAAAAAAAAAAAAAAAACCGTTGCATAAATTAAAACAGAAAAAACACCACAAAACTATAACTAAATATATGACATAATGAAACAAATACATCAAATTTAGGGCTTGAGAAATTCAACTCACCACATTGCTAAAGCTGCCATAATAAAAACGACAACATTTTTTTTTTAAAGAAGGCCCATCAAGAGCGCTGACTCCCTATATTATGCTGTAAATGACAATAGATGTAGCAAAAATAACGAAGCCTTAACAATATTTTTATAACTATTACAAAAAAATACAATACTAAATGCCCAACACCAATAACAATCATGAACAACAATGGCAACAACCAGTTTTCCTATGCGAAGATGAGCGGATTTTGGTAAAATGACAAGCGAGTACAAGTAATCAATCCTAAATATATTTTTTCATTTGACATTTACAACATCAGTTTCGCTACAGTAACGTTAATGTCAGAGTAAGAGAGCAATGTTTAGTGCTATACTCCCCAGTTGGTACGTTCGTTCGTTCGTTCGTTTGTGCTCTTCATAGTTTCTCTTTACATGCAACGAAATCAATCAAAATTCGTCATGCTGTCAGGAATTATGTCACTGAAGTGTCTCAAATTGCAATATTACATTCTAAAATAGGACACCAAGCACAGAGATGACTTGTGTAAAACTGCCAACTGAGAGGCAGACAGACAGACACATCATTTACTGATTTGCATAAGATCATCAGAGTATTGTATTTTATTTACAAGGATACTTGGGACGTATGTGTGAAAAAAAGTTTATGGTTTATTGTTTATACGACATTATGGCAGCGCGGGAAAGGTGTTCGTGGTTGTAACTGGAATTTGAGATATTACATGTTGTTACTCCGTCTTTGCTGAAACACAACAAAAAAACTGTTAACAACAGATGCAGCTTGTAAAAAATAATTGTTAAAAAACGCGATTATAATTAAGAAAGATTGACAAATATTTAACCCAAAAATATCAATCATTTTTTTACATCAATCTGGGTAAAGAGGGGAGTTATACATTTTTAAAGTGATATAATTTTTCTTAAAGAATTGATTTATAATAAATAACAGTTTAGATGAAATTATGATAACTAATGTTTATACTTAGTATATATATATTTTTTTCATAGAGCAATTTTTTAGAATATTTTAACACCGTAAAATAGATTTTGTCAGTACGAAAAAAATTATTCCATAACAATAATGATTCACAATTTATGAAAAAAATTTGTTAAAAATAATTTTTTTATTTGTTTTATGTATTAATTGTTTCTCCAATTTTAGATTTTTTCTTATTATTAATAAGTCAAGCTCGAGGCCAGGGTTTTGTATATCTATTTTATTAATATTTACAAAACCCTGACCTCGAGTTTGACTTATTAATAATAAGATTAAATTAAAATTATTTGTTTTATATAAATTTCAAATTAATTTTTTATACCATCACCCTTAGGGATGAAGGTATATATCATTTGATACGACCCAAAAGTGTAACACATAGAAGGAGTGACTTTAGACCCTAGGTTTCTTTGAACCAAATTCGATTCATGACTTTTTAAGTCGTTTGAGCCATGTCCGTCTGTCTGTCTGTCTGTCTGGTGGCTGTCCGGCTGATTCGCACGACAACTTTCGAAAGACGCAACAAAATGTTTTGAAATTTTGCACGAGTTATTATTTTCTCAAAACTACTTACGGTATTGCGAAAGGGCTACATGGCCCCGTCCCCTCTGGTACCTCCCATACAAATACATCATTCCGCCCACTTTAGAAATCGAGTAATAATATCAATACACCCTACGGGCTGGTCCCCAAATTCTGTATTTAGTAAAGCTATAACAGGATAAAGTTCTGGAAAACATTTTGAAAGCCTAGCCACGCCCCTTCTGGTAGCTCCTATACAAATCTACCTTTCCGCCCACTATAGAGATGGAGAAATAATATCAATAAATTAAACGTGATCGTACCCAAATTCTGTTTTTAGTAAAGCTATAACAGGATAAAGTTTTGGAGAACAAAATTGGAAGTCTATTCACGCCCCATCTGGTACCTCCCATACACATCTGGTACCGCCCACTTTAGAAATCGATTAATATTATTAAAAGACCTAACCCGATCGTGCCCAAATTCTGTATTTGGTAAATTTTAAGCAGGATAAAGTTTTGGAGAAAAAATCTGGAAGTCTAGACATGCCCATTCTGGTACCTCCCAAATGTACCATTCCGCTTTAGAAATAGGGCAATAATATCAATACACTCGACACGATCGTGCCCAAATTCTGTATTTTGTTATGTTATAACAGGACAAAGTTTTGGAGAAAAAATTGGAAGTCAAGCGACGCCCCTTATGGTACCTCCCATACAAATGTACCTTTCCGCCCACTTTAGGGATGTACTAATAATATCAGTACACCCAAGGCAATCGTGCCCAAATTCTGTAATTAGTAAAGCTATAACAGGATAAAGTAATGGAGAATAAATCTGGAGGCCTAACCACACCCCTTCTGGTACCTCCCAAACAAATGTACCACTCCGCCCACTTTAGAAATCGAGTAATAATATCAATATAATAGAAAATTATTTGTTTTACTGAGGGTAAGGGTAAATGTAAGTTGGGTTGCCCGACTGAAACTTTCTAACTGGCTTTAATTACAAATCGGATAATTTCAATAACTCAAGACTTAAACAATATCTTATATTGGGTGATGGTATTTATCAGTCAGTTCAACTGACTGAAATTTCTGTACTGGTTTAATTTTAAGTTTGTTGATACAATACTTTTTCCTCTTTTTTAATTTGGGACATTTGTGGGAACTTAAATTCGTTATTGAACTAATGTTTTAAATGAAAGTAGCTGTCAGTTTTTACTGTAGTACAGTATATTGTCGCGTCCGTATTCGATCTGTACATAATTAAAATAATCTAAGAGATAATTCTCATAGTTCATAAGTCTACGAACATAAGTTATCTTTTGGCCTTCATTTACATGTATATATAGAAAAACAAAGTTCCTATTAATAGTGAAACTTGTATATTACTAATATTTTTGTAGCGCCCGTCTCATTTTATACGTACTTACCTGGCATTTCTTTGCAATCCTATTGGATTATATACCGCACGTAGAAAAATATTAAAAGCTCTTCGATCTTCTGCGCTTTTTCTTCAGTTAGTCACACCAAGTTCTGCAAGGTCGCCCTCTTTTGTGTCGTCTATCGAGTTCATTGTTGAAGACTTTTCGACCTAGAGCAGTTTCGTCAATGCGTACAAGATGACCTAGCAAACGCAACCGCTGCACCTTATGCGTCTGACCATGTGTACAGCTCGTACAGTTCATGATTAATACGACGCCGATACTCTTCGTTAACGATGATTGGCCCATATATTTTACGGAGTATTTTTCTCTCGAATACTGCCAGAACTGATTCATCCGCTTGTGTCATAACCCAGGACTCTGAACCATACATCAAGACAGGTAGAACCAGTATCTGGTATAGCTGGAGTTTTGTTCGTCGAGAGAGGGCTCAGGTATTGAATCGCTTGCTTAGTCCGTAATAGCATTTATTAGCAAGCAGGATTCTTCTCCAGATTTCGAGACAGACATTATTTGTTGGCGGAGCCTCTACCGACCTACCACTTCAAAATTATAGTTGTCAACGTTTACGCAGTTTCCCAAACGAGTTGATTCTTTCTCCGTTGAAACTAATAACTTCGTTTTGTCCTCGTTCACCATTAGACCCATTTTCACTGATTCCTTCTGTATACCTAAGAAGGCTGCAGTCACATCCCTCAGTTTTCGACCGATAATGTCTACGTCATCAGCGTACGCGAGTAGCATGTGGCTTTTGTTGAATATCGTGCCACTCGTATTTACTGCAGCTTTCCTCATTATCATCTCCATCACTATGTTTAAAAGGTCATACGATAGGCCGTCGCCTTGTTTTAGACCCCGTCTGGTATATAATGGTTCCGTAAGGTCCTTGCCAATCTTCACTGGAGACTTCGTGTCAGTCAGCGTCATTTCGCAAATGCGTATCCGCTTCGATGGAATACCAAACTCAGACATGGCTTCGAGTAATTTCTGCCGTATCTGGCTGTCGAAGGCAGCTTTATAGTCGTCTAAAAGATGATACGTGTCGATCTGATTTTCTAGCATTTTTTCCAGGATTTGCCTGGAAAAGGTCGGTTGTTGATTTACCAGGTTTAAAGCCACACTCGTAAGGCTCGATCAGATTGGATAACACTGGCTTCAGCATACACATGGCTTATATGCGATGGCTAAAAGGCTGATCCCGCGCTAGTTGGAGCACACATTTGGATCACCTTTTTTTTAGCACAGGACATAATACGCTTAAATTCCAATCGTCGGGCATGCACTCTTTAAGCCAAACCGTGCGCAGGAGCTGGTCCATGCTTGTTATCAGCTCCTCGCCACCGGACTTGAAGAGCTCTGCCGGCAGACCCTCGGCACCGGCTGCTTTGTTGTATTTAAGCCGCGATATTGCTCTTCTTACCTCGGCTTGACTTGGTGGTGGGCAATCTAAGCCGTCGTTGACAATTGGCGTAATAACTTCACGTGCGCTGTCTTCTGGAGCCTTCAGTTGCTGGATGTGTTCTCTTCATATATGCAGCACACTCTGCGTATCTGTGACCAGATTTCCATCTTTGTCCTTACAGGAGGGGAGCCCATTTGCCGTAGCCTTTTGTTTTTACTTTATGGTTTCATTTTCGGGACTTACCTCTGTCCCTGTATCGCTCTATTTCTGACGTTTTTTTTTTTCGCTTAAATACCTATTTCGCCTATTTTACTGTCTCCTTGTGCCATTTCCTAGCAGCCCGTTACCCTATAAGCAGCATCCTGTTCCTCAGACGCTAAGCGACATTCATTATCGTGGTATGATTCGTCTGAGCGTCGTTTTTCATATCCTACAACGGTTGATGCGGCGGTTGCCATTGAATGTGCAACTGTGTTGCCACTGTGTATCGTGTGAACGTCAGAAGTAGAGGCGTTGTGTCGTAGTAGTTGGAAGAGCTGGTTGGAGTAGCCAGTGGATATCTCTGGGGTTTGCAGCTTCGCGATGTCCAGCTTTCTTTGTGTTTGGTCACGTGCGTTTTTCGCTCTGCTCAATCTTGTGCGCATCTTGGCACTACGAATCACACGCACCCCCTTGACACTAGATGCATGCCTGCCATCAATTATCACATGATCAATTTGATTTTTGGTGTTTTGATCGAGGGATAGCCAAGTTGTCTTGTGGATATCATTGTGCTGGAATCTGGTTCCACTCACTACCATGTTCCTATCCGCTGCGAAGCTATTCAGCCTAAACCCGTTGTCTGACGTGTCGGTATGCAGGCTGAATTTACCGTTCGATGGACCAAGAACATCTCCCCTTCCTATTTTTACGCACATTTAATGGCCAAAAAAACTATTACAAATAGACTATCACACTTATACTTCTTCCGATATCTGATATAAGACATTTACTGCTACTAACTGACCTGGCAGACTTTAATTGGTCCATTACATTGTAAGGTGCCACGCCTACTTTTCCAATCAATACCATTGTTCGGCAAATTATTCCGATTTGTTACAAAGGATCTCGTTACTAGTCCTAAGTCTCCATTATTATATCTTTCCTGATGTCTATAAGAGGTGTCACGCCTACCAGCCCAATGTCATCCATTTTTCGCCCAATTACACTCATAAGAGAAATATGAAGTCACATTAAGATCTCACTTTCATATTAGGCTAGAAGATATTCCCCCTTATTATGTTTGTCGTAGTCACGTCGTATCTTTGTCGTTTTTCAAATATGGCACCGCTGATGTCGTATGGGAGACTAATTTACGACTTGTCCTTGCTCCTATCATATACTTCTTTATCAGATGGTGAAAAATTTCCAACACTAAACTTTTCTGTTAATTATAACCAATTCTATTCAATTAATAAAAACTATCGATGTTGTCGAAAGTCGACAACTTCCAATTTTTGCTTTAAAGTCGCCCAGAACGATTTTAAAGTCGTGGCCAGGGCAGCGGTCGTATGTTTCCTTTAGGCGCTCATAGAATGCATCTTTAATCTTATCGTTTTTATCCTCCGTCGGAGCATGAGCACAAATCAGCATGATGTAGAAATATTTCGCATTGTAGATATTCGATCACAGGATTGAATCGCGAGACAAGATGTCGGAGTCTCTCGCCAACTACAAATCCACATAAAATAGATGTCGCAATTTTACGTCGCAAGCATCCTTGTCCTGTCCATATCATCCTGGACAGGATGGAGGTCATCCGCCAGTCGGATTTTGGCACCTTCTCTATAAAGAGTCTGGACTTTCTAGGTGTATATCCTTCAATCATGGTCCTTATTACGTTTGCGGGGGTCGTAAACATTTGGAGGAGTCTGTTTCTTACTTTTTATAGCCAGTAAAGGACCTGAAGGCGGGTGGCTAACCCAACCATCAGGGTTCGTCGCTCACTATCTGCCGCTATTCATGATAGTAAACTATCAAGAACAACTCTACCCATATGCCACCACGAAGGAGGTGGTCAGTCGGGTTGAGATGCATGATTCACTTTACATTCCCAACTTCTTTTGATAAACTTTTGTTAATATGATATTATATGTAAACAAATCTGCAGGCAAGTTATTCGTTTGGAAGCTAAATATTGATCAAATTACTGTTAAAGAGAGAATTGATTAAAAATTCTCTTAAATAGATGTCCATCAATTACTGTAACATTTTACACACATCACATCAGGGTATTCAGCATTACAACTTTTCAAATATTGCCGCTCTATTTTTAACCAAATTAAACCGAACAGACCATATCAAATTACCCAACATATCAGCTTCTAATCTTAAAAACGTTATTGGAAAAAAGATTTTAATTATAAATTTTATAACACGACACATCGTATACCATTCCTGCCAACCAGCAACTTCTTTAACCGAGGCGTGAACGTTAGGCGGCACATAAAATCTTGCAGCAGTAGACTAGATTTAATTACTTGTTTTACGAGGCCATTGATTGGTTAACGATTACAATGGCAACAAAAATTTCATAAATTCATTTTTAAATGCTATAAAATTTGAAAAGAAATTGGATCGGGAAACAAGTAAAAAGAAACAAAATGTTTAGCTAATGAAATAATATTTTAACAGCGCAACGGCGCTGGTATTATAAAGATACAACAGATGGTCTTTGGGAAAGGATCGAAAGAAGATGAGAACACACTACAACCAACACTCGTTTAGCCTTTAAGTGTTATTGAAATAATTTGAAATGTGATGGTAGCCATTGTGATGCTTATATTTGGGGGTATAATGAGCTAAACAACAATTTTTAAGATACTTAACAAACAGATTTTTTTCAAAAGTTTATCTGAGCTGCATTTAAAGCGTTGAAGTGGCGAAACAGCTGTTTAATGTTAAGTGTAAAGGGGGGACTGGGGCTGGGCTGCTTGAATATGATGATGGGCTGCTCCCCTTTATGTAGTTTACTAAAGGGATTTCTTTAAATTACTTTTGTAAGGGGCTACATTTCCAAATGAGCTTCATCTAGCTAGAAGTGTATTAGTAAAAGGAAATAAGTCTAGATTTGAAATTATATCTGTGTTGTTTTTCATTTCATTTCATTAGTCTACAAATTTGAACCATCCACTTCCCTTAACTTGTAATTCCCACGCTTGGCTTGTTAGGAAATACATATTGTTATACATCATATAATTATTGTTAGATTTTTTTCTTTCCCCCTTTAGTTGAAAATATTTTCCGTTGCTTGCATTTAATGATTTTACCGTAATGTTAGGAAATATCATTTGTCTTTGCTCGTTTTGTTACCATTTCAGTTTATGTAATAATTATGTTATAATGACCAGCCGACCACTGCTGTCCGCAATCTGAAAGAGGTGACGGTGGCGGTGGTAGTGGTGGTGGTTGTTGTTATTCTGTAAGGTAGCCAGCCGGTGTTAAGATTTATGTTCTTTGGAGATTTTTCACATTTTCACGTTTTACATTGATTTTTATTACATGTGTTAATTACATGAAAACTTCCGATTTACAACAACAATTACTCAAACTACTTTATGTGTAGAGGCCAGAAGTCCATCCCCTAGGGTCGCTATACATTAAGGTTTAATTAGCAGGAAATGCTACTGTTATTAACTTTGGCGGTTTCAAAGGGTTCAAAGAGTTACCATTTCAACATTTGACTCAAAAAGGTAATGATTTTTTTTTTGGTTCCTTCAAGTAAAGCTGATATTTTCAAAAAGAAAAAAAAATTTGGAAACAATTTTGTATCTTGGAAAAATTGTATCTAATAGATAGTTATTGTTGATCTCAGCTTGTTTTACAGGTAAATTATGCGTTGTATGTAATTTTATTGTACAGGATGTATAGCCTTTTTTTACAGTGATGATTTGATTGGTACAAACATTTTTATAGTACAAAAATAACAACAACAAAAAAACTTAGTTTTCACGCCACGTTCTATCAAAAGCACAAATAGGTTGACGGTTCAGTTATCAAATGCGACAGGACCGCAACTTTTTTACTCCTACCTTATACGAGTATCTAGCGTAGGTTATAGATATATAATCCAGATTATAGCCGTGTACTTTCGACATTTGTTCAGAACATTGACCGCTAGAAATTGTTTATATAATTGTTTTGGGACTTTTTTGTGTTGTGGGACATTAAATCGTTCTATACAATAAATTGTACTATGTAAAAAAACCTTTTGGTACAATAATTTGCACTATTTGGTTCTATGTATTTCACTATTTTGTACCAAAAAAATTATACTTTTTTGTTTATTAACTAGTACTATTTTATACCATAAAGTGTACTTTTTGGAACAAAAAAAAATAATTTTTGTTACAGCAAATTGTATTCTTTGGGATCAATTGTTGCACTCTTTGAAACAATAAAAGTACTTTGTGGTACTTTTAATTGTGCTGTTTGGTACAATAAATTTACTTTTAAGTACAATAATTTGGTCTTTTTGTTACAATAAATTGAACTATTTGGTACAGCGAAATGTACTATTTAATACAATAAAAGTACTTTTTGTTACACTAAAATTACTTTTTAGTACAATGAATAGTACTATATGGTACAATTAACGTACTTTTACGTAAAATAACTTTTGGGTACACTATCTACTATTTGGAAGATCAAACCAATAACTAATAACTAATAACTAATAACTAATAACTAATAACTAATAACTAATAACTAATAACTAATAACTAATAACTAATAACTAATAACTAATAACTAATAACTAATAACTAATAACTAATAACTAATAACTAATAACTAATAACTAATAACTAATAACTAATAACTAATAACTAATAACTAATAACTAATAACTAATAACTAATAACTAATAACTAATAACTAATAACTAATAACTAATAACTAATAACTAATAACTAATAACTAATAACTAATAACTAATAACTAATAACTAATAACTAATAACTAATAACTAATAACTAATAACTAATAACTAATAACTAATAACTAATAACTAATAACTAATAACTAATAACTAATAACTAATAACTAATAACTAATAACTAATAACTAATAACTAATAACTAATAACTAATAACTAATAACTAATAACTAATAACTAATAACTAATAACTAATAACTAATAACTAATAACTAATAACTAATAACTAATAACTAATAACTAATAACTAATAACTAATAACTAATAACTAATAACTAATAACTAATAACTAATAACTAATAACTAATAACTAATAACTAATAACTAATAACTAATAACTAATAACTAATAACTAATAACTAATAACTAATAACTAATAACTAATAACTAATAACTAATAACTAATAACTAATAACTAATAACTAATAACTAATAACTAATAACTAATAACTAATAACTAATAACTAATAACTAATAACTAATAACTAATAACTAATAACTAATAACTAATAACTAATAACTAATAACTAATAACTAATAACTAATAACTAATAACTAATAACTAATAACTAATAACTAATAACTAATAACTAATAACTAATAACTAATAACTAATAACTAATAACTAATAACTAATAACTAATAACTAATAACTAATAACTAATAACTAATAACTAATAACTAATAACTAATAACTAATAACTAATAACTAATAACTAATAACTAATAACTAATAACTAATAACTAATAACTAATAACTAATAACTAATAACTAATAACTAATAACTAATAACTAATAACTAATAACTAATAACTAATAACTAATAACTAATAACTAATAACTAATAACTAATAACTAATAACTAATAACTAATAACTAATAACTAATAACTAATAACTAATAACTAATAACTAATAACTAATAACTAATAACTAATAACTAATAACTAATAACTAATAACTAATAACTAATAACTAATAACTAATAACTAATAACTAATAACTAATAACTAATAACTAATAACTAATAACTAATAACTAATAACTAATAACTAATAACTAATAACTAATAACTAATAACTAATAACTAATAACTAATAACTAATAACTAATAACTAATAACTAATAACTAATAACTAATAACTAATAACTAATAACTAATAACTAATAACTAATAACTAATAACTAATAACTAATAACTAATAACTAATAACTAATAACTAATAACTAATAACTAATAACTAATAACTAATAACTAATAACTAATAACTAATAACTAATAACTAATAACTAATAACTAATAACTAATAACTAATAACTAATAACTAATAACTAATAACTAATAACTAATAACTAATAACTAATAACTAATAACTAATAACTAATAACTAATAACTAATAACTAATAACTAATAACTAATAACTAATAACTAATAACTAATAACTAATAACTAATAACTAATAACTAATAACTAATAACTAATAACTAATAACTAATAACTAATAACTAATAACTAATAACTAATAACTAATAACTAATAACTAATAACTAATAACTAATAACTAATAACTAATAACTAATAACTAATAACTAATAACTAATAACTAATAACTAATAACTAATAACTAATAACTAATAACTAATAACTAATAACTAATAACTAATAACTAATAACTAATAACTAATAACTAATAACTAATAACTAATAACTAATAACTAATAACTAATAACTAATAACTAATAACTAATAACTAATAACTAATAACTAATAACTAATAACTAATAACTAATAACTAATAACTAATAACTAATAACTAATAACTAATAACTAATAACTAATAACTAATAACTAATAACTAATAACTAATAACTAATAACTAATAACTAATAACTAATAACTAATAACTAATAACTAATAACTAATAACTAATAACTAATAACTAATAACTAATAACTAATAACTAATAACTAATAACTAATAACTAATAACTAATAACTAATATCTAATAACTAATAACTAATAACTAATAACTAATAACTAATAACTAATAACTAATAACTAATAACTAATAACTAATAACTAATAACTAATAACTAATAACTAATAACTAATAACTAATAACTAATAACTAATAACTAATAACTAATAACTAATAACTAATAACTAATAACTAATAACTAATAACTAATAACTAATAACTAATAACTAATAACTAATAACTAATAACTAATAACTAATAACTAATAACACTATGCTAGTTGAAAAACCCGACAAACGGGGCACCCGGTGAGTTAAACTAAATCGACTGTGCTGAATCGAATGGCGTTCGCCGTTTTTTTAGGTTAGCTCTTAAAAAAAAGTTAGGGGGGGTTAAAGTTTCCCCCTTTTGGCCTGTTCTTGCAGAATACCGGTATATAAAACTATGTTTTGTTTACATCTGAGGTGTAGGGTGTGTTCAGCAACTTCGTAGAAAATATTATGCCAAATATTTTTGTTGAACATATTAACCCTCTAACTGCCCCTCATAACGGCTTTTTATTGGCTTTATTCTAACAAACCGTAAAAAACACCCCGAAAAAGGGGAAGGGCGGGGATAAAATGTTCTACAAAAATGTTGGCCATAAAATTTTACTATATACGTCAGAACACACCAAAACCCAAAACTTAACACAAACACCAAAAACGAATCAAATTCAAGATTGCCCACACACAAGGTATGCAACCATATGGCAATGTCTTTCGTGACATGCGTAACATTCGCAGAGTTTTTACAACATACAAATTATTCTATCTCTTGAACTGTTAAACATAGAGCTAAAATTTTTTTTTTTGAAAAATTATTTAGTTTATGCTTAATTAAAATCTGTGATTTAATTGAAAAAAATTACTGAATATTGGCTGTAAAATTGGTGTAATTTGTCGTGACTGACGTGACGGTCTGAAAATTGGCGAATTTTAATTGAAAATATGCTAACTGCATTTGAAAAAATAAACGTCAGAATGTCATTGAAAGTACATTTTTTGCATTATCATGCAGAAAAAATTTAATGAACAATCACCAGCTGAGTCCGATGAACATGGCGAGAGATTTCACCAAGTGACAGCCAGACTCGAACACTGGTATAGTGGCAAACAACTCGATTCGCTGTTAGGAGATATTTGTTGGAATTTGCAGGAGGACGAAGAATAATTTTCATTTAAAACGTTAGCTTTAACCACAAAAATACCTTTAATTTTGAATAGCAAATAAATTATAAATTTTATTTTTTGTTAACTGTAGGATTAAAAATATGTATTTAATTTTTCTGAAATTTCATAAAAAAAAATTAAAATTAATATGTAGTTGATTTTTTTTATTTCACCATATATGGTTGCATACCTTGTGTGTGGGCAATCTTGAATTTGATTCGTTTTTGGTGTTTGTGTTAAGTTTTGGGTTTTGGTGTGTTCTGATGTATATAGTAAAATTTTATGGCCAACATTTTTGTAGAACATTTTATCCCCGCCCTTCCCCTTTTTCGGGGTGTTTTTTACGATTTGTTAGAATAAAGCCAAAAAAAGCCGTTATGAGGGGCAGTTATTTTCTACAAAGTTGCTGAACACACCCAACACCTCAGATGTAAACAAAACATAGTTTTATATACCGGTATTCTGCAAGAACAGGCCAAAAGGGGGAAACTTTAACCCCCCCTAACTTTTTTTTAAGAGCTAACCTAAAAAAACGGCGAACGCCATTCGATTCAGCACAGTCGATTTAGTTTAACTCACCGGGTGCCCCGTTTGTCGGCAAAAAAAAAGTTCTCAAAACTAGCACAGTGTAACTAATAACTAATAACTAATAACTAATAACTAATAACTAATAACTAATAACTAATAACTAATAACTAATAACTAATAACTAATAACTAATAACTAATAACTAATAACTAATAACTAATAACTAATAACTAATAACTAATAACTAATAACTAATAACTAATAACTAATAACTAATAACTAATAACTAATAACTAATAACTAATAACTAATAACTAATAACTAATAACTAATAACTAATAACTAATAACTAATAACTAATAACTAATAACTAATAACTAATAACTAATAACTAATAACTAATAACTAATAACTAATAACTAATAACTAATAACTAATAACTAATAACTAATAACTAATAACTAATAACTAATAACTAATAACTAATAACTAATAACTAATAACTAATAACTAATAACTAATAACTAATAACTAATAACTAATAACTTCTTCTTCTTCTTCTTTACTGGCAGCAACAACAGAAATTCATCTATCAGTAGCCGCACGTAGAAAACCATTCCAAGCGCTTCGGTCTTTTGAGCTCCGTAGATAGTTCGTCATACCAAGCTTACTTAACAGTTCCGTCACTTGGTCCATCCATCGGAGTTTTGGTCGCCCCCTCCTGCGCCGCCCATCGAGTTTATTGGCGAAGACTTTTCGAGCCGGAGCGTTTTCGTCCATTCGTACAACGTGTCCAAGCCAGCGCATTCGGTCTATTTGAACGCGCTTGACCACGTCGATGTCGTTGTACAGCTCATACAGCTCATGATTCATTCGACGACGGTACTCGCCGTTCACGATGATGGGTCCAAATATTTTGCGGAGTATTTTTCTCTCGAAGACTCCCAGAATAGATTGATCCGCTTGTGTCATTACCTATGATTCTGCGCTGTAGAGCAAGACAGGTAGGATCAGAGTCTGGTAGAGCTGGATCTTTGTTCTTCGAGGGGCGCCTTGTCGTTAAATCGCTTTCTTAGCGCATAGTAGCAGCGGTTTGCGATCAATACTCGTCTTTTGATTTCGAGGCTGACATTATTATTTTTGTTTATGGCGGAGCCAAGGTAGACAAAATCATCTACCACTTCAAAGTTATAGTTGTCAACGTTCACGCAGCGTCCCAGACGAGTGGACTCTTTGTTCGTTGAAACAAATAACTTGGTTTTGTCCTCGTTTATCACCAGACCCACTTCAGCCGACTGCTTTTCAATGCTCGAAAAAGCCAATAATATCTATATCATCAGCATACGCGAACAACATGTGGCTTTCATTAAAGAGATCGCAGGACAGACTATCGCCTTGTCTAAAGCCTCGCTTGGTAGAAAATGGCTCTGACAGATTTTTGCCAATTTTCACTGAAGACTTCGTGTCAGTCAGTGTCATCCCGCAGAGTCGAATTAGTTTTGCGGGGATACCAAACTCAGCCATAGCATCCAACAATTTCTGTCGTATCGGACTGTCAAATTCAGCTTTGTAATCGATGAACAGATGGTAGGTATCGATCTGCATTTCTTGGGTCTTCTCCAGGATTTGTCGTAGCGTGAACATCTGGTCGGTGGTGGATTTACCAGGTCTAAAGCCACACTGATAAGGTCCAATCAGGTTCGCCAGAAGGGGCTTTAGTCTTTCACTTAACACACTAGACAGGACCTTGTATGCGATGGGTAAAAGGCTAATCCCGCGATAGTTGGTACACACACTAGGATCGCCTTTCTTAAGCACGGGACATAGGACACTCAGATTCCAATCATCGGGCATGCACTTCCTGAGCCAAATCGTGTTTATGAGCTGGTGCATGCATGTTACCAGGTCATCACCGCCGGCTTTAAAAAGCTCTGCCGGCAGTCCATCGGCTCCCGCAGCTTTATTATTTTTAAGCCGCGCAATTGCCGTGCTGATCTCGTTTTGTCTCGGTGGTGGACAGTCTACTCCATCGTCGATGATTGGTGCGATTTCGTCACTTATGCTGCCTTCCGGAACGAGAAGAGATTGAAAGTGTTCCCTCCATATTTGCAGCACACTCTGAGTGTCCGTGACCAGATTTCCGTCTCTGTCCTTACAGGTGGGGATCCCTGTTCCAAAACCTTTACTTTTTACCTTTTTAACTTATAACTAATAATTTTTATTATTAAATTTGTTAATCTAGCTTAACGATCAGAAAGGTTATTTATTGTCAATATAAAAGGGGAAGTGTGGGGCAAGACTTTCCTCCATTCTCATGTCAATATAAATGGTTAATTCATGGATTGATAAATGGACATTTTCGGCTGATATCTACTTCGCATGTGGACATTACACATAATTGTAGATATGTATACAGCTGACTATGTACCAAAATGCAATAATTCGTCAGAAAGGGGTCTGATGATGAACTCGTCATGGAGTTCGAAACGAGTCATCCTAGTGAGTGACAATGAATTGCCATTTATATTAACTGAAAAGTGTAACTAACTGGCGGGTTGGACCCCAAGTATCTCAAGTATCTTAAGATTCGTTTCAGAACTTCTTAAGACGATTGAGCCATGGCCACCTGCCTGGCTGGCTGGCTGGTGGACAGAATAACTCGATTTAAACTTCACTGATCCATATAAAAATTTACAAGTTTTAATATTTTCCAAAAAGAAGTTATGTTTCAGAAAACCAATGACAAATGACCGTCGTTGGTTGAGGTAGGGTGGCAGCGCATCCTTGTCAAAGTGTGTGGGGAAGGGGTAAAAATCCACATCAAGCCCCGCAACTGCCCCAGATTCAACCCGGGAATGTAGGACCGACCCCCAGTCATTTTCTTCTCCTAACATTTTTCCCCAACATATCTACCCCCTATCTTCACACCCTAAGGACACTCCAATACAAAAATCAATTTTTTTTTTATAAATTTTGCTGCCACCGCTCTAATCTCCCTAAAGGTGCCCATAGATGAGTCAAATCTATGACCGATCCCCAATATTTCTGCAATCCTAACAGTTTCTCAGAACATAACTATCCTGAATCTTCTACCCTTAATGTAGTCCTAATACAATTTTTTTTAAATTTTGGTTTAAGAAATCAATTCCTTCCCATTATAACTGCTAGAGGGTTAAAATGTATGACCGACACCCAGTCATTTTTCCCTTCAAACATTTTTATCACAACCGTATATGTTAATTTTTGTTTATTTTTTTGAATAAATATCCTTAAGTCCTTGCTTCCTTCCTTTTATAAAATTGTATAATTTTCCAACAAATTATACCAAGATCTCTTTATCTAATGCAAAGTGCTAAACAAGCCATGCATTAAAACGCCTCAGTTTAATTAGTTAGTTAGTTACTGGGAAATCTATTCCTCTCAACTATGCTAAATATTCAGTTAGCCAGCCAGCACGTATAAATACTCGTACTTCCAAGTAATTTCAAACAACGTCCTGTCGTTAATTAAATTAAGACTTCCCAGGAAAATCTCACTCAGGGAGAGTGCGACTAAATCCAGTTAACTAAAATTACGTGACTAAAACACCTCAAAATGCATAGCAGGGGAGAGGCACAAAAGGCAAACAAGTTATTTGGGAGAAAAACTAAAACTACCTGCAACAGGACACACATAATTTTCCTATTGTTAAACACAAGAAAAAAATAAACCAAATCTAAACCATGACTTGTGGATGGCTCTGCTCTCTGTCGGCTAAGTGATGACGATAAAGGCGTCATGTTTTGCTGTTGCTATTGTTGTTGCCAGGACAAATGCCAAAACAGAAGCCCAATTGCAATCTGCTTAAAATCCAACATCAACAAACGGACAGACAAACAAACAAACATGAAGAGCAAACAAACAAACTCTGTAAATGCGATGATATTGTTGTTGTCGCTGTCGTTGCGGTTGCTTCTGGTTGAGGAAATCCTTCAACAGGACGACAGATAAAAACAGCACGCGCCCACAAAGATCTGCGTGTGGCAAAAAAAAACACATAGCACACAGACGCACGCACACTCACAAATGCACAAAACGACAAGAAAAACACAAACCTGTCATCATGAGCCGCCAACCAACCAAGAATGTAGATGATTGCCTCTGTGTAGGGGTAATAAAGGACTTTGTTAGGGATTTTTAAGGACCTTAGGAGAACATGTGTTCCCAAGGCACTTTGGTGGAAAGCAACAGCAACAAGAGAAAAAAAACTCAGCAAAACTCCCACAGATAAACGGTATAATTGTGCACAGTAAGTGAATGGAAAAGATGCTGATGATGATGATTATATCTTGACTGACATTTTGTTGAAAAATTATGTCTACTTTATCATCAACACGAGTACAAGAGAATTTAGCAAAACCAGGTTGTTTTTTTTTTTTGGTGATGCTTCTGATGACAGGATCAAGAGACTCTTTGGCGTTGCAATAAGGTGGCGGCGGCAAATGGTATCTGGTGGTGGAGGTGGTGGTTCACAATTCAAAGAATTTAACAATTACTGGCAGGTTTGTTATTAGGAAGTGCTATAAGTAAGCGTGTTGGGGTGTTGTTATGTAATATAACATATATAATAAATTCTATGCTATTAATAACTTTCGTGCGAATTGTTGAAAAGTTATTGGCACATGTTAAATCAGTAAGATCATCGAGAATGTGTTACTCATTAAGAAGACAAACAGATTTTGATGCTATAAAGTACCTTTTTTGTACTAACTTAGCTGCACGTTGAAAAAATCTTCAAGCCAATTCTGTAAAAGGAACAGTAGAAAATAGTTAAGTATACAAATGTTGCATAGACCTGCTGCAGTAGGCAATATTGTAGTTCTTACCACTTCCAGCCAATTGCCGGCATAATTTAATTTTCCATAGAAAATATTTGGGACAAAAAAGTACATTTTCCTTCTTGGCATAAGATTGTTTTACTTATGTTCATTCTTCAAATACATTTTTTTTCGAAATATACATATTTTTTGCAAAAGTACAATATTTGGTACTGCCAAGTAAAAATTTTTCAAACCTCTTTCTTACTCAAATTACTTTTTTCTGTAGAAAAGTACTTTTTTATCCAGAAAAGTACTTTTTGGTCCAGAAAATGACAAATCTATCCAGACAAAAAAAAAAACAAAGTTAAACCTTTTGTTATATAAAATTTGCTTTTTTTTACAGGAAAGTACTTTTTGATATAGAAGAGTACTTTTTGGTCTATAAAAGTACTTTTTTTATTCAAAATCTGATCCACACAAAAGAAAATTTAATTAAACTACAGATGTTTTTTTTTCTATAGAAATGTATATAATTAAACCAAAGGTACAATATTTGGTACTCTAATCCATTTTAATTTCAAAAATAAACTTTTCATATAAAATTAAATTTTTCTACAGAAAAGTACTTTTTGGTACAGAAATGTAAATTTTCCTCTTTCTTACTCAAATTACATTTTTCTGTAGAAAAGTACTTTTTTATCCAGATAAGTACTTTTTGGTCCAGAAAATGACGAATCGTTCCAGATAAAAAAAAAAAAAACTAAACCCTTTGTTATATAAAATTAGCTTTTTTTTACAGAAAGTACTTTTTGATATAGAAAAGGACTTTTTGGTCTAGAAAAGTACTTTTTTTTATTCAAAATCTGATCCACACAAAAGAAAATTGAATTATACTACAGATGTTTTTTTCTATAAAAATGTGCAATATTTGCTAGTCCAAGTACAACTTTTTATTTTTCTTACTCAAAAATCCATTTTAATTTCAAAATTAAACTTTTCATATAAAAATAAATTTTTCTATAGAAAAGTACAAAAAAGTAAATTTTCCTCTTTCTTACTCAAATTACTTTTTTTTGTAGAAAAGTACTTTTTCATCAAGATAAAGTACTTTTTGGTCCAGAAAATGACGAATCGATCCAGATAAAAAAAAAACAAAATTAAACCTTTTGTTATATAAAATTGGCTTTTTTTTTACAGAAAGGTACTTTTTGGTCTAGAAAAGTACTTTTTTTTATTCTAAATCTGATCCACACAAAAGAAAATTGATTTATACTAATGTTTTTTTCCATAAAAATTTACGTAATTATCAATTAAAGTTTTCATATAAAATTAAATTTTTCTACAGAAAAGTACTTTTTGGTACTGAAAAGTAAATTTTCATCTTTCTTACTCAAATTACTTTTTTCTGTGGAAAAGTACTTTTTTTATCCAGATAAGTACTTTTTGGTCCAGAAAATGACGAATCGATCCAGATAAAAAAAAAAACTAAACCCTTTGTTATATAAAATTAGCTTTTTTTTTACAGGAAAGTACTTTTTGATATAGAAAAGGACTTTTTGGTCTAGAAAAGTACTTTTTTTTATTCTAAATCTGATCCACACAAAAGAAAATTGATTTATACTAATGTTTTTTTCCATAAAAATTTACATAATTATCAATTAAAGTTTTCATATAAAATTAAATTTTTCTACAGAAAAGTACTTTTTGGTACTGAAAAGTAAATTTTCATCTTTCTTACTCAAATTACATTTTTCTGTAGAAAAGTACTTTTTTATCCAGATAAGTACTTTTTGGTCCAGAAAATGACGAATCGATCCAGATAAAAAAAAAAAAACTAAACCCTTTGTTATATAAAATTAGCTTTTTTTTACAGAAAAGTACTTTTTGATATAGAAAAGGACTTTTTGGTCTAGAAAAGTACTTTTTTTTATTCAAAATCTGATCCACACAAAAGAAAATTGAATTATACTACAGATGTTTTTTTTCTATAAAAATGTGCAATATTTGCTACTCCAACCAAGTACAACTTTTTATTTTTCTTACTCAAAAATCCATTTTAATTTCAAAATTAAACTTTTCATATAAAAATAAATTTTTCTATAGAAAAGTACAAAAAAGTAAATTTTCCTCTTTCTTACTCAAATTACTTTTTTTTGTAGAAAAGTACTTTTTTATCAAGATAAAGTACTTTTTGGTCCAGAAAATGACGAATCGATCCAGATAAAAAAAAAACAAAATTAAACCTTTTGTTATATAAAATTGGCTTTTTTTTTACAGAAAGGTACTTTTTGGTCTAGAAAAGTACTTTTTTTTATTCTAAATCTGATCCACACAAAAGAAAATTGATTTATACTAATGTTTTTTTTCCATAAAAATGTACATAATTATCAATTAAAGTTTTCATATAAAATTAAATTTTTCTACAGAAAAGTACTTTTTGGTACTGAAAAGTAAATTTTCATCTTTCTTACTCAAATTACTTTTTTCTGTGGAAAAGTACTTTTTTATCCAGATAAGTACTTTTTGGTCCAGAAAATGACGAATCGATCCAGATAAAAAAAAAAAACTAAACCCTTTGTTATATAAAATTAGCTTTTTTTTTACAGGAAAGTACTTTTTGATATAGAAAAGGACTTTTTGGTCTAGAAAAGTACTTTTTTTATTCAAAATCTGATCCACACAAAAGAAAATTGAATTATACTACAGATGTTTTTTTTTCTATAAAAATGTACATAATTAAACCAAAAGTGCAATATTTGCTACTCCAAGTACAACTTTTTATTTTTCTTACTCAAAAATCCATTTTAATTTCAAAATTAAACTTTTCATATAAAAATAAATTTTTCTATAGAAAAGTACAAAAAAGTAAATTTTCCTCTTTCTTACTCAAATTA
Organism: Muscina levida; assembly: GCA_964034835.1. NCBI lineage: Eukaryota > Metazoa > Arthropoda > Insecta > Diptera > Muscidae > Muscina > Muscina levida. The sequence goes on from OZ035884.1 coordinate 87,325,028, forward strand.
CTTTTTTTTGTAGAAAAGTACTTTTTTATCAAGATAAAGTACTTTTTGGTCCAGAAAATGACGAATCGATCCAGATAAAAAAAAACAAAATTAAACCTTTTGTTATATAAAATTGGCTTTTTTTTACAGAAAGGTACTTTTTGGTCTAGAAAAGTACTTTTTTTATTCTAAATCTGATCCACACAAAAGAAAATTGATTTATACTAATGTTTTTTTCCATAAAAATGTACATAATTATCAATTAAAGTTTTCATATAAAATTAAATTTTTCTACAGAAAAGTACTTTTTGGTACAAAAAAGTAAATTTTCATCTTTCTTACTCAAATTACTTTTTTCTGTAGAAAAGTACTTTTTTATCCAGATAAAGTACTTTTTGGTTCAGAAAATGACGAATCGATCCAGATAAAAAAAATTAAACCTTTTGATATAGAAAAGAACTTTTTGGTCTAGAAAAGTACTTTTTTTATTCAAAATCTGATCCACACAAAAGAAAATTAAATTATACTACAGATGTTTTTTTTCTATAGAAATGTACATAATTATACCAAAAGTACAATATTTGGTACTCCAAGTACAAATTTTAATTTTCTTACTCAAAAATCCATTTAAATTTCAAAATTAAACTATGTTATTCATATAAAATAAAATTTTTCTACAGAAAAGTACTTTTTTATACTGAAAAGTATTTGTTTTATCCAGAAAACTTCAAATCGATTTTTTCTACCGAAATGTCCATACGTATTTATACCAAAAGTACAATATTTGGTAGTGCCAAGCACAACTTTCGTTTAAGCAAGAAAATATTTTTTTCTTACTCAAAAATACTTTTCAATTTTAAAATTAATTTTTTTTATATAAAGTTATACTTTTCTATAGAAAAGTACTTTATGATCTGGATAAGTACATTTTGATCCAAAAAAGTACTTTCTTATCCAGGATACTCCGATGGACAAAATAAAGTAGAATTACTCTACACAAGAGTACTACTATAGATATGTATATGTTTTTACAAAAAATGACAATATTTGGTGCTCTAAAGTACAATTTTCTTTTAAGCAAAAAAATTATTTGTTTTACTTAAAAATCAATATTTTTTTCCATAAATATAATTTTTTTATAAAGAAATTGCGTTTTCGTACAGAATTTCGTAACAACCAATTTGTACATATTTATACCAAAAGTACAGTATTTAGTACTGCCAAGTACAAATTTTTTTAAGCAATAAAATTATTTTCATGCTCGGAAATACTTTAATTCCAAAATTCAACTTTTTTTTATAATAAATTACCCTTTTCTATAAAAAAGTACTTTTTGGATACAATAAAAGTACTTTTCGGATACAAAAAAGTAAAATACTATTATTAACTATCCTTTGTTTTCTTTGGAAAAATTTATTTTTGTACCATAAACTCCTTATTCGTTACCAATAAGTACATTTTATCGTACCCAAAAAATACTTTTACTGCAAAAAGTACGTTTTTTTTTACTATAAAGTACTTTTCATATCTAAAAAATACTTTTTTGCCTTCCCAAAAAGAACTTTTAATGTATCCTTTTTCGTTACCAATAAGTACCTTTTTTCGTACCCAAAAAATACTTTTAATGCAACAAAAATTACGATTTTTTACAATAAAGTACTTTTCGAATCTAAAAAAATATACTTTTTTGCCTTCCGGAAAAGTACTTTTAATGTTTCAAAGAGAAATTTGTTTAACCTTAAAGTACTTTTATAGAACCAAAATTTTCTTCTTTTACCATAAAGACCTTTATTTCGTATGTAAAAAGTAGAATTTATGGTACTAAATAGCACAATTTATTGTACCAAAAATTACTATTATTGTGTCGAAAAGTACAATATAATATGAATAACTACTGTAATTGTACCAAATAGTACAATTTATTGTTCCAAACAATACTTTTATTGCAAAAAAGTACTATTTATTGTACCGAAAAATACTTTTATTGTACCAAAAACAAAAATATTTATTGCACCACAAAGTACAATTCACCGTACCAAGCAGTAAAATTAATGGTACGAAATGGAATAACTTAATGTGCCAAATAATAATTTTACTGTACCAATAGTAAAATTTTTTGTACCAAAAAGTACTATTTGTTGTACCAAAAAGTACAATTTATTGTTCCCAAAAGTATAACTTATGGTACCAAAATGTTTAATTTAATGTATCAATAAGTGCAATTTATGGTACTAAATAGTACAATTTATAAGTACTTTTATTGTACCAAAATATAAAATGTATTGCACTAAAAAGTACTATTTACTGCACCAAATAGTACTATATATTGTACCAAATAGTACAAATTACTGTACCAAAAAGTATATATATTGTACAAAAATTTACAATTTATTGTACCAAAAGGCACTTTTATTGTACCAAAAAATACTTTAAGTATACCAAAATGTACTTTTGATGTACTAAAAATTACTTAAATTGTGCCAAAAATTCTTTATACGGAATCAAAAAGTACTTTTATTGTACACAAAGTTCTGCAAGAACCATGTTTATACCATCACCCGTAGGGATGAAGGTATATATCATTTGATACGACCCAAAAGTGTAACACATAGAAGGAGTCACTTTAGACCCTAGGTTTCTTTGAACCAAATTCGATTCATGACTTTTTAAGTCGTTTGATCCATGTCCGTCTGTCTGTCTGTCTGTCCGGCTGGTTCGCACGATAACTTTCGAAAGACGCAACCAAATGTTTTGAAATTTTGCACAAGTTATTATTTTCTCAAAACTACTTACGGTATTGCAAATGGGCTACATGGCCCCGCCCCTTCTGGTACCTCCCATACAAATACATCATTCCGCCCACTTTAGAAATCGAGTAATAATATCAATATACCCTACGGGATCGTCCCCAAATTCTGTATTTAGTAAAGCTATAACAGGATAAAGTTTTGGAAAAAATTTTGAAAGCCTAGCCACGCCCCTTCTGGTACCTCCCATACAAATATACCTTTCCGCCCACTATAGAGATGGAGAAATAATATCAATAAATTAAACGTGATCGTACCCAAATTCTATTTTGAGTAAAGCTATAACAAGATAAAGTTTTAGAGAAAAAAATTGGAAGTCTATTCACGCCCCATCTGGTACCGCCCACTTTAGAAATCGATTAATATTGTTAAAAGACCTAACGCGATCGTGCCCAAATTCTGTATTTGGTAAAGTTTAAGCAGGATAAAGTTTTGGAGAAAAAATCTGGAAGTCTAGACACGCCCCTTCTGGTACCTCCCATACAAATGTACCTCTCCGCCCACTTTAGAAATAGGGTTATAATATTAATACACTCGACACGATCGTGCCCAAATTCTGTATTTTGTTATATTATAACAGGACAAAGTTTTGGAGAAAAAATTGGAAGTCTAGACACGCCCCTTATGGTACCTCCCATACAAATGTACATTTCCGCCCACTTTTGGGATGTAGTAATAATATCAGTACACCCAACGCAATCGTGCGCAAATTCTGTATTTAGTAAAGCTATAACAGGATAAAGTTATGGAGAATAAATCTGGAGCCTAAACACACCCCTTCACGTACCTCCCATATAAATGTACTACTCCGCCCAATTTCGAAATCGAGTAATAATATCAATAAAATAGAAAGTTATTTGTTTTACTGAGGGTAAGGGTAAATGTAAGTCGGGTTGCCCGACTGAAACTTTCTAACTGGTTTTAATTACAAATCGATTATTTTCAATAACTCAAGACATAAAGAATATATTATATTGGGTGATGGTATTTATCAGTCAGTTTAACTGACTGAAATTTCTGTACTGGTTGGTTTCTCCCTTACGTGCAAAAACGACAGCACTGATTGTAACTCTATTCAAAATAAAAAAAAGCCATACTTCAAAACATTCAAATCATTTGTTACTTCATTCATTGATATAGTAAGTAGTAATTACTGTTTTGGTTTTAAGAGAAGATAGCTTAAGAGAGTTATCGTGAGCAAGAAGTGTTTTTAGTTTGATTTCAAAAAACAAAGCATAAAGAGTGCATCAGTGAAAGTTTTAGTGTCTCGTTAAAGTATAACTGTTATCTTGCTTGTGAATGTCTTGCAAGCATTGCTCTTAGCAGTAAGTCATTTGTTGTCTTAGGAATCCAATTGTATTCGTGTCGGGCTCCAATATAAACCTTCATCCTTATGGATGTTTTTTTAAGTATTTGAAATTTACTAAAATACTACAAATTACAAACAGTAAAGGGTATATAATACGGCCCTTTGCTTCAACCTGAAGCCGTAGGAATCAAACATATATATAGGTTATCTAAGCTTACCAGTTTTTAAGTGATTTTGTCAAAGTTTTTTCTGAGACAGTTTTACAGGATCATCAGCTGTGGCTACTCATGAGTTTGTATAACTGTTTAGGCTTAAACTCTATGTGTGAGATTAAGGATCTTTTAGCTCTGCCTTAACTTATGTTAGTTAGTGTTACTGTGGTGTCATTAAAAAAATATGTTTTTTTTTTTCGTTATACCATTTTATTTTCCCACATATTCTTACATCACAGATAATCTATCCTTGAGCACCTAGCAAATCGATCAATCATAAATCATATCTTGTGCAGACAGACGCCAGTGGAATTCATAATAATAAAAATAAATATTGACTATACAAATTCTCAGAGGATTCGTCTCAAGACTGACTTTGACGTGTAGTCAAACTCATTAAACAAACATGACTATTGGGAAAATCACAAATATCCTTTCAACAACCAGCTGTGGATTCCTCAGAAGCCAACTAACACTTTTATACACTAATGTACGCTAAGGGTCAAGTCGAGCGAAAGGAGTCATATGCGCACAGCACTAAGGTGTTAGAAAATCCTTCCAAGGAAACACGTGTAATGACCTGAACAGTGCATGTTATAATATTTGTTTAAACAATTAGACAGCTTCTGGTATTCCACATTATTCAATAAAAAACGTAACGAAAGAAAAAAAGTGAAATTACACCAAAACGGTATTGGGTAAGACAAACACACTCTACAAAGGGATTAGGTATTAGAACACCACCAAACAGTATTACTACAAGCAGCAACAACAACAACGAAAAAACCAAATTAGTTTTTTTCGTTATCATATAGACAGGATGTATAATAAAAGTAATGCAAAGCAACAGGATCCCTAACACCAACAGGAACTTCAAGTAATGTTTAATTTTCGTATTTTTTTTTGTTGGACTCTCACATGTAAATATGTGTCGCCGCGTCTCTCGGGTAAATATTCCTATGCGAACAAGTACTTAAGTTAATTATTTACCTTAAAGGTGACTTTATCGGGAAGTCTAAAAGGACAAACAAAGCAGCGACAAGTCTTAAGTACACATACACACATACACACATTCAGACAATGGCACCATAATCAGCTCTACTCCTCAAATGTCAACTGACATTTTCTTTACCCAAGTGCGACCAAAATAAGGAACAAATCCACCCCCTCTGTCAATGTAATCTCATTAAGATCCATCACATTTATTTCTTTTTTTCTTACAGTCCCACAAATAAAAGACTTAGAATTTCTTCGTTTTTTTCCTTTAAAAATAGGAAACCTAAATTGAAATGGAAATTATTCAAATAAAAATAACAAATGTTAGAAAAACAATAACAATACAAAAATATGTTAATGGATTCCTTGTCATTGTTTTCAGGTTTTAAGCGGAGGGTGAGTGATTACACCGTAGAATATTTTCTATTCCTTGAAAATTTCAATATTTATTTGGTCTATTCTTGGTTGGGTTCTATTTTAAGAACGGCCGGAAAACTGTAGCATGAGTTTCAATTTATCACTGTTTGGAAAATGTTTTATGTTTTTGTTGTTTTGCTCACAATTTTGTAGAGGAAATGCATCATCCTTTTAGGTGCTGCAATATGGAAAAATTCTCTCCTCAGAGAGAGAGAGAGAGGTTCAGTTTATATTTAGAAAAACACAATGATTTTGTGATTCTTTAAGTCAGGAGGTTATTGAACTTGGATGAGTAAAGATTTTTTGAAATTTATGACTCATTTGAAGGATTAAGAATTTGAATACATGACGGATTTTTGTATTCATGTATTAGCAGTTATCCTTCTTAAGTGCTCCCATGTGTTTTTTCTTAATGCCTTTGAGTAGATGCTGCAAGAGTTGAGATCAATATTTATTAGAACATTGGTTGTAATCTATTACAGAAACGCTTAGAATTTATTAAAATGTCATAAATTAATAACAAAAATTACATAGTAAAATATATATTTAGAAAGGTGAAATATTAAATTTCTATGTGACAATAATATTAGGGGTAGTCACGATTATAAGTATTTGGTCAAGTTTTGCTTTATTTTTTAAGTTTTGATTTGAAGTTAATTTCAAATACTTATAAAAACAAAACACCCCGACAAACCATCCGATTTGAGAACGATATCATTCTCGAATCATATATCATTCGCATTATATTCGAGAAAGATACTTGCCAACGATTCGGGCGTGGCATCGCGAGCGGGAGAAAATCATCCTTCGTTCTCGAATAGTAAAAGCGGTTCTTTTACGAATCAAAAAAAAAAAAACTATTCTATTACGAATCATAATAACGATTTCTTTTCAAGTTGAAAAATCTATAAATCATCCTTATTTTTAAGTTATTCCTTCTTTTCTTATTCTCTTCTGAGGTATTGAAGATTTTTTTTCACATTTTTTTTTAATTTAATTTTTAATTTAATTTTTATTAAGTATTTTATATTTGTGTACGACAAAATTCATTAATTCATTTATCATTGATTCCTAAATTAAATTTTAAAAAGCTCTTGCCCTGCATGCCAAAAATTAACTCTAAGATTATTATGAATTTACCTATTACATATTAAAATGAAAAAGTGAAATAATCGAATATTTCTCGCTTAAACGATTGGTAAAAGAATCGCTTTGACAATACGTTAACGAAAGTTTGCCAGCAATTCGATAATGTCATCTTTTTCGTGTTCGTTTCAGAATCGCTTATAGGAATCGCTTACGCGAATTGCCAACGAATCGTTATTGAATGGTTTGAATTGCTAGTAAATCATTGGAATGTTTTTTGTCTGCCTTTCTTCATTTTCTAGTGACAATCAATGCTGTTGTTTTAGTAAGTGGGAAAGAAGTAAAATGTAGTTCTTGCTTTCTGCAGAACTTTTTGATTCTATACTACATTCTGTACTTTTAAATTCCTTGGAATTTTAAGCAATTTTTAGTACAACCAGTACAGAAATTTCAGTCAGGTAAACTGACTGATAAATACCATCACACAACATAAGATATTGTTGAAGTTTTGAGTTATTGAAATTAATAGATTTTTAATTAAAATAAAATTACTTATGTATAATTTTTCCCCTGCTTGTGGTGCAAAATCGTCCAAAACTTTACTTATTTGTGTAAGAGGTATAGGTGCCGGTTTGGAATTTATGTGAGAAATATGAATTTTGAAAAAAATTTAATTTTGATAGGGGGTACCAAAAGGGTGAACCAATGCAGTCCTTATTCATTCCTGACTCAAATTTTCATTCGTACAACTTACGAAAAATTTGACTGAATTCAGAGTACTTACAAAAAAAAGATATGTATGTAAGACTATGGGGGTTGGTTCGGTCCTTTGTATGGGAGGTACCAGAAGTAGTGTGTCAAATAGTTACATTTTCTGAGGTTTTGCCTCCTATCACAAGATAAATTAACCTACCAATTTTCATTACCCCACAAGTGTCCGTTTAGAAGTTATGGGAGAAATATAAATTTTCCAAAAATAGGAAGGCGTGAACCGATATAGTCCAAGTTTATTCCTGAGTCTAATTTTCATAAGCGAACATCATACGCCAAATTTGAATGAATTCAATTTACTTCCAAAAAAGATATATATGTAAGATTATGGGGGTGAGTTCGGTCATTTGTTTGGGAGGTACCAGAAGGGGTGTGTCAAATAGTAAGGCTCTCTGAGGTTTCGTTTCCTATTACAATATAATTTGTTGGGCAATTTTCATAACCCCCCAAGTGTCCGTTTAGAAGTTATGGGAGAAATATTAATTTTCCAAAAATAGGTCATTTTGTATGGGAGGTACCAGAAGGCGTGAACCGATATAGTCTATATTCATACCTTAGTCTAATTTTCATAAGCGAACATCATACGCAAAATTTGAGTCATCTCTATAGTATATAGGTCAATTCGGTCATTTGTATGGGAGATACCAGAAGGGGTGTGGCAAAGGTTTCGGCTTTCTTAGGGTTTGTCTAATATTGCAAGATAAATAATCTGACTAAATTTAGATATCCTCCGATGGTCTGTTTGGCAGCTATGGAAGAAATATTAATTACCCAAAAATAGGTAATTTTGTATGGGAGGTACCAGAAGGGGTCGGTCTATTCTGCCTATTTACAATCCCATAAGTTCGTTTCGAAAAATATTAATACTGGTAAATTTTCATACCGATCCGTTAAGGTTTACTCGAGTTATTCTACTGACCAGCCAGACAGACGGACATAGCTCATTCTTCTCAAAAACTTCTGAAACGAATTTTTCCTTTAAGGCGTTACACTTTTTTTTCGTTTCAAATGACCCTCATCCCTAAGGGTGATGGTATAAAAAAAGTACTTTTGGGTACAATTAAAGTAGTTTATGTTATAGGAATGTACTTTTGGTACAATAAAAGTATATTTTTTAAACCATAAATTGTACTATTTTGTATAATAAAAGTACTTTTTGGTACAATAAATTGTACATATTTCTTTTTCATATGTAAATCCTTTAACAAAGTAAAAAAAATCAAAAAATCTTTACTCATCAAAGTTCAATAACCACCTGAGCGAGCCGCCTTTGACTTAAGGAACCACAAAATCGTTGTGTTTTTCAAAATATAAGCCGAACCTCTCTCACGGGAGAGAAGCACCTGTGATGCATTTCCTCTACCAAATTGTGAGGAAAATAATAACAAAAGTACTTTTTGATTCCATATAAAGAAGTTTTGGCACACATTAAGCAATTTTTAGTACAACAAAAGTACTTTTTGGTATAAGAAAGTACTTTTGGTACAATAAATTGTACTTTTTGTGTACAATAAAAGTATTTTTTGGTACAATTAATTACATCGAAACAATTAAAGTAATTTTTGGTACCATGAATTGTACTTATTGGTACAATGAATTGTACTATTTAGTACCATAAATTTTACTCTTTGGTATAACAAATTGTACTTTTTCGTGCAATAAATTGTACTAATTAGTACAATAAAAGTATTTTCTAGTATAATAAATTGTACTTTTTAGTACCATCAATTCCACTATTTGGTACAATAAAAATAATTTTTGGTACAATAAATTGTACATTTTGGTACGATAAAGTATTTTTTAATACAATATTTTATGCTGCTTGGTACAATACAAGTAATTTGTGGTCCAATAATTTGTACATTTTGGTACAATAAAAATACTTTTTAGTACAATAAATTTCTAGTTGGTACCATGAACTGTACTTTTTGTCACAAAAATTGTACTATTTTGTAACATAAATTGTACTTCTTGTTGCAAGAAAAGTACTTTATAGTACAATAAATTGTATTTTTTGGTGCCATAAATTGTACTTTTTGGTACAATGAATTGTACTATTTAGTACTATAAATTTTTCGTGCAATAAATTGTACTATTCTGTACAATAAAAGTATTTGCTGGTACAATAAATTGTACTATTTGGTATCATAAATTCCACAATTTAATATAAAAAAGTGATTTTTTGATACAATGAAAGTACTTTTTGGTACCATTAATGCCTCTATTTAGTAAAATAATAGTAATTTTTGATACAATAAATTGTAAATTTTGGTACGATAAAAGTATTTTTTAGTACAATAAATTGTGCTACTTGGTATAATAAAAGTAATTTGTAGTACAAAAATTTGTACTTTCTGGTACATGAAATTGTACTTTTTGGTACAGTAAAACGACAATTAATTGATTAATTAATTTTTGCATTTAATACCATAAAAGTACTTTTTTCTACAATGAATTATTTTAATTGATACCATGAAGTAGTAGTATTTGGTACCAAAAATTGTACTTTTTGGTACAATAAATTGTACTTTGTGATGCACTAAAAATTATTTTTTGGTATAATAAAAGTACTTTTTGGTAAATTAAATTTGTTTTGTTTCTTTACCAAAACAATACCGATGTCGTGTACATAAGATAGGTTCGAAAAAAAGTTTATGTTTTCTTCCCCCAGTTTTGTAGTTTGTCTTAAGACAATTTGATGACATTAAACTTTTTTTCGGATCCGCGCACCCTTCGACTCCGCGAAATAGTATTTATTAATATTATTCATCGAAACAAGGCGCATATCGTTTTTCATGACTGAAATTTCTGTACTGGTTTAATATTAACTTTGTCAAGTTACTGTTTGCGAACCAGCCATGTTTTCTAAATTAGTACAAAAAACCTACGATAGGTGGTGCAAATTTCGAATGGATTTACTTTCTAAAGCACTCTAGGGACTAACACAGTTTTAGATTCAGAAAAAAACTATTCAAAATACTGAGTCTTACAACGAAAATTTTGAGTATTACTTATACACTTAATATTTTTTTTAAAAGAATTTGGGCCTTAGTTTTTGATTTAAGACTGACATTGAATACGAATTTATTTGTTATGTGATAGCATTTTTACATCTAAACTTTTATATATCGTTAAGTTTTTTTAGGTCTTTCAAAAAGAAGACTGTATTATTTTCCATATCAACTTTGATATATTCTCCAAAGATCTACCTTCTTATTTTTTTTAAAGCCAACATTCAAAACTTAAACCCTCTTGCATTATTCTCACACAAAACACACACAACGCTATATTTTACGCTCCCAAAATACGTTACTAAACTGCGCATTAGATCGTTACAATTTGCCCCCCTCCCCGCCAACAAATTACAAAATCACTCATATCCTTTTTCTTTACAACAACTGTACCCCACAGTGATAGGAGAATAAAAAACAACAACGATCCAAACACCAACAATGTTTTCATTTACGGTGCCAGAGAAGACAAACCTCAAGGCACATCATAACTATAAATTTGTTTGTCCACCAATTCGAAGTGTAAATAGAAATGCACGTGTTTCTCCAACATTAAATTCCAGCAGGGGAACCAAAGAACAAACCTAAAAGATTCATCTTCATAAACTCACATACACGAACACGAACACGAACACGAACACGAACAAAACGCCAGAATTGTAAATCTCGTCATTCAAACCCCAAAGAAATCATTATGCTGTGAGCAAATACAAAGCAAACAGCCAGACTGACAGACAGGCTAACATACGCCAGGATAAGAATAAACAGATACAGGGACAGTCTGACAGACGAACGGACGGGCGGCCAAGCATAGTCTTGCCACGGCCAGAATTGTTTAATTTCCAATCTTGATAAACTGACATCCCGAAACATTTTCATAAACTACAAATAAATACAGACAGACAGACAGCCAAACAACGCATTCACCAACACCATCGCCACCACACATCAGACCTTAGAATTAAATCTTCAAAAGGAGACAGTCGTCATATAAATGAGTATGTAGTGTTTTGTTGTTGTTGCTGTTGTTTTATTGTATAATACGATTTAAAAACGCGCCTTTGCCCCATTTGGGCCAACGCGTTGCTGCTGCGCATGCTCGGCGCACTTGTAGGATGCTCTCCCTCTCCTTTTTTAACTTAACACGGTGTGTGTGTGTGGTGTGGGTAGGTTTTATTATGCCAAACAAACGATCATTAACGAAGAACCCAACTAAGACGACCAAGACGACACACAAAAAAAGGGATTCTCATCAACATTAAAACGTCCTTAATCAAAATTACACGTTTTGAGGCTTCACAGCCGGGGTAAAAAGGGATTCACGCAACTAACCAACCAACGTGTCCCCTGCTTATGCGTTTGACTGTTCAAGCTCAAGGAAATCACATAAAAAATATAACACGCAAAAGGAATCACGCAAGACAGACAAATGAGTATAGAAGAACTGAATAAAGAAATGAATGATTGAAACCTCTAATCTGGGAACCTGTAGCAGCGTTAATGGCTTTTATAGTTAAATAAGTCCAGAAGGGGTAGGCAATATGGGCAGAATGGTTTGCTACTACGGGATAAATGGGAGAATGTTAAGAGATAGGTTGAGATTATGTAATTAATGAAGTAAGAATAACTCGACTGGGAATTATATAAAATGAACCGGCGAATTACATGAACCGGCGAATTTCGAATGACTACGATTAGTTTTTGACTTATGACTTCAAATGACTTCAATCGTGGCTAATAGGTGATTTCGAATAATTTTAGTTAAAAGATTTCGAAATTGACTCGACACTAATACTGCGCAGTTGCTGTCGACAACATTCGAGGGGAGCCGACAATGAAAGAAAATTTTTCTTTTAAGATGACTGGAGCCAGGAGTTGAACCTGTGATCTCCCGCATGGTAGTCGCGTGTTCTAACTAGGGATGTAACGAACGTTCGCATTCGCATATGCGAATGCGAATTATTCGCATCATTTTGTACATTCGCATTCGCATTCGTATAAATATATATTTCAATATTCGCATTCGCAAAAAAATTTCTTTAATACAAGTTATAATGAGACTGAGGCCGACATGCAAGTGGTTACGTTTTCAGTCTCTCATAAAAAAAAAAATTGTTAGCTGAATACAATAAAGAAAAAATATTAATATTTCAGAAGATTCTGTATTGTGGTGGAAACGAAACAGCTCGAAATACCAAAAGTTAGTACCTTTGGCACGCCAGTTTTTAGCTACGCCTCCGGGAAGTGTCCCCAGCGAACACTTGTTTAGTAGAGCCGGACTTATCTATGATCCACTAAGAACTAGATTGCATAACGAAAAAGCAGCATAGCTTCTTTTTGTTAAGTACAACTTGGCTCTACTAAACTTTGAATACTGAATACGTCAACGTTTTCGAAAGTAAATAAAATTATTGTTTAGTTATCTTTAAGACTAAATTTCTAAGAATTATATATATTTCTGTTTTTGTTTTACTTTGAAATAAATATTTTATGTTTAATTACTTAACTGGAAGACATATTTTTATTTGAAAAGGCAGACAGTAGGAATGAAACTAAATTATTCGTTTACGTAAACCATTTTTTGACATTCGCTTAACAATTTTGGAATATTCGCTTTCGCATTCGCAAAAACCAAAAGTAAGTATTCGCATTCGCAAAAAAAATATTCCAATATTCGCTTTCGCATTCGCATTCGCTAAAGCACATTCGTTACATCTCTAGTTCTAACCACTATGCCACGGCCGGTCTGAAATTCTAAACAACTTTAAATAATTTCGGAAAAATTCTAATAACATAATAAATTTGGTTTTAAATGAGGAATTTTTTTGAACAACTTATAATAATTTTAAACGAAAATAAAATAATTTCGAAATACTTCGAATAACTTCAAAATTACTATAATGACTTTGGACGACTTTTTCCAAAAACGAATGAGTTCGATTAGTGTTTTAGAGATTTCGATTGATTTCAAATGAGATTCCGACACATGACGGAAAATTTTAGATAACTTTGAATACTTTCAAACAAATTTGATTAATTTCGTTAAATTTCAAAATAGTTATAGGCAAAAAATTTTTGAAAAACTAAATAATTTCGAAAAAATTTTAATAACTTATTTGGCTTTAAATAAGGAATTTTTTTGAACAACTTCTAATAATTTCGAACAAATTAAAATATTTTCTAAATATTTCGAATAACTTCAAAATTACTATGAATGACTTCGGACGAACTCGAATAACTGTGAATAAAGACAAATGAGTTTGACAGTGTTTTTTGTCACATGACGAAAATTTTAAATAATTTTGAATAATCTCAAACAAACTCGAAAAACTTCGATTAATTTCGAACAATTTCAAACAACATTAAATGACATCGGAAAATTGCGAATTTTTCCGAATAACTTCGAATTATTCCGATTAACTTCAATTGAGTAGTGACTTCGAATGATTTTAATTGAAATTAAAAAATATCATGAATAACTTTTAAGGAACTTCGAATAATTTCGAAATACTTCGTCAACTTAGATTAGTTTTGAAGAGTTTTTAATAAAATTAAATAACCTGAAATAGTTTCGATTGACTTCGAATAACTTCAAATTATTCGAAACGATCTACGAATTGTTTTGAATAATTTCAAAAAAGTTATATATTTTCAGTGACATTTAACAATTATGAATTATTCCGAATAACATCGAATTTTGGCGAATAACTTCAAATTGAGTTTGTTTTAGTGACTTCGATTGGATTCAAATGAAGCTCAGATAGACCACAAATAGTATTTATAGATCTTCGAATAATGTTGAATAACTTCGAAAATTCAAATAGTTTCGAATGGAATAGAATAGCTTCGAATAATTTCGAAATACTTCGTCAACTTAGATTAGTTTTGTAGAATTTTTAATAAAATTAAATAACCTGAAATAGTTTCGAATGACTTCGAATAACTTCAAATTATTCGAAACGATCTTTGAATTGTTTTGAATAATTTTACATTTAATAATAAAATTAAATTCCCTGACCCATTCCGAATAACATCGAATTTTTACCAATAAATTCAAATTGAGCTTGTTTTAGTAACTTCGATTGGATTCAAATGAAGCTCAGATAGACCACAAACAGTATTTATAGATATTCGAACAATTTTGAATAACTTTGAATAATTTCGAATAACTTCAAATTTCTTCATATAGATTCTTTGAATTGCTCTGAATATTTTCAATTGAGCGTGTTTTAGTTACTTTGATTAACTTCAAGAGGATCGAGCATGAATAACTGAAAAAAATCTTTGAATAATTTCAAAAAAGGCGACGACTTTCAAACAAATTTCGAATTTTAAGCAACTTTTAATATTTTCGAATGTCATTAAGTAATTTCGGACAACTTCGAATAGCTTTGAATAATTTCGAATTATTTGAATTACTTAGAATAATTTCGAAAGATATCGAACATTTTCGAATAACTTCTTAATGCTCCGAAAAACTTCGATTGATCCTGTTTAGTGACTTCAAATAAAGCTAGGATGGACCGTAAATAACAATTAAAGATCTTCGAATAATTTCGAACAACGTCGAACTATTTCGTATTATTTTGAACAATTTCGACAATGTTTGTATAACTTTAAATTTCTTCAAATAAAATATCTTATATAAAAAAAATTATTTTGAAGAATTTTGAAGAAGTAATTAAATTCGAATTACCTCAAACGAGGGTACAAATGATTTTGTGTGTCTTTTAAAGCCTTCGAATGATTTCAAATAAAACTCAATAGGACCACGAATAACTTTTGAGGATCTAACAATTTTGATCAATTTTGAACAATTTCGAAAATTTTCGATCAACCTTAAATTACTTCAAATAGTTTCAAACACTTTTATTACTCCGAATCACTCGGAATAACCTCAAATGACATCGAATAGTTTCGAACGACAGTGATTAAATACGAATTACTTCAAACGAGGGTACTAATGATTTAGATTGTCATTTAAAGACTACAACTGCTTTCAAATCAAACTCACATAGACCACGAAAAACTTCTAAAAATCTTAGAATAATTTCTGGCAATTTCGATTTATTTCAAAAAATTTCGAAAATTTCCGAAGTACCCTACTTCAAATAGTTTCTAAATATGTCATTACTCCGAATTAGTTCGAATTATATCGAATATTTTAAAATGAGTTATTTATTCTATAAGAAATGGCTTCAATATAAAAATGGATTATGAATGATTCTAACCGTATGTGAATATAACAAATGAGTTTTTTTTATTAGATCTTGAATAAGTTACAAATATTAAACATTGGGAAATAAGAAAATTCCCATCACCCGATGAAACGGCGGATAATTAAAAAAATTGGGAAGGGGGAGGTGATATTCGTATTTATAAGAATCAGCCCGAATGCGAATATCAACCCAATTTTGCCCTATCACGTAAGGTTTTCTCAGGATGCCCCCACCTTCTCTTGTGATTTACTTAAATGATTTAAAAATTAACTGAAACTCAGAGCAGGGGGATGGGGTTAGTCCTGAGTAAGCGGTACATGATGTGGCAAAATTGGGGTGTTATTCGCATTCGGGAGGTCATTTTGCGGAATAGGAATAGTGCCCGAGTCGATTTTCATGCTGAGCAATGGTATCTTCGACTAATATTTAATGATTTCGAGATACTTAAAACGTTTATTATAACTTTTTATTAACTTGAGGTAAATTCAGATGACATCGATAGTAACGAATTTACAAATACAAATAAATTATTCAGAGACACCTCAAACTGCAAAAAATTTCCATTTAACTCAAATAAATTCGAAGACTTTGGGGGAGACTACACATTCGATGAATAACTTCGACTTACATTCGAGAGACTTCGAATGCTTAAAACTACTTTCTATTATTTTGAAGTAACTTAAGATGATAATATCCTAAAACTCCGAAACACATCGAACTGATTTAAAACAGCTTAAATTACCTGATATAAGCCATCAAATTAGTTTTAATCAATTCGATATTGAAATCTATTCGAAATCTAACACAGAACAACACATGAATTTGGGACTCAATTCTGAGAACTGCACGTGAAAGTAGCTCCAAAAAGAAGTAGTTCTGCATAATTCGTGTTGTCAAGTTACATGTCATAATAATTTAATATCGATTTGAAGTTAGTAAGTATCGTATAGGGGAATTTGTCACGTTTTAGGCTCTTTTGTTTGACATAACTCCAGAACCACTAGAAGACTTCAAAAGAGGCATCATATTCCTTAATGTTCAAGTTGTTTACATAACGTTAAATAACTTTCAATAACTTGAAATTACTTTTTGAATAATTTCGAAATAATTTCACTGACTATGTGAGACTTCGAAAGAGGCAACACATTCTTTAAATAGCTTCGGCTAACTTCTAATAATTTCTGGAGACTTTGAATGTTGATGATTATTTCTTTTTAACTTGCAGTAACTTCAAATAACTTCGCATAACATTGAGTAATATCTCATTTTAACAAGTAAATTATCTTAAAACACCGAACGAAGCAATTCAAACATTTTCAATGCATTCAAATATCTTCGAAAACTTATTCATTAAATACAATCTTCGAATAACTTTTCACAATTTCAAGAGACTTCGAAAGTACTCTTTGCATATCTTCGACTAACTTGCAATGATTTCGAGAGACTTCTAATGTTTGTGATCACTTTTTATTAACTTGTATTTAATATTTTGAAATTTCGAAAGAAATCGAACTCGAATGTCTACGAATTAGTACGGAAACCTTCGAATTACTTTTTAAAGACTTTTAATGACTTCATATTATTTTGAATGATAAAATTACTTAAAATCTATTTAATGATATCAAATGACTTAACTTCGAATTAACCATCGAATTTGTTATAAAATCATTGAACAACTTTTTATTAGTACGGATACCTTCGAATTACTTTTAAAGTCTTTAAAGGACTAATGACTTCAAATTATTTCGAATACAAAAATTACTTTAAATCTCATCAATGATAACAAGTGACTTAAATTCGAATTAACATCGAATTAGTATCAATAACTTCGAATAACTTTGGAAGACATAAAAAACTATAAAATTTAACCTAAAATTTCTTCAAAATCTATTGATATCAAATGTTTCAAATGATTATACAAGGTTTTGTAATATTTTAAAACATCGTATAAAGATTTTGAATGAATAAATTTATAGTAATATTCAAATGAAATCGATTGAACTCCTACGAAGTGAACATATATATGATACGAATAACCAACTTACCACCAATACGTAACAATTGAAGTGAGTTAACAAAATTGACCTATCTAAACAGAAACTACCGCATATTATCTTGTATCACACACTATCAACTGTAGGGTGCGTGTATGTCATAAAACTGATATTGCGCATTTAACCATCTATCTACGTATCTCCCCCACACCCTTCGTCATCGTCGTCGTCACCGTAAAGGATTCAATTGTGTTGTGATTTCGGAAAAAAAGAAACCTGTTTGTATTTGAATCGATTTGTGTACCGTCTTTTGTTTAAGTTCTCAGCCATTTGGAGATTATGATTGTTCTTTTCTCTCATTTAGGGGTTTTAATGGCCTACGGACAACTCTCTCTCGCAGACGCAGACACACTAGCATAGAATAGTTATATGAAAGGAGTTTGATGTTAAAAAGGATTTTGTCTATAATTTTTCATTTATATCACGCTGAGACTTTGTGTACGTACCCCAATGTGATATCCAATAATTGTTGTTATTACAACTACAACTAATTTATTTGATTTGTTTTGCTTGTCTATGAAAGCAACAAAAAAGCATTTAACCCTTCTATGCATGATTTTTTTTATTTAAAAATAAACAAATTTTTTTTGTGTAAATCGAGTACTGGATTATCTGAAAATTTTTATTTTTAATTTTGGAAGCCGGATTTTCCTGGAAAATGGATTTTTCTGGTTGTATCATATATGAGACATCATGCACTTGTGTATAAAAATTAAACACATATTTTCCGAAAATTAAAATATTGATATTTATTTGATTTTGAAATAAATTCATGGCGTTTCTTTACATTTAATATAAAAAATAACATAAATAATATAAATTTCGTGAAGTATTTAAAAAATAAGGAAAAAATAACATAAAAACAATTCATTTTGATTTTACATACATAAAGACTTTATAGAAAGTATTTGTACTTTTCTTTATAATTTATTTAGATCATGTCTGGTTAATGGCCATGGAATACTGATCCTTGCGATCCTTGTTTAGGCATAAATGTACCTTACATATTTCACAATGAATATAAGATGAGTTTAAACACCCTGCCGGCTTACAGCGCTGCCGATCTTTCATCCATACTGGAAAATGAGATGCATTATCCTCGCGAATATCTTTTGATGGAATAAGGGATGCGTTCGGCTTTTTCTTCTTAGCTTCTATTTCCTGCGACACGCTGTTAGATTGACGTTCAAGAGGTTTCAATGTTCGGTCGACTCTACACAAACTAACCCCAAACAAAGACACCACTCAAAACGAAGAGCTTTTATCCCCACTTATGGGTTTTTATTGGCATGTATTACTTCAAGTAACTTCTAGCTTTTATTAAACATAATTGTTCGTCTACAGAAAGATTTTGTTCCATGGCGACTGTTGCAAATTCTTTCAGTAGAGTGTCAACAACAGGACGTAATTTAAAAATTCGATCATGGTTCCTGTCATCATCTGGTACATTTTTAGAATTTCGATTGAAATAAAGAATTCTTCTAATCTTCTCGAATTTAGATAGAAACATAGTTTCTTTTATAATTCGATTAACAATCTCATATGACCAGTATCTACGAAAATTTTTTACTTGCTGCATTGATGTCGTTATACAAATTCCAATGTATGCTTCCAAATCTTTTTCGTTCATCGTTGTTGGATTATCAATATTGAGTTTAGCAGAATAGTAATTCGATTCTTTAACAATTTTCGACATAAGCTCATTGTTAAAGAAATATTTAAAGATTTGTGTTTTACTACCCTTGAACAGTACAGTTTCCGGTGATGGCTGAAGATTTTGATTTTTTTTCAACAAAATTTTACTATATTTACATTTCAAATATTGTATTTCTTTTTTAGAGTTTACAACGAATTGGTAAATGCTTTCATTTTCGATTGGTAAATCATTTATGTCGAAATCGTCAATATCATAGTCAGATTCTGTATCATCCCCGGATAACTCGGTTGGTAATCAGCATATTGTATTGTTGTTGTTAAAGTTTTCTGAAAATTCTTCCTCGTCACTACCATTATTATCCAAATCGTCTTCGCTCTCGGAAAAGTGAGTAACTAAATAAGTTATCATTTCGTCATTTATAAATTTAGATTTAGATGACATGATTTATAGCTAAAAAATTAA
Organism: Muscina levida; assembly: GCA_964034835.1. NCBI lineage: Eukaryota > Metazoa > Arthropoda > Insecta > Diptera > Muscidae > Muscina > Muscina levida. The sequence continues at coordinate 87,345,008 of OZ035884.1, forward strand.
AAACTATTTTTAAATACTAACTTGTTTGACAGTAAAATTGCATATACATATGTGGTTGCATCATATATGATACAACCATTTTTCCGTTGCTGAACGCATAACGTATCATATATGGTACAACCGAAATTAACTATTTGTTGACTATTAAATTATAAATTTTCACAAATACTCAAACTAAATTACGAAATACACTAAATAACAAATAAAATACATAAATGAAATCTATGATTTCATTAGTAATTACCGTAAAACGTACGATTTATGTCAGCTTCCAAATAACACGTGCACTTTGAGCGATTGTCACAAAACAACTGTTATTTTTGAATAAATATGATCGCATATAGATCGAATTCTTGTTTGATCTTACAAGTCGCTATGTCTTCTCACTTACAATTCCGATTTTTACCATTACTTTGCAGATTATATATGTAATAACTGGAAAAATTGTGGTTGTCTCATATATGATACAAAATGCATAGTAGGGTTAATATCTTTGTTTTTTTTTCTCTGGTGGGGGTTTTGTTTCCTTTGGAGGGTTTCTTGTAGTTTTTTATTGTGGAATCAAAATTTTGTTAAATAAATTTTTATTATGTTTAAGAAGAGGGGTTTGAAAACCTTTTTTGAATTGTGAAATGTAATAAAATTTATACAAATATTGATAACAATTTGAGCAAATAGTGTTGTACAAATACTCGCATGTAACTCGTATAAAGTTATTTAGTGGAGTTTAAGCAATGCTCGTATGCTTTAGTGTTGTTGTGGTTATACAGATAAGATAAGCCTTAAGAACTTGTAATATTTTTTTTTTGGATAGCATTTGGAGTTGTTGGGGATGTCACAGTTTAATTGACTCTATCAGTCATGATCGTCTTTAAATCGTTGAAACTATGACGTATATCTATCGTTAGCTTGACAACTAAATGTACAGTTAAACTAAGACAACAGCAAAAAAAAGTATAAATTTATTTCATTATTCCAAAAAAAATATTAAAGGATTACTAATACTACGCACACAAACTTTCTAATTTATAGCAAATATTGATTGCTGTATTGAGAAAAGAGAACCAGAAATAACCCCTTGTAATTTTTGAATTCATTTAAAAAAAAGAAAATCAATGACTTGACAAAACTAGTTAAGATAAAGGCAACAAAAAAAAAATCTGGTCCACACTCACAAGATGTTTGCCCCTTAAGTGTATTTGTTATTACAAACAATGTTTAAAGATGACTATAAATATTTGTAAGGGTACTTCAGAAAAAAGGATTTCGAAAACACACAAAAAAAAACTGCATTGTTGATCCAAATTGACCCAAATACATGTCTTAAGAGGTTACTCAACAAACAATCCCCGATAATATAAAAAAACAATTGAAAAATTGCCTTGTCACAGGATCTTTATCGACATCATCGAAAAGCCTTAAGGATTCTCTCTCTCTCTCTTTGTTTTCATTTGTAACAAACAGTTGGTGATTGTTGGTATTCTTTGAGAGCATTAAGGTATGGGACACATGATCATTAGTCAAATTCTTGACAATTTGGTTTTATTTAACTATCATTTAGTTAAGGTTTTGTACAATTGAAAGTGCAACAAAGTGCTGCTGTCTTTGGGGAGAAAGTTAGAGTTTTTCTTATCACCTTAAGGTCATTTTATGTGAGAGCAGAGATCTCGTGAAGATAATGTTTTATTTTGATGGCCAATATGAAGTTAATTGAATATGGGGAATCATTTATCACATTGCGGTTGCAGTTTTGTGGCTAATGGAAAATTTGAATAAACGTAAAGGATCGACGTTAAATGTCTAATGTGAGTGAGAGATTGTGTTGAAAGATGTTAAAAACAATATAAATTAACAAAATGTAATCATAATATCCAAAAATGTCCAAATAATTCCCATTTCCCCGTAAAAAAAAAAAATCAAAAATTTTTAGTTTTTCAAAAAAATTATTCTTAAAATTCTATGCCTCCTATCTCAGAAACCTTACAAAGAATCCTATTCAAATTTTTAACATTATAAGGTAGTTTTGTTGTTAACTCAAAACAATTGATATTGCAGAAAATTAATGTTTTTATAAGTCGATATTTTTTGTGTCAGTAAACCCCATATTGTTCGCACCATATTAAATGGGCGATAACATATTCGGCAGCCTCATGTGAAAATGATTACTCTTAAAGTTAAAAATAACAAAAATTTGTGCTAAAGATGTTAGCAAAATGTAATCATAATATAAAAAAAAATCCAAATAATTTCTTTACGGTTTAAAAAAATAAAAGAAAAATTTTTGGTTTTTAAAAAGTTTATTTTTAAAATTCTATGTCTTTTATCTCAGAAACCTTACAAAGAATCTTATTCAAATTTTTAACATTATAAGGTAATTTTGTTGTTAACTCAAAACAATTGATATTGCAGAAAATTTATGTTTTTGAAAGACGATATTTTTTGCTTATGCAAAGACTGACATATTCGCACCATGTTGGTTGAGCCACAGGATATTTGGCAGCCTCGTGTGAAAATTATTACTCTTAAAATTAAAAATAATACAAATTTGTGCTAAAGTTGTTAGTTTAGCGAATACCAGTGCTGCTGTCCCACCCTGTTAATTATCCAAATCGTAATTTAGAAAATTTTGCATAACAAAAATAATTTACAGAATATAATAAAAAACCAGTAAGAACGTTTCAGTTGGGAAAACCGACTTATTTATACCCTCATCTTCTGTAAAACATAAAATTTTCTAGTATATTGATATTATTACCCGATTTTAAAAGTGGGCGGAGTGGGAGGTACCAGAAGGGGCGTTGCTAGACTTACATTTTTTTCCCCAAAATTATCCTTTACTAAATATAAAATTTGGGAACAATCACGTTAGGTGTATTGATATTACTACTACCAAAAGGGGCGTGGAAGACTATAAGTTTTTCTCTCCAAAACTTTATTCTGATTTAGTTTTACTTAATACAGAATTTGGGAACGATCGCGTTGGGTATATTGTTATTATTACTCGATTTCAAAAGTGGGCGGAATGGTACATTTGTATGAAAGGTACCAGAAGGGGCACGGCTACACTTCCAATTTGATCTCCAAAACTTTATCCTGCTTGAGCTTTACTAAATACAGAATTTGGAGACGATCGCGTTGGATCTATTAATAATATTTATCGATTTAAAAAGTGGGCGGTACCTGATGGGTATGGGAGGTACCAGATGGGACTTGGCTAGACTTCCAGTTTCCTCTTCAAAACTTTATCCTGATTTAGTTTTACCAAATACTGAATTTGCGCACGATCTCGTTGGGTGTATTGATATTATTACTTGATTTCTAAAGTGGGCAGAATGATACATTTGTATGGGAGGTACCAAAAGGGGCGTGACCATGTAGCCCATTTTCAATAAAATAATAACTTATGCAAAGTTTCAAAACATTTGGTTTTGTCTTTTGAAATTTAGCGGGCGTACTAGCCGGTCAGACAGACAGACTAGGCTCAAACGACCATGAATCGAATTTGGTTCAAAGAAACCTAGGATCTAAAGTGAATCGTCTTATGTGTTACACTTTAGGGTCATATCATATGACATATACCCTCCTACCCGTAGGTCGAGGGTATACTAACTTATTCTTTGCCTCCTTTTGGGCCAGTGAACTTTTTGATATTAGTCGTATGGCCAGATGTTTACAGAAATGTAGTAAAACTGTGAAAAAAGGAACATTTGTAAAATTTAATCCAATACAATTGGGTATATGGACTTCTTGCATGGGGGTACTGGATGGGTCTCTTTTTAATTCGCACAAAAATCTCAAGAAACCTCTCGGTTTCTTAGGATTCACCTATAAATACAAAATATGCATAGGAGAAATATTAATTTGATTATTATGGAAGAAATATTAATTTCCCAAAAATAAATCATATTGTGTGGGTGGTATCATAAACCGTCGACCGATATAGCGTTCCTGAGTCAGATTTTCATAAGCGAAATATCATATTCCCAAAAAAAAGGTTATTTTATGTGAGAGGTACCAGAAGAGGTGGAGCTTTCCTACCCATTTGCTACCTCATAACTTCATTTTGTAAAATATTAATACTGATAAATTTTCATATGAATCGTTGAAGATTTACCCGAGTTATCGTGCTCACCAGCCATCTTTGCTGAGGGTGAGGTCATAAAAAAATGCAAAGCTATAATAAAATTTTTAAAAAAATATATCCTAATATGTTTTTTTATGACCAAACCTATAAATCATGTAATTACACAGGCTTTTTTAAGAATCCGCACTTCTCAGTGTAAGGTTTCCTTTTAAGAGGTAGCCTGGATAAAAGGATTCTGAGAATTCTTTCTGAGAATTCTTCCTCTAAGAATAAAACTATGATATTTTAATTCGTCCTAAAAACAGCTTTGATTTAAGAAAATACTCTTCTTTGTACTAAGCTGAAGATCCTTTTTTATCTCGAATTTTTTACTAACAATGTTTTTTTTTTTGGTAAAGATTCTAATTTAGCAAATAATGTTTTTTTTTCCATTTCCTTTAGTATTTTATAAAAGAAGCTTTTAAAATAAAGAATATGATTGTAATTGTTAACTTTTTTAATAAAAAATAAAATTGGTAACAAATAAAGGTTAAGTTTAACTAGCGTCAATGGCCTCAATCGATTATTTCTGTTTAGTGCAGACTTCAGTTCAATCTTTTTTCTGAGAATCATTTTTCTTTTTTTTTTCGGAAATTACAATTTCACATTCCCCCACGCGGTTGTATTCCACTGAAACTGCAAAAGAAATGAATCCCTCTTTGATCTATATCTTCTCTAAAGCTTTAAGCAAACAGTGGCTCATAAAAAATGTTCTAATATAGATTAAATCTTTAACCCTATCTAGCCCTCACATAACTCAACACATTTGTGAACGACAAAGTCTTAAAGTTATAAGGAATTTGTTACAATTTCTCTAAATCTATTGGGACTCTCCCCCTCCTCCTCTTTCTCATCCAGCTTAATATCATTGGGTGGCTTATTAATATAGATTTGAATATGATCACTGTTGCCCGCTGCTGCTGCTGCTGCTGCTGTGTTTTATCTTGTTGACGATTTGGTTTTGAGGTAGAATTACAACACACGTGATGATCCATCCGTGGCTACCTGAAGATTCTTTTCGTAATGTTTCTGTGATGGGTTTTTTTTGGGGTTATGGTATATTTTTTGTTATTGGTTTGTTGGGTTTGGGGACTTTTTGGTTTTTATTCTAGAGTTTTTATTTAATCCTATGATGTGATGATGTTTATCACTGCAATGAAATCATCTTTTCTTGGGAGGTGTGGATTGATTTTTTTTTGTTTTTGCTGTTTTTTGAATTTTTGAATATATTATAAATATTGGTTGAGTTACAAGCAAAGGGTTTTTTGTAGCGTTACCTGCGAAAGCAATCAAATAATAGAGTTTATTAAAGAAAATTGTTGGGGGTAATAGAAAGAAAGAAAGAAAGAACAAAAGATTTAAAGGAGAAACAGAAGGATTGGCACCAAAAAATTTTAAACATAGTATTTACTAAATATTTTCTGATATGCTGTGGTAGAATTGTTGAGAAAGATGAACAAGATCACTTATTAAAATTAATATTGTTGTATAGAAATGAAGAAAGTTGTTGGCGTCGAATCAAAAAGGAAAACACATAAGTTGTTTCCTAAAGAAAATTTGTTTCTCATAGTGAATGTTTGCGACGTTTTTCGAGTCTATACACTCAAGAAAGAATTCTCATTAAGTTGTGAATTCTGGTGCATAAGACTTGATAAACATTTTGCATTCATTATACCAAAGTCTGCTGATGAGGATTCGTGGTTTAATCCGAAACAGCTGTACAGACTGGGACCGGCCGTGGCATAGTGGTTAGTACACGCGACTACCATGCGGGAGATCGCAGGTTCAAACCTGGCTCCAGTCATCTTAAAAGAAAAAAAAAAAAAATTTTCTTTCATTGTCGGCTCCCCTCGAATGTTGTTGACAGCAACTTCGCAGTATTAAGCGTCGATCCAATCGTCGTGTCTAGTAAGAGCTTCTCAAACAGTGAATTTCGCATTCGTCGATAAACAGTAGGTGCCGTTAGTTGTAAATCTAAAAATAGAAAGCGTGTTAATTCACAACAACGCGAGAAGCTATCCCATACCTCATTCATGGGGTGCAAAGGGAAATTAAGTTTTTTTTTAAGCTGTACAAACTACCACGACATTATGAGAATATCATTCTGCTAAATCACTTCTTTCATAAAATGGTTTTGAGCTTGAAATAAATTCTAAATCAAAATTTGTTTAACTATTGGGACATATTTAAAAATAGGGTCGACGTCTTTACACTAATATTTATCTGAATTGATATAATTACTTTTGGCAATTACTTAAAATTCATATTTATATCCTTAACCTACGGGTAGGAGGGCATATATCATTTAATACGACCCACAAGTGTAACACATAGAAGGAGTCACTTTAGACTGCAGGTTTCTTTGAACCAAATTCGATTCATGACTTTTTAAGTCGTTTGAGCTATGTCCGTCTGTGTGTCTGTCTGATCAACTGGTACGCACGATAACTTTCGTAAGTGGAAACCAAATGTTTTGAAACTTTTCACAAGTTAATATTTCCTCAAAACTACTTACGGTATTGAAAATGGGCTACAGGGCCACGCTCCTTCTGGTACCTCTTATACAAATGTACCATACCGCCCACTTTATAGATGGAGTAATAATATCAATACAACCAACGGGATCGTACCCAAATTCTTTATTTAGTAAACCTATAACAGGATAAAGTTTTGGAGTTAAAACTGGTAGTCTAGCCACGCGCCATCTGGTACCTCCCATACAAATGTACCATTCCACCCACTTTATAGAAGGAGTAATAATATCAATACATCCAACGCGATCGTGTCCAAATTCTGTATTTAGTAAAACTAAATGAGGATAAAGTTTTGGAAAAAAAACTGGAAGTCTAGCCGCGCCCCTTTTGGTACCTCTTATACAAATGTACCATTTCACCCACTTTATAGAAGGAGTAATAATATCAATAATAATAAGTAAAACTCTAGCAAGATAAAGTTTTGAAGAAAAAAACTTTAAGTCTAGCCATGCTCCTTCTGGTACCTCCCATACCCATCAGGTACCGCCCACTTTCGAAATCGGTTAATATTATTAATAGATCCAACGCGATCGTGACCAAATTATGTATTTAGTAAAGCTCAAGCAGGATAAAGTTTTGGAAAACAAATTGGGAGTCTAGCCACGCCCCTTTTGGTACCTTTTATGCAAATGTACCATTCCGTCCACTTTAGAAATCGAGTAATAATATCAATTCACCCAACGCGATCGTGCCAAAATCCTATATGTAGTAATACTAAAACAGGAAAACTTTTTTGAGATATAACTGGAAGTCTAGCCACGCCCCTTTCAGTACCTCTTATACAAATTTACCATTCCGCCCACTTTAGAAATCGAGTAATAATATCAATTCACCCAACGCGATCGTGCCCAAATTCTGTATTTAGTAAAGGTATAACAGGATAAAGTTTTGGAGAAAATTTTTGAAGTCTAGACACGCCCCTTCTGGTTGCTCCCATATAAATGCACCTCTCCCCCTACTTTGGGGATATTGATAATATCAATACACTCGACACGATCGTGCCCAAATTCTGTATTTTGTTAAGCTATAACAGGACAAAGTTTTGTAAAAAAAAACTAAAGTCTAGCCGCGCCCCTTCTGGTACCTCCCATACAAATGTACCACTCCGCCCACTTTAGAAATCGAGTAATAATATCAATAAACTAGAAAATTTTATGTTTTACTGAGGGTGAGGGTATATGTAAGTCGGGTTGCCCGACTAAAACTTTCTTACTGGTTTTTTTTGTACCTATAAGAGTAATTATTTTTACATGAGGCTGCCAAATATGTTATCGCCCATCTAACATGGTGCGAACATGTCAGACTTTGCATACGCAAAAAATATCGACCTTAAAAAACATTAATTTTCTGCAAAATCAATTGTTTCGAGTTAACAACAAAATAACTTTTTAATGTTTAAAATTTCAATAAGATTCTTTGAAAGGTTTCTGAGATAGCAGGCATAGAACTTTAAAAATAAATTTTTAAAAAAAAAAAAAAAATTCTTTGTTTTTTTTTAAGGGGAAATGGGTATAATTTGGACATTACGATTACATTTTGTTAACATCTTTAGCACAAATTTCTATTATTTTTATCTTTAAGAGTAATTATTCTCACATGATGCTGCCAAATATGTTATCGTCCATATAACATGGTGCGTACCATATGGTCTTTGCATACTAAAAAAAATTTGGCTTTTAAAAACATAAATTTTCTGCACTATCAATTGTTTTGAGTTAACAACAAAATTACCTTTTAATGTTTAAAATTTCAATAAGATTCTTTGTAAGGTTTCTCAGATTGCGGGCAAAGAATTTAAAAATTAAACATTTTTTGTTTTTTGTTTTTAAGGAGAAATTGGAATTATTTGGATATTTTAAGATGGTATGAATACATTTTGTTCACATCTTTAGCACAAATTTCTATTATTTTTAACTTTAAGTGTAATAATTTTTTTATGAGTCTGCCAAATTTGCATTCGTCCATTCAACTTGGTGAGAAAAATATGGTGTTTGCATACGCAAAAAATAACGACTTTAAAACACATAAATTTTCTGCAATATAAATTGTTTTGAGTTAACAACAAAATTACCTTATAGTGTTAAAAAATTCAATAAAATTCTTTGTAAGGTTTCTGAGATAGCGGGCAAAGAATTTTAAAACTAATTTTTTTTTATATTCAATTTTTTGTTTTGTTGTTTTTTTTTTAAGGAAAAAGCGGTATTGTCTGGACGTTTTTGGATATTATGATTACATTTTGTTATCATCTTTGGCACAAATTTCTATTATTTTTAACTTTAAGTATAATAGTTTTGTTATGAGTCTGCCAAATTTGCATTCGCCCATTCAACTTGGTGAGAAAATATGTTGTTTGCATACCAAAAAAAATTTGGCTTTTAAAAACATAAATTTTCTACAATATCAATAGTTTTGAGTTAAAAACAACATTAGCTTATAATGTTAAAAATAACAATAAGATTCTTTGTAAGGTTTCTGAGGTAGAAGGCATAGAATTTAAAAAAAAAATTTTTTTAAAAATTAAACATTTTTCTTTTGTTTTTTAAAGGAGAAAGCGAAATTATTTGGGAATTTATGGATATTATGATAACATTTTGTTAATTTTTATTGTTATTAACATCATTCCACAAAATCTCTCACTCACATACATAATGAAAATTTTTTAACTATTAGGTTAGGTTAAGTCAACTCGGCAGTCGCAATGAGCACAGCCCACATGGGTCCTAGTATAAGCCCCATTGTGTTTGCATTTCCAAATCTTTCGCTTCAAATATTTTAAACTATTAAATAATTTTTAATTTTTCTAACACATCCTTTTCTTAAAAAGGCCCCCCTCTCCCCCCTCCATATAACTCAACTTAATATTGATAAATGATTTCTTTTCATTAAATTTCATATTAGCCATCAAAATAATTTTTGTATTAACTCCAAATGATCTGTCAGAGCCCTAAGGCGATTTGAATAATCGTTATTTGCACCTCAAAAGAAAAACAGAACGTTTACGCTCTTTCCTATTTTACTATCTTTCACAATGCTTAACCAATACAAGAAGGACAATAGCAGCCGACCAAATGCGTAGGGAATATGACTAATGATCTTTTGCTGTTACATTCTGGTCCTTTATCACAAATCATTTAACATAGTCATAGCAGGAGACTAAGAATCCTTAAGAAGACCTTTTTGTTTGTGGCAACTAGGTGAAGATCTTTTGATAAAGCAATTTTGTTTTACCTCTCCGATGCTTAACTATTAATGATTTTTCTTTTATTGTTTTTGTTGATTTGAAGTGAAGATTCCATTAGGGTTTTGTTTTGAGGTCATTGGTCAGCAAAAACAAAAAAAAATATTTTTGAAAATTTCTAAATCGAATTGTACGTACTATTAATTGCTTAACAATATTTGAGGTTCTTAAGATTATGCAGGATATATTTGCTTTATTAGTTTTGAGAGAGAGAGAGAGAGAGAGAGCTGAAGTGGCATTTGGTAGCGTGACGTATTTTTTGCAAGTCATTCATTTGCATTTTGGTTAATTAATTTTCTTGTGAAGTTAGAGTATTTTGTATTAATTGAACAGTTGTTGTCGATTTTCTTTAATACTCATGCAGCAATTTTGCTGTTCATTGTTGTAGGTAATTTGTTAATATCGTTGATCATTAACAGGATATGAAAGGATTTCATCTGGAGGCGTTGAAAAAAGTTGAAGTTAATGGAAAAATAGTAAAGGGAATGTTGAGTTGATGATGAATATTTTTAAGTTGCTAAGAATATTATACCGATAAACAGTAAAATGTTTTACAGAAAATTTAAGGTTTATCAAAAAAAAAATAGAATTTAAAAAAAATATGTGTTAATAAGTATAAATAGTAATAGAGTGGTTCAATTTGTATGGAGTTAAAAAAATGCACCAAGCGGTTGTCAAAATCTTAATCTACGATGAATTCTAAGAAAATTTACCCAGTAAACTATGGATCTTAAATCAAAATCGAGCCCCCGATTTGTAACTAGAAGCATTAAAGATTACAAACTTTAATATGAATCAGTACGAAAGTTTCAGTCGGGAAATCCGATTTATATATACCATGACCCTTAGTAAAACATATAATTTTCTATTTTATTGATATTACACAGTGCAACATTTCTAAGGTCATCGTCTGGTGCCGCCTTCGTACCCAGCTATTTTTGAAGTATATACCGAGACTAAAAAAATCCCCAAAGGATTTGGCCCCATTACATCGAAACATTTTTTTATGGATATTCCAATATTTTCACCCCAATACGATTTTTGACCATTTTTAGGGAGTCCATATTTCATAAACTGTTCGGAATTTTTCTTTCCGTCTTCGGCAAAGTTGTAGATCTAAAACAGATCAAAAAATTTCTCAAATAGACCGACCCAAAAAATCTGCATCCAGTACATGAAAACTTCAAAAATATGGGAAAAAAAAATATTTTTTCATGATGTTTTCCACACAAAATCTATTTTGTTGTACTCCGTGGCGTATGATTTATGTTGAATATTACTTATTATAATCATAATTTTATGGTGAAAATATCATGAAAAATAGGCTTTTTCCCATATTTTTCCTATTTCATGCACTAGATGCAATTTTTTGGATCGGTCTATTTGAGACTTTTTTAGCTCTGGTTTAGATCTACAACTTTGCCGAAGACGAAAAGAAAAAATTCCGAACAGTTTATGAAATATGGACTCCCTAAAAATGGTCAAAAATCGTATTGGGGTGAAAATATTGGAGTATCCATAAAAAAATGTTTCGATGTAATGGGGCCAAATCCTTTGTTGATTTTTTTAGTCTCGGTATATACTTCAAAAATAGCTGGGTACGAAGGCGGCACCAATTTATGTGTTGATATTATTATTCCATCTCAGAAGTGGGCGGAAAGGTACATTTGTATGGGAGGTACCAGAAGGGGTGTGGCTAGACTTCCAGATTCTTTCTCCAAAACTTTATCCTGCTTTAAATTTACTAAATACAGAATTTGGGCACGATCGCGTGTGGTGTATTAATAATACTGATCGATTTCTAAAGTGTTCGGTACCAGATGGGTATGGGAGGTACCAGAAGAGGAGTGGCTAGACTTCCACATTTTTTCTCCAAAACTTAATCTTGCTTTAACATTACAAAATACAGAATTTGGATACGATTTCGTTTGGTGTGTTGATAATATTAATCGATTTCTGAAGTGTGGTGAGTGGTACATTTGTATGGGAGTATGTACCAGAAGGGGCGTGGGCACGTAGCCCATTTGCAATAACGTATGTAGTTTTGGGGAAATATTAACTCATGCAAAGTTTCAAAACATTTGGTTGCGTCTTTCGAAAGTTATCGTGCGTACTAGCCAGACAGCCGGACAGACAAACGGACATGGCTCAAACGATTAAAAAAGTCATGAATAGAATTTGGTTCAAAAAAACCTAGGATCTAAGGTAAATTCCTCTATGTGTTACACTTTTGGGTCGTATCAAAAGATATATGCCCTCCTATCCGTAGGGTGATGGTTGGTAGAGTGCACGAGTTTCGATTTCGATACGATTCGTATCGCACGATTTTGCCTATAACCGTTGGGTCTTAGTACAGGTTTTATCTCTTACGACACGGAAGGAACCTGCATGATAAAACAAGGCTCCATCTTTAAAAGTTTGGACTGGGTAGCGATCAGTCAGTCATTTGATAGAATTGTGAAAATGGTATTACGATCTAGGGGACCGATCGTATATAATCGTATGAACAATAGAACGAGTTTTTCAAAAGAGCGTGGTACCGTCTATTTCCCAGCAAGATGTAATCCTCCTTTTATTAGTAACATATGTAAAAAATCTCATCTTCATACTTCTGATGGATCGTGAGATATGACCGATTGCAATATAGGTTTATGTGGGCGATGCCACGCCCCTTTGTCAAATTTTGTTATCATGGAGCCTTTGATATAGGCCTTACAAACAGTAATCCACAGTACAAATTTCAAAGTAATCAGTCCATTTGTTTGACTGATATAAAGATTTTTTAAAGAGGGGTGTGGCACCGCCCTTATCCCAGCAAAACGCAATCCTCCTTTTACCAGTAACATATAAAGAAAATATCATCTCATCCTACCTATTATGGCTCGTGAGATATGGGCCTCTATCAAAGGTTACATGAAGACATAATTAGACAAAGGGGCGTGGCACCGCCCACTCAAATTGAAATTTCAATAGGTCATATTTCAAGAGCCCTTAGAGGTATGAAGATGAGATTTACGACATATGTTACTGATACAAAGGGGAATACGCCTCGCTGGAAAATGGGCGGTGCCATTCCCCTATTGAAAAAATTGCTATTTGGGCGAAATAAATGGAACGATTGCAATGAAATTTCCCCTGTGTTGTACTATCCGTAGGGCCTCTATTATAGGCTACATTTAACATAATTATACAACTGGGCGTGGCACAGCCCACACAAATAGGGATATTAAGATGAGATTTGCAACATATGTTACTGGTACAAGGAGGATTACGTCTAGCTGGGAAATGGGAGGTGCCACGCCCCTTTTGAAAAAATCGTTATATTGGTCTTATTTATGGGCCGGCTAAAGCTAGAGCTTTGAAATTTGGCATGTAGGTTCCTCCCGTGACGTAGATGTGGGGTAAAAAGTAGAGTATACAAACATTCGACTTTTCTGAAAAACCGGTTTCGGTTATATTCGAAATTTACATAATTTCAAAAACTCGGTTTTCGAATACTTAATTAAGAAAAAACCGGGTAACCGGTTATTTTTCGAGTTTTTTATTTGTGCACAAAAACAAGAAAAATTGTTACTATTATGAGCAATTTAATTTAGAAATGTTAAAAATGGCGTATGGAAGGCAGCGTTTAACAGAAAAACATGTCTAAATGTAATTCTAATATTAATTAGATAAAAATCATGTAATATAAGCCAATTATTGGGCATTTGAAGCCAGCTAATTTTTAAGGGCGGAATAATTCCTTTACGGGATGAAAGCCTTAGATGAGTATATCACTGATGAAGTTTTCAGTTTAACCCATAATAGACATTGAAATAGGCACTTAAGACTACGTTTCTTACCCTTATTGCTTTAGTGCATTTTCGATATCAGATGTCTGCAATAAAATTTAACGATAATTTTTTTATGGAACTTTTATGGCACTGTCTATTTTGAATTGTTACGTGCCCGTTTCGTACCTGTTTCAAGAAATGTCAGAAAAATATATTCAAATACGACTTTACAACATTCAAATGATCTACAAAAATGCTTCTCGGAAAATTTCACATGGGGTGTTGTAAGGCCAAAATCAATATCTCCAATATTACTACTCATTATACCATCATCCATAAGGATGAGGGTATATATCATTTGATACGACCAAAAAGTGTAACACATAGAAAGAGCCACTTTAGACCCTAGGTTTCTTTGAACCAAATTCGATTCAGGGCTTTTTAAGTCGTTTGAGCCATGTCCGTCTGTCTGTCTGGCTGTCTGGCTGGTACGCACGATAACTTTCGAAAGACGCAACCAAATGTTTTGAAATTTTGCACGAGTTAATATTTCCCCAAAACTACTTACGGTATTGCAAATGGGCTACGTGGCCCCGCCCCTTCTGGTACCTCTTATACAAATACATCATTCCGCCCACTTTAGAAATCGAGTAATCTGGTATCCATTCCCCATCTGGTACCTCCCATTGACATCTGGTACCGCCCACTTTAGAAATCGATTAATATTATAAATATACCTAACGCGATCGTGCCCAAATCTGTATTTAGTAAAGTTTAAGCAGGAAAAAGTTTTAGAGAATCTGGTGTTTAAACACAACCCTTCTGGTACCTCCCATACAAATGTATCACTTCGCCCACTTTAGAGATGGAGTAATAATATCAATACACTCGACACGATCGTGCCCAAATTCTGTATTTTGTTAAGTTAAAACAGGATAAAGTTTTGGAGAAAAAATCGGAATTCTAGCGACGCCCCTTATGGTACCTCCAATACAAATGTATCTTTTCGCCCACTTTAGAGATGGAGTGATAATATCAATACACCCAACGCGTGCCCAAATTCTGTATTTAGTAAAGCTACAACAGGATAAAGTTTAGGAGAAATAATCTGGAAGTCTAGACACGCCCCTTCTGGTACCTCCCATACAAATGTACCACTACCCTACTTTAGAAATCGAGTATAATATCAGTATAACAGAAAATTTTTTGTCGTACAGAGGGTGATGGTATAAGTAAGTCGGGTTGCCCGACTGAAACTTTCTTACTGGTTTTGTTTCTTTTCATTCAGAGTCTGAAGTTTGTCATTGTTTTAGCACTTATTGATATCAGATGCCTTCTATGAAATTTAACGATTATTTTTGTTGTGAAACATTTAAACTCTCTATCTGGACTCCTTACGTGCCCTTTTTCGTTCTTATTTCAAGAAAAGTGTCGTAAAATGGGACTTTGGAACAATAAAATATGCTACTAAAGATGTTGCTTAGAAAAATTTTTGGGGCTGTTCTAAGGCAAAAGATCGATATCTTCAACTTTTCATGATTTCAGAAAACCGGTAAACCCGACCTCAAAAAACCGGTTAAACCGGTTATTCGAAAAACGATATTTTGTAAAAACCGGTTTGTCGGTTTCCGGTTTCGGTTTTGTATACTCTAGTAAAAAGGCCTATAATGGTTAATAACTGGTACTATAGCTCCGAACCAACGGCTGTAGGCAATATCGCAAAAAAAGGGGTGAATGTTTATTTTATTAAACAGTTGTGTGGTACGAAATTCGTGCTTTTAGGAAGACAGGGAGACAAAAGTGGTAACATCGTTCAGACCAAGCTGCTAAGGTTGTAATTAAAGCACAAAATCGGAGAGAAAATGTATCTTGTGGAGTTGTTGTGCAGTACAAAGGATTTTTTTCAAATTCTTACTATTAGACAGTAAAACGGAGCAAAAGGTACAATTATAATAAGTGACTGTGCGAGATGAGATAATTTTTTGAAATTAACTGTATATAAATGTATATTACCCTTATGGAGTAATTTGGCGGAAAGAACAGATTTTTCTAAATTTTTATATTTGAGGTATACAGAACAAATAGAGAGGGCTTAACTGGAACCACCATCCAGACCAGACAACTAAAGATAATAATAAAAAAAATAATAAAGTTTGCAATCTCGCGGAGCAATGCGAGCCGGGAAAGCTAGTGTTTTTATATAGCCTATGATAGAGGGCTTGTGGACAGTATCACACAAAGAAAATATAATTGCAATCGATTCATTTATTTGGCCCATATAAAGATTTTTTAAAAAGGGGCATGACATCGCCCTCTTTCTACAAAGTGTTTTTTCTCATACTACCAATATACGTACCAAATCCCGACTTCGTACCTATTACGATTTAAAAGATACCGCTATTTAAAAATTCGAGCTGTATGGGGCTGTGCCACGCTCATTTATTACCCCATGCAGTCGAAATTTTCAAAAATTCCATACCATTTTTCTTAAATTTTTCACACATTGTACCTCTCTATAACGAATTTTCTCTATAACGTAGATATAGTGCTTATTTCCATTAATAAGAGTTTTGTTATTTTTCTCCCAAAACAATGAATATTTCTTCCCTTTCAACAAAAAAATATGACTAAACATTATGTGTTGCTTCTTCCTGTCGCATCCTTCAGGAATAACTTTGCACATTTCTAGACACTTTCTTATACAATTTATGAGTTATGATGGGAAATATGACTTCTCCAACCATGACTTCTCCCCTTTTATTCGTAGAGTCAACTTTGTACCATAAATCTTTCTTTTGCCAAAAGAAAACTTACGTTTTTTATGTTAACATTAGGACTCTAACGATGTCCATTAGGGAAGAGCTAATAACTCCACCAGACAAAAGACAAAAATCCTATAAATATTTAACATGTGTAAACAGTCATCAATAAATACAACAACAAAAACGTGCTAACTACTTAAAGTCAATAGCAAATTTCTTCTACGCCAACAAAATTTATGATTATTTATAGTAATTTAACACAAATCATACAAAAGACTTTTGAACTTTTTATGGCCTGCGAAACAAAACTAAAAGTAATAAATATTTCTTTTTAAGGATTTTTCTCAAGCGCAAAAAAATGTAATCATAAATTGCCTTAAAAAAAACAAACTAATAAAACACATTTCACAACTGATTGTTGTAGACGCGGGGAGCAATTAAAATTTTCATCGAACACAAAGGAAATGGAAATTATGAAATCTAAGGGTCATTGTTAAATTACACAACAGCAAAGAAGAAAAAAAACGACAAAACTCTTAAATTTCATTGTGAAATTTATGTAAAAAATTGTGATTTCTTTAGACAATATGAAACTAAAACGAACGTTACAACAAACCCTTATTGAACAAACACACAGAGAGAGAGACTTGTCACAAAGGGTCACAAAGTTATGAGATCGCAACCAGCATCCATCACTCAATGGATGGCTCATCATCATAAACTCAGATCTAAGATCAACATCACATCACATCTTTACAAAAAAAAAAGTGGTTTGAATTTTTTATTTAGCTACAAGCTATCAATCGCACGATCAGTTAACACAAAAATTTCCACACAAAGAAACCAACGCAGACAATCAAAGGGACGGACACATTGCTGAGGAGTACAGAGGAGTAATCGTCAAATTTTATTCCTGCCCTCGCCAAAGAAACAAAGTGACGATGTTCTAGCTCAACCAATCAACCACCATCATCAGCAAACAACATCACCTTTTTTTTTGAAGGGATTCTTCTTAAGTTACTTACTTGGCTACGCAGGACACACCCTCAGCATATTTTATGAGATCATAAACAACACAGAGAAAATTCACAAAATGCTTAACAATTTTTAACACAAAAAAAGGAAATTGTGATGTGCTAAGAAACTCTTAATACAGTTTCTCTCTTTCTCTCTCTCTCTCTCTTACAATGTTACAGTCTCTGAAAGGACTACAAATTTTATGGTTTTTTACATAATTTACTACTTAAGAGCATTGTTC
This sequence comes from Muscina levida, assembly GCA_964034835.1. Classification (NCBI taxonomy): domain Eukaryota; kingdom Metazoa; phylum Arthropoda; class Insecta; order Diptera; family Muscidae; genus Muscina; species Muscina levida. Next base: position 87,362,696 of record OZ035884.1, read on the forward strand.
TTGTACTCGACACAATTATTTACACAGTAGTCCTGGCAAAACTATCCTTTTTGTTTTCTTTACAATCTAAAGGGTTTAGCAAGGGAATCCCGTATCTTTTAGCCATTGAGCGTATTATAAGTGTAAAAATTTGATATTTTCTTTAAAAATTGTTGCATTGTTTTCACTTTTTGTGGAAAATGTCCTGTCTAAACATTTCATTCGCGCTGTATATATCCGGTAGCAGCAGCAGTTTGTTATACAAACAAACAAACTCGTCGTGCAGCATTTAAGAGAGTTCAAGTGGTTTTCTTTGTGCCGGCAAAAAGGATATAATTTTTGTCACATACGCGTGAGTGTTGAAATAATTGCCCGGGTGTGCCGCCAGGATATTAAACTAGGAAGAATTGTCATTGAACCCGCATGTCCTGTGAGTAGTTTGTACTTCTCAATGTTGTCTATTAATTAGTTGGCATTTCAATGGTAAAGGATTAGTAGATGTTTCAACATGCGGGATAATATTTCAATTAAACAGAGATGGTAAAAAGAAGAATATAGAATAAAATGTTATAGGAACTTTTATGAAGTCTGATAAATTTGTATACAGGAAAGTATAATAATTTTCTTGTAGTACTGTGTTGGGATGATAAGTTTTATAAAAAAAACATTAACAAAGATAACGAAAGGACTTTTGTGGAGATCATTGTTACACATACTCAGTGACCTTATTTTTGTTGTAAATCTTCTTATACAATTATTATTATGAGATCTTTCATGATCTTTTCAAGATAACTAAAGGACTTTCTTCGAGGCCATAGTTAGACATACTCAGTGAACATTTTATTTTTAAAAATTTTGCTTTAATACAATTATTATAAAGATTATTTTATTTATTTTTGTATTAAAGTACCTATAAATATTTTAAATTTTTGGTTCTACAATATTAAACTATCTATTATTCCACCTTTATCCGTTGAATAGATACTAGAGCCCTGCACAAATGAAGCAACGAATAGATGAGTTGAGTATTCTTAATACCTTCCGGTTCTCAAAGATGGAAATGTATTTTTGTTGTCGATACAGAATGACTGCGAACTTGATAGGGAATTTGCTTCTTATAGGAAGTTAAATCTTTCAGTAACTTGTTTAATGTTGGCTTTAATCCTACATTAAGTAAAAAACTGACGGTGGCATGTTGGTATGAACTAGAGCCCTTTTCGAATGCATTTTCTTTACTAAGACAACAAATGACTTACTGCAGTGAGCAATGTTTGCAAGACATTCGCGACCAATATAACAGTTTTACAATAATGTGAGGAGAAACCAAATGTGCAGTGTTTATGTTTTGTGGTTTTTTTTTAAAACCAAACTAAGAACACTTTCTGATCATTGTTAGCTCCTATCTCTCAAAACCCACACCAAAAATAACTATCTACTATGTCAATGAATGCAGTGAAACATTTGAATGTTTTGTTATTACCGCAACAAAACTATTTAATATAATAAAATTACTTTAAGATACAATAAAAACAATTAACATTTTGGTACAATTAAAGTACTTTTTTGTATAATAAATTGTACTTTTTGGTACAATAAAAGTATTTTTTTGGTACAAAATTGTACTTTGGTACCACTAATTTACTTTTTGGTACAATAATTTGTGCTTTTTAATGCAATAATTTGTACTTTTGGTACAATAAATTGTACTTTTTGGTACAAAAAATTGTACATTTTGGTACAATGGAAGTACTTTTTGGTACAATTAATTGTACTTTTGTTAATATAAATGTACTTTCTGGTACAAAAAAAGTACTTTTTATTATAATTAATGATACAAATTGGTGTAATAAAAATACTTTTTGTACATTAAAAGTACTATTTGGTACCTTTTGGTATCATAATAGTTTTTTTTTGGTACAATCAAATTTACTTTTTGTAGAATGAAAGTACTCTTTGGATTAATAAATCTTACTTTGTGGTACAATAAAAGTACTTTTTGGCACAGTAAATGTACCGTTTAGTCAATAAAAATATTTTGTGGTAAAATCGATTGTACTTTTTTGTATAATAAAAGTATTTTTTAGTACAATAAAAGAACTCTTTGGAACAATAAATGTACCTTTTAGTCAATAAAAGTATTGTTTGGTACAATCGATTGTACTTTTTTGTATAATAAAAGTACTCTTTGGTACATTATATTTTATTTTTCGGTACAGTAAAAATACTATTTTTTGCAATATAAGTACTTTTTTGGTACAATTGATTGTACAATAAAAGTACTTTTTAGTACATAAAAATAACTTTTTTTAGTACCATAAACTTTTAAATTCAATTAATAGTACTATTTGGTACAATTATTTGTACTCCTTTCAGCATTAAAGCTGCTTTTTGATACAATAAATTTTACTTTTATCTACAAGTAAATAAAGTAAAAGTACTTTTTGGTACAATATATATTTTTCACATTTTTTCACAATAAAAGTACTTCGTGGTACAATTAATTGTACTATTTACTGCAACAAATGTACTTTTTGGTACTATAAATTTTACTTTTGGTAAAATAAATGTACTTTTTGGTACAATTAATAGTACTTTTGGTACAATAAATGTACTTTTTGGTACAGTAAATTGTACTTTGTGGTAGAGTAAATGAAATTTTTGATATAAAAGATTGTATTTTTGTACTTCGTGGTACAATATATTGTACTATTTGGTGCAACAAATGTACTTTTTGGTACTATAAATTTTACTTTTGGTACAATAAATGTACTTTGTAGTACAATAAATTTTACTTTTTGTACAATAAATTTACTTTTTGGTGCAATTAATTGTATTTTTTGGTATAATTAATTGTACTTTTGGTACAATAAGTTGTACTTTTGGTGCAATAAATGTTCTTTTTGGTGCAATAAATGTACATTTTGGTACAATTAAAGTACTTTTTGGTACAAAAAATTAAACATTTTTGATACAGTAAAATTTGTTTTTGGTACAATAAAAATACGTTTTGGAACAATAAAAGTTCTATGTGGCACAATAAATTGTACTATTTGGTACAAAAAAGTAGTTTTTGGTACAGTAAATTGTATTAATTGGTACAGTAAAAATACCTTTTGATATTTGGTACTTTTTAGTACAATGAAAGTACATTTTAAACTATAAATTGCACTATGGTACAATAAAAGAAAGAAAGTTTTTGGTACAGTAAATTGTATTAATTGGTACAATAAAAGTACCTTTTGATATTTAGTACTTTTTAGTACAATGAAAGTAAATTTTAAACTATAAATTGCAGTATGGTACAATAAAAGAACTTTTAAGTACAAAAAAAAAATACTTTTTAAATTTTTGATACAATAAAAGTACGGTTTGGAACAATAAAAATAATAAGAAAAAAAAACGTGCGTCCGCAACGCCAGGAAATACCCATATAGGATGCACGTTTTTATGTTCTTAATTTGTAGTTTTTTCGAAAAGTTGAAATATTTTTAAGATTATGTTCATATTAAAAATGTAGATTTTGGACAGTACCATAATGTTCATTTAATGAAACTTTACTTAAAATGTTGTATTCAAAATTATGACTTACACAAAGTGCCTTCCGGACACACACAATTTTCCACAGAAACTTAAAGTGTCTATGAAAATTTGTGAAATTTAGCGAAATTTTTTATGTAATCAGTATATTATTTTTTGTAAAACAAAGAAGACATGTTGGTGTTATATAAACAACATACTTCACTTTTTAAATATTTTTACTTTTTATGCTACTTCAATTTAAATGTGCGTTGCGGACACACGTTGCGGACACACGCATTTTTCTATGGATAACACAGGGCGACAAAAAAATCAATACCTGGGAAATTATACTATTTTGTTAGTTGTTGCTGCTGAGCACTACAAGAATCTGTTTTTCAAATTTCCCAAAACCTCCAACATCTTGAGTTACTCGTAAAAAAGCGGGTTTTCGAATTTTTACGCCTTTATAAGCCAGTAACACGGATAAATATGAACCGATTTTAAGTTTCTCAGTGGATTTGGAAAGAAGAGACTTTCTAACGTTATATATAGTTTGTTTTCTTAGAGTTCAACAAATTCATGATATGATTACAAAAACAAAAAGTAAAAAATATAGCAATTTTTTACTATGAAATCGTCCGTCCTTCCGCTGGAAACACCCATATATACTTTTCTAAAATAAGTACAATACAGAAAAACTTCTATAAAAAAACTTTTTTTAAACTCACCCGTTGAGTGACTAGCTATCTTCGGAGTGCCAGAGACTTAAGCGCTTGAAACTCTTTTCTACGTGCGGCATCTGATGGATGATTCAGTTTTAAGTGCAAAATAATAAGAAGAAGATAAGGATGAACGTATTATATTTATCCAGGTCAATATCTATAAGTATTTTTTTTTTTGTATAAAAAATTAATGACAAATACACTTTCGTTATATAACATACAAAAATGTATACCTTTTCATTTAGAAAAGTGTCTTACCACTTTGCATATCAGACTGTAACTAAAATGCATAAAAAATATCCTGCGGCATAAATTTCCAAAAAATTTACTTTGTTAAAATACCTTTTATTTTAATACCATGTTTAATGTTCTATTATTTTTAACACAAATTTCCTATAATTCATTGCCCTTAAAAATGTTTAATAGTATTACCCAAAAACAACAAAAAAAAAATAATACGTTACACTCATTAAAAATTCAATTTTTCTTTACAATTATTCTTATCGCCAATATCAAACCAACACGGGCAGTTGACTACTACTATGCTTTTCTTTAAATATATCTTGGCAACGTGACACGCGTTTTCCGCCATATACCAACACCGGCAACGACACCGTCACCGTTATCGTCACCACCACCGTCACTAATATTGACCAGGCGCCTTGCCGAAGCCTTAGCAGGGCATATGTAGAGGGGGTGTATTTTATGTAAATCATACTATAAGACATTTCCGAGCAGTGACTACCGGGGACCACCACTCGCGCCACTTTACTCCCTCCATAGGGTTGGTGTTGTTGTTGTTGGTGAGCTGTGGACTTTAAGAATGAAATGAATTGAGGACTACTGACTTTCATATCTCGCTATGGAAAAATCATAAACCGTAACGAAGAAATGGAAATTTATACTTTTTAAATAGCGCAACCAACAAAAAAGGCCATAAAAATGTTTACGCCAGCCACTTTTGTCTCAAAAGTAACGTACAAATTTAAATAATTTTTTTTTTGTTTTAAAAAAAGGAAATTAGTTATTTTTTTGTAGTTGTTGTTGTTGTAACTGTTGGTCAGATTAAATGGTATGTACACTAAATTAGCACTACACATGGGTTGGTTAGGAGAAACAAGGTAATGAACCTAGCCCTGTAAAATAAGCAACAGCGTGTGACCACATTGTTAGCGATTACTTTTGGGTGGAATTTTTTAGCAGTGCCAAGGAAACTTAAGCAGGTGTGGCTTAAACAACAAACAGTTCTCAAAGATGGAAATTAATTTTTGTTATCGATACAGAATGACTGAGAACTTGTAAAAAAAGTTTTTTCTTAATATTTTCAGTAACTTTTTAAATGTTGGCTTTTTTCTATAAGAAGTGAGTGTCATGTTGGTATGAACTAGAGCCCTACACAAATGCATTTGCTTTACTAAAACAACAAATGACTTACTGCAGTGATCAGTCCTTGCAAGACATACGCTACCAAAATAACAGTTTTACATTAATGCAAGAAGAAACAAAATGCACATTAACATACTAAGACAACTTTTTGCATACGATAAGCTGGAGTTTCCTCATCCATCCTCACGACATGGTCTAGCCAGCGTAATCGTTGCACTTTGATTCCCTTGACCACATCAATGTGTCCATATATTTTGCGGAGTATTTTTCTCACAAACACCGCCAAGATTCGGAAACATACAGTAGGACTGGTAAAATTAGTACCTGGTACTGTTAGGCTTTGGTGATTTGAAATAGGGTGGTATTTATGAAGTGCTCGCGTAGCCCAAAGAAACACCTGTTGGCGAGGACTCTTCTCCGTCATTGACACTGTTGTTTTTGACCGTGGCTGATCCAAAGTTGATGAATTTATCCACTACCTTAATAGTACTCAACGTTCACGCTGCGTCCCCAACTGATGGACACTTTGTTTGATGATACCATTAACTTCGTCTTGTCCTCATTCACTGCCAAACCCATTTATGATGACACCCTTTCAACAGATGAAAAGACAGCTGTTCCTCTTCTTCTTCTTCCTCTTCTTCTTTACTGGCAGCAACAATAGAAATTCATCTATCAGTAAACGCACGTAGAAAAACATTCCAAGCGCTTCGGTCTTTTGCCTTCCGTAGATAGTACGTCATACCAAGCTTACTTAACAGTTCCGTCACCTGGTCCATCCATCGGAGCTTTCGTCCCCCCTCCTGCGCCGCCCATCGAGTTTATTGCCAAAGACTTTTCGAACTGAAGCGTTTTCGTCCATTCGTACAACGTGTCCAAGCCAGCGCATTCGGTCTATTTGAACGCGCTTGACCACGTCGATGTCGTTGTACAGCCCATACAGCCCATGATTCATTCGACGACGGTACTCGCCGCTCACGATGATGGGTCCAAATATTTTGCGGAGTATTTTTCTCTCGAAGACTCCCAGAATAGATTGATCCACTTGTGTCATTACCCACGATTCTGCGCTATAGAGCAAGACAAGTAGGATTAAAGTCTGGTAGAGCTGGATCTTTGTTCTTCGAGAGAGTGCTTTGTCGTTAAATCGCTTGCTTAGCGCATAGTAGCAGCGGTTTGCGATCAATACTCATCTTTTGATTTCGAGGCTGACATTATTATTTTTGTTTATGGCGGAGCCAAGGTAGACAAAATCATCTACCACTTCAAAGTTATAGTTGTCAACGTTCACGCAGCGTCCCAGACGAGTGGACTCTTTGTTCGTTGAAACAAATAACTTGGTTTTGTCCTCGTTTATCACCAGACCCAATTCAGCCGACTGCTTTTCAATGCTCGAAAAAGCCGCAGTAACATCTCGCAATCCACGTCCAATAATATCTATATCATCAGCATACGCGAGCAACATGTGGCTTTTGTTAAATATGGTGCCATTCCTGTTTACTGCTGTTTTCCGCATGATCATCTCCATTACGATGTTAAAGAGATCGCAGGACAGACTATCGCCTTGTCTAAAGCCTCGCTTGGTAGAAAATGGCTTTTTGCCAATTTTCACTGAAGACTTCGTGTCAGTCAGTGTCATCCCGCAGAGTCGAATTAGTTTTGCGGGGATACCAAACTCAGCCATAGCATCCAACAATTTCTGTCGTATCGGACTGTCAAATGCAGCTTTGTAATCGATGAACAGATGGTAGGTATCGATCTGCATTTCTAGGGTCTTCTCCAGGATTTGTCGTAGCGTGAATATCTGGTCGGTAGTGGATTTACCAGGTCTAAAGCCACACTGATCAGGTAGAATCAGGTTCGCCAGAATGGGCTTTAGTCTTTCAAATAACACACTAGACAGGACCTTGTATGCGATGGGTAAAAGGCTAATCCCGCGATAGTTGGTACACACACTAGGATCGCCTTTCTTAAGCATGGGACATAGGACACTCAGATACCAATCATCGGGCATGCACTCCCTGAGCCAAATCGTGTTTATGAGCTGGTGCATGCATGTTACCAGGTCATCGCCGCCGGCTTTAAAAAGCTCTGCCGGCTGTCCATCGGCTCCGGCAGCTTTATTATTTTTAAGCCGCGCAATTGCCGTGCTGATCTCGTTTTAGCTCGATGGTGGACAGTCTACTCCATCGTCGATGATTGGTGCGATTTCGTCACTTATGCTGCCTTCGGGAACGAGAAGAGATTGAAAGTGTTCCCTCCAAATTTGCAGCACACTCTGAGTGTCCTTCAGCTGTTAACTTTCGCATAGTCCGGCCGATAATGTCGATATCATCGGCGAGAAGTATGTGGCTCTTATTAAATATGGGCCATACATGTTTCTCGCTGCTTTCCTTAACACTTCATCCATCACTACAACAAACCATCAACCTCCGAATCCGAACGGAGGACTTGGTATTCGTAAGGGTATACCGGCAGAGACGAATTATCTTCGCAGTAATACCAAACTCAGACATGACCTCGTATAGTCGATGCCTGATGGGACTATCGAAGGCTGCTTTGTAATCGGCAAAGAGGTGGTAAATGTCGATTTGCTTCTCATGGGTTTGCTACAGAATCTGCCGCAGTATAAATATCTGATCCGTCGTGAATTTGCCTGCTCTTAAGCCGCACTGATAAGGTCCAATCAGGTTTTCGACAATTGGCTTTAGACGTTTATACAGTATGCTAGAGAGGACCTTATATGCAATAGTTAAGAGGTTAATTCCACGGTAGTTTTTACTCTCACTACGGTCAGCTTTTTCGTAAATAGGACTTAGTATAGATTCCCATCTTCCGGCATGCTCTCCACTAGCCAAATATTCTCAGCGCGCTGTTGCATGCTTAAAACAAGCTGATCTCTACCCACATCTCAGGGGGAAGACCATCAGCCAAGCGGTTTTGTTGTTCTTTAGTCGGGATATGGCAGTTTTAACCTCGGAGGGGGGCACTTGATGTCTCGTCTCGGATTGGTACACAGTCTTCAGCAGCCGAGTTTTCAGACATCAATATGATACAGAAATGTTCTTTCCATATTCTCAGTACGCTCTCGGAGTCAGTAACGAGATGACCATCCTTGTCTTTACAGGAGGGAAGGCCTGTTCCATGTACCCTTCTATTTATCTTCTGGTAGATTATTCGCGCTTCACCTCTGTTCATGTGTTCTTCAATGCACACTGCTCCTTCAGCTCTCCCTTTTTTTAAGGCTAAAGAGTAGAGTCGCCTCCCGCCTCTTCTCTCTGTACTGTTTATGAACAGTTGAGTCGCGTTGCCATTGGCTGCAGTTTGACCCTGTATGCAGCATCTTGTTCCCGGATGAGATTGCGACATTAGAAAAATTCATCTGAAGATACTTTGACATACAGTTTGCCTATAAGAATGGGTTCGCAAGTAATTTTTTATGTAAAAAAATGTAAGCGAAGAAATTTTTAATAAAGAAAATTCAATGAAATTACTTTGGTATAGAAAAGTAGGTATATTTTCGTATAGAAGAATTCTATAAGACCACCACTTGTATCTCAAGATACCTATCTGATGAATCAGTGTAATTATACTAGAAAAAAGGTGTCTATAAAATACAGAAGTGTATGTTTTTCTGAAAAATAATAAATTTAAAACCAGGTCAGTTTAATAACTAGGTTAACAACATTTCGATTTAGAAACGATTGTTATTGAAACCGTTTCCCTAGACCAGATTTATATAAAACAAATTACACTGAGAATCGTTTTTTGAAAACCGTTTCCCAAAATCGGTTTAATAATAACTAAGGTCACTTCTCATAAAAAGTTTACGTAATTCCTCTCTTAAAAAGAAAAGTAGTTTGTAGTAAAATTAGTTAAATTTGTAGTTAAAAAAGAAAATTAATAGAATTTTTTTTTATTAAAAAATGTATTTAATTCCATTAAAATAAAATTTTAATATTAAAATGAAATTATATTCAACATCAATGTATTAATGTTTATAAACTCTACTTCTCGCTTTCCCTTAATCTTCGAAAAAATTTCATTTTCATTTTTGAAACAATAAAATTGCTGTTGATAATAGAAATACCCCCCAGCTACCGACAGTTTCACTGCCACAGTTTCCCCAACCACAAACATTATCCATTGTCATTCTCCACCACGGCCACTGCCAAACGTGATAATGTTATTCTAATCTCCAACAGCAGCCGCAGCAGCAGCAACGAAACTGACCTTTCCCAATAACCGAGAGAGGTTAGAAACCAACACAAACTGTTTTAAATAACAAAAAGATCAAATATGAAACCACGAGAGGGGTCATAAAATCCCCTCTCATTGCTCAAAGTGAAACCTTTTGCAATAAGAAATCTTTAAATAGAATCCAAGAAGAATTTTTAAATCTTTTAAAACACGAAGACTACAACGATGACGACAACTCGACAATACGATCAACGAACCGATGTCAAACGAATATTAAGATAATCATCTTTGAAGACACAAACAAAAACAACAAAAATGTGTTCTTATACAAACGTAAAAAGAGGAAAAACAAAAATAAGAATTTTCATAATCAAAATAAACTGAAAACCCAGTGAATTTTATTCTCTCCCCAATGCCAAGAAAATAGAGAGAGATAAAAACCCACTGATAAAACGGATGAGACAGCGTAAAAACGATATGAAAAACTTAAGAACGTCATGCGGGGAATATGTAAAAAAAAAGTACAGCCGGGTCAAAACAAAAAACGATGATACGGTAACGTTGAAGGAGAGGAGGCAACATCCAATGTGTCAAAAGACTGGCAGTGGCGATGGAAAATGGAAAACTCATTTTGAGGGAAAATGTAGAGAATAGGAAAATAAAATCCCAAAAACTACAAAATGTAAATAAAAATAGAAACAGAGGAAAAATTGTTAGTGGTATTGGTGTGTGTGTGTGTGTGTCGTTTTGGTTGGCGCAGTTAGCAACTGCTCGGGCACAGTGGGAAGGGAGTGGACAATTTGAAAAATGTTTTGAAAGAGAGGGAAGGAAGATTTTTTTAAGCTATTCTAATTTGATTATAAAAACTATTTCCTTTGCATATCGTCAAAGAGATATGTAGGTACTATGAATATGACAAGTTAATAAATATTTATGTAATCAATTTATAAATGAGTTTTATACTTCCTGGCAGTGCTTTTGGCAAATCAAAAACATATTTTATTAAATTTTGTCTTATTACCAAGGGTCGGAAAACGATACTTTTTTTGTTTCTAACAAAAATAAATAACTTAGAAGTTTTAAAATATTTCTCAACACATGAGTTCAATATGTTTTCTAACAATGTTTGTTTGAAAACATAACTCTCATGTTCAAAATAAATAATGAACAATGATGGAAAAACTATAAAATTTTTATTTTCAACAAAGATAAATAACATTCAAGTTGAATATTTTATTCAACTTTAGAGTTAAAAATCTTTTCGAACAATGTTCGTTTCAAATTATAATAAATATGCATTTCTATATATACATGAAAAAACTGACGATGGGTTCTATAAAGATACATCAAGTTGATTATTTCACAGTATTCAGCAAAACTCAAAATACCTGGCCTCTGTTATTGGCGATGGTATAGTATCGATCATATCTCATTCATTAGATGTAAGGGAAAATACATAGCTCTAAGAGTTTTCTGAAATTTTAGATTTTCTCCCAAAAATATTTGTTGAAATTCTTAAGATGCTGTGTTACATTTGTATAGTTATGACTTATCTAAATACAAACATATTTCTTGCGTTTAATTTGGTCGGGACAATATTTATGATATTCCAGTTTCAGTACGATATTTTAAAGTTCATTATTTTTTTGTACATGAACGTTCAATATTTTTTTCAACAATGATAAATAACTTTATTTTGAACAATTGTTCGTTATTTAGTTTTTTCATCGGTTGAAAATTTTTTATTGAACACAAGAGTTCAATATAATTTCGAACATTTGTTGAATTCAAATAGAACAATTGAAAGAAACATTTAATTTTGAACTTGTAAGTTCGTTTTTTTATGAGGAAAAAATTAAAAAATACCGTATTTTGGTATTAATATCGGATGTCTGCTTATTACCCATTAAAAAAATAATATTGAAAAAAAAAATATTTTGAATTAAAATTTACATTGTTCAGAAAAATAGAAATATGAATAGGAATTTGGAAACTAAAATGTTATAAAAGAATAGGTATAATATTTAAATAAATAATAAAAAAATATTGAATTTTTTGGAGAGCCATTTTTAAAAATATGGTATCATACATTTCTATATGGGAAACGGTTTTGAAAGCAATTAATATTTACAACATTTTATAAAATTGTGTTTCTTATTAATTTTTAATAAAAAATAAAATTGCTCTTGTTTTGTATTGTTGATCTCTATGTGTAAATAATGAGTGTGTTTTCATCGTTGGGTTCGCGATCTTTTCTATTATTGCTAATAGAATTTGTTTTACAAGAGTTATGTGAAATGGATTATGTTGACAGATAGCTATTTCGATGGTTGCCAAATATAACATATATTCTCATAATGCCAGGCAGTCTGTACAGCTGTTTCGGATAAAATGATTGGTAAAATGATTGCAAAATGTTTATCAAGTCTTATGAACAAGAATTCACAACAAAATGGTTATGAGAATATCATTCTGCTATTAACTTCTTTCAAAACCCCTGGCCTTGAGCTTGAAATAAATTTCAAATCAATGTTCACATAAAAAGATGGAATAAATACAAAAACAACGATGTTTCACTTTATTTTTAAATTTGTTTAAATTGATTATATTTTTGTTTATATTTTTTTTGTATTGTTTCACTTTTTTTTTTAAATATTTTTTGTATTGTTTTACTTATTTTTAAAATATTTTTACATATTTTTTTTAACATTTTTGTATTGATTTTTCTGTGGTTTATGTACTTTCAATTAATTTTTTATGTTTTTTGTATTTTTTTATATATTACTTTTTTATTTTTTTTAATTTTATTTTTTATGTTCATATACATGCCATAATTTTGGTGTTTTAATATCGCAATTTAAATTTTTGATATTCCAAAAATGTTTTTATAAAAAAATTTATTTTCCATTATTTCTATTTTTAATTTAAATTCAATTCCTTACATGTCAAGTAGAAAAACAATTTTTTGAAAAAAATTTTTTTTGGGAATTTTTTTTTTATTTTTCTTAATATCGCAATATAAATTGTTTTTATATAAAAAATGTTTTTATTTAGAAATTATTTTTTTTAATACCGCAATTTCAATTTTTAATATTTCAAATATTTTTTTATAAAAAAAATTATTCCAAAAATTTGTTAATTTGTTTTTATATCGCTAGTTCAATTTCTACTAATAATTCTAACAATAAATAAAAAAAACATTTTTCGGATCAAACAATAAATAAAAAAAACATTTTTCTGACCTTTAGCCGAATTTGATGTATAATACGATACACTAACGTAAGTTGATATAATATACAGTAAGATCGACTAAAAACTAACCAAAAACAAATACACAATAATTTTAATATTTTTTATTAAAAATTATTCCAAAAATTTGTTATTTTATTTTTTTATATCGCAATTTCAATTTCTACTACTAATTAAAATATATTTATATAAAAAAAATTATTTCAAAAATTTTTTATTTTTTTATATCGCAATTTCAATTTCTACTAATATTTTTAATATTTTTTTTTTAAAATAGTATTTCAAAATTTGTTTTTTTTTTATTTTTTTTGTATCGCTATTTCAATTTTTACTAATATTTTAAATATTATTTTGTGTAAAAAATTTTGCAAAAAAAGTCGGGATTTGAATTTTATTTCAAATATTTTTTTCCAGAAGTTACTATTATTTTAATCGCAATATTAATTTTTAACATTTCAAATACTTGCTTTTTTATTATTCTAATTTTATACATTTTTTTCAAATTAAAAAAAAAATAAAAAATTGCGAATTTATTATATTCTTTTAGTTTTTGCATTATTTGTTACTTTTTGTATTATTTGTGAATTTTGTAGTTTCTGTTAATTGTTTTGTATTTTAATATTTTTTTTATTTGTATATAGGTACATATTATTTTATTTTAAAAAAAATTTGCGAATACAGAATTGAAAAAGAAGAAAATATAATATTTCAAATATTTTTTTTTCCAAAAATTACAATTTTTTACAATTGGCAATCTCAATTTTTAACATTTCAAACAATTACTTTTTTATTTTTTTATACATTTCTATAAATTAAAAACAAACATAAAATTTCTGAATTTAGAATATTTTTTTAGTTTTTGTATTTATTTTTGTAGCTTTTGTTAATTTCTTTGTGATTTTTATACTTTCTGTTAATTACTTTGTATTTTTTTTAATGTTTTTTTTTTATAATATTTTTTTTTTGTATATATTATTTTGAAATAAATTTATATTTGCGAATTTAGAATTGAAGAAAAATAATTGCAAGATTATGAGTTTATTTGTTTTTGATAATTTTTGTATTTTTTATTGATTTTTTAACCTTTGTTGGGTTTTGTACTTTCTATTAATTTTTTATAGTTTTTATACTTTTCTAAATTTTTTTGTAATTTTTTTAAATTTAGTAATTTGTACAATTTTTTAAAATTTATACACTTTGCTCTTGGTTTGTATTGTTGATCTATTTGTGTAAATAATGAATGAGTGTTCACATTCATTTTGTTAACTTTGATTTTTTGGAATATTTTTTCGTAATTATATAAATTAAACAAAAATTTGCGAATTCAGAATTGAAAAAGAAAAAAATCATTGCAATATGAATGAATATTTTTGGTAATTTTTTAATTTTTTATTTTTGTATTAATTTTAATTTTTTATGTTTTTTGTATTTTAATTATACAATTTATTTTGTATTTTTTTGGTTTTTTTATTTTTTTATAAGAAATATATACAAATTTGTTTAATATTACTTTCGAACTCATCACATAACGTCCCACTGTACCTACTTGTAAGCCGGTCACACCACTATGTATACCCTCTGAGCAATCAATGCATCGCAACTACCCAAATATACAACTATTATAACATTAAAATGTTAACACAGCACCGATAACAGAGAACTGTACAAATTCAAATTGGTTTGTTTGCTGCTTTCTGCCTCTTGTTGGTCGTTGAAAATCCCGTCACAGGGCATGCACGCACAAGGGAAACCAACCACCACCACCACCATTTGTCTCATCCATTCATCGTTCGTCGTCGCATGGATCTTTTCATATTTTGTGTTGGGTTTTTTTTCTCGCAATGAATGTAAACATTTCACTACCTAACTGCTCTCTCCGCTCGTCAACGTCATCGTATAGCAACAACAACTACACTTTCATCGTATAATATTCTTATTTTTATAATGTTTCTGCTTTGTCTTGGTTATTCGTTGTTCACTTATTCGATTTTCTGTTTACCTCCTTCCCTTATATTGTAAGGCCTCTAAGAGAGTGAGAGTATGTTGTGGGATTGTGAGGATTGCTCAAATGTGTTTGTTTGTATCTGTGTGTGTCTGCTGCATTGCATTCAGATGTGATGTTGCTTTTGTTGTTTTTGCTTGCTTAACCGATGCTTGGTCGTTCATTTGTTCGTTGCTTGTGTTGTCTTTTTGATTTCGATTTGTCTTCTTCGTGCGATGGCAAAGTAGAGCTCTAGTGAGGTCACTACAATTTAGTTAAGAGAAACTGCTCAATGAGTTAACATCGCTGACTATTCTGCTGTGTTGTGTACTCTAATATCGTTGAAACGAAAAAAAAAACAACAGAGATATAAAAAGAACAAGAAAAACGTATTGATTAAATGAAAACAAACTTCTGAATCAAATAAAATATAAATTGTTATTAAACTAAAACAGTGAAATATATTGAAAAAGAAAAACTTTGCCAATAAGTTGGATTAACTTGAACAAGAAAAACTAAGCAGCAAATAAATTGAAAGTGTATGTGAGAGCAAAAAGTTTGCTGCTGTCAAAAGTTGAGAGAGCATAAAAAATAAAAGCTTTACAAACGCAATAAAACAGCGAAAGAGTAAAATTAAAAATAAACGCAAAATTATAAACAATTGCAAAAGAATTTATTAGAACAAAAACAATAAATTTAAAATAAACATTATATTAAAACATTAACTATAAATTGTTTAAAATTTGATAAAAAAAAAACTAAATTTGTATAACCTCACATTATAACCTTAACGTTATCGTGTGTGTGTTTGTTGTGCTGAAGTTTCCACCATCTACGCACTCTGCCCCCTCGTTGGTGGTGCCGATTGCTGTGGCACAAGTTGCTGCTGCTTCTGTCGCTGTTGCTGCCGCTGTCTCGCTACGGCCAAATTGTTATTTAAGTGGAGCGACTGTACAACTGAGAGGTGTGTGTGGAGCAAAGCTTTCGTACGTCTCAGTGTGTTGGGGAAATTATCAGTGATTTTGGCGCCAAAATTTGACAGTTCTTGTTGGTAATAAGAAAAGGCAAAGCAAAGACGCAAAAAAACACCTACGAAAAGGAACATTAACAAAATATCAGAGGAAAAAAACATAAGCGTCTCAACGCAATTCACAATCAATTAAGATCCAATTAAAGTTTACGGAAACGCTCCCAAGTAGACCCACAAACAGAAAATGTCGGCCGCTCGTGTATTGAATCCTATGATCAATGAGATCTGCAAGATCACCGCCAGTCCAGCAGCTATGAGGAGTAGCAATCTGACATGTGGACGCCAGTTGAATCGCATTAAAAGAGATCTATTCGGACCGGCCAATCCCATTGAAACCAACAAGTGAGTAGAAACCTAAGACCTAGAACTATAAGACTTAAAGAAATGATCAAGGTTTTTCTTTTATAAAAGCTTGATAACGATCTTTTATAAAGCCCTGCCCTTAAGAAACGCCTTACAAGGGCTGTTGAAATCTCTTAGCTCTTTTTGATTTTTATTTTATTAAAACTTTATTTTCTTTGCTTTTTTTCCCTATTAACAGAATCTTCAATGAGGAACTAGAAAAGTACCAAGAAAAAGCTTGCAAAAAATGGGGCTTTGATTTCCGCAATGGTTCTCCCTTATCGTCCAACTCACAATTTGTCTGGGAACGCGTCTCCACCCAAGAAAGTGTCATCGCACCCGAAATGTACACTTTGACCCGTGCCGCCCATGTCAGACCCAACAGCACTACCCCTGCACCCAGTACACATTTGGAAATGCTGATGGATGAACGTGCGGATCGTGCCAACTTTAATATGTCATTATCACAGTCTGCCACCGATACCGATTCATGTGACGATAGTCAAGATGAAACATCAATGGTAGTCTTCAAAGTTCCTGCTGGTCCCAATAACGCTGAAGCCACAGTGATGGTGCCGCGTAAGACACAATTGCGCAAGAGACAACCGAAAATTACAGGTAATTAGAAATATTTTATTAAAAGTTCCTATTTTATAACGAAATGTTTTACAAAGTCAAAAGGATGTTACAAGTGGGACTATGCTAATATTAAGCAATACATCTGGGAAGAGTCCTCCCCATGTTTTTTCAAAATTTGAAATATTTTATAAAAGAATGCTTAAAACAGTCATGGGTTGTTAAAAGCTTATATTAATATAGGCTGGTGGGCACATATAGCGAGAGTCCTTTACACAGTTGGAAGGAGGTATTATTAATTGAAATAAAATCTGTTTTTTTAATTGGCCGTTATTGGGCAACTTAAGGGAATGAATCTTTTAACATTTCAAGATATTTTTGGTTCTATATTATGTTTATTTAATAGTGATCTAAAGACAAAGTTTTTATAATAAAGCTATAACACCATAGGGGAAATCGGCAATAAAAACAGACATTTTTATCTTAATTTGAAATTAACTTCCTCATCGAAACGTCGGTACTTTAAGTCTACTTAGGGACAACTAGGGTTATGTTCAATACCAGTCAATCTTAAGCAAAGAATTTAAGTCTCCAAATAAAAATCCTTAAAAAATATGTTAGTTAATATGGAAAATAACAGACTTTAATTTTCTTTTTAAATGAAAATGAAGGACAATTATATATTACAATAATTATTAGGAAGATTTCTTCCCAAATTGTTCAGTTTAATCATCTTTTTTTGTTATAACATCTAGCAAGAAGATCTTATAAATTGATTGAAGCATATTTGGCTGCTTACATTAAAATTTTGTATAATCAGAAGAAAGGAATTAAAATTAACACATTTAAAAACAAACTGTAACAATATTAAGTCAATAATAGTATTAATTAGAAAAAAGCTAGATTTTCGTTGATTTTGCTGTTAAATTTTTATATTTATATAATTTATTTTACCATCATTTTCATAGGCAAATGTTTTTTAAAAATGCAATTTCTATTTTCAAAATTTAAAATCTTTTTTCATTAAAAAATTTGTTTTGCAATAATTTCGATTTTCTATTTCATTTCATTTATTATTTTGTAATTTGAAGCCTTATGGCCAATTAAAAGCAATTTAAAATTATAATGTTTAAAATATTTTTTTTATAAAAAATTTGTTCTTTTTTTATATCGCAATTTCAGTTTCTAAAAATCAAAATATTTTTTTATAAAAAAAATGTATTCCAAAAATTTGTTATTTTATTTTTTTATATTGCAATTTCGATATCTAATAATGTTTCAAATATTTTTTTTATAAAAAATGTTTTCCCTTTATTATTATATTTTTAATTTTTGATATTTTAAATATTTTTTCTAAAAATTACTGATATTTTTTTTAATCTCTATTTTTTAATTTTTTTTTTTTAACAACGCAATTTCAATTTTTAATGTTTGAAAATTTTTTTCTAAAAAAAATTATGTTTCCAAAAATTTGTTTAAGTATTTTGTGTATAAAAATTATTATTCAAAAAATTTATTTTAATATTTTACATTTTTCTGTAAAATTGAATTTCAATTCTGTCTAGATGTTAGATTTTTTTATATCATGTGTTTTAATATCGCAATTTCAATTTTTAATATTTGAAATATTTTTTTTATTAAAATTTGTTTTTTTTTTAATTTTTTTTAATATTGCAATTTAAATTTCCAATATTTCAAATATTTTTTTATTAAAAAAAAAATATTCCAAAAATTTTATTTTTAATTTTTTATAACATCGAGATTTAAAGTTTTAATACTTAAGATATTTTTTTATTAATTTTTTTTCAAAAATTTTATGTTTTTTAAAGTCGCAATTTCAATTTTTAATAGTACTTCAAATATATTTTTCTAATTTTTTTTTCCAAATTTTTATATTTATTTTTTTTTAATATTGCAATTTAAATTTTCAATATTTTAAATATTTTTTTTTGTTGAAAAAAAATGTTTCCCAATTTTTTTATTTTATTTATAAAAAAGTATTTGGAAAATTAAATTATTCCAAAAATTTATATTTTTTTATAATATCGCAATTTTAATTTTTTTTGTTTCAAATATTTTGTTATTAATAAATTTGTTTTTCAATAATTCCTATTATTTATTAAATAGCAATAAAAAATTTTAAAATACATTTTTAGTAATTTTCTTTTCCAAAAAAATTTTTTTTAACATCGCAATTTCAATATTTATTTTTAAATTTTTTTTTTATATTTTCAATTTAAAAATTTCACATTTATTAAAAATTTCTACTTTTTTTAAATCGCAATTTAAATTTTAAACGTTTTAAATATATTTTTACTGAAAAAATTTTTCTTTTAAATTACTTTAATATCGCAAATTCAATTTTTAAATTTTCAAATATTTTTGTTTATTATGTTGTGCAAATATTTTATATCCAAAAGCTGATTATAATATTCAACATTTTACTGTTAAATGTTTGGTGATCTACAATTTTTTTTGTGTTTAAAATTTCTTTTGAAAATAGTAGTGTATTTCCTCATTACTTTGTATTTCTTTTCATTTCTGTTGATTTTCTCAATCTTTTGTTTTTTAAAATTATATTAAAAAAAATTTCTAATATTTCATATTTTGCTTTTTAATTAGGTTACGTTTTCTGTTTGAATTGTCATTCAAAAAGATAAATTTTAATATTATTTCAAATTTTGCTTCCTTCTGCTCAAATTTAGTCGTTATTGAATTTGTTTGTTTTTCTTGTTTCTTTATATTTTGTTTCTATTTTCCCACACTTTCATTTACCTCAATCAATTGTTAAATTTCTTATTACACTCTGCTAAACTTCAATTTCCTTAAAACACTTACCAATAACAACGGAAATAACATTTTATAACCATAACCATAGCTCTCAATTAAATTTGAATATATTCCCATGAAATCCTACATTGTGGATAGTTTTCTAAAGTATTGATATTGAAATTACACAATACTTCCCCCTAAAAGATCAATAGCTAATATTCACCCCCTCTATACCAGAAAAAAAACAGGGAAAACTTCAACATATGCCATATACTAACCAAAGAAACCCTACTCTAGAGCTTATTTAGTAACGGTCAAAACTAAATAAAAATACCTATATGTAGGGAGGAGGAGAAGGGTAGGACAGGTAGAGTTGTAGGCGTTGGTAAGGTATCATTGTTTACCATTGAGTACAAAATAACGCCCTTTTTCAGTTTATATTATTAAGCTATAGATTTTAGTCCTTTGGCTGCGGATTTTTTTAAATTTAATAGCTTTTGATTTGAGGTATACACTTCCGTTTTCGAGATAATTAAAGCCAAGCCTTTTTTGTAACTGGCATGTTTGTGTCTTTATACAAAAGCATGATCAATCTGATACGGGCTTGGCCCGACCGGTCTGTTTAAACAAATCTCTTAAAGGGTTGTTTTGTTGTGTTGTCCTGCTACCAAATCTAAAGCACAAGTGATTTCTCTACACATCACATAGCATAGCATAGCTACTACGTTCATCAAGCGCACAGCTGTGTAATGTGTTCCTTTTTTCCAAATGAACCCCCATATAAATGGTATACTGGATTTTTTTCTTTACTTTTATTGTGTGCATAAATTTTACCTTTTATATGTTTGGTTGGATGGATGAAGTTGTCGTTAGCTATGTATGTGTGTAGGTAATTTTTGGTTAGTGTTGTTTTTCCGTTTCTAAATCGCGTGTGTCATCTAAAGTTTTGCGTGTTACAACCGCACAGGGAAAATCATCCCCCGTAAGCGTGTAGATGGTGTAAGCCTCAGATGGTGAATTGATCTTGTTGGCATCGGTTTGGGTTTGTAAGGAAAACTATTTGTGAACAGATGTTTCATTGCTGTTACAACGGCTGACTGGCTGCAAATCGCTCATCGTCTACTCTTATCACATATGGAAAATCTATACAAATTTGGGCAAATTTTTCTAAAGTACAATTAAGAGAGGCCAGTCACAGGGACAGTATAAAAGCAAAGCGTGCTCTGACATTAATTGAAAAAGATGTCATTATGGATTTTGTATTTTATTTTATTTGTTAAGCAATTAAAGGAATTTCAATGGCATTGGCAAACTATATTGCTATGGGCTTAGAAAGCAAGTACTACAATCTAGATCTCTGCTTTAAATGCTGCTTTATTCGTTGTTTTTTGCAAGACATCATTAGATTTTGTGGTATTTTTTGCATTTTACTGCTTCTACCCGCATTTGTGTTAATTTGTTTGTTTTAATTTTAATTATTATTTTTTTATATAAATTTCTAAAAATTTCTATAGAATTGGCCCGTATTTTAATTTTTTTTCATATTTTATAGCATTTTCTTAAGAGATTTTAAAAAATAATATAAGTAACTGACTAATAACTGTAATTCTGTCAATAATAGCTAGATAATTCCCCCCTCTATTTGTATGCTGTGACAGTGATTTTAGTTCGAAATTTCACTTCCTAGTTATATTTTTAGATTTAGCTCTCTAACAAGTTATTGGTGGTGATTTCATTTGTTTATTTTTTTTAGAATATCTTTATATTTTGGGTCCTTAATTTCTGCCTGCCTTTCAAGTGCCCTACCTAGCTTCCAGTTTTATTCAATACGTCCTGTGCTAAGCACGTGCCACCACCTTAGGCTATAGAAGTAATGCCACTTTGTTGTGTTCTTCTAACAGCATTTTTTTGTCTAATTCGAACGTTGACCAATTTTAAGGGATGCACATACAGTGGTGTGCGATGAAATAGAGTCGCACCTAACCAAAATTGTCAAAACAAGAAAAATTCACAAAAAAATATTTTTCTATGGAACTTTTAGTTATTTTTATTAAATTTCAATAAAAATCTAACAGAATCGAATATCAGTGTGGAAGTTCAAAACTTAAAATGGCACAAACAAATAAAAATATTTAATATTCCCAGGATTTTGCTGTGAACAAAAATAGAGTCAAAGAATTTATCGACCTGAAAGTAAATAAATAAGTGACTTTAATTTAAAAAATGGTTAAGTTATATCTTTCTTTACCTCAGTACTTAGTAGAAAAGCCATAATTTTTAATTACTTCTGTGCAACGATTTGGCATTGAATCCCCTAACTTTTGACAAGTCTGAATTGGAATATTCTACTACGCAACTTCAATCATTGCCCATAGTTCATTCTTATTACATGGATTTTTTCCTTTAAAAGTCACTTTTAACTCCCGCCACAAATTCTTAATAGGATTTAAGTCTGGCGATAGTGCAGGCCATCTTAAAACTCCAACTTTGTTATTTCTAAATTGAAGTTAACCTTTTTCCATGTGTGTTTCGGGTCGTTTTCTTGGTGATACACCCATCGTAGTGGTATTTCCCATTTAGCATAAGACATTATGATGTCATTCAGAATATTTGTGTAAGATTTAGCATCTATTTTACCATAAACAAAACGAAAAAAGAAGAGTTGAATTCGCCAAAGAACTTGCGGATTGGCCAGTAACCAAGTGGCTGAATATTTTGTGGTCAAATGAAATGAAAGTGAAGTTTTTTTAACTCTGATCGCATTGAGCTTACTTTACAAAGACCACCCAACCACCGATTATCGTCCCCAACAGCGAATATCTTCCCAAACACACCATCATGACCATGAAACTTGGTGGTGGGAACATACTGATATGGGGTTGTTTTCGTACTATAGTACTGGGTCTGTATTTCGGTTTGAGGTTAAATCTGACGCTACATTTTACACAAATATTTTGAATGGCTTCATGATGCCTTAGACTGAATGGCAAATGCCACTTCGTTGGGTGTTTTAGCAAGACAACGACCCGAAACACACATGGAATTGGCTAAACTAAATTCCGAAAACAAAAAAAATTAAGTTTTAAGATGGCCTGCACAATCGCCAGACCCAAATCCTGTTATGAATTTGTGGCGGGGGTTAAAAATGGCTCTTAAAGTTAAGAATCCATCTAATAAGGACGAACAATGGGCAATGATTGAAGTTGCGTGGAAGAATATTCCAATACAGACTTGTCAAAAGTTAGGGGATTCAATGCCAAATCGGTGCACAGGAGTAAATTAAAAATAATGGCTATTCTTCAAACTACTGAGGTAAAGTAAGATATAACTAACATTTTTTTAATTTAAATAACTTATTTATTTACTTTAAGGTCGGTAAATTCATTGACTCTATTTTTGTTCACAGCCAAATCCTGGGATTTTAAAATATTTTTATTTGTTTGTGCCATTTTAAGTTTTGAACTTCCACACTGATATTCGATTTTGTTAGATTAGTATTAAAATTTAATAATAATAACTGAAAGTTCCATAGAAAAATATTTTTTTGTGAATTTTTCTTGCTTTGACAATTTTGGTTAGGTGCGACTCTATTTCATCGCACACCACTGTATGATGCGACTTAGGAGGGGGTATGATCAAAAGGGGTTGTTGTTGTTGAAGATCATAGGGGCTTAGTTAGAAACTGATCGTAGCACAAAGATACTGTGACAGTACTAACTTGTCACAAGGTGTAGTTGAATGCTGGCAAGGGGGATGGTGTATCGATTGGAAGTTTTGTAGAACTAGATTTGAAAAGAGGAAGTAAACGGGTACAGGATTTTATTAAAGTACCTTAATTTTTGTAATCTCTAATAACCGAAAATCAGTCCGGAAATTGCGCTGTATTTACTTATATAGTAGTTTTTCACTTTTCATCTTTTTTAAGTGAAAATAAGAACTGGAAAATTTGTAGATTTTTAGAAAGGATATTTTGAAATTTAGGTATTGGGAAAATTTAAGAATGGGCAAAAAATCAGTAAATTTTATTGTATTTTAGCTACAAATAGTAGCTCTTTACATCTTTACCAAGTGAAATAACAAATTAATTGAAATTTAAAAACAAAATTATGTGGTCAAAAACATTTTTAGTTTTTTTTTTTTACTTTAGGCAAAATGATTGAAAACCATAATAATAGTAAACAATTTTTGATTCATTCGATGCATAAGGAAATTGTGTGGATTTTCGTTAGAATTTTTGGGATATAACATTTTCCTCATTCTTTTTTAAAGAAATTTTGGGTTTGTTAGGAAAATAATTTTTTTTTGTTAAGAAATTACTTTTTTTAATAGGAATAGCTATTTTTTAGGCAATTATTTTTGTAGGATATTTTTTTTTGTTGGAATTTTTTTTTGTTGGAAATTTTTGTTTAGTTTTTTTCTGAAAATTTTTTTGCTATTTAATTTTTTAATGATTTTTGTGTTTGTTATTAAATATTTTTTTTTGTTAATTAATTGTTTTTTGTGTAGAAATTGCTATTTTTTGAGGAATTTTTTCTATGGTATTTTTTTCTGTTAGGATATATTTTTTTTTTGTTAGAAAATATTTTTTTTTGTAAGAACATTATATTTATTTCTTAAATTATTTATTTTTATGAAATTTGATTTTTTTGTTATTTTTTTTATAGCAAATTGTTAAAAATTTTTTATTTGGAATTTTTTACGAAATATTTTTTTTTTTTGCTTAGAATTCCTTTTACTAGAAAATTATTTATTATTTAGGTAATATTTTATTTTTTATAGGAAATTATTTTTCTTAGGAATTTTTTTCTGTTATGGAATAATGATTTTATTATTAATTTATTGTTTTTGTAAGAACATTTTTTTGGAATTTTTTTTTTAAAATCCGTTTTTTTTATGAATTCAGTTTTTTTATGAAATTATTTTATTTATTAGGAATTTATTTATTTTTATGAAATTATTTTTTTTGTTAGGATATTATTTTTTTTTTGATTTTTTTTTAATCCGTTTTTTATGAATTCAGTTTTTTATGAAATTATTTTTTTTATTAGGAATTTATTTATTTTTATGAAATTATTTTGTTTTTTGTTAGGATATTATTTTTTATTTTAATTCATTATTTTATTTTACCAAATTATTTTTTTTATAGCAATTGTTAATATTTTTTTTTGTTAGGAATTATTTTTAAGAATTTATGTTTTTTTTGCTAAAAATTCCTTTTACTTGAAAATTTATTATTATTTATTTTTTTTGTTTTTTGTTTTTTTTGGAAATTTTTTTTTTAATTAAGTTTTTTTTATAAATCTATTTATTTATAAAGAATTTAAATATATTTATGAAATTAGTTTTTTGTTTTTATTTTTTTATTTTATGCATAATTTTGTTTTACGAAATTATTTTTTTTAGCAAACTTTTAATATTTTTTTTTACGTTAGGAATTTTTTTTTACAAATTTATTATTTTTTTTTTTGCTAAGAATTTTTTTTACTAGAAATGGTTTTTTTATTTATGAAATTATTTATTTTTAAAATATTATTTTTCTTGGTTTTTTTTTTTTTGTTATGAATCAATTATTTTATGATTAGTTATTTGTTTTTGTAATAAATAAGTTTTTTTTTGAAATTATTTTTTATTAGGAATTAATTTTTTTTAAGAATTTGGAATTTCTAAGAATTTAGGAATTTATTTATTTTTTAATATTTTTTTTTATAAGAAATTATTATTTTTTATGTTACTTTTATAATTATTTTTTTTCAAAATTCTTACGATTAGCTAAAATTTTTTTTGTAAAATAATTTTTTTTTTGTAAGATTAAATTTTTTTTTGGAATAATAAAAAAATTATTTATTATTTTTTAAAATTATTTCTTTACCAAAAAATTTTTTTTTGTTAGAAAATTATTGTTTTTTGGTTTGTGAAGTTATAAAAATTTAGTTTTTTCAAAAAACAATTAATATTTTTTGGAAATATTCCAAATATCTTTATAATTAGCAACATATTTTTTTATTTTATTAAAAATAAAATATTAAAAATAAATAATTTTTGTAAGGTTAAATTATTTTTTTTTAAAAATAATTTTTTTTTTAGGAAATAATTGTTTTTTGATGTTATGAAAATTATGTTTTTTTAGAAAAAAATTTTTTATTAATGAAATATTTTTTTGGGGATATAATTTTTAGTTTAGAAATTATTTAGGAAATTATTTTTTTTGAGGTTATGAAAATTATGCTTTTTAAGAAAACAATTTTTGAAATATTTTTTTGGGAATATATTTTTTAGTTTAGAAATTATTATATTTTTAAACTTATTAAACTAAATAATTTCTTGTAAAGGAATCTTTTTGTTAGGATTTTTTTTAAAATTTTTTATTTTATATTTTTTATTATATTTTTAGAAATTTATTATTATTTTCTAAGAATTTTTTTTTGTTGATAAATAATTTTTATATTTATTATCATTTGAAATGATTTTGTTTTTTTTTGCTACGATTTTTTTTTCTTATATTATAAAAATATTTTTTTCTCAGGAAATTTTTGTTTATAATGGAAAGTTTTTTTTTTAATATTAATATTTTTTTTATTATTTAATTAATTTTAAATATTTAGGTTTGCAAAAATTTGATTTAATATAGTTTTTTTTTTAATATTAATATTTTATTATTCAATTATTATTCAATTATTTTAAAACTTTCCTTTAATGTTAAAAAAAAATAAACAATGTGACAGAAATTTTGCCCTAGGTTTGGAAAAATTTGATTTAATATAAAGAATTTGTGAATTTGTGAAGATTTTAGAATTTGTGAAGATTTTAACACGCATTTTCAAATTTCTAATTTATTATTTAATTTGAATTAATTATAAATGTAATTAATCAAATTTATAAAACTTTGACGTCCACTCCT
The DNA here is from genome assembly GCA_964034835.1 of Muscina levida. Classification (NCBI taxonomy): domain Eukaryota; kingdom Metazoa; phylum Arthropoda; class Insecta; order Diptera; family Muscidae; genus Muscina; species Muscina levida. The sequence continues at coordinate 87,389,350 of OZ035884.1, forward strand.
TATGAAAACCATTGACAACCTTTGACTTGTTCCTACCTCTCTTATTATAATCTCTTCTCACCTCTCAACAATATATTAATGGTTTTCTCTTCTCTCTCTCTTGTCTATTTTTAGAATACATGAAGGAACGCAAACGTTTAGCTCAAACTCCCAAGAAAGTCTCCCCTGCCAAGCGCATGCGTACCTCCTCCGGCTCTTCGTCCTCATCGTCTGTGAGTCATGCCATTAACCCCAATAGCATATCGGCGCATTTCTCACTACGGACACGTCACAACTAAATGCACTTAGGAGGATAGTTGTCCCCCGCCCCTCCCCCCCTCACTTAGGTTATGAAATTAATAGTCTTTTCCCTCACCCCCACCTCCCCACTACATACCCAATGATTGCAATCTTTATACATCTTTCCATACTATATAACTAAAGAAACAAACAACAATTAGATATCTTGATGATTATCTATTTAAAACTTATATAAATAATTATAATATTTATAATCTAATTTCATATATTTCCCACAAGGTTTTTGCAGCAGTGAAAAGAAAACCTTGTGCTTAGTATGAATTCAATTTTATGTTTTCAAACACAAAGAGAGAATTCATAGTTCTATTTTTTTACTAAACTGAATGCCATAAACTAAGTTCTTTTACTTTTATTAGTTTGTAGCATAATATAAGGTATTTTTAGAGTTGTAAGTTTTATATAAGTAACCCCCCCCCCTTTAGTTTTAAGAGTGTATATGCTAAGGCACATGAACAACAAGTCCTAATTTTTCTTTTTTAAGTTTTTTATTTTTTATTTACCTTTAAACGCTTAACTCCAAAAACCAAAAAGTTTTCTAGGAAACCCCGCGCTCTAACCACACTGAAATTAAGTTAGTAAAGAGAATTAATTGAATTTTCAAAATTTTTTAAGTTTCCCTTGCTAAAATCTATACTTTAACTTTAAACGCTAATTAAGCAACATGTAAAGATTTTTTTGAATTGTTTTGGTGTTAAAGGTGAACAACTTAGCTGGTGCAAGAAATTGTAGAAAAATTAAATTTTTTTCTACATTTTCTTAATACACCAGTTATTGCACTTAGAGCGTCGCTTAAAAACAATTCCAAGACCTTTAATGTATGCTTACTATTAAGCACTCTTTCTTACACTTTTTTACACTTTTCTTCTTTGGTGTATAAATTGAAATATTTTACCTAATTTTCTTAATTTTACCATTTTTAAAAATAATAACAAAAATGCTAATTTTAAGGAAATCTTTGTTATTTTGTTCTTGCTTTCTTTTTCTAATCTATTAAGCTACTTTTTCTAACTTCCTTCTCAAAAATCTCTCAATCAAAACGCAAAAATATTTGAAGTACAAATTTTTAAACTTGGGCAATCAACAATTATTGTTGTAAATCATATAAATATGATTTAAACCCCCAACAAAACCTTAAAAATATATATAGAATATTGAAATTTCTATACAGAAATTTACAATTTTGCTATATTTTTAAAGTTTTCAGATTAAACAACTCCTGCCCTATATGCCCCCCCCCCCCCTATCCTAAAACCCTAAAAATTCCCTTAAATTTGAAATTTGATACAAATTAAAATTTAACTGAAATTTTTCCTTAACAAAAATCCTTTTAACATCGATCAAAATCTCTGCTTTCACCGCTTAAGATAAAGTAGTGAAACCACAGATTTGAAATAATGTTTACCTTAACCACTTTCCACTTTTCCCAACATCTAATACAAAAAATCTCTGCCGACAAGTTTGCAACAAACTTGCCCGCACAGATTTTAACATTGCCTTACTTATTGTTATTAAAACACCTTATCCTTTCCTTTTCCCTTCTACTTCCTCATCCTGAAAATTTTGTAAATTGTATAATTTTTTTTTTATTTTTTGATATATTTTTTATTACACTTTTTTGTTTTTGTAGGCTGAGCCTTTTGTTTTTCTTTTCCTTAATTTATAAACAATGTACTATGTTAATAGAAACGCTACCACAGAAACCCATTTAGTGCATATATTGTCAGAATATATATACATATATATCTGTCTCTATACGTATCTTTGTCATTTAGACTCCCAACACATTTTTAAGAATTACAACATTTTTTGTATACTATTCTCCTCCTTATCGCTGTACAATTGCATTTTGTATTTTTTTGTATTTTGCCAACCGCCCCACACCCCCTTGAAATCATTTACATTCATGCATATAATTCATCAATAATATATAATAACTTTTTCTAAGAAATAAATAAAATGTATTATTTGTAAGTTTTCTCTTTTTTGTAATAGCTATAGCAATAAACAAGGAAAAGAAACATATAACAACAACAACAACACACAAAATATAATTGAAAATAAGAAAACAAAAATTTAAACAAAACTTAACTACTGGTCGTTTGATTTTTAACACACACACACAATTGGGAGGAGCAGAGAGCCACTTAATGGTGTAACTCTTTAAAACTGAATTTTGGAAATTCATAGAGAACAAAATGGATTTTTTTCTAGAGGGTTTTAGAGTTCAACTTTATCCCCCTATACCAGACAATTATTAACCAGTAACGATATGAATTTGGATCTCTAACACAGTACAACATTTTTCAGCTCATTAATTGGGGACTCAATTTTAAGAATTACACGTGAAAGTAGCCCCAAAAAGAAAAAGTTCTGCATCATTCGTTTTGTCAAGTTACATGCCATAATTATTTAATATCGATTTGAAGTTAGTAAGTATCATACAGGGGAGTTCGTCACGTTTTAGGCTCTATTGTAATATTGTTATATGGTGGCGTATGATTATCATAAGTAATATTCCACGTAAATCATACGCCACGGAGTACACCAGTTTTATTATAACTGCAACAAAATAAACCCAGTTCAAAATCATTTGATGAATGGAAAAGTGAAACTGCAGCTTATGTAGGGAAATGTTATACGAGCAGATTAAAGGAATTGTACCCCCTTAATACGTTTGTCGTAGTCGAATTTCGATTGTTTTTTTTATATGAATAAAATTAGTAATTATTAACAGAAATGTTTAGTGTTGAAAATTTTTCATTATCTGATGAAGAAGAACATGATACGAACAAGGGCAGTCGTATTTCATTCTCACAAACGACATCAGCGAGGCCATATTTTAAAAACGACATAGATTCGACGTGACTACGACATACATAATAAGGGGGATAATTCTTATTTTTTTTGTAAATTTGTTTCAGCTAAATCGATCTAGTGGTTCTCGAGTTATGTCAAACAAAAGAGCCTAAAACTTGACAAATTCCCCTATTCGATACTTACTAACTTTAAATCGACATTAAATTATTATGGCATGTAACTTGACAAAACGAACGATGCAGAACTTCTTCTTTTTGGGGCTACTTTAACGTGCAGTTCTCAGAATTGAGTCCCAAATCAATGAGCTGAAAAATGTACTGTGTAACAGCATGTCCATACGATTTTTTTTGCTCATAAGATTTGTAGCGCTTTTTCTATTTTTAAACACGGTTATATCTCGGTATACCGTATAAAAAAAATGCGAAACAAACCTACCCGAAAAAGTGCATCCATGCCTTAAAAATCCAAAAAAAAACCTTTTTACCATTATTCCCCATTTTTTAGCTTTTTGCTAAATAACTGGATTACAAATCCAAAAAGTTTAATTTATTGTAACAAAAAGTTCTCTAATATACGACTAGTCCAACTAATTATACCAAAAAGTAAAAATTATTGCACCAAAAAGTACAATTTATGGTATAAAAAAGTACAAATTATTGCACCAAAATGTACAATTTATGGTACCAAAAAGTACAATTTATAGTACCAAAAAAAAAACAATTTATGGCAACAAAAAGTAAAATTTATGGTACCAAAGAGTACAATTCATGGTACCAAAAAGGTACAATTTATGATATCAAAAAGTACAATTTATTGTAATAAAAAGTGCAATTTATGGTTCCTAAAAGTACTATTTATGGTACTAAAATTACAATTTATGGTATAAAAAAGTACAAATTATTGCACCAAAAAGTACAATTTATGGTACCAAAGAGTACAATTATGCTATCAAAAAGTACAATTTATTGTAATAAAAAGAGCAATATTTGGTACTAAAAAGTACAATATATTATACTAAAATGTACATTTTATGGTACCAAAAAGTACAATTTATTGTACCAAAAAGTGCAATTTATGGTACCTATTCAATATCTACAATTTTGCTTCATACCCAAAAGAGATAGTCCGTACAGTATACCGAGAAAAAGTGCTAAAAATCCACCACCAAAAATTTCGTATGGCCATTAAATTACGCAAGCGAACAAAATGGAACTTTTTGAGTGTTGTTTGGAATTCTATAGCAGTTTTTTAATAATTTGAGGTCGCTGATTTTAAATCCAATCTCCATTTTTCTCCATCAACTCGAATTTTTAAGTTACGGGTACTAATCGTATTTTCGCCTTTTTTCCAAAAAATTATAGTTCAAAAAATCATAAATTTTTTTTCATAAGCCGGATTTTAAAAGTTTGTGTTTTTTTTTAATATATAGTTGTTACCTTTGGAAAAAAAAATTACTGAAGTTACGGCTGTTTTATTAAAAAAAAAAAATTACACATTTTAATTTTGTTCACGCTGAAAGTTAATCGGTTGGGGCAAACTGTTCTTTTTATTAGCTTTATTGAATATCATATTAAAGTAGCTTTCTAAAACATGTAGTACATAATAATCGATTGAAAATTGAATGAGTTATGCTAAGTTCGGTGATAACAGATTTTTCGCATTTTTTTGTTTCTACCCAAAAAAAAATTAAAATTTTGTATTTTTAAAAATCATGACAAATTTGCAAATTTATTTATAGTTTAATTTATAGTTTTGCCTCCTATTACAATATTAATAATATTAATTAATATTAATTAACTGACCAAATTTAATTAATCGGCAGGTGTCAATTTGGAAGTTAAGGGAGAAATATTAATTTTCCAAAAATAGGTCATTTTGTATGGGAGGTACCAGAAGGGTTGATCCGATATAGTGCAAATTCATTCCTGATTCATATTTTCATAACCGTAAAACTTTCGCATAGTTTGACTGAATTCAGTGTACTTACAAAAAAGATATGTATGTAAGACTATTCTCGAATCCAACAATACCATCGTACATACAGGGACCAGATGGTACATGGACCACTAGCAGCCTCGAAACTCTGGAAGTGCTGATGGAAGCACACTTCCCAGGTTGTCGGGAAAGTGACTACCAGTTTATAGAAAACTCGGTCGGCCATAACTATGATATCTCAGACATACCGATTACCGAACATCGAATTCAATGGGCTATCAAAAGTTTCCACCCTTTTAAATCACCGGGACCCGATGGTATTATTCCCGCGGATCTACAAAAGAATACCGAAGTATTGACGCCCTGGCTTTTGACTATCTTTAAAGCATGTCTGAAACTGTCGTATATTCCAACGAGGTGGACAACCTACAAAATTGTATTTATCCCTAAGGGGGGTAAGGCATCCCACACTAAAGCCAAGGATTTTAGACCAATCAGTCTATCTTCCTTCCTACTCAAAACTATGGAGAGAATAATTGATGCATATATCAGATCATTTCTTAAACCGGATGTCCTTTCCAGGGCTCAGCATGCCTACACGAAGGGCAAATCCACGGAAACTGCTTTACATTCGATAACCAGCATCATCAAAAGATCCCTGAACTACAAGGAATACGCTCTTGCTGCCTTCCTGGACATTGAGGGAGCTTTTAATAATGTCAAACCTGAATCTGTAATTGACTCAGTGGAACAGCTGGAGATTAACCCAGTGGTAATCGCCTTGGTTGATAAACTACTAAAATTTAGGCGCATTGGATCCAGTCTGGGAGCGTCAAATATTTCTAAGGTGGCGGTTCGCGGTACTCCACAAGGAGGAGTACTCTCTCCACTACTATGGAATCTTAACATCAACACTCTCCTGAGAAAGTTGGAACAAACTTGCTGCACAACCGTCGCATATGCGGATGACGTGGCACTAATAGTTACAGGTAAGGATCCAAAACTACTCTCTGAGCTACTGGAATCTGCACTGAAACTTCTTGTGAAATGGTGTCATGAATGTGGACTGGGTGCAAATCCGAGTAAAACAGAACTGGTGCTATTCACACGGAGATACAAAATCCCTCAATTTGCCAAACCAAGATTAAATGGAGTCGCACTTACACTCTCCGATAGTGCCAAATACCTCGGGCTAACATTGGACAGTAAACTGAATTGGAATCTGAACACTCAGACCAGGATTAGCAAAGCGGCAACGGTTCTATACTGCTGCAAAAGGGCAATCGGCCTCAATTGGGGAATTAGCCCCAAGAACTTAAACTGGTTATACGAATCAGTCATTAAACCCATCTTATTCTACGGATCAGCAGTCTGGTGGCCGGCGCTAGATAAAGCGTCCCAAAGGCTGAAATTTGAACGCATTATGAGATTGGTGGCGATCATGATAACAGGGGCACTTAGAACCACTCCAACTAAGGCACTTTTCACGATCCTAAACTGGTTACCACCGGACATTGAGGCGAGGAGGATACCAGCGAATACCGCAATGCGTTTAGACGCCACAAAAGCATGGATGCACAGGAACTATGGCCATGCCAAAATCCTGAACCTAATTAATGTGATCTGCAATACGGATTATACCATACCTGAACCTCTATTCGATCCGGGTTTTATAAGGAACATCCCGGATAGGTCCTACTATGATGATAATGATAATGCCCTAAACTTTGGGGAGAATGTCATCCTAATTTTCACGGATGGTTCAAAATCAAAAGAAAGAGCTGGCTGTGGAATCTTTTCGGAAGAGTTGAATCTGAGTCTATCAATCAGGCTACCAGATCACTGTAGCATAATTCAGGCCGAAATAGCGGCCATTAGAATAGCCGTAGAGAAAATTCAGTATCTTGGGATATTGGACGGCAATATTCATATTCTTACTGATAGCAAAGCGGCTATCAGATCCCTAGAGAACGTGTACACCACTTCGAGAAATGTTCGAGAATGCCGGTCGTCTCTGGAGGAGATAGCGAGACATTCGACGGTTACCCTAACATGGGTTCCAGGACATGGGGACATATATGGAAACCAAAGGGCCGATACGCTAGCAAGGGCCGCCACAACCGTGAACTCGGGCGAAGTTTATGGTCTCATTGGGATCCCTCTTACAAGGGGGAAACAACTCATTGCGAGAAAACTGGACCTTATTGCTGAAGAGAGATGGGCAAGAGAACCCACCTGCACGGCGACTAAACAGATTTGGCCTACAATGGATATACAGAGGACACGATTTGTGCTAAACTTATCCAGAGTCCACTTGAGGAACATCATAGCTGTGATAACTGGTCATTGGCCGGTTGGTAAACACGCTAAGAGGCTGAAACTACCCTACAACGATTTTTGTAGAAGCTGCAATGATGAAGAAGAAGAGGAGACCACGGAGCATCTTCTATGTCACTGCCCTGCTTTAGGTGACCTGCGATACGAAAAACTTGGTCATCGGACATTTTTAGACAATACCTGTCTATCAGTAGGCGGTATGCGGAACATCCATGCCTTCATAAGGGCAACGAAATGGCTTGACAGCGACGTTGACCGATTAGAATAGGAACATTTGTTGCGGAAATCATAAAATGGTATCACAACGGGACTCATACTAGGACCCAAGTGAGCTGTGTTCAACGTGGCTGCCGAATTAACCTAACCTAACCTAACCTAAGACTATTGGGGTGAGTTCGGCCACTTGTATGGGAGGTACCAGAAGGGGTATGGCAACGGTTTCGGTTTTTTTAGAGTTTGTCTACTTTTGCAAGATATGTAAATACACTGACCAAATTTAAATCTCCCCCGGTAGTCTGTTTAGCAGCTATCGAAGATATATTAGATATCCAAAAATAGGTAATTTTGTATGGGAGGTACCAGAAGGGGTGGGGCTATTCCGCCCATTTACAATCCCATAAGTTCGTTTCAAAAAATATTGATACTGATAAATTTTCTTAACGATCCGTTAAGGTTTGCTCGAGTTACACCTTCACAAACATATTAATAAATGTTATTTCTGTATAGAAATCGCGATTTTTGTAAATATAGTTATCTCAGTAAATTGTTGACAAAATCAAAAGTTGTGCACAGATTTCAATGAAATAAAGCTCATTTAATTCAAACTATATTAAACTAAATGTATTAATTTACGTTAAGTGTATCGAAACGATACAACAAATTCGGCTCAAGATCAGAAAAGTGTTCTTTATTTATTGTTTGATATTTTTGGTCAAATTCAGTGTGTCACGCACTAGGATGACGCGTTTCGAACTCCATGACGAGTTCATCTTCAGACCCCTTTGTGACGAACTGATGCACAATGGTACATCATCAGCAGTATATATATCTACAATTATGCCAAACATATGCATGTGAAGTAGATATCAGCCGAAAATGCCCAGCATAGTTAGTTTTGTGAATGGTCAAATTCATAACAGCTGATGATGTACCATTGTGCATCAGTTCGTCACAAAGGGGTCTGAAGATGAACTCGTCATGGAGTTCGAAACGCGTCATCCTAGTCATTAGAAGGTTTGCAAAACTCCTTAACATTTGGTTTGCCGGAGCCTGCCAATGAAGGAATTGCAAAATTGGGAGTGAGTGAAGCGGAAACAACAGCCATCATCTATGAAGGAAGGGGTTAGACGCATCTCGCAAACGACTGCGACTAATTCTAAGCTGATTGCTTTCTTCATCCTGCATCAAAATAAGGGCGCCGATTCTAAACATTTTCTTTTTGGTCCGTACACAATCAAAATTTCAATTGAAAAATAAAGATCTTTTTCTAAATTACATTCACTACGCATTGATAACTGACTTTAATTTGAACAGCTGTTTAAAGAAGGGAACAAAAACTTCACGGGAATATCACGATAGCAAGTTCCACTTCGAGGGAAATGAAAATTTCATGGGAACAGAAATTCCCCAACTTATTCACGATAAGGGTGATTGATTCGTAGTAGAAAACTTGTATAATAGGCACATAAATTAACATATAACAATGTGCTACAGTCAATCGGAAGTTGGGCAATGACATAGCGGATGTGGTAGGTCTGGTCGAGTACGACATGAATCTGTATAACAAACGTATACCTTACGTTTAAAGAATGGGGGTTTAGCTCCATTTCTCGCTTAAAGACTTATGACTAAAGTCAATTCTTAATCGAGTTTTGATTTCTTAACGGTTTTGGAAAGAATAATCTTAGACCTGCCCAACGATACATATATTTATCAGCGTTTGAAAAAAACTCACAAATGTGCACAAAATGTATGCAAAACTCTTTTCATGAGAGTGTTTGAGAGGTAAATGTGACACAAACTCTGTACCGTTGAGCATGTTAACATGCAAACACATCTCGCTAAGTGTCGGAAAACGATGTTGCTCTTTTTTCTGACTCCCGTCGTGTGTGCGATAAAGATGACACAACTCATATGTGCACTGAGAAACGAAAATACCCAAACACGGAGTAACACATGAATATTCATATAGAGAAAAAAACACATACATACATATATTTACACATATACAGCTATATTTCTTCTTCTTCTCTACCAATCTTTTAGTGTCGCTCGTTTATGTGTGCACACCATCTTTGAGTGCTCAGGAAAAAATTGTACAAAAGAGTTTTGTTATGTGTTGACTCTGTGTGCGGAGCATCTTCGATCATTAAACTCTTGTGTTTTGAGTTCGCCTGCGCTCATTACCGACGTTTAAAATGTGTTGAGCAGAGTGTTTTGGAGTCTTTTTAATCCTATAGATAACTTATCATATCTGTATGTTTTTGCCTTAAATACTCAACCTTTTTTATTTTTTTCACTATTTTCAAAGTCTGAAGAAGTTTTTTTTTCACTATTTCATTAGAATACCCTAATATCTATTACTTCGCTTAGAAAGTGCACGCTCTCGTGAGTAAAATGCATATTACGTTGTAAAAATTGGTTACACAGTGGCTAAATTATTCAAGTTTTACATTGATGGCAATTTTCATTTCGTATTTTTTGCTCTCCTGAAAAATCGGCAGAATTTAGGTTTACAGTTTTTCTAACAACAGCATCTTTACACTTCGTTCTGCAATGGCAGTGTATTGATAATAAAGTTCATTCAAATGATATATATGCACAGCAAATAAAACCACCATAGCGCAGTTATAGTGATCATGGGGTTTTGTCTAGGGTACATTAAGAATCATGACTTTCACAGGGCGTCATTGTTCCCCTCTATGGCGAAAGGCACATAAATGTATACCCAAGACACAAACATAACGTTTTAACACAGAAGATGCACAGAATAATAATTATGTTGCCCTTACCAAAGACACAAACCTGAAGATGGCGCTGCTAATGACAATTCGATCGATGTGGCCACGATAGTTCATAGCATGGACAAACAACCAGTAAGTGAATTTGCTTAATAGGACACATACAGGGATATTTAGTGTATGTTAGAGCAGACCAAGTATATAAAAGCTCTAATACGGTTGATGACGGTTGATGGTGATACCCCTACGTTTAACGATTACTCAAAGCCGATTTCAGAACACATAATTTTTTTTTGAAGTACAAAAAGTGCAACTTAGGACAATTACAATTTACTGTTCCAAAAAGTCTTTTATTGTAAAAAGCACTTTTATTTTATCAAAAAATAATTTTATTGTACCAAATAGTACGAAAAACCTTGTCTATACCAAAAAATAAAATTTATTGCACCAAAATGTACATGTTTTGTACCAAAAAGTACCATTTATTGTTCCAAAAAGTACTATATTTATTGTTCCAAAAAGTACTTTTTATTGTACCAAAAACTTCAACTGTACCAAAAAGTACTTTTATTGTACCAATAAGTACGATTGTCTGTAACAAAAAGTACAATTTACTTTACAAAAGAGTACAATTGTTAGACACATTCCATATATTGTACCAAACACTACAATTTATTGTACCAAAATTATTGTACCAAAAAGTAATATTTGTACCAAAATGTAAAATTTATTGTACCAAAGAGTAAAAGCACAACTTAGTACAATTACAACTTACTGTACCAAATGTCTTTTATTTTGGCAAAACAAAAACTTTTATTTTATCAAATATTACTTTTATTGTACCAAAAGGTACTTTTATTGTGCCAAAGTACAATATATTACACGAAAAAAAAACTTTTTTTATTCTAAAAAGTAAAATTTATTGCACCAAAAAGTAAACGTTTTTTACCAAAAAGAACAATTTACTGAACCAAAAGTATCAAAAAGTACTTTTATCGTAACAAAAAGTATAATTTACTGTACCAAAGAGTACAATTATTGTACAAAAAGTCCTTATACTGTACCAAGTAGTACAATTTATTGTACCATTAAGTACTTATACTGTACCAAAAGGTACACTTTTTGTACCAAAAAATAATATTTGTACCAAAAAGTACAATTTATTTTACCAAAATGTACTTTGATTGTACCAAAATTATTTTTATTGTACTAATTATTACAATTTATTGTACCAAAAAGTACAACTTAGTACGATTCCAACTTAAAAAGTCTTTTATTGTGACTAAAAGCACTTTTATTTTTTCAAAAAGTACTTTTTACGTAAAAAAACCTTTTTTATACCAAAAAGTAAAATTTATTGCACCAAAATCAAATGTTTTTTTTTTATCAAAAAGTACCATTTATTGAACCAAAAAAGTACTTTTTATTGTACCAAAAACTTCAACTGTACCAAAAAGAACTTTTATCGTACCAATAAGTACGATTAACTGTAACAAAAAGTACCATTTTGCTGTACCAAAGAGTACAATTTTTTGTACCAAACTGTAAAATTTATTGTACCGAAAATACAATTTATTGTACCAATAAGTACTTTTATTGTACCAAATAGTACAATTTACTGTACCAAATAGTTAAATTTATTGTAACAAATTGTACGATTTATAGTACCGAATAATACAATTTATTTTACCAAAAGTACTTTTATTGTACCAAATAGTACAATTTACTGTACCAAATAGTTAAATTTATTGTAACAAAAAGTACAATATATCGTACCAAAAAAGGCAAATTTATTGTAACAAAAAGTACAATGTACTGTACCAAAAAATACTTTTATTATAACTAAAGCACTTTTATTGTACCAAATATTACAAAAAAGCTCCTGATCAACCAAAAAGTGCTTTTATTGCACCAAAATGTATCATTTAGGGTTCCAAAATTTACTTTTCTTGTTCCGAATAGTAATATGTTTGTGCCAGAAAGTACTTTTACTGTGTCAAAAAGTACTTTTTTTTGTATCAGAAAGTTATTTTATGTACCAAATTGTACAACATATTGTACCAAGAAGTTTTTATATTGTGCCAAAAAAAATACTTTTATTGCTCCAAAAAGTAATAATAAATGGTACAATATATTGTACTAAAAAGTACTTTTAACAAATAGTACTTTTATTGTAACAAAAAGTAATTTTTTTTACCACAAAATTCATTTATTGTAACCAGATGTTAAATTTATTTTACAAAAAAGTACTTTTATTGTACTTAATAGTAGTGGGACCGGCCGTGGCATAGTGGTTAGAACACGCGACTACCATGCGGGAGATCGCAGGTTCAAACCTGGCTCCAGTCATCTTAAAAGAAAAAAATAAATAAATAAAATTTTCTTTCATTGTCGGCTCCCCTCGAATCATTTGTTGACAGCAACTTCGCAGTATTAAGCGTCGATTCAATCGTCGTGTCTAGTAAGAGCTTCTCAAACAGTGACGTTCGCATTCGTCGATAAACAAGTAGGTGCCGTTTGTTGTGAATCTAAAAAAGAAAGCGTGTTAATTCACAACAACTCGAGAAGCTATCCCATACCTCATTCATTTGGTGCAAAGCGAAATTAAATTAAGTTTAAGTATTGGAGTACTAAAATGTAAAATATATTTTACAAAAAAGTACTTTTATTTTCCTATTGTACAAAAAGTACATATATTGTACTAAAAAGTATTTATTGTAGAAAAAGTACATATATTATACAAATAAGTACTTTTACTGTACCAATAAGTACTATTATTTTACGATATAGTACTTTTATCGTATCCAATAATATTACACAGTACAACATAACAATTTTGGGACTCAATTCTGAAAAGTGCACGTGATAGTAGCCCCAAAGAGAAGAAGTTGTGTATCATTCGTTTTGTCAAGTTACATGCCATAATAATTTAATATCGATTTGAATTAGTAGTAAGTATCGTATAGGGGAATTTGTCACGTTTTAGGTCCGAAACAAATTTAAAAAAATTAAGGATTGAGGAAAATAGCAATATCAGGTCAATCTCTTGCGCTGCCTATTATGATCTAAAGAGAGTCAAGACTGCTTGTTTTAGTCAAGATTTAAATACTGGACATATAAAACGCAGCTACATATAATGTATATAATAAAGTTTTCTTATATGTAAAGATTAATTAGGGGTAAAAACACATTCGGTTTAGTTTATCTCTTAAAGCTCCTATTGTTGCCTTACTTTTATTACAAAATCTAAAAATTACTACAAAATAAATTTGATAAAAACATCATTCCACTTCCACACATTTCAAAAATAGTTCCACTTTATTTACAAATCTAACTAAAATTAAAAATAAATAATTAAAAATACAACTCAAAAAAAAATAAATTAATAACAAATTATATAATAAATTTGCTTAAATATTAAATTAACGAACGGCCTTGTTTACTTATCTTTTCCGAATTTCAAAAATTTCTTTTTAAATTTAACTAGAAATTTCATAATTCTATAAAATAATATCAAAAATTTCGACTCATCAGCAACAATTCAATTAGAACATAGCAGGGGAGAACATAGGAGGACTTTCGACTAACGTCCTACGCCTAATTATTTCCAGTTTTCTCTTGCAGTTGGGCCTGCAATTGCCTCACCATATTGCCATTGTTGTTGTGACGCTGAAAGAAGGCGTTAATGGAACTCATGGAACGATATTCCAAATTATCACTGACATTCCAATCGACACTGATGCTTTGATGGCGTCCCAAAGGATTGCGGGTCTTGGACTCGTTGTATTTCTCCAGCAAATGGAGAAGACAATCTTTGGTGTTGTTGGCGGCTTCTTCCAGATTAACGGTCTGATGGGTGTCGGGCAGACCTACAGGCACATCGCGACTCATTTGGCTTATGCGAAATTTGGCACGTTTTATGCTGGCGGCCTCTTGTATCTTGTGCTCCAGGGAGGTTTTAGCATTGCCGGTGGTCATGGTGTTGACCGATGACTTCCTGGTGGTGTTAAGTTTAGGGGTCTCTTCAATGGATTGCTGGAGACGTGAAGACAGAGTACTGGTCCGGCTTTTGCCGGGATTTAGATTAGTGAAGAAATTACTGGTGGTAGGGGCGGTGGTGTTGTTGTTAATATTCGTGGCCACTGCAGCTGCCGGTTTGTTGGCTTGCCCACTATCTGTGCCTTTACTTGAGGTAGTTGTGGTGGTGGTGGAGGTCTTGGTCGCTGCTTTCGAAACCTTGGCGCCGTTGTCTTTTGTTACTGATGAGGTGGATGTTGCATTGGCTACATTTGCAGAGGCAGCAACGCTTGAAGACTCCGTCTTTGCTGACGTTTTCTTTTCAGCTCCCAACTCTTTGGATTTTTTGGTCGTTTTAGGTTTTTTCTCCGGTTTTGCTTCTACCTCCTGCACAGCAGCCGCTTCTTTTTGCTTGCCCGTTTCCTTGGCCAATTTCGTATTGATTTGAGCCAACATTAGCAGATGGTCGGACAATTTTTTAATTTCATCCGCCAAATTGATGCGTTCGCCCGAAGATCTTCTGCCCAGCAAATAATTGGTATCCGAATTACGACGATCGAATGTATGAAGATAAGATTTCATCGAACGTTGTTGCAAATTCAGCGAACTGCCATTGAGTTCATCCACTCGACTGGCAAAGGGATTGATGAGATTGACACTTTGGGGAGTGGGCGTGGCCGCACCACTGGCAGTGGTGGGAAATAGGCGTTCGCGCGACTCATTGATGGGTGTGGGCGGTTCATCCATCTCATTGAGGTCGTTATACAAAACTGATTCGTCATCGGTAATGGTGTCCAAAGATTCACAGGGCGAAGGTGAGCAGCCTAGAGAAACCAAGAGAGAGAGAGAGAAGAGAGAAATAAAATACCAAGATGTGAGAGAATATTATAATAAGATTAATAAGTGAATTTATCTACAAATAATTTTTGTTTATATAGCCAAGCTTCTTGATCAAATTTGAGCTTTTAAAAGCTTAACGAAAAACGTAGGAAAGGACACTTTTACAAGGATATTTGTATTGTTTGTAAGCAAAGGCGTGACGAAACTCTGCTACCAAATCACATTTAAGCAGAAACCAAAAATTTGAAGCCAATCGAATGTTTGATAAGACGAATTAATGATATAAAGGTGAGGCCCAAATTTGGAAAGAGAAATATTAAAGTAAAAAATATAAAAATATAAAAATAAAAACATAAAAATATAAAAATATAATAATATAAAAACAAAAAATTTAAAAATTTAAAATATAAATATAATAAAAATATTAAAATATTAAAATATAAAAATATAAAACTATAGACATTAAAAAATATAAAAAATATAAAAATATAAAAATATAAAAATATAAAAATATAAAAATATAAAAATATAAAAATATAAAAATATAAAAATATAAAAATATAAAAATATAAAAATATAAAAATATAAAAATATAAAAATATAAAAATATAAAAATATAAAAATATAAAAATATAAAAATATAAAAATATAAAAATATAAAAATATAAAAATATAAAAATATAAAAATATAAAAATATAAAAATATAAAAATATAAAAATATAATAATATAAAAATATAAAAATATAAAAATATAAAAATATAAAAATATAAAAATATAAAAATATAAAAATATAAAAATATAAAAATATAAAAATATAAAAATATAAAAATATAAAAATATAAAAATATAAAAATATAAAAATATAAAAATATAAAAATATAAAAATAAAAAAATATAAAAATATAAAAATATAAAAATATAAAAATATAAAAATATAAAAATATAAAAATATAAAAATATAAAAATATAAAAATATAAAAATATAAAAATATAAAAATATAAAAATATAAAAATATAAAAATATAAAAATATAAAAACATAAAAATATAAAAATATAAAGATATAAAAATATAAAAATAGAAAAATATAAATAAAAATATAAAAATATAAAAATATAATAATATAAAAATATAAAAATATAAAAATATTAATATATAAAAATATAAAAATTTAAAAAAATAAAAATATAAAAATATAAAAATATAAGAACATAAAAATATACAAATATACAAATATACAAATATAAAAATATAAAAATATAAAAATATAAAAATATACAAATATACAAATATACAAATATAAAAATATAAAAATATAAAAATATAAAAATATAAAAATATAAAAATATAAAAATATAAAAATATAAAAATATAAAAATATAAAAATATAAAAATATAAAAATATAAAAATATAAAAATATAAAAATATAAAAATATAAAAATATAAAAATATAAAAATATAAAAATATAAAAATATAAAATTATATAAAAATATAAAAATATAAAAATATAAATATATAAAAATATAAAAATATAAAAATGTAAAAATATAAAAATATAAGAATATAAAAATATAAAAATAAAAAAATATAAAAATACAAAAATATAAAAATATAAAAATACAAAAATATAAAAATAAATAATTATAAAAATATAAAAATATAAAAATATAAAAATATAAAAATAGAAAAAATATAAAAAATATAAGTAAATTTGCAGCCCTTTTTAAATTATTGTAATGAACCATTTATTATGACAATGATCTCTTTCAGATGCTTAACAAAGCTTAAAAGCTTGACAATACTGACAATGCTTCCTCAGCCATTTGCTTGAAAAGATTTCAATATTCAAAGCCACATAAATGCATGTGCTGCTCTTGCTTATGATGACGATGATTTGCATGATGCAGAACTTTAAATAGTTCAATTCACAAAGCTTTAGCCGAGACGCAAACCATTACCAGAACGTATAATAAAATTCATATTTGCCAAATTCGTTTCTGGATGTTGTCCAGGAAAATCATGAAGACAAATTGCAAATGGACACAAACCGAAACATTAAAATGTAGGTGCAAAATCGTATGTGCTTAACTATTGTGCGTATTATGATTAAAAAGAGTTTTAATGCGAAGTAAACTAATCAATTCTTACCTTGACCATTTATTATTGACTGTTTTGCGATTGTGTAATGTTTGATTTAAATTGTTTGGAAGGCGAGAAAGTACGAAGAAGCCCCTGGCTACGAATGATTGGGTTTTAGTTACATTTAAATGAAAACGATTTGTGATTTGCAAGGATCTTACAAAGATTTGGAAATTTTTTAGTATTATTATGAAGTTTCGACTTTCAAATATTAACGGCTACAGATTATGTTGCAGTATTTCTGTACCAATTTGCAAATGTTTATAGACTTTAAAACGAAGTTACAACGTAAGTAAAAGGAAGAAAAAAAAAAGAAAAAGAGAGAGAGAAAGATTAAGAACATTCACACACACAAAAATCAAAATTAAAGTGAAATAAGTCACAATAGTTCCTATTCATATATTACAATCAGGAAAAACGGGCACCAAGGAATTTGCATTAAAGCAATGAAATCTGGATGGCCAAGGAGCGAGGCAAAAATCGCGGCGCAAAATACAACAAACAAACATCAAATGTAGAACAAATCCTTGTTTGCAATCAGTGTCCTTTCATAGCGTTTTCATTATTTCGCGTTTTTTCATTCTCATTGAAATTATTATTATGTATTTTTTTTTGCATATTTTTTATATGTTGTTGCAGTTTGAGGCGGTCACATTTGCCACTGTCGTCGCAGTTGTTGTTGTGGCTGTTGTTGCTTTATGTGTTGCTGCATGATGAAAATCTATGGTTCTTGCTGTCGTCTGTCTTTCTGTCTGTCTGCCTTGTCTTGTAGCAATTTAGTTGTTGGATATATCAAAAAATTGTGCTTAAGGCGCTTAAAACAGCTTACGAGTATCGTATCATGTATTCACTGCTGAATAAAATCATAGCACACACACACAAGCGCTCACAAAGACAAAGACACAGATACAAAACAATTATAACAAACACAACATAAAATAAAAAGGTTAAGAACCGGCCGATAACCCAGCAAAGGTTAAGGATTATTACAATAATAGAATGGGTACAAAAGAGAGAAGAGAAATAATTTGTATTCTTGATAACTTATAAATTTTCCGTATTTTTTATACTTTCTATATTTTTATGTTTTTATATTTTTATATTTTTTTATTTTTATATTTTTATATTTTTATATTTTTATATTTTTATATTTTTATATTTTTATATTTTTATATTTTTATATTTTTATATTTTTATATTTTTATATTTTTATATTTTTATATTTTTATATTTTTATATTTTTATATTTTTATATTTTTATATTTTTATATTTTTATATTTTTATATTTTTATATTTTTATATTTTTATATTTTTATATTTTTATATTTTTATATTTTTATATTTTTATATTTTTATATTTTTATATTTTTATATTTTTATATTTTTATATTTTTATATTTTTATATTTTTATATTTTTATAAATTTTAAATTTTTTTAATATAGTCTTTTATATTCCGAATTAAACTTTGAACTTTTGCTGGGTTATTTATTCGCACTAAACACACACACACACACATACGCATTCTTACAGAGTTTTGCTGTTGGAGCTGTGGGATTTGCAAGAGAGTGTCAAGAAGAGAAGAAACAAATGTTATACAAAAGAGTTTATATTTTTCTCTCTTTTTTGTTTTTATTAATTTCTGGAGTTGTTATTGTTTGTTTTTAGTTTCTTTATATTATTGTTATTACATACACATATAAATAATCCTTATCACAGAGTTTGAAACAAAGAAGTAGGGCAAAGGGTGATGAAATAAAATCTTGTTATTAAAACATAAACTAAAAAATTTGGGGGAAAGGAAAATTTAGTTTAGTAAAAAGACGACGATACAACTTAACTTAATCTTTGGCTTAAATTATAAATACAGATCACAAATGCCGGATACCAACACGCAAGACAGGAGAATTCCCCACGACGCTGCATTAAAGGCTAAAGGATTTGTCGGCAAAGCTTTCATTTACTCAAATTCCCTTTTAGGGGATTATGAATTACTCAAATTGGGAATTCCCCCGATGCAGTTGATGGCTGGCATTTAAATTTTGTGTTAAAGTCATTGGCTTTGGCTAGAGTTATTGAGTTATTTTGTTGCACATATAGTTTTGTTAAGTGTTGTTGCTGATGCTTAGGCTGAGGCTGTTGTGTCTAGTGTAACGTTGCAATGGGCGCTCGAGCTGTCGTTTGTAACGCATCGACTGTCGCTTTTGCAGACAGCATTTGTTTTGTTGTTGTAATGTCGGTGTATTGTTGGTGGTGGCTGTTATTGTTGTTGTTGTTGTTACTGTGCTTGTTGATGTTGTGACTGTTTCTGCCAGCATAGGCTTTGGTGTCGGTGATTCAGTTGTTTTCGCTGTTGTTGTTATTGTTGTTACCAGTACTGCTGTTGCCAGTGCCCCGGCGGCCGTTGCCGTCATACCAATGCTGCTGCTGCTGTAGTACTCACCTCTTGAGGATGATATGCTGTCGCCTGCATGTGACTTTTTGTATTCTGTCTCGTTGAGCGGCGCTATAACATTTCCTTCTACATCGAATACATAGGGACTATTCGGATGTTCCTCCCAGCGTTCTATGAAGTTTTTCAGATTATCTTTTGTTGTATCCAATTCCTTTGTCTGTCAAACGAGTTAGACAAAAAAAAAAAAATGAGAGAGAAGTCAGAAGATGACAAAAAATAATAGAGATAACTATGAAAAGTCAACCACTATGAGGAAAGGCGAACTTTGTTATTATTTATTTAAAATTGTGTCGGATAACATGAGAAAATAGTAATTAAAATTTATGTATAAGGAAATGGCAAAACTTCAGCAGTTAAGGAAGAAAAAATAAAGAAAATTCAAAGAACTTAAACATCTCATGAGAATGTCTTCGGAGAAAAATGGTTTAATCCACAAATATAAGGGGTTATTAATATATGATTGCTTTACATTTTTAATAGAAAGCTTTTAACAATATTGTTTAAATTTAGACTTATGCAGTTTTTCCTTTAAACCGCAGATATATATAAGGATTGCGTCGCTGCCTGACCCCGTCCACACGGCTAAAACTACAACTTGAAATTTGGCATGAAGGTTCCTTCAATGACGTAGGCGCGCACTAAGAAGGGATTTTTGGAAATTCAAACTGCAGAGGGTAAAAAGGGCGTGGCACCGCCCACAAAACTTACACAGAAATAAACATATCTTAAAAACCATTGGAGGCATTTGCTACATATGTTCTGGTACAAGGAGGCTTACGTCTTGTAGGGAAAGGGCGTTACCACTCCCCTTGAAAAATCGTTATATTGGTCATATTAATGGACCGACTGTAATACAATTTTTATAATCTATATATCTAAAATTGCTTGGAGACAGACTGACTGAGTGACATTTGGGGTTGTTGATTCCCTTTTCGTAGTAGACGTCAGCTATGAAGGGATTTTTGGAATTTCGTACATTTAGGGGTAAAAAAGGGTGAAACGGCTGTTGATAGGGTGATCACATTTGGGGTGGTTGTTCCGCTTAAAGTAGTAGACGTGAAGAAAGAATAGGTTTTTGGAAATTAGTATTTTTTGGGGGTAAAAACCGGTAAAACGGCTGTAGATAAAATGATAAAATTTGGCATGATTGTTTCCCTTTTCGTAATAGATGTCAGCTATGAATAGATTTTTGAAAATTCGTACTTTAAGGGGGTAAAAAAGCCGACAAAGTATGACGCCGTTACAATCCGGATCCAAAACAAACGGCTGAAGCTACAACCGTGAAAATTTATGTGGACGTGCTCCCTATAGAACTTAGCAAGATAGGGTTTATCGAAGTACGTTCTTTTTAGGGGTAAATTAGACCAAGGAGGCATAAAACTAGTACATGCGCCCGTATCATACGGCTAAAGGAGGAGCTGCGTGAATACAGTCGAATCCGCTTAATTCTTCTTCTTCTTATTTGGCAGCAGCAAACGAGTAAAGATAGTGTCGCTTAAATTTAAGTGAATATAGTCATATCCGTTTACTTTTTCTTCTTCTTCTTTTCATTTGGCAGCAGCAACAGAAATACATCCATTAGTAGCCGCACGTAGAAAAGAATTTCAAGAGCTTTGGTCATGTGCGTTCCGTAAATATGTAGATCGTCACATCAAGCTACGATAACAGCTCTTTCACCTCTTTGGTCGCTCCCCTTAAATATCTTGGATTCTGTGTTGTAGAGCAAGACAGGTATGAGTATGATCAGTATCAGTATCAGTATCAGTATCAGTATCAGTATCAGTATCAGTATCAGTATCAGTATCAGTATCAGTATCAGTATCAGTATCAGTATCAGTATCAGTATCAGTATCAGTATCAGTATCAGTATCAGTATCAGTATCAGTATCAGTATCAGTATCAGTATCAGTATCAGTATCAGTATCAGTATCAGTATCAGTATCAGTATCAGTATCAGTATCAGTATCAGTATCAGTATCAGTATCAGTATCAGTATCAGTATCAGTATCAGTATCAGTATCAGTATCAGTATCAGTATCAGTATCAGTATCAGTATCAGTATCAGTATCAGTATCAGTATCAGTATCAGTATCAGTATCAGTATCAGTATCAGTATCAGTATCAGTATCAGTATCAGTATCAGTATCAGTATCAGTATCAGTATCAGTATCAGTATCAGTATCAGTATCAGTATCAGTATCAGTATCAGTATCAGTATCAGTATCAGTATCAGTATCAGTATCAGTATCAGTATCAGTATCAGTATCAGTATCAGTATCAGTATCAGTATCAGTATCAGTATCAGTATCAGTATCAGTATCAGTATCAGTATCAGTATCAGTATCAGTATCAGTATCAGTATCAGTATCAGTATCAGTATCAGTATCAGTATCAGTATCAGTATCAGTATCAGTATCAGTATCAGTATCAGTATCAGTATCAGTATCAGTATCAGTATCAGTATCAGTATCAGTATCAGTATCAGTATCAGTATCAGTATCAGTATCAGTATCAGTATCAGTATCAGTATCAGTATCAGTATCAGTATCAGTATCAGTATCAGTATCAGTATCAGTATCAGTATCAGTATCAGTATCAGTATCAGTATCAGTATCAGTATCAGTATCAGTATCAGTATCAGTATCAGTATCAGTATCAGTATCAGTATCAGTATCAGTATCAGTATCAGTATCAGTATCAGTATCAGTATCAGTATCAGTATCAGTATCAGTATCAGTATCAGTATCAGTATCAGTATCAGTATCAGTATCAGTATCAGTATCAGTATCAGTATCAGTATCAGTATCAGTATCAGTATCAGAATCAGTATCAGTATCAGTATCAGTATCAGTATCAGTATCAGTATCAGTATCAGTATCTCACTATCTTCTTTAAGGCGTAAAGAGATCGCCTGGCAGGCTTATCACCCAACCTTGTTTGATAGCAATTGGCTCTGTCAGATTTTTGCCAATTTCCACTGAAGACCTCGTGTTGGTCAACGCCGTTCCGCAAAGTCGTATAAGCCTCGCGGGAATACCAAACTCAGCTATAGCATTCTAATAGTTTCTGTCGTATCAGACAGATTCTCTGGGATATGCTTTAGTCTTTCACATAACACTAGCTAGGACCTTGTATGTGATGGGTAAAAGGCTGATCTCGTGATACTTAGTTTACACACTTCGATCGCCTTTCTGAATCACACGACATAGAACACGTATATTCCAATCATCAGGCATGTATTTCTTTACCTAAATCTTGTTTATGAGCTAGTGCATGCACTTTGCCAGCTTATCGCCGCCGGCTTTGAATAGCTCTCATGGCAGTCCATCGGTTCCCGCAGCTTTGTTGTTTTTAAGCCGTGCAATTGGGGTGCTGACCTCGTTCACTCACAGGAGTAATACAACCTCAAAACCCACAAATACCAAATGTCTAAGGAATTTCTAGTGCCTCCAGTTTTACCATAAGTATTTAAAATTATTATCAATCATACGTCACAATTTTAAATAAATGTCTTGCACCGAATGAGCGATATGTAGCGAGTTTGCATATGGTACACAAGCTACATATGCATATATAACGTATGAGTAATATTAATTGCAATCGGAATTTATATTTATCATACGCACATAGTTCCTATATTGTGGAATTATGGTGGAGAAATTTCAAATAAGGGTGAAGGTAGATACTAGGTCAGTACAGTAAAACCCCTAAAAGGTTTTGGCAGTCTCTACAATTTTGTTGAAGAATGAAATTAGAAATCATCATTGGCTTATGAATTATTGAAAATAATTTAGCCACTATAGTTTAATACGTGACTTTTTAATGGCTCTTTGCGAAGAGCAATTAATCCTCAAAAAACCCACAAATTCCAAATGTCTAAGGATTTATTAGTGCCTCCAGTTTTACCATAAGAATTCAAAATTATTATCAATCATACGTCACGATTTTAAACAAATTTTCTACTTTTTTATTATTTTGATTATTTTTGCTTTGAAATATTTTAAAAATAAGCCAGTACCTTTCCTATATTATTTTATTATTTTTTTAATTTTAAACCCTCCCTTTTTGCAGCCCCTACTTACCCCTGTTACATCTTCGTTATCCTCATTTTCACCCGATGTCTCTGACTGATTGTCACCATCAAGGCTGGGCGGTATAGGTGAAGGTGTGGCGGCTTTTAGAGTGGATGGTGGTACATTCAAAGGTTTCGCTGATACCTTAGGTGGACTCTTAGGACGTCTTTGCAGCCATTTATGTTTTAAACACTGGGTGGCTGTCATGCGGGTACTATAATAATAAACAACAACAACAAATAACCAGAAAATATTTCAATACCACACTTTTTTTTCACAAAATTTATATTACACTTACTCTAAATCCTTTACCAATAATTTCGATATAAAATCTATGCAATCCGTTGAGACACTACTAAAGGATTCATCCTCAAAATCATATTTGGCTATGGTCACATTGGCCATGGTATCAATGTCGGTTTCGCCCATAAATGGTGAGAGTCCAGATATACTGAAATTATATGAAACAACAAACATATTATTATCTTTAGTAGAAGAAAAGAGAATCGTCCTTAGGAAACAAGAGAGACCAATGTCCTTATTGATGAGGTGGTTGCAGTACTAGTTAATGTCCATCATCGTCATCATCATCATCAGCATTGTTTTATTGTTGATGATAATCACGATGATGATGGTCATGTTGGCCCTCCTTTCAACTACTGGTGTTATGTTGTTGTTATTTGTGTGTGTGTTTTGGGTGTTGAGGCGTTTTCTACATGCCCCATTCATGGTTGGTTAGGACCCTTTGCTGTTTGCGCTTGAAATTGTTTAACAAACCAGCAAGCTTGTAATTATATTGTTCTAGTTGTTGGTTAGTTTTTGTTGCTGTTTTTGTTCTTGTTGTGCTTGAACTAAGTCATTTTATAGTTCTTGTTGTTGCTATTGCTATTGCTGTTGTCGTAATTGTTGTTAAGTCATTTTTGTTAATAGCCAAAAGTAATGAAAATTGTTTTTTGTTGTTGTTGTGTAGCTATTGTTGTGCTTCCTTGACTCGTAATGGAAACACAACTGCTGGACTATAAAGGAACAACTTCCCCCATTGCGCTCCCTCAGGCTGTTGTTATGAGAATATAGGATTGAATGTGGTGCTCGAGGTGGTAACGGGGGCCAGATATCATATAAAATTAACAGAAATTAATTAAAAGAATTTAATCTTAAAATAAAGAGTGGCGGAGAAAGACACAAGGGTAGTCTGGCAATGGAGGGGAATATGTTGTTAATAAAAATGAAAAAAATTGGGACAAAAATTTTAGTGTTACAAATTAAGGATATGACCCTTACTATCACCCAGAGTACGTATTGGCTCGCTCTTTTCGGCTCTCGACTCGCGAGCCAAGAGCCCAAGTAAAGAGCTGACTCGTGAGCTAAGAGCCAAGAGCCTAAAAAGAGCTGGCTCGCGAGCCAGCAGCCAAGAGCTCAAAAAAGAGCCAGCTCGAGAGCCCATTTGAAACTTTGTGGCTCTTGGCTCGCCAGCTAAGTACCAAAGTTATGTACCAAAAAGTACTTTTTGTCATAAGAAAGTACTTTGGTACAAAAATAGTACATTGTGCCGAAAAGTACATTAAAAGTACTTTTGGTACAAAAATGTACTCTGGTACAAAAAAAAGTACATTGTGCCGAAAAGTACATTAAAAGTACATTTGGTACAAAAAAGTACTCTGGTACAAAAAAAGTACTTTGGGCCGAAAAGTACATTAATAGTACTTTTGGTACAAAAAGTACTTTATGCCGAAAAGTATATTAAGTACTTTTGGTACAAAAAAGTACTCTGGTACAAAAAAAGTACTTTGTACAGCAAAAAGTGTTTTTGGGCCAATAAAAGTACTTTGTGCCGAAAAGTACATTAAAAGTACTCTGGTACAAAAATATACTTTGTGCCGAAAAGTACATTAAAAGTACTTTTGGTACAAAAAAGTACTTTGTGCCGAAAAGTAAATTTATAGTACTTTTGGTACAAAAAAAATACTCTGGTACAAAAAAAGTACTTTGTGCCGAAAAGTACATTAGTACTTTTGGTACAAAAAGTACTTTATATATATATATATTTTAAGTACTTTTGGTACAAAAAAGTACTCTGGTACAAAAAAAGTACTTTGTACAGCAAAAAGTGTTTTTGGGCCAATAAAAGTACTTTGTGGCGGAAAGTACATTAAAAGTACTTGTGGTACAAAAAAGTACTTTGTGTCGAAAAGTACATTAAAAGTACTCTGGTACAAAAAAAATACTTTGTGCCGAAAAGTACATTAAAAGTACTTTTGGTACAAAAAAGTACTCTGGTACAAAAAAAAGTACATTGTGCCGAAAAGTACATTAAAAGAAATTTTGGTACAAAAAAGTACTCTGGTACAAAAAAAGTACTTTGGGCCGAAAAGTTAATTTGTAGTACTTTTGGTACAAAAAAATACTCTGGTACAAAAAAAGTACTTTGTGCCGAAAAGTACATTAGTACTTTTGGTACAAAAAGTACTTTATGCCGAAAAGTATATTAAGTACTTTTGGTATAAAAAAGTACTCTGGTACAAAAAAGTACTTTGTACAGCAAAAAGTGTTTTTGGGCCAATAAAAGTACTTTGTGCCGAAAAGTACATTAAAAGTACTTTTGGTACAAAAAAGTACTTTGTGCTGAAAAGTACATTAAAAGTACTCTGGTACAAAAAAGTACTTTGTGCCGAAAAGTACATTAAAAGTACTTTTGGTACAAAAAAGTACTCTGGTACAAAAAAAGTACTTTGTGCAACAGAAAAGTTTTTTTGGGCGAATGAAAGTACTTTTTGGGCTCTTGGCTCTCGAGCCAGCTCTTTTTGGGCTCTTGGCTCGCGAACCAGCTCTTTACTTGGGCTCTCGGATCGCGAGCCGAGAGCTCTTTTAAAATTTTGTGGCTCAAGGCTCGCGAGCCGAGAGCTCATTTGAAATTTTGTGGCTCCTAGCTCGCGAGCTAAGAGACAATTTTCAGGTAAAGAGCGGCTCGCGAGTGAGCCAATACGAACCCTGCTATCACCTATTCAACATATAGATATAATCGTCGGTATTCAGCAAAGAAGTCTCAAGTTCACTTCTTTTATTACTGAGTTATTGCTCATTTAAAGTTTATGGCAACTGATTTTTTACAAGGCATATACTGTGACTTTTGCCGCACTTTTGCATTCCTTAGACCATTTCACAAAAAAAGGCCTTGTGACCGTTTTGCAGGATACCGACGACTTGCTTGGATATCATTATTTTGCCTTAAGAGTTATTTTATACCATATGTCACTTGTCAGTATGTTGCCCAACATTTATTCCTGGACTCTCATTTTCATACCTTCACCTTTTGCTCTGCAGGTTACAGCCGATATGCCAGACAACTTAGTTAAGGAAACCTCAAAGCCTCCCCCCTTCTCCCCGCTTCAACTTTCTGCTTAACCAAAAACATCTTAAAAGAGTCAAATCATAATTTCTTTAGGGATTAATTTTGATGTGAGTGAAAAAGGTAAAACTTTTTAATTAGTTTTATAAGTCTACAGGATTTGTAGTTATACAGCAACCAACCTGCCAACCAAACAACCAATCAATATCCCAATTGCCTCATCAGACACACACACACACACAACTAACCAACCATAGGAAATTAAATCCAAACTAATTCAAAGAACCAACCAACTCAATATTGACCTTTCAACGCAATTGAATATTAAATTACCATGACTTTTATGACTTGATTAAGACAAAGCTGAAAACTGCGAACATGGCCTCTCTCTATCTCTCTCACTTTAAAACAAGATTACACTTTTTAATTATGTGCCAGGTATATTATTTACACTTACAGTACATAGGTTATAACGCCCACACTCCACATATCTGTGCCATATGAGATGCAATCAAAGTTTACCACTTCAGGTGCCACAAATTCGGGGGTGCCAAAAAGGATCTAAGGAGACAGAGAGAGGGAGGGTTAGCATGTAATATAAATGTAACATTATAATAAATTCAAAACCTCAATGGTAATCAAAGATGTAAAAGTTCAGTAGCTCATTTTATTATCTTTGCCAAATTAATTCATATAATTTTTCGGTTTTAATTGGCAGTAGAGAACGAAGTTTTATTATTGTCATACAGACATATGTGTGTGTATGGTATAATAATAAGATGGGGAGGAAGGGTGAATACTTAAAGCAATTGTAGATTGTTGTAGTATAGAAAAGAATATGACAGTTAAATTATAAAAACAGTGTAGGAAATTTAAATAAGGATCAAGATTATAATTTGGTATAAAAACACATAAAACAGTAAAATGTAAAAATTATATATGATAATGAAATTATATTCCCAAATTCAGTAAAATAAACTCCATAAGAGCGAATATAAAACTGATTAAGTATAAAGTATAAATGAGAAATAAAATGTCATTAAAAAGATGTTGTTAAATACCCTTTCAAAGTGTGAATTTATCAACAAATTGGAATATATGCAGAATATAGGTATATATATCGATATATCCCCCAAATCAATATATTTTCTTACAAATTGTTTAAATTGTCATTCTTTCATTAACTAATACTTAAGTTACTCTAGCCTTCAGTTGTCGTAGAAGTTCGGGTAGTTACCTATCAATCCTATTTGTATTTCCTTCACTGTCATCCGCAATTAAAGGTTACCACCGTTGCCAACTTGTCTTGCCAACAAATTCAGTGTCTTGTTAACCAAATTTTTTAATTTGGTTTTTATTTACATCTTCACACTTAATACCCCCAAAGACTGGCATTAACACTTTGATGCAAAAGAAATGACAGTCATCTGGATGTGAACATAAGTTTAGAGTGATACAATTGTGGTGTACAAGATAATAATAGGGGATGTTTGACACAGCGATAACAAGATAACCCAGGAAACATTGTGATGTTGTAATAATGTTTCTAAGGAACTAAATAACAAGTTAATATAAATTAATTAAATTAATTAAATAAATTAATTTAAATTAATTAATTAAAAATTAATTATTAATTATTAACACTTAAATAAATTTATTAATAAATTTAATGAATTAAATTAACCAAATTTAGTTAATATAACTAAAAAAATTAATAAACTAAACGAAATAAATTAAATACATAAATAAAAAAAGTAATTAAATTAATTACACAAACTAATATATTTACATTAATTAAACCAATTGTAATTATTTTTATTGAATTATATTTAATACAAAAACTTTAATAAAAATTGGATGAATTAATTTGAATTAATTTAAAATTAAAAAATTACAGAGTAACAAAACCAAATATAATTTAGATAATTTAATTTTATTGAAAAAAACTTAAATCAAATTTGTTTAAAAATAAATTTATTTAAAATTAAGTTTATTTTATAAAATTAAATTTATTATGTAATAATTTTTTTTTTCTAAATTAATTTATTTATTTGCAAATTAACAATATTACACGACTGTAAATTAAAAAAATTAAGAAAAAATTTTTAAATGTTAACTACATTTTATAATAATTATATACATTATAATTAAGTTTTTTTATCTAAATTTTTTTAATAATTAAATAAATTAACATTATTACGAAATTTTTGAAAAAATAACTTAAATAAATTTGATTGATTGAAAATAATTAAATGATCTCAATTTGATTACTTTAATTAAATTAATGAATTAAATGATTTTAATTAATTTAAATTAATTTATTTAATTAAAAAATTTTTCTTAATTTAATTCATTAAACTTTAAAACATTTATTAAATTTAAATAGTTTCATAAATTTACCTAATTTTTTTAAATTAATCCTAAATTAAATTTATTTTAATTTAATTTTAAATTTAGTTTGTTTAAAATAATTTTATTAACTAGTTTGATATAACTTACTTATTTTAATTAAATTAATGTAACAATTTTTATTATAATTGATAAATTAAATTAATGTAATTTATTATATTACAATTAATTATATTTATTATAATATAATATAATTAATTAAATTAATATTATATAAAAAATTAATTTCATAATTTTAATAAATAAGTTAATAATATTATAATAAATTAAATTAATTATATTATTAATTATGTAAATTAACTATTATCAAAATTAATTAAATTAAATTAAATTATAATATAATTTATTTATTAATTAAAACTTAATTAATTTATTAAATATATTAATAAATGTATTTAAATATAATTAATTAAATGAATTACAATTATAATAATTAATTAATTAAATTTAAATAATTAAATTAATTATATTATATTAAGATTAAATTTAATTTAATTACATTTTTTAAATAATTAAATTTATTAATTTAATGACTACTAATTAATAAGTTAATTTTAAACATTTAAATTTATCAAATTAAATTAATTTAAATAGTTTGATAAATTTACTTTATTTAATGAACTATTTAATTTATTAAATTTAATTAATTTTATTATAATTAATTAAATTTAATTAATTATAATAATATTAAAATTAATTTAAATTAATTAATTATAATAATATTAATTAAATTAATATATATAATTAATGATATTGTTATATTATAATTAATTAAATTTATATGTAAATATATTATAATCAATTAAATTTTAATGTTAATTAATTAATTATATTAATGTAATAACATTTAAATCATTTAATTTAATAAAATCAAAAGTTACTTACTTACTTACTTACTTAAGTGGCCCATTACAACTTACAAACATGGTTCATAAGTTTGAGGCCTGAAGTACTAAAGAATTCCACACGCTTCGGTCTTGTGCGTGTGTTCTCCAGTTAGTCCTACCAGATGGTGGCACGTCGCCTACCACTTGGTCCTTCCAACGGAGTTTGGGTCTCCCTGCTCTGCGCCGTCCTTCAGGTTCGCCTTCAAACACCTTTCCCGCTGGAGAATTTACATCCATCCTGGCAACATGACCCAGCCATCGAAGTCGTTGCATTCTGATGTCGTGGTAAAGCTCATACAGCTCATGGTTCATCCGCCGACGACACAGATAGGTCCATAAATTTTTCGGAGTACTTTTCTCTCGAATACTCCCAGATTTTGTATGTCCGTTGTAGTAAGCACCCATGATTAGGCAGCATACAACAGAACAGGTAAGATATGCACCTGGTATAGCTGTATCTTAGTATTCCGAGATAAGGTGGTGTTACTAAAGTGCTGCCGAAGTCCGTAGAAACATCTATTGGCTAGCACTATTCTCCGTTTAATTTCTTGGCTGACATTATTTTTCTTGTTGACGGAAGATCCGAGGTAGGTAAACTCATCTACTACCTCAAAACAATAATTGTCAACGTTCACGGTGCGTCCCCATCGAGAGGACTCATTGTTCGTCGAAATCATTATTTTTGTTTTGTCCTCGTTGACCGCTAAACCCATTTCTGCCGACTCTTTTTCTAGTGATGAGAAAACTGCAGTAACATCTCGCAGATTTCGGCCAATGATATCTATATCATCGGCATAGGCTAGTGGCATGTGGCTCTTGTGGAATATGGTGCCAGACATGTTGACACCTGCATTTCTCATCACCTTCTCCATAACTATATTAAATAGTGTACAGGACAGACTATCGCCCTGCCTGAGACCTCTTTCCGTGTTGAATGGTTCAGACTGATCCTTACCAATCTTAACCGAGGATTTGGTGTTGTCTAAAGTACATTTGCAAAGTCGAATCAGCTTAGCAGGAATACCAAACTCAGACATGGCCTCATAAAGCCTATTCCTTATCGGAGAGTCGAAGGCAGCTTTGTAGTCGACAAAGAGGTCGTAGGTGTCGATCTGCTTTTCATGGGTTTTTTTTCCAGGATTTGTCGTAAGGTGAATATTTGATCCGTCGTAGATTTGCCAGGTCAAAAGCCGTACTGATACGGTCCAATTAGTCTTTTTACAATGGGCTTTAGACGTTCACACAATATGCTTGAAAGGACCTTGTACGCAATTGGTAATAGGCTT